>CM032812.1:275844-875844 GCA_019155185.1 Beaufortia kweichowensis | reverse complement strand
GCTGCTGTGAAAGGTGGGTAATCCAAACGTTCCAGCCCACATTCAGAACAGTCATACTGCACAATTTATCAGTCAAAGTGTACAGTTTTAGAAATGAAGTAGTTTATTTAGAGTTCTGTGTACACTGTGTAATCTGTTGTTTCATGAGTGAGAACAAACAGCGTGTGAGTGAATCTTTAGATAATCTAATTATTGATTCATCCAGTCTGTTACTAACACAGAGACAGAATTAAGCAGTTAGTAAAATGATGATATCAAAAAAGCATTCAAACAACAACAAAACAAAACAAGAGAGCGCTGAGACGATGAACTTTAAACTGCACACTGATGTGTCAATAGTCTCACAGAAAGAGAAACATGCGTTCAGGTGCTGGAGTTATCTGACTGATCTGTATTTACAATGCTCTTATCACAGCAGTTACCGATGATCTCTCTGATTTCACACGCTTTGCATTGCTTTACCTTTGTAGTAAAGAACGCAGTCATCTAAAGATGATGTTTTGAAAATGTGATTGTAATGCATTTAATGCTTTTGCTAATGACGCATAATAAAGCTGAAGTTTAGAGAAGTCTGGCTTGACAATATCTGGTCTCACAGTTTGAATGTTTTACGGGCCATGCAGTCAGTCAAACAAACTGATACTGTAGAAAAGGGTTTGATTAGAGTTAAATTTGTGCCAGTTGGATGAGTGTTGGTCCATTTTAACATTTTGTTAAAGTAAGTCTAGAGATTTTTACAAGTTTTGATCATTGCATAAAAATCTTTAGTCCGACCAGATGGAAAAGATAAAGCACAGAATGGAAGGGAAGTTACATACAGACATTTTAGTTCCAAAAAAAATCATAAGAATGGTAATAAGTTAAAATGAGATTTCAACATGTTGGCTTTTTCAAGCCTATAAAATAAGTTCTTGACAAACCAAAATATTTCATTTTCATCTATTTGATTTCCTTGCAAATCAACTTTTGCATTGGAATTCAACTGAATCAACTGATTTAAGCTTTATGTAACTTTCTCTCTTTTGATGAATAGAGAGATCAAGAGAGGACTCTTTTGTTGGTTAAACACTGAGGTTAGGGACAGTTGATGCATTTGCAGGAATCACCAGAAGCTCAATCACACTAAGATTGAGATGAAGTGATGTTCCTTTATCCATATGAAGATGTCTGAAGGCAGGTGGAGACAGATGACTGTGAGCAAAGATAGATAAAGCTACAGTGCATTCAGAAAGTATTCAGACCCCCTTCATTTTTGTCAGTTTTGTTATGATGCAGCCTAATACTTCAATCATTTAAATGATTTTTTTTGTCTCATTAATCTACACTCAGTGCCCCATAATGACAAAGTGAAAACACAAAATTTTAGAAGTGTCTGTAAATGTATTAAAGAGAAAAAACTGAAATGTCACATGTACATAATTATATCAGACCCTTTCAGTGGGTCTGAGCACTGAACCATGGGACACTCCTGTGGGGATTTGGACATCTTTCCTTTCCAGGATAGATTAAAGGCTTTGCTCATGAGAAATGACTTTAACCAGGTGTGTGCAGTTCTTGTAATGCCCAGGTAGGAGAGGGAAAACAACAAGACGTGGTGGTTCACTGTCAGATCCGGTAGGATGAGGTCACATGAAGTGGAGTTGGCTTTTGCCAGGGGCAGTTTCTTAGTGACAGGAGTCTCTATAGATGGTCCTCTATTAAAACTAGTTTAAAACAAAATGAAAATTTCTGTTTTGTTTGGACATTAAACTATACTGTATATATATTCACTGGAAAGGATGCATCTGCTTTTCAACAGCCATCTGAAGCAGTTACTTTGTGTTAATACATACTTGTCAAAAAAGCTTTGAGATGGTGCATCTGTGCCGTTATCAGGACAAGCAGATGCTGTGTCTTTTCTCTCTCATGTTTCTTTGTGCAGACACACACACAAACACACACACACACACACACACACACACACACACACACACACACACACACACACACACACACACACACACACACACACACACACACACACACATGGTCATCAGTTGTACTAATGTGCCACAGCTTGAATTCACAGTAAATGCCAAAACAAATGCACCTGCGTTCTGTTGGACGTATGCTTATATATGTCTGTCTTGTGTCTTAGAGCTCAGTTCCACGCTTATGGAGAAAATGCAGTCTCGGGATCTGCTGCTTGGTCTACAACTGCCTGAGCTGGATGAATTGGGACAGTTTATACGATCTCTTCCCACCTCCGCACTGGTTGGTCTGGGTGCCATCACTGCCGTTCTGGCCTACTGGTTCGCGACACGCCCTCGTGCCATTATTCCACCCTGTGACCTCCATCACCAGTCACAGGAAGTCGAGGTAGGTCATGTGATTTTATGTAAGCTTTAATAAAACACAAACTAAATATAATTATATTTACTGTTTGCTGTCAGTTTTATAGTTTTGATGATCTAACATCATTCTAAAATGTAGAAAATAGTAACAAAAAAATATTTTTTAGTAAAAAAATACTGTAGGTGTGTCTTGATCTTTGATTGATTGTGTACAGGCGAGTCTTTGTTCTATTTAGCATGAATGTTATTTTTTTACCATCTGGATGATCCAGTTTTACAGAGTGAGGTTTGATAAAAATAGGGTTCATGTTTACGCAATTTCTTCTTTGTTACCTACATGATTTACATTGTGTTGTATGAGCTCATATTGTGTTGTTTGTAAATGGCTCTGACCTGAATTCTGCTCATTGCTTTGCATAAGCAAAACATTTAAGACAGGAGGCCAGGTGGATCATCCCTAAACAAAAAAAAAACCCTTCTTGGCTATATATGTACACTGCGTTTAGGTTAACTAAGACTAGTTTCACTGCACTTGGACATCATTGCTCTTTTGTTGTTTGCTAAATGACTAAATGTAAATGAGTGCGAACCTTTTTCCACAAAGATTTCATACGTTTGTAAAATCCCCTTAATGTATTATCTTGAATGATCACATGATGTTTCCCGAGATAAATGTCGGCTTACAGGTTTTCCATGGAAGTGCTCTTGTCCTCAGGTGCCACAGAAGAGGTTTCAATGTTTGTGTGGGATTTTCATGCTGTAGGCAGTTTTCGAGCGTCACACCCAGTTTCATACGAAAGCCACCTCATCTGAACCTGACGTTTCAAGCATATCCTATAGAGCTCTGTCTAATGCAAATGGAAATGCAAACGTGAATGCAAACAAGTATCAGACAACCTCTTTAAATCTACTTCTTTCATTCAAAGGTTAAAATTCGATTGACAAAAGTTACTTTAGTGTGCTCTTTTAACCATAAACCTACACGATTAACACAGATTGGCTTTATGTGTTCAACAGTTTGTGCACATGACAGTTTGTTATATTACTGAATCAGTTTAGTCTAATGTTCTCTTCTCTTCTTTATGATTTTGAAGAGTTATGATTTTGGTCATTTTAACCTTTATTGGATGGCTTCAGAGTAGTAGAGACAGAAAGTGACAGGCTGGAACTTGATCTCAGGTCGCTCTTAATGCGGCGCGATGAACTTGTCTTTCACCTGTGTGTGTTTTTCAGAAGGAGGATGGCGCTCGCAGGTCCATGATGGGCAACAGCTCAAAGCTGCTCTCATACTACCATGAAGATGCCAGGACAATGTATGAGGTCTTTCAGCGGGGGCTACATATAACCGGTCAGTGTTGTTTATTTTCTTCATAGATATATTTTGTATGTCATCAAATAGCTGAAAGATAATTTAGGGGAAATTCATGAAGAATAAATTGTGACTGATTACAGTATGGCTTTGTTTATTTGCATGCACTGTCGGCAACTGATTCACCAAGAGAATTTGGCAAATGAAATGCAAAGATGTGTGCCGTACACAATTTTCCCAGAGGAATTCTTTATTTTGCAGGCTGAATCTAAAGCTTATCTAGTGCCATGGGTTAATGTGTACTTCCAAAAACACTACTGATAATGATTAATGTCTACTGAAAGTCGCTTCGGATCTGTCTAATGCAGGAATGGATGAAACAGACTAACTAAAACTTAAATCTGCCAAAGAAATGGTGATTCATTTTTTTATGAATTAATAAAATACTGCTGTCAGAGATCCCGTGAGTTTGGAGCCTTTAGTGTAACGCTGTGAGTTTATGACAGTTAAAGTCGAATGCGTGATATAAATAAACAGTGCTCGTAAACGTCTGTTTAAATAGTAGTTTCACTTGGGACAGGTGAAGGCTTGGACCCGCAAATGGTAGTTCTTTCCTGAGTAGATTGATTTTGAAATGATTCTAACTTTAAGACACATCAGAGCTATAATGAAATGTTTTGTTATGGTCATGTTTACTGTCAATCATGATTGACTGAAACACACTGCATGTTTTTAATCAGGTGATGGACCATTTTTAGGCTCCAGACTCCCCAATCAGCCTTACAAATGGTTGTCTTACAAAGAGGTGAGTGTTGAACTAAAGTTTAGTGTCGAGTTATTTCTGTGGGCCCGTCTCATGTCATCTCTGACTGTATGTGCTGTAGGTCTTCAGCAGGGCAGAGCATTTGGGTTCTGGTTTACTGTCTCAGGGTTGTCAGTCCAATACTGATCAGTTCATCGGTGTGTTTGCACAGAACAGGCCAGAGGTAAACGAAGTGAAACAAAAACACAAGCACATACACTAGACTTTTAAAGAAAACTCATGGTCTGTTGTTCTGTGTTATCTTTATACTGTCTTTCAGTGGATCATATCTGAGCTGGCCTGCTACACATATTCAATGGTGGTGGTGCCGCTTTATGATACTCTAGGAGCTGACGCTATACGCTTCATCATTAATACGGGTACGACGCGTTTCCACCATTTCATTTCAGCTTGCATCACTGTCTTACAACTGTTTGCTGTTTCTCAGCTGAAATCGGCACAGTGATCTGTGACAAACCGGAGAAAGCCAAAGTGCTTCTGGGAAATGTTGAGAGAGGAGAAACTCCAGATCTTAAGACAATCATCTTGATGGATGCTTTTGACCTTCAGCTGGTGGAGGAAGGTCGCAGGTGTGGAGTTCACATCCAGGCTCTTAAAGATGTTGAGGTAGGAACGCTGGTCAAAAAAAGCTACTGTACCTTGTCCATGTCATCATCATTATTTGGATTTTAAAGACTTTCGGATGGCAATGTATAATTGTAACATTCATGGTTCATGGTCCAAAGCGTCTGTTTTACAAAATACACGTTTGAGTTTTAGATTTAGCATGTTTATCTTCCTGGGTAGATTATTTGGAAAATTCCTGAACAGAACATGCACTGTCCTGCTGTTCACTGTTATTACACAAAAACAGCAGATTCACATTGTTGCCCTTAAATAATCTTGGGGTTGAGCGAGTATTTTCTGAGCAGTTGTTATTGATGTTATATGTTATTTGCTAGCAAATAACACATGTTTGCTTGCTTCATGTCATTTTTTAGGCTGTGGGTAAAGAGAACTACAGGAAGCCTGTGGTAAGTGTGAAACCTGTAGTGTTTTAAACACATCACATTCAGCATCATTACTCATAAACATTCATAATCAGAGGTGGTCCTGATACTCAAAGCAGTTAAATTGTATTTATTACACTATTTTTGCGTTAAGGAGAAAATGAAAGACTTAAAAGTAATGAAATTTAGCATTCAGACTTGATGACTTTCATTACTTTCAGGCCAAAAACATGCAAAATAGCAGATATCCTTCTGGTCTTAATATCTTATCTATTATAATAT
This sequence comes from Beaufortia kweichowensis, assembly GCA_019155185.1. Classification (NCBI taxonomy): domain Eukaryota; kingdom Metazoa; phylum Chordata; class Actinopteri; order Cypriniformes; family Gastromyzontidae; genus Beaufortia; species Beaufortia kweichowensis. Next base: position 870,108 of record CM032812.1, on the reverse strand, counting down.
CTATTAATATCTCTATCTGCTACAAACATCCTGTGAAATTCTTACGCAGACATCATTAAAACAAGTGGATATAAAAATGACATAATATAAAAATGGTATTTTCTATACTATGTTTAATTTTTTGCAGATAAATATTGTATATTGTATGTAAAGATGAACGTGAATGATAAATGAATGTTTGATTAAATTCACACACTATTATCCTGGTAAGCAATAATGACTGAAATGTTGACATGTTCACAGCCCCCTCAACCGGATGATCTTTCCATCGTCTGCTTCACCAGCGGCACCACAGGTAAGCCAACATTTATTGCTTTTTCATATTTACTTTGTGCATATTCTCAGCAAATCAGTGGTCACCAGTTCATTAGGTACACCAGTACACCTGGTCTTGTAATGTGCTTAAAATCTGCTACTACAAACATAAAACAAGCACTTCATATGACAAAAGCTTGCAGATTCACACTCTTCACTCTTCAGGGTAACAGCTAACAACTCTCTTGACCCTCATCACTCACATTAATGGCATGAATCCTCACGGTCCTACTGACCCGTGTCATGTCACTCACTCCCTTCCTGAAGCGGGTCTCTCGTACTCTCCTCCCACCTGCATGTCTGTCTCTAAAGATTAAATTCAAAACACTTTTAGATGAAGGAGAGGGAGGAAATGTGGATAAAATTGTTCACTGTATGACATCACAGCACGGCCGGACTGGGACACAATTTCAGGCCGGAAAATCCCACAGCCACACAGGCCATACAATGCACCTAAATAAATGTAGAAACCACATACAATCTTATCAGTCGCCAGGCCACCGGGAATGCTCTCGTTGCTCCCGATGGCCAATCCGGGCTTGCATCACAGATGTTTTCATGACACATACAGCAGAACACGTCATCACATGCAAGACATCAACATTTTTATCTTGCATAAAGAATTATTTATGTTACATTATTCTTAGTGCTTTGCTATTTTTGCATATTGTTGTAATTTTGTCTATTTATATTTATCAGTGAAATGACATTTGGACCTTTCGAAGTGTGATTAAAGTGTCCAAATACTTTTTGGAATCATTCTCTCATTCAGTGGATTGAAAGCAACACAACGCTTGAATGTTGAAATAATGGTGCCATGGGTTGTAGGTCACACAGCAATCTCGAGTTAACCTTGTGTGTGTATCTGTGTTTGTTTATCAGGAAATCCAAAGGGAGTTATGTTGACCCACGGGAACGTTGTCGCCGACTTTGGCGGCTTTTTAAAAGTGACGGATGTAAGTGCAGTTCTTTTGTCATTTGTGGTTCTTCAGTGAGATGAACCCTGTTAAAGATGCCGAAGAGAGAGAGAGAGACGTGTCAGTCTAACCGCAGTCTGTCTGCGTGCCTACTTCTGTTGTGCAGAAAGTCATCTTTCCGAACCAAGACGACGTCCTCATTTCCTTTCTGCCTCTAGCGCACATGTTTGAGAGATTAATCGAGGTGAGAATCGTGTCTGCATGTATTCACTCTCTTCCTAAGTATATTATGTCATGTCTCTTAGTGAGTAGTGAGGAAAACTCTCCCAGCCGCCAGCAGAAACTTGTTTTTTCTTCATGCTGTGTCAGATTACAGTTTGGCTCTGTATCAGCAGTGAACACAAACAAGAGCATGAAACCACACCTACACAGAAGCATGAAAAAACACTTCCTCCTGTCTAACCGCACAAACGCTGCCTGTCCTCATATGACCCGCAGGATCTGTAAAAAAGCCACGCAGCTTTTGTTCTCATAATAACAGCTGAAACCTTCTGAGATTATTATTGTGTCACATGCAATATGAAACAATGCTATAATAAATGCTCTCAAAATCATTTGAACAGGTATTTTAACACTTAGGCTTTAATAACATCGTGTATGATGAGTTTGATGAAGTAAAAGCTCACTTTAACCTCTTAACTCTCACTGTTCCACAGGAACACTTATTTTACTATTCACTTTCATAGTTAAATTCTAATATAATCATGACAAACTATATACTGATGGAACACTTTAAGACTCGAGAATAAATATTTGACAAATTTTCATGACAATAAACTTAAACTAATAAATTAAAATATTTAAAAGTACCTTAAATTCAAAAAAAAATTACACCAAAACTTAGGCTTTACTTTTTCACTTTAAAATATTTAACATGAAATGAACAAACAAATAGACATAAAACTACTGATCTTTCTATATATGGCATAGAACACAAAATCACTCGCACAGGATCAGTCGCACAGGATTCATTTAAAGGATATATTTGTAATGTTTATGTTTATTTCTCACAGAATAGTGATGTATAGAAATGTGAAATTGATGCTTACTATTTAATAAGCATGGAAAATTTCCGACTTTAAATAAATAACCATTTACATGATTAAGACATTTGAATGCTTCCTCTTAACTCAATAGAAAGTTTATGCACGGCGTCGCGGTGGCTTCGATGTTATGACACTTAATCAACTCTTTATTATAGATCTGTGCAAAAAACCTGTAACACTATTTTAGATGAAGAATAAAATAATAATGTAATGTGCTGATATGCTGAGATGAGTCTTAATGCAGCGGGTGAGGGTGAAGGGATCAGATGACTCTTTAAAGCATTTATCTGACAGTTAATGGATGATCCATCTGTATTTGCTGCATTTTAGTCAGTGGTAATCTGCCACGGTGGGAGGATCGGCTTCTTTCAAGGTGATATCCGTCTTCTGCCCGATGACATGAAGACTCTCAGGCCCACTATATTCCCTGTGGTGCCTCGTCTCCTGAACCGCATGTATGACAAGGTGAGAGATCGAGAAGCTGTAAACCTAAAGAAACCCCATAACTCCATCATAGTCTGTGCTTTAATAGCTCTTCACACAGAGCTCTTCTTTTTGTATGCGTTTTTTTTTTCCGAAAATGTATAAGCTTGATAAAGTTATTTATTATACACCATATCACAAACACTTTGGCAAGTCCTCAGTAGCTTCACCTATTTCAGTGATCAAACGTGAAAAGGATTCATTTTTATTTGGTGAGATTTAGTGCTGCCATCATACATCCTATCTACATGTTAGGATGTATGATGGCAGCACTAAATCTAATAATATGTTAAAAAAGTGAAAAAATATTTGCTTGTTTTACAGTAATCCCTAAGTTATATTGCAAATAGAGTTGCTCTGTCGTGTATTGAGAATAAAGCATGACCGTATATTGTTCAGATTTTCAGTCAGGCCGACACCTCCGTGAAACGCTGGCTGCTGAACTTTGCAGCCAAGAGAAAAGGAGCCGAGGTGAGTCGTGGCGTCATCCGCAGCGACAGCATATGGGACAAGATCTTCTTCCATAAGATCCAGGTTTGTGAGCTACAGCCCATGAGACACACAGCACCATGTGTACTGACGTGATGTTCAGGTTTGAGTCTGATCGTGTTTCAGGCCAGTCTGGGTGGCAGGTTACGGATGATCATTACAGGAGCGGCTCCGGCCTCTCCGGCGGTCCTGGGCTTTCTGAGAGCAGCGCTGGGCTGTCAGGTTACACGATCACGTCATGTCACTGTCGCTCATAATAATCCCTCCTCTTATTTTCTAATGCCGTTTCTTTCGGACATCTGCGGTCTGTTTGCAGGTTTACGAGGCGTACGGTCAGACGGAATGCACGGCTGGATGTACCTTCACCACCCCTGGAGACTGGACATCGGGTAAGATCTCATCTACATACAAACCTGCCCTGTGTTAAAAATAACTCGAGCTATAAAGAAACCAAACTTCCCATGCCCGATTCCCAGTGCTAAAGTCTATAAATTGACTCACACACTGTATTAAGTGAATCACTCATCAGCTTGTTTTTATGACCTCAATTACTTTATTATGCCACATTAGGTCCTTTAATACAGACATGTGGTTTGATTAATAAAAAAAATCTTTTGGTTTTTTGACATTTCCTCCAGTGTGTTGAAGGGAAAACCTCTTATAACACGGACTTCCCATAATGTATTTATAATGACTGTAGCTAGTCATGTGCTAAAAAATGGAAGGCTTTATTGTTCTCTAAAGGGATTACTATACAAATGAAGTGACATTCATCCTGTGGTTATAGAGGTGTGAGCCTGATCCTGAAGAGAAATTGGCTTATTTAGGAGCAAAACCTCTTGAAGATCCTTATTTTATAATTGATGTAGCTTATGTAACTTTGATTTCTGATTTCTCATACAACTTTGATCTGAGACACATTTACATTTACATTTACATTTACATTTATTCACTTAGCCGACGCTTTTATCCAAAGCGACTTACAAGTTACCAGTGGCACACTGGGAGCGATTAGGGGTGAGGTGTCTTGCTCAAGGGCACCTCAGTTGTTTCCTGCTGGTACTGGGAATCGAACCAGCAACTATATGGTTGCTAGTCCAACTCTCTAACCACTAGGCTACAACTGCCCGAGACACAGATGAGAAAGTTTCTATTTGCTCTCCATCTTACTGATGTCTAGGAGAAATAATCCAGATATTAAAGAGATCTCATCTTTAATTTCATTATGATTTTCATCATCACTGTAACTGAGGTTTCACAAGTTCCGACTGTAAATACTGCCGACAGTATCCAGGACTACAGCTGTCTGCTTTAACATGTTGTAAAGTCTGGCACAATGTGGCATCATGATCATTTGTGAGTCGACTGCTCCCTCTTGTGCCTCATATGGGTCAAACATTTCATTTCAGACTACATGTCATAGTAAAGGCTGATAAAATATTTCCGATCAAATATTTATTTATAACACTCTGGTACTGCAGATCAGAAATGGTTTTCAGTCTCTTTGTGTAAGGTCTCGAGTGAGTAAGTGAGAGCTGTTGCAGTTTTGTTTCTGTTCAACGTGTCTACTAGAATATGTATTACACACTGTTATAAAAACCATACAAGGGACCGTTCACCAGCGAATGATTTTTTGCTCACCTTCATGGCATTTTAGAGCCACGTAGACAGCCATTGTTTAACACGTTAAAATGCTTCCTTAAAATGCCTGTGTCTGATGATTTATACCACAGGAAACAGCTGTAAAACAGTTGAAAATAATACATTTCAAACCTCGGCTAAATTTGACATAAAGAAAACTACACAATGTACAGAAACAAGCAGAAATCTAGATTTTCTTAAATATGGGTGTTGTATTTAAAACCTGAAGACTATACTTTAGGAAAGAAAATATCGATTATCTTAACGAAAGCGTTTTCATAGTGTTTAAATATGGAGAGGTTTGTTATTGTTTAGTTTTCTCTCTTGTGTAGGTCATGTAGGAGCACCTCTGCCATGTAATCTCATTAAACTGGTGGATGTGCCCGAGAAGAACTACTTTACTGCTAAAGGAGAAGGAGAGGTTTGTCAAATATCAGTATGATACACTACTGAATCAGAAATGTGTGTAAAAGTCATCTGACATTGACAGTTTTCTTTCTCCTGTATGTCAGATCTGTGTGAAAGGCCCAAACGTGTTTAAGGGTTATTTGAAAGACCCTGTGAAGACCGCTGAGACCCTGGACACAGACGGCTGGCTTCACACAGGAGACATTGGAAAATGGCTACAAGTATGTTTATAAGATCACTCATGTGAACATTCTTAAATATCTAAAAAAATGTATTTTATTTTATACCTATAACAATGATTTAGAGTAAATAGTATTACGCTGTACAGTTTTAATTCTATTACATTTATACATTGATAAATTCAATGAACGGTTCCTTGAAAGTGGGTGAAAATAAAAGGAAAAAAGCGCACATACAAATTAAAAGGAAAATACATTTTTGACATGAATAGATTTGCTTTTGTGCACTTCTAACCTAATTTATTGTTTCCATCAGAATGGCACATTGAAGATCATTGACAGAAAGAAGCACATCTTTAAATTAGCTCAAGGTGAATATATTTCACCAGAGAAAATAGAAAACATCTACATCCGTAGTGAACCCGTGTCTCAGCTTTACGTCCATGGTGACAGTCTGCAGGTTGGTCCCTGACGTTATAATGTAAAATCTGCACTTAGCGAATGACACGTGTTTGTGTAACTGTTTCTTCTTCTCCACTTTGTGTGCAGTCATGTCTGGTGTGCATCGTCGTTCCAGATCCAGAGGTATTTCCCTCATGGGCTCAGAAAAAAGGCTTTGAGGGACACTTCGAAGAACTATGTGAAAATAAAGTATGTTTTCATCAAATGAATTAAAAACATCTCAGATCCGTGCTTTCTGAATACATTTGCTCTTTTACCCATGTATGAATGAACAGCTGTTTTGCATTTACTGTTCTGTCAACAGGAACTGAAGAAAGCTATCTTAGATGATATGGTGCGCTTGGGAAAAACTAGTGGGCTCCATTCATTCGAGCAGGTATGCTTCTCAAATGACTTCTGTGCAGACACTGCTGTTGATAAAGCTTACCACACCATTAGCCGTAATGTCCCAGTAAAACGTCCTAATAAAACAAATGTCTTGAACACATTTAGACGATAATTCTTCTTAAACTCACATCATTGGAGAAGCCACTGTTGTTATTGTCTTCTGGTATTTATACGTTCCGAGTATGAATGATCTTGTTTTACATCTTCCAGGTTAAAGACATACACATTCATAAAGAAATGTTCTCCATACAAAATGGATTACTCACTCCCACTTTAAAAGCCAAGAGACCGGAGCTGAAGGAATATTTCAAGACAGAGATTGAACAACTGTACAGTAACATTTCCATGTAATCATATTGTCACCAGAAGATGAGGACGTTTTATTGACATTTTACACTTGTTACCTATTCTTTCCTCATTCAGAAACTAGCTGGCACAAAAAACACCAAATGAGCCATTGGCGTCAAGACAAAGCATGAGCTTACTCGCTAAAAGAGTAAATTAAAGAGTAAATTCCCCTTTGGCCATGAATGTCAACAGTCGGTGTGCCTTTAGAATTGTGGCAGAGCTAAAACCAAATCAAGTCCTCTAAAACAGAAGCAGTTCATGCATGCACGCTTCATTGTTTATTTATTCAACGGACCAAGGTGGTGCAAAGTTATTTCATGTTCATTCACGTTTCGATTTTGTTTATGGGTTGAAAGGGAATTTGTACGGCAAACCCAGAACATTTCCAGCTCAAAGCAATGCATGATGTGTACCCAGCAAGTCTCGGGTTGTGTCTCCCAGGTTCTCCAAAACACCGAAAGACACTTTCTATTACTTATAATGCTTGTCTGTGTAGTACAGGACTACAAATGTGGCTCACTTGATCAACGTGAGCATGCCATACAATGTTGGGCTGATAAATGAACTATAGCATTTCAGTTTCATTCCATCCCAAAGTATTTCAATAGTAGTGTACATTTTGAAGAGTAATAGATGTGAAACTATTTAAGCAATGGTTTGCAGTGTAGAAAAACCAATAACATTGAAGTCTGCTCTTGAATGATATCAAAACTTTATCTTTGTATTTAATGAGGGAGTATGAATGAAGATGGGGCAAAAATAAATGAATAAATAAATAAACATCTGCAGAGATTTGAATTTATTCGTCTTTCTTATTTTGCAGCACTGATGCATTTCACATTCTGTAGCACGGTCGGGCCTTCTCCATCTACCTATGCGGTTTACATGAAAGTATTGTTTTTTTTGTCTGTTTGCTGACAGATTGTTGACTAGCATACCATTCTATCTTTTATTAATTTATTATAATTCAATTTGAAGGTTAATTCCATTTGGATGCCACTTACAGCTCTGTACAACCTGCACACTGTACTGTTCTTTTTATGAAGAAGGATAATAAGAATAAATTCCTCCGAATTTTAGTGCTCATAATTCACTGGTCAGAATGTCATGATGAAAGTGTGTATGTGTGAAGAGTTTGAGACATGTAAAGATAAAATAACCTGAACACTATAGCTAATTTGATCATGTTATAAAAGGGGCAATAGAATTTGTTTTTTTCCACATTTTATGTTTTGGTTATCCGAACACTCGCATCCTTTCCTAATAGTCTTTATGCGCATGTACATCTCTGCATATCCACAAAGATAGTTATGTGTGTGCAAACATGTAAAAATAAAAAAATAATTCTTTGTAATTCTTTTGGTTGTGATGGTCATGAGTACAGAATTACAGTATTTAAGACATGTTGAGCAAATTCATACTGCTACTGGTAAAAGCATGTGATAGATTTTGTGATGACTTAAAGTAAACAAGTTCTGTTGCTGTTTGATTGACATTTACATATTTTGTATGAACTGATATCTTACAGTATGCTCATTCATTTGTTAAAGTGGTTTTGTTACCTTAAGTTCACTTTAAATGACAAAATGTGAAATCTTGTATCATAAACAGCGACTTTGCCTAATTTGATCTTTTGATTTATGCAAATGAGCATCGACTTGGTCATAACCAATGGTTGTAAAGTCAGTAGCCTGTGGTTCTTTTTACGCTAATTTAGTTAAAAGGTAAGACATAAACAATGGAAAATGTTATAAAACTGATTTGATAAATTATAGACAAACTGGAAAAGCACAAACCTATCGGAAGCGTGTGCTTATTTGAATAGTTTTACAGGCTTCATGAATATGAGATTATACAGACGTTGCTTGGATACGTGTATAGCGTCACGTTATTAATTAGTAGGCGTCTCCATCCGAAACAAAAGCCAAAGAGGTGTCGATGAAATCACATGATAGTTTATCATTAAATCACTGCTGAGAAGATAACAGGACTTACAATGATCGTTAAGAAACCGTCAAGAGGAAAGAGTCGCAATGTGACGCCCATGAGAGCTGCCTCATCTATCAGTATGATGATTTTGTGCTTTACACGTGCCATTTAGCGTTTATCCACACTGAAAACACCTGTTTATCTCATGTTTAACTCGCAGATCTCCAAACATATGTGCATAAGATAAGAGAAAGTACTCGCCGTGGTCGACAGAGATGTAAATTCAACAAAGTCAGGTGGGTTTGTTTCTTCCAAATAACACCCTGAATGCTGCACCTTTTGCCCGGGGACCGAGTGAACCGCCCACCTCATGAATATTAATAAGATAATACAACGTGATACAATTTCAATGTGTTTCTCAAAACTCACTCTGTAAACTTACAATAGCACTTTGCCGTATTATTGTTGCCTTCTTAAGATATATCGCTTCATTGTCTCCTAATAGCTATTTGTAAATCGCCTGGATAAAAGCGTCAGGTAAATGTGTCTGATCTGGTTGGGTAGTTCATATTAACACAATGCAACGCAAGCATTATATATTTATATCCATGAGGCAGGCACTTATCATGAGAAGAACAAGATGTGTACCACAATAAAGAAAAACATATTATTGCCTATTAGGGTTTTTGTGCAATATTTTCTTGTGTGTGTGAATTCCAAAATTCAGAGACTCAAAGGCAGGTGGAAGATCTTTGAATGGTCGATCATTGATTTCAGAATCCAGGAAAAGTCATCGGAAGGTATGAGTCTCATGAATAAAGAATAAACAATGTGTTTCAAATGTTACGTTTACTGATAAGGTCAGTTCTCTTCATTTAATGTTTACTGTTCACCTGTGTATAAGCAGAATGTAGAAGGTGAGGTGTTTTCATTTTAATTGAAAAATACACAAGATACAAGGTATTTTAATAGAATTGTTCTGAGAGCCAAAACAACATGTAATAATAATGGTTATCTGCAGGGCGTGATGACTGTCAGTGCATCTAAAGACTCCAGCCAGGACACTACAAGTTAATCTTGATGCTTTGATTTCATTACTTTAATACGTGGTTAAATTTACTCTGGAAGGTAAAGTCTTTTTCTCTTATCGGTCAGGTATAACAATGCCATCTGGGGTTTCCAGCTTCTTGTTGGATTGTTTGGATGCTGATTCTTTAACCTTAAACATGGATTCAACGCTTTCATCCATCGAGGAGTTTCGAAGGGCTGATAATTGTGGTATAAAGAAATGAATATGAATTCATGTAATGTAAATATGATATTTGTATACACTACCAAAAATTTGTGATTTGAGAGATAATGTTACTGACAGCAAATTTTGTTGTGTAGTTTATATTCATTTATACAAGTAATCTAGCCAGCGCAATGCATCAGTAATGATCATATACATTAGCATAAAACAACTCGAGTTTGTGTAAAGGATGAAGGAATATTAAGCCCAAAACAATCAACCGAAGTGCTTTATATCTTAATACATTTTAAATTTTTGATCATTTTTTTGATGGTTTTCAGAGAAAGTCATTTGCCCATGTACCTCTCATGATCACACAGATGAAGGGATGACCATAGTCAATGAAGATGGAATGATAAACAGTGTGAAAAACTCAACTCTTCTAGATCTGAGTCATGCAGAGGACATAGTGCTGCATCAGCCTCCAAACCTCTCCTCCATTCTCGGTATGTCACGGCTGTAATGTAACGAGGGATGCAGCACTGTGTGTTTTACACAACGGATTTCAGATGTAGTACTGACAGAGAAAACCAAAGGCTTTTTCTTAATCATTATTTTAATATTCCTTCAGAACTATCATTAGACACTGCTGAAGACAAACAGAAGAATTCATTTTCTCTGGCACCCATTAGGTAAGGCCTATAGACAGCTGATTTTAGATATCTGGGATTGAGAATTTAACCTGGAATTAAAGCTTAAAAATGTGTAAAAATAACAGAGACATGTTGTAATTTAAAAAAAGAGACACTACTAAATGTTGTGTTGGAAAAAGGTACTCTGCTGTATGCGCTGTAAGCGATTACTTTTTGTTTTACAGATTTTTAACCATCTAAACTTGTATATAAGTGTTTTCTTTTCAATAAAATGAAGACCGACTGTTGTATTTATTCCAGCCTCTCCCCTTTATATGTGCCCTTTAAAACTCTGGCATCAGATATTGTATCAGGTATTTGCAAGAGAAAGTTGACTTTCACCACATATACGTTACAAGCAAATGGCATGGGATATAACATAATGACATATTTTTCAGGATGTGTGTTAAAACCAGATGAAAAGAAAACAGCAGTGAAGGGAGGGGATGTAGACCTTTCACCTGTTGTGAAAAAGCAGGTGACTTTACTTTGCCTATCCATGAAAACATTCTTATTCGTGTACAACTCATCTTGCCTTGCATAATGCTAGAAATCAGTAAGACTTGAGTGGTCACTGTGTACGTCTGTCTGTATAGTATATTGTGTATATATATGCATATAAAATACCGTTTCTGTCTGCTTGTTATAACTATTTTTTAGTGTTTTTCAGCAAAGAAAAAAACAGTAAAATGCAGAAAAGTGATGTTCAACGATATTGTGAGCATTAGGAATATATCAAGCCATAGATGCAATAAAAAAGACCACCTTCACTATGGAGTTCAACAGGACCAGCAGGTTAAGCAAAAAGAAGACACAAAGGAAGTGCAAAACATTTCAATGGAATCTCGAGATATTTCCTCAGCGGCAGCAAAATTCTTTGACTTCGCAGATGAATGTGAGAGAGAAGCCTTTTTTCAGAGACTGAAACGAAGATACTCTTTCCAATTTCCTGCCAAAACGGTAACTTTTGTTAATATTCATATGCGAATTCAGAAATTTAAAGAAAGTCTAAATAAATCTGGTGTGTAATTCTTTTCTTTGTAGATAATCTCCATAGTATTACCACCATCAGATCAGACTTTAATCAAAACAAGGTTGGGAAATGTACATTGCTAAGTATTCACAATATCATTCCCTTACAAGCATGGTTATGTGTAGTGTACATTTAAATACAGTGACCAGCAGAGGGCAAGCTAAGACTTTAAGACTAAACTGACGACTAAAGTTGTGTTGTTTTCCTTTTCTTTTACAAATATGCTTTTCTTTCTTGAATACAGTGGTTCATCCAGAGCTCCATGCAGTGTCAGTTCACAGGCCTCTCTGTGCTTGAACACCTGAGAGATTACTATATGGTGAGACACAAATTAAGTGCATACACAAATTATTAATGGTGCTTGCAAAGCAAGCTGTCATTTTTATTATTTGCCATACTTGTTATTATTTGTACATAGAAGATACACATGTAGAAAAAAAGGGGACATTACTCATGCATGTTTAATTTGTTAATATGGACTTAACTAACAATTTCTTACATGGTTCAGAACTATGTATAATATATATATATATATAGATAGATAGATAGATAGATAGATAGATAGATAGATAGATATATAGATAGATAGATATATAGATATATAGATAGATATAGATATATAGATAGATATAGATATATAGATAGATATAGATATATAGATAGATATAGATATATAGATAGATAGATATATAGATAGATAGATATATATATAGATAGATAGATAGATAGATAGATAGATAGTTATAGATATATATAGATATATATAGATATATATATATAATGCTCAGTGAGTCAGTTTTATCAGTTCAGTCAGATTTTTATCAGTAGACATTAAAGTCAGCTTTGTGTTTTGTTAATGAACTCTTTGTCTTTAACGTTGTGTTATTGGTTTCTTTAGGTGGATTGCTGACACCCAAAATGGATTTGTGGGATTATTTTTAATAGGAAAGTTTTGTTGTAAAATAAAAAGCTTATTTATTTCTATAATTATTTATATAAAAATGTATGTATTAAAGATGAATAAAGAGAGATTTTGTGACTTGACCTAGATCTATCAGATTATTTTATTGTTTGTTTGTATAAGGTAAGTATGTATTACTTTGCAGTTTGCATTAAATGTGTGAAATGCTCGTTATAAATGTATTGCGTAAAAAAATCTATCTTGCGTAAATACTGTAACCTCAAAACATCAACACGGTCACTGTGATCACGTGGTACAGGATCAGAAATATTAGCCAATCCCCATCGCGAAGACGAGCGCAGCAAGTGATTGGCCAATAGAAGAGCGGAGAACGTTGCCAAGCAGCTCGTGTGACTAATGTCAGTCATATGACTGTCTCACAAATGGAGTCCGTGCGCAGAAGTCGAGCGTATTTCACGAATTGACCAGGAAAAGGATTTATTTTCCAAACTGTGGGTCCATTATGGCTCCCACATTATTTCATAAACTCTTCAACAAGGGAAAAGCGTTTTCAGCGCCTCTGAGGTGTAATAAAGAGGACGCGGCGTTCAGGTACGTGCTCGTGCTCGCGCTCATCTGTGATCAGACAGCGTTTCTGCTGTAACACATTTATCTGTTAAAACTGTATGTCGTGTTTCTGTAGTGCTGTGGGTTTACACATTACAGTTTAAAATTTGTAGTATTTTTTTATTTGTGTTAGTTTTGTATTGTTTTGCTCATCTGCAGACTGTGTTTAGCCTCGTGCTAACAGATTCCGTCAGAACACAGCCTTTGTTTATTAACATAATCTAAACAACATAATTTAGTTGTTTGCCAGTCTACTTATTTATCACCCATAACTATATATTTTTATTTTCAATAAAATATTTTACTTTCAAACGTTATTGGTCGTGAGCGCATGGCTTTTTTTTTACATCAATAGAGATATTGATTGCGTCAAGAAAATATAAATTTTATTTTCAAAGAATCACGCAAAAATAACTCTTATTTTATGAGTTTTATATTGAGCTTTATATTGGTAATAATAAGGCAGCTTGTTTTTGTCTGCTGGACTGGCACGTGACGTGACGTCATCATCACATATTCTCGTGCAGTCAGAGAATGATGCATTAGAAATGTTTAGGATGCATACTAACCAATATTACACAAGGCATTAAAACAGATGTCATAGCAGATCCCTGTTAGGCTTTTCTCCACCCTCTTCTGGTTTGACTGGAAACACTGGGCATGCTTCCTCTGCCTGTGAGAATCAATGCAAACTTTTGCTGGAGTCCTGCTAAACCTTCTGGAATTGCACTACATGTGTTTTAGCGTAATGTATTGCAATGTGGATGTTTTAAGCTTTCTTATACACACACACACACACACAAACATGTTGTAGAAACTACTGGTTTTGCTTACAAATAATTTTTCATAGTCAGGTAAAGTGCTGTTTGCAGAATTGTCACATTCATAACGGTCCATATTCCTCATAAATGAACACATGAAAATTAAAATTGTATGTTCTATAAAGAGCCATCCCTTTGGTTTGTGGATATTAATTCACGAAAATCCTGCAAAGTATGTTGCCTCTCAAAGACGCGTGTATTTTTTTTGTAAAATTGAAACCGATGATTCAGTATTCTGAGAATAAATGCATTCTGTGAATTTATATTTCAAAGTTTACCTGTAAAAGTCATATCCATAACACTGGAATTGCCCAGGGCGTAAGCACTTTCAGTTTTAGGATTACATTATTTCTGCATACACTTCTTTAGGATGCACTAGTAGTAGTGCATTAATAATACATTTTAAATATATTTAAAATGGGGTTCATCTTAACTGCTGTAAATAGATGTAGACCAGCAGATTTATCCTTTCACATACAAGAAACACTCAACTGTACTGTAGTTAAACGTGTAGTTCAATATGTAATTATGCATGTAAAATATGTGAACGTTTTACTGTTGTGTAAGATACTGTGATTTCAGTAAAAGGTAAACAGTAATTTAAATTGCCCATCATAACAATATTGTGCACATTGTGAATAAATTATGATGAATCATATTATTGAATACTGGCACAAGTTTGGTATGTGTAAAGCGTATAAATGCCTACAGCCTAAGAATACCTGAAAGGGCAACTGAATGGGTGACCCCTGAAAGAAGATGCAAGCGGCTGCTCGCGTTTCTTTTGATTTGGCAGGGACATCATAGTCATAGTGCACATCGTTGTGGATTGAGCCAAAAGCTTTTGTGTGCTCTGGCAGGAGATTACCTTCAGCCAAACCCAAAGACCTGCTGATCTCCCAAACTCTTCTTTTAGATAACTCAAACAGTAAATATGCCTTTAAAGACTACACAATTTAAGTGTTTGTTTATATAATTTGATTTATGTTTAGATCGACTGACACAGTTAAACGTTTGGCTTTCTAATGGAAAAGTTGAATTTTGTTTGCCTGTTAGACCATTTTTAGATGTTATCTGACAGAATTAACTTAAGCATATTCATTAAGACATCATAATGTTTTCAATAATGTTCATTTTACAGTATAACAGTCTTATGGTGATTTTTTTTTTTTTGTTGTTGCTCAGACTGTTGGTGTGTATGCGAGTCATGATGATGTCATGTACATTTGTCTTGTATGCTGTTTTTCTATCATGTGTGAATCATGTGTGTGTGTAATGTGTCACTTCATCATAGGTCATCGACAGCTTATGATAAATAGCTGTTTCTTCATAATCCGATTAAATTTAAATCCATTGTATTTATTTAGCTTTGTTTCAGCTTTACGGGAAAACAAGTAATTGATGGGGAGAAGACGTTTGTGTTTAAATCTTTAGTTTTTGTCCTAGTTTTGATTGATGCATTTGATCTTAAATGTGTAACTAATGATTAATTGTAACCCAGCATTTTCACAAATCCTTATGTAAATGTAAGATTTGTTTGAAGTCTGTATCTGTCTGTTACCGTGTTGTGAAGTGACTTGCAGTGCTTTCAATCTGTACATTTTATCAGTATGTGTGTTGGGATCGAACACATGACCTTCGCGCTGTCTACCAATTAAGCTTCAGGAACAATATGACAGTTCTAAGGCTCGTGTTGTGATTGGATTCTGTGAATAAATCTTACTTAGACCACCAGATTTATGCTTTTACAGTGGACACACAGATATTAGACATTGATTTTATTTTCCACACCAATCTCACAGGGTTTTCTTTTATTTATGTTCAGTCGACTCCGGTTGAGCAAGCTTACAGGAATGTAGCCTGGAAAAATTCCCACCGCATGTATTCAAAAGTGACCCTAGTTAGCGGACAGGAACTGCGTCACGGTCTGGATAGTTTCTTTATGTAACGCCTGCTTGCTCGCAGTGCAATCTTACGCTGAGCGTCTTTAAGGGGAGGGCTGTGTATTATGATCAGAGGTTAGAGCCGTCTGTATGTGAATCAGCCAAGATCACACTTTCTTCAGTTTCACCACATCCAACCAGGACGTACCCATGCCTTTGTCCAAGCGCTGTCCAGCTCGGTCTGGAGGTCACCTGACGGTCTCATGTTGTTTTGTGAATTTAGTTCAGCGCTATTCTTAGCGGCGCTCCCTGGTGAGGAAGAGCAGACTAAGGGTTAGGGAGGATGGGAAAGCACACTGGCAAAACCTCAAAGATGCCCAGGTACTACTGGAAGCCTGCTTGTTTTCTGCTTTAACTGTGTGCTATAGATTTACAATCTGTACTTAAGCTGAAAAAGAATGGACATCTTTACCATGGGCTGGGAAGTGCGGAGGCAGTGTGACGGAGTGAATGCTTTATGAAGTTTGTGTTGCCTAGAATGAGAAAGCTGTACGATTGTTTATGTCGTCCATTAATCATTATTAGATCTTATGTAATATAGAGGTGATTACGGTCAACAGCTTAAGGGTTTTTTCTTGAACATGCATACTGTGAAAGCTATCAGTCTCTTGAGTTATTCTTGACTAGCTGGCTCAAATCTGTATTATTCAAAATATTTTATCAGCACTTTAGCTCACCTACAGTAATTGTTTATTTAAAGGTATATTTCTATATAAATCTGGTGGTATGGTGATGTGTTTTGGGTTATAGTTGGTGCACAGCTGTATTGTGACACGACTTATGTCTCTATGTATGAACGCCTGTAGTGAAAGTTATTCTTGGCTCATTTAAGGAATGTTGAATCCAGCCTGTTGCTGTGAAAACTTTCACTACTGTCCAGCAATGCGTTTCTGAAGACCAAAAGTCGTCTTTAACGGTGCGATTAATGATTTGATGTCTTGAACCCTGATAAAGTGAGGGATGCGGTCATCGAATCTATGTTTGACTCATTTTCCACCCTGAACAGAATGAGAGCAGTTGTTTGGAATTTGCAGTTGGTAGGAAGAGTAAACAGTCGTGTACTGTACCGCCTGCCCTGTGCCTTTCTTCACCTGCATTGACGCAGGGCCTGGAAATAACTCTTGCCTGTCACTTACAGCTATTCCTTTCCCTACCCTTCATCCAAACCCCCACCCCATAAACAACCCACTTGTGTTTATTCTTTTAGAGATTATATTCATATTATTTAGAGGCAGTCCACCTACAGCAAGAGCCCGTCACTCTTCACTAAACGGCCTCGTCTCGGGCTGCGTGCAATGCAGGAGCTGTTGACCAAACGGCAGACCAAACAATGGTAGCCGACAGCTGAAGGAAGCTTTTTAGTCAACCGTCAGTGATGCGTCCAAACCGCAGCGCATCACTGTATTGGAGCTATGTCACGTTCCCGCTCACGTCCATGTTTGTCTCCCCCCAGCTGGGCCTCCCCGGAGCTGGAACCCAGTCAGATCCGCCTCATCGTCTACCAGGACTGCGAGCGGCGCGGCAGAAATGTTCTCTTTGACTCCGAGGCCAGAAAGAGAAGCACAGAAGATGCCCCGGTCACGGTAAGCGATTACTTCCCCCTGCCGAGCCTCTCGTAGAGTCAGAGAGCACTCGGATCCCAACCAGTTTGAACCAGAGGCCTTATCGCCAATAATAATAGCATCAGCTGACACTGAATGTGTAAGCATTCTTTCACATTCACATGATGGGAGGTGTGTCCGCCTGCTCTCTTGCTCTCTGTCACGTCTGCAGGTTGTTCGTCATTAGCAGTCACGAGACTCTAGGTGGTTATGGCCCAATACCGCTGTCAGTACACACACACACATACACACGTACAGTAATATCAGTGTAAGTGTGCTGTTAAGGTGTTAAGGATTTCTTCACCACAAAATGAAAATGTTTATTATTTACTGACCTTCATTTTAAACCTGTGTGATTTGATTTTTTTTTTTAAGGAAACACTAAAAACTGAATATTTATCTTTCTTTTCTATACAATGCAAGTCAATAGTGACCACATAAAATAGACCATATAGCTTTTGCCATATTGTCATATTTACTTTTACTGTTTGGACAAGACACGCATGATCATCCTGCCTAACCTTTTATATTTGCAGTGTCAAAACAAATAAATAAAGGCCCAACTGTGTGTTTCAGGTCAGAAATGACCCAGCACTAGACCAGAATAACCCCAGTTATTAAACATTTTCTCTCTAACTTTAGATGGTTTATTGCATTTTATTACATTATTTGTTTTAGTCTGACAGAAGTGTTGACATGTTTACAGTGCATTTTTTACAGCTTGTGGATTAAAGTCCATTTGACCTCAGCAGATTAAACTGGCATCCTGTCATGACACTGATCGGTCTTATAATGGACAGGGTAAAGCAAACGATCACGTGTAATGCAGTCAAATAAATAATAAACAGTCTGTGTGATGTGTTAGGGTGAGGCTGTAGAGATTGCTGATATGGAGCTGCGCTGCGGCTGCAATCACATGACATTTTTTGGAGGATATTGTTTCGCCAGAGAGAGAGAGAGAGAGAGAGAGAGAGAGACAGAGTGTCATTGAGTGAGAACAGAAGAGAGCGAGTAAGCAAACGGCTCAGCTCACGAGTTGTTAAGGAAGTCATATGACTGTGTCACATGCTGGAGTTCCTTTGTGCTCTTCACAGGGCAGGAAGAGACGCCTCTGTGTGAACCATAAATGAAACTGAGACACACACACACAGGCAATACTTTCAAACAACACTTACTAATGAAAACCTGTGGAACAGTCTCTGTTTATTTTAGAGTGAAAATGTATTTTAATATCTGTATTTTGAAGTTTTTTTCACATGTTTTACATGTAATGACATTAAAAATACCCCTTATATTACCTTTATATGGAGAATAAATTAATGATGGGTGACAAACATACCTGCAAATAGGGTTTTTCAGTTAATATCTCATATCATGTAAAATATCTCTGACTTTATTATTGAATTTGTCATTCTTCCACTCCACAAGTGATGATTGCATTGGTGTGGAAATGAACAGTTGATAAGCGTGATGGATGAAGAATCAATTATTAAAACAGATACTACTGGTGCATAGCAGAATGTTGTGCTTTCGTGTTATGCTGAACTCATATCATTAGACTGCTCGAGTATTACTGGCAGTAACATAAACTCTACATGACTTTAAATTGTGAATCAGTGAAACTTGCTCACAGTTTGAGCATTATGTTGAATTTATTACAGACTGAAACACTATGAACAAACAGTTTTTGAAGGATTGTTTAGTTTGTGTGTGTTGTTTGCAGAGGGTGTGTGGAGAGACTCAGGCAAAGATGTTTGGGAAGTGCTGTCAGCTGAGGCCCACAGGGGGCAGCTCCAGTTCTCTGGACAGCAGCTCGTCCTGTACATCAGAGCCCAAGGAACAAAACCGAGTACAGGTCAGTCCTCTTACACGGCACTCTTCAGGTTGTGTGGTTACTGTGAAGCAGTCTGCATTGGGTTCTTATGGCCTGAAAGCCTGGTCTTGTTTTAAACAAACCAACAAGCCGGTTCTCTTTCTTCCTCAGGGCTCATCCAGGAGTTCATCAGATGCTAATATGCTCGGGGAAATGATGTTCGGCTCTGTGGCCATGAGCTACAAAGGCTCGACGCTGAAGATTCACCAGATAAGGTGAGACTGTCTGAAACAGATCCACAATCATGCTGGTGTCATGAGATGAACAATCAGTGGCCAATATACTGTATGTGTTGCAGATCCCCCCCACAGCTGATGCTCAGTAAAGTGTTTACAGCGAGGACAGGCGGCAGCGTCTATGGCAGCCTTAACACGTAAGACAGACACGCACGCACCCACACATGCACGCACACACACATGCACGTTACCTGCAGTTGTCTGACTGTTTTTATTGTTTATATGACAGACTGCAGGACAGTTTGGAGTTCATCAATCAGGACTCTAATGCGCTAAGACCCGACCAGAACACTGTAGGCAATGGCTTCCTGGGGAACATAGGTACAGTGAAAACATCTCATAACCAGAAGCCAAAGTTACTCCACACATACACACAGAGACCACAAACCTCACCACAGTATGAGCTCATGTCTGTTTCTCAATATTCCTGCTATGTGTAAATAACAACCCAAAGTTGGTGGTGTAGGCACTTCTAAATACTTACTTTATAAACATGATTTAATCAAACCCCTTCAACGTGCAACTCTGACACAGGCATGAATAATTATGTGACTTAAATACAGACGGTCACATTTTTGCCTGGTGGACTATGAAAGAGGCGGATCATTCCATAGACTTTGAGAAAGACACCAGCAAGATTTGCGTGTTTTGTTCAGAAAATGCCTTTGCAATCTTTGATTTCAGTGTTTTCCCATGTTTAAATGTTAAACCTGTGTCTTTTTCTGTTGTGCAAATACATTTCCTGTAACATCCACACAAGCCTGCTGAAAACATTGTGATTGTGCATTTAATTATTTTGTTCATTTGTCATAGTCGTTGTGTTTTAAGCAGCGCTTTGTGTACGAGACCCATAGAATTTACAGGCCGTTGTTGTGCTTGAAGAGTGTGAAATATTGGAGCAGATTAAGCAGCACACTTTGCTGTGTAAGTTCTGAGTGGTACATGTGTCGTCCTGTATGTCTCTTCTGTACTTGACTAACAGTTGAACGTGTCTCTTCCTCCTGATGGTTGTGCCGTACAGGTTTCTCTCAGCTCTGCAGCCCGCGCCGGGCTCTCTCAGAGCAGGGTCCTCTCCGTCTCATCAAGAGCGCCTCTTTCTTTTCAGGTTGGCGTGTGTGTCTGTGCGCGCGTGTGTCCGCATGTTTATGCTGCTTGTTTTTTGTGCATGTGCAACTTGAATCGTTTGGTAGACCTTTTATTATTTGATGGTGTTTTATCTCTCAGGACGTATATCTTTGGTAGGTCTCGTGCTGGTATTATCACTAGCTTCCCTTTAGACCCCATCTGCTCTCTCTTTCACCCGTGTGCATGCATCTGAGCTGATATGTAGGTAGATCACAGTGGTGATGTGATGGGTGGTGGCTGTGGATGAATGCTCTGGACGCGGAGACTCTTTCAAACTCTCAGAGCATCTTTTCATGCGTGTCTCTCTGTCCTCGCAGGCCACAGTAACCCCATGGACATGCCAGGCAGAGGACTGTACGATGAGAGAGACAGTGGCATCGCCCGCTCAGGTGAGTACCAGAAGCAAGTTGATGCGCTGATTTACTATATTTAATTATGTCTTCTCTAGCCCAGTTTAATATGCAAAGACACCAGTAAGCAATCTGGTTTAACCAGTGGTGTGAGTTTTGGCGAGCCTTACTTTTTGTGTGCAGGAGTATGGAGTCTGAAATATTTTCGATGACAATTACATTTTATGCTAGAAATCACACTCCAAACACAAGCCCCGCAGAGCATGTGAATATGTGAGCTGTGCGGCTTTGTGAAAATGCACCGGAGCTGGAAAAGCTTGTGCGGTGGAAAGCACAGGCAGCATAGCTGGAATCTTTTTCTGTCTAATGCAGCGTCACATGCAGACGTTTATATTTAGTGGTTCCCAAAACTGCGTGCCTGTACTAGTAAATGAAGAGGCTAAATCAGACCTGGCTCTACACATGCTTCATCTCCATTGAGTTCAGTGTGCTCCTATTCTATACGTTGTTCCTTATCTATAGATGCCAAATGACTTTTGCAGTCAAACTGAAATCAAAACTCGCCTCTCTCATACTCATTCCTGCTCTTATTGTGCACAGTTCCCTGTGACTGTGTGGTGCTGCTTGAGGATTTTCTATAGACCGCTAAGAGAAACCTCTCTGAACTCGGTGACTTTTGCTTTAATGAAATGCTTGTGTGTGATATAATGCCGTGAGTCATTGTGTCAAGCTGTTTGGTGTTCATTCAGGCTGGATGATTGAACTCACTGACTCTGTCTGTTTCACTCTTCCTCCACAGCGTCTTTAAGCAGTCTGTTGATCACCCCCTTCCCATCGCCAGGCTCCTCTCTCACCAGCAGCTGTGCCAGCAGTTACCAGCGCCGCTGGTTACGCAGCCAGACCACCAGCTTAGAGAACGGCGTCTTCCCTCGATGGTGAGAACAACACAAACACACTCATGCACACACTGCAAAATAAACGCTGCTTGATCACTGAAGTGTCAAAAACACGCTTGCCAAACAACGTATTTTAAATTGGCAATAAAATCAAGCTTGGCCTGAATCATAAAGTCTGTTTGTTTGAATGCTAAAAAGTGTTTTTTGTAAATCTGTAAAACTGTGAACATTAAGTAAAGACCACAGGCTGCAAGTGCCTGAAAACTGTGGCGTTCATGGTCAATTTAAAATGTATTTGGTATCCTACTTTTTAGTCGCAAAGACTTTACTAGATGTTTCGTATTCCAGTTAGTTGTTCTCAGCTGTATAATTCTGCTTATATAGGGCTCATTACAGCGGTCTGATGCTAACAGCAGTAAAAACTTCAGCATATAACTCATCATGACAGACTTTTAGGATTAAACAAGTGAAATCCCAAAGACTTAATCTTATTAAGGAATGTAATATAGCAGCCGCATGGCAACAAAAAAACACACAAAGATTTCATGAGAGTCAGTTATAAACAGATAAGCACTATTCAGCTTTTCTTTAGCGAATGTTAAATGTTTGGGTTTTAGGTCTGTGGAAGAGAGCTTCAACATGTCTGATGAGCACAGCGGTCCCAGTCTGGGTGTGGCAAGGAAGAAAAAGATCGCTATTGGCGTCATCTTCCTTCTGTCACCCAATGACGAGGAAAACACCAAGTTTCAAGACTTTTTCTTCTCTCATTTTCCACTCTTTGAGAGCCACATGAACAAACTCAAAAGTGCCATTGAACAGGTTAGACATTTTTGTGTATTTGTAAAATGTTCATTTAGCCATAATGGATTCGGATTCTGGTTTTGCCATGGTTTCTTAACAATCCACAAGCTATTCACATTATAATAACGTTATACGGAAATAAACCACTTTTTATTTGTTGCTTATTGTTTATACTAAGCAGGGGTAAGATGGTTGACTATATTGTCTTTGAAGAATGGGTAGTATTTTGAGTTCAGTGAAGAAAATAAAACACATCCATCCATCCTCTTGTCCTCTACTCTTGCCATGATCCTCTTCCCTTCAGTCGGTTCGGTGGAGTGTTGTGCTTCGAGTGGATTCTGCAACTGTTTTATTTAAATGTAAATGGCAGTGAAATTTTGCCAGTTCCCAACTATAATGCTGAACAAACATTTCTGAATCTGGCACGTGTCTGTGTCATCTATAGCAGTGGTGTGTTATCTCTTCTGTTTACTGACGTGTATTTGTGGCTCTTTTTGTTTAAAGGCTATGATACTGAGCCGCAGGTCAGCTGATGCCAGTCAGAGGGCTTTGGCTTACAGTCGGATGGTGGACGGCCTCAATGAATTTAGGTGAGTTTGAGGTGTGGCTATTTCAGACTTTTATGACATGTCGGGGGACGCTGGTTACCGGCTGTTTTGTTATTTGCATCCACCAAAAGTCCAGCCAAAGTTTTAATGCACTCTTAATCCACTCAACCACTCATGTGATCACACACACACAAAATAGGCCCGGTGGAAACTTACTAAAAGGTTCATAGATAAAAATACAAGTTTAATCTTTTATTTGATAGTGATTGGCCAGTGTGAATGACACTAACTGTCCTGAGATCAGCTCTTACAGTGGTAGAATAAACTCCACTGAATACGCTGACCTTTAAACTTCTGTGTAAACTGCACCACCTGGTTCACATGTTGAAACACATAACATGTGCTCTTCAGAGAGGCAAACATTTGGGTTTGATTATTTTTATGAAATGAGTGAAATAGACTAAAATTAAAATGTCACTTCATACCAATGAAAATGAATGAACGATCAATTAATCAATATATTAATGCATTACAAATCAAGTAAATATTGGATGTCAAAGAAATGTCATTACTGATACTTTCCACTTAATCTTTCCATTTTATTGCTTGAATGCAGATTTAGGAAGAATGATTACTGACAGTGATTTGTTTCTTAGTCATCCATGAATGTCATGTGCAGAAAGGGTTGAGCTTCAGTCATGTCAGTGTTTCAGAGGTGCTTCACTATGTGTCCTCTCATACTTTCAGTCATATGCCTGTTGGGCCACGGCCAGAGCAACCTGACCCCAGTGCCACAGAAACCTTATCTGCCTCGCACGCTGTCACGACAGACCAGAATAGTCAATAATGTGCAAGTGAACAGACAAACAAATATTTCAAATCTCTCACCTCAACTGCTCTAAATATACATCCAGAGCTGTAGAGCTAATCATTTCTAAGAGCTGTGAGGTCACAGGATGAGGATGAAAATGACATGGACAAGCATTTACATTTAGTCATTTAGCAGACACTTTTTTTCCCAAAGAGACTTGAGACAAAGAATTGAAGCAATCAGACAACCAAAGAGCAAAAATGTGCAAGTGCAGAAAAACTGTTCTCAGTTAACCTAACACAGTATACATAGCCAAGATTTGTTTTGAGTACAGAAATGATAGAAGGAATGTGTTATTGGGTCAGGTGTTGGCTAAAAGATTTCTCTAGCTGATTTTTGATTCAACTTCACATATTCACATTAAATCAAAGATTCATATCGCAATCACTTTGTATACGTCTGATAGATTTTTTACATTTGTTTTTTATTTAGAGTAAGACTGGATGAAACATTTGATACATCTGCCAGTGCTTCAGTGTTTTTCATTTTAATTAATCAATTTAGATTACAGAATAATATCATACATATTTAAATACATGTTACAAAGTCCTATTTTAAGTGTCAGTCCTTCAGGAGATGTTGTTTTCTGTTTAGGTCTGGGTTGAGTATGTTTGTAAGTTTCTAAATGAAGACCTCACAGCTTCATAACTCTTACCTAATCTAATGCTAAGCAGGCTAAAGTTTGTCTGCTGGCGCTTACATAGAGCAAAAGGAAAGACAGGTGCTTTTTATAGGTCACTACACACTAACTTAAGTACTGAGAAGTGTAGTAAGGCATGGGACTTCATCAAGTGTCAGGCTGTTAGCAATACACTCAAGATTTTGTGCAAACATCTGCATATTTCCCAATGCCTGATCAGCATGGATATATTGCTGCTAATGGTCACATGATCACAGCCTCTCACGGCATGTGATGCAAAGTCAACACGGCACATCTCCTCAATGTATTCTTGTTAGGTTTTAATAAGATACAGAAAGTTTTGTTTTGTTGATGATTACTACTATCTGTGCAAGAAAAATCGTGTATTAGAGTTGAATCTTCAGTGCCATTCTGATGTCTCACCATTTCTTGGTGTTAAGCTCTGGACTGCCGCCCATATTCCCGGACTGCATGACATTCCCAGCAGTTGAAATATGCTGTAAAGGTCTTTCCCGGCTGCGGGGCAGCCCTTTGGAACTGAAGCATTCTTTGTTTCTGATGTTGACAAAAGCTCTTCTGTCTGTCTGTCTATGACGCTCTCTAGGACGACCATCTGCAGTCTGTACACTATGCCGCGCGTGTCTGAGCCTGTCTGGCTCACTATGATGTCGGGTCCACCTGAGAAGAACCAGCTGTGTGGATGCTTCATGAGGGATCTGGCCCTGCTCATGGAACAAGCCTCCAAGAACCAGTTCAGTAACAACATGCATCACAGCATATGTGACTAATAGATGTGACAAACAGCGGTGGAGTTTTATAACAACACATTTTCTTTCCTGTTCTCTCTCTAGATTCCTCCCAGCGCTTCTCACGGCAGTTCTCACTAATCATTTGGCCTGGGTTCCTACGGTCATGCCCAATGGTCAGCCACCCATCAAGATCTTCCTGGAGAAGCACTCCTCACAGAGTGTGGACATGCTGGCAAAAACACATCCCTACAACCCACTTTGGGCACAACTGGGTAAATAAAGCATGAAAAAGTAAAAAAAAAATATGTGTATTTTGCCATCTAGTGGTGTGTTGGTAGACATTACTTACTGTGTCTACAAAATCCAGCTGTGATGTTAATTTGAATACAGTCAACAAGAGTCATTGTTCTCATCCATATAAACACATTGCATCTTGATTTCCTCAGAAATTCTAATCCGTTTAAAATTGTGTTTTTGCAGGTGACCTGTATGGTGCGATCGGCTCACCGGTGCGTCTGTCCCGTACGGTGGTGGTAGGTCGACGTCAGGAACTGGTTCAGCGTCTTCTCTACGTGCTGACCTACTTCATCCGCTGCTCTGAGTTACTGGAAACACACCTGCTAGAAAGCGCTGAGGATGAAGCCATCGTGATGCCCGGCTCACTCATCACCACATCACTGCGTCCTGGAGAGGTGGAGGAGTCTGACTACGTGCTGGTCACTGTGCACAAGCCTAGCCAAGACTATCTGTCCCAGGGGACTGAGGCGGAGGAAGGCTACCCGTCTGATGACAACAGTCTACAGAGCAGCACGTACACGAATACAGAGACTCCAGACAATCAAAAACATCCGTGTCCAGTTACACAGTTAATCCAGGCGGACGACAACAGCTGTGCACCGGTCTGCAGAGAAGCAGGGAGCCCACGGGTTGAAACCCGACTGGAGACCGTCGTAAAGGTGGGTTCCACCTCACCGAGCGAGAGAGGAGCCTTGCTCGAGTTACAAGCGGACGTGCAGTCAGAAGCTGTGACTGAGGTGGAGGGTGTTGGCGTGCCCATCAAGATCTTCCATTCGTCAGACGTTCTGCTAGAGAAGAAGCCACCTGACAAGAGCTCGCCATCCATGGCCAACGAGGATGTTGGTGAACCCTCCTCTAAGGTCACGTTCCTCATCGGTGACTCCATGTCTCCCGAGTCTGATATGGAGAGCCGACAGCTAACGGTAGAAAAGGAGATCAGGAAACACAAGAAGCTTCTAAAAGATGCCCAGCAGAACGAAGCCAAGACTAAACCGCATGTGGACCAAATCAAGACCAACGACAGCAAAATGGCTGAGTTTTTACCGCCTTTCAAGAAAAAAATGTCTCTGTTCGGCCAAAGGATGCAAAGAGACTCTATAGACATGTTCGATGAGTATTTTAATGATGAAAATCCTGTGGAGACGAGGACTATCGATGACGTCTCCCAAGCGCTCGCTCAAACGGGGATAAGCGATGCGAGACAAGACCTTGGAGGATCCCAGCGGAGCTGTGAGCGCACAGACGCTGAGAGGTGTAGATGTAAGACGGGAGACCTCAGCACAGGCTGCTGTAACACCTGCTGTTCTGCCGAGCAGGACAGAGGTATAGAAATATCTCTGAGCGTCCCTTCCCTAAACATCAATGGGAACCAGAAGAAGGCGATCCCATTGAACGACTGGGAGATTCCTCGCAACGAGAGCTCCGATAGTGCGCTGGGGGACAGCGAGAGTGAAGACGCAGGTCAGGAGATGCCCAGACAGGAACCCGACGGACAGTTTTACGGCGAGGAGCAGACTGACTGGCAGGATGAATTAGAAGTGCCCTTACCGGGGTAAGAGATCACTCTTGTGTTAGCACTAGTTTTGTTTTTCTCATGTCTGTAAAATCATACTGAATGCGACTGATGTCACCGTGGTAGGGCAAAGCTGGTGGAGAACTACTCTAAACCGAGTATTGCCAACTTTGGGAGGTCACTGTTTGGTGGATACTGTCCCACGTACGTTCCAGACTTTGTTCTGCACGGGACCCCCAATGATGAAAAACTGAAGCAAAACCTTGTGTCAGATTTGGCTCATGCTGTACAGGTAACATGACATTTTCATCATGCAACACCTGTTGTGTCTTTAAGTCTTTGGCAAGCATCACTATTACTAACTCTTTGGGTTAAACTCATGCCATGCTTTTTATGATACAGATATATAAAATACCAGCTGCTGTGTTTTTCTAGAAGAGCTTATATGTGTAAGCACTCATGATGAGATTTTTCACCTATGACATCAGACTAGAGCAGACTAGCAACCAATACAGTCAAGAACATTCGCAAAACCACTCAGTCATCCCATCAAAATCCTATAGTATAGACTTAACCAGAATGCCTGAATACAAACAAAACAAAGTTAACATTCAAATAAATGTGACATTATTTGATGCTCTTTCTAAAAGCGTCATCCAGCAGTCTTGCCTTTCAAATCATAGCAAAATCAAAATGATTATTCTGTCGTAAGTACAGCTCAGTAGTGTTTTTTACCTTTATAGCAACATGCTGTAAACCAGTCAGAACACCCCACCTCAACACCAAACCATCACTGTTGGTTTTCTGCTATATTGTGAGTGTTATTGTATATTTGTATATTAATAATTCACTGTTTGTTATATCTTGAAGCATTCTGTGTTGGATGAGCCCATCGCAGAGGCCGTCTGCATTATCGCAGATACTGAGAAGTGGACGGTGCAGGTGGCCAGCAGCCAACGGCGATCTTCTGACAAACTGGGCAAAGAAGTGCTTGTGTCCAACCTTGTTTCCAACCTGCTCCAGTCTACTTATCAGCTCTACCGTCTCAACATGTCTCCAAACTTTGTAAGTTTATTCGTGACCTGTGCGGGGTAGGTGTGCAGTGTGAATGCTTTAACCTGTTAATAAAAAATACACACTGCAGATGTGGAGTATGTGTGCAGCAGGCGTTATTGTGTAATTGTACAATTATGACAGTCTGTCACAACAAGCAAACTAGTCTATTAAAACATTTTGACTTGGCATACACAGATACTGGCTCTTTAAAAGTTTGTAATTGAGCTCAATTACTGATTCCTGTACTAGCATTTAGTTTTTTGTATTTAGCATCCAAAATCTAATGCTACAGTCATACACAAACACCAGCAGCACAGAATGACTTTTAGTGTCACCGATAGGCAGGGCAAAAGCTTTTAACACGTCATTCAAAGTTTTGCATGTTGTACATGTACATATTGTGTACAGTTTTAAATAATTGTATCGTAAGTGTAGTACCGTCAGCTCCATTAACACATTTTATCATCTATGGGAAAATGTGAAGTTTGTCTGGGCCATTACTGGATGATGTTTGTATGTAACATTGTCTTGTTTTGGTTTTTAGTGTATAATGCATCTAGAGGACCGGCTCCAGGAACTGTATTTCAAGAGCAAAATGCTGGCTGAGTATTTGAAAGGACAGACCAGAGTGCATGTGAAAGAACTGGGCATGGTTCTGGGGTACGGATTCATTCATTTTAGTACTGTTCATCGTAATTTTTTACAGTATCTGCTTCGGCAGTGATGCTAAATTACAGCCGCCAGCGGCTTTTTTGTTCTTGGTTAAATGCAATGATCTGATGTCTCTCTTGTACTCGCAGGATCGAGTCTAATGATCTGCCCCTGCTGGCGGCCATTGCGAGCACTCATTCACCGTACGTTGCCCAGATTCTCCTGTAAGCGGCACAGAGAGACTCTTCATTCCCCCAGCAGCAGCAGCAGGCCGGCGTACTCCACGCTCGGACAGACCACTGGCTCGGGCACCTTGAAGCCGCAGGGACTCCTCAGAATGAGGAGTGATTTTTGCATCCTGTGGGAATCATCTCAGGGTCAGCAGACTGCAGGACAGATGCTCTGCCTAGAGATGGCGGCAAAGCGACATGCTGCTATCATGTGGCATTTACGGAAGAATCCTTGGCAATATCACTTTTTACCTTTTAAAAAGTGACAGTGGACTAAATGTTTAATTCCATAAGCATATTGTGTTTGTTTGTTTCTTTAGCCCGTAAGAATGTAAAAGCCAAAGACAACGTATGATGAGAACAAAAACTTATGCAGTTATGAACTTTATAGCACCTTCTTTACAATGACATAGGAATCAAAGACAGTAATTATAGAATCAGTTTTATGATTTTAAATGAATATGTCAGACAATTCTCAGATGATAATCATTGCAGTGATTATCAATTTTTATTCCTTTTGTGTGTTTACAAGTCAACTAACTTTGTGTCCTCTTTACAAGTTTAATGAAAATGAGCTCCTACCTCAAACCTTCAATATCACACACACACTTTTCTAACGTGTTATTTTTCTTGGTCGGTCTCCTAACATAGATGACAGTGTGGCACGGTTACCCATGAGTGAGCTCTTATGATTCACTTTTTTGGACTAAGTCACTGCAGCAGTGATGCCTGTCAGCTGTAACCGGACGAACTCAAAGTTTTACTGTCTATTGGAAATGATAATGGGTTGTTTTTATTTGTGTAGTCATTTAGGACATGACACGTATGTCCTACTGTTGCTGTGTAATGTAAAATCTTAAAAAGGATGTTGGGAAAGAGACATGCTACAGTCACCGTTCACTACGTGTATTTTTGCTGGACCTTTTTCTGGGACAACCACATTTTATCTTCAGATGTAAAAGCTAAAGTTGTTTATGCTTGCGACCAGACTGTGGTTACTGCTGAAATGGCTGGATGTAGTGGATGAATCTGAAGAAACACCTGAATGTCTATTGAGATGTTCATGGCAATCATGCTTTGGCATCAGAAAACAAAAGCGAATAATTGTAAAAGACTTGTTTTGTGCAGTTCTTTACTGTGGCATAAGTGTTTGTGATATCGGGTCAGGCTGCGCATCTAAGTCTTAATTGACGTGACGTTAAAAGAACAAGCTTAGCAAGAGGCATTGCTGATTATTTTGCTGGTTAAAATGTGTACGAGATGCTTCTGTATAAGACATACATTTGTGTTATTTTGTAATTTTTTAAAAATCTTTATCCATTTGTCTTCTACAAAATGTATTTATATCTAATTATTTCTTTATACAAAAATACATTTAATTTATTTACTTGGCATGCATTGCTACATGTAAACTGTATAAAATGCTTCAATTTTCTTGATGTGTTTGTACATGATGCCTGTTTGTGACCCTTTCTTTACGTTTCCCAGTTTTTATGGGAACATTGTGCAATAAATAAGCCAACATTATAAATGTACAAGCGTGTGAAAACTGTTTCAGCTACCCCAGTCGACTTTCTAATATTGACTGACTGATTGACCTTCATCAACTTTTTCCTAACCTTGATATACAGTACCAGTCAAAAGTTTGGGCACAATTGACAATGTTTCTCATGATCTTAAAAATCATTTAATCTGAAGGTTTATATTTCAATGTTTGAAATTTTGTAGACAAAAATATAATTGTGCCAACATGTTACTTTCTTTCATTAGAAAACTAAAATGGTAAAAGTAATTGAAATGAATTACTTGGATCAAATAATGAATAAAAATCAGCCAATAAGAGTCCAGCATAGATAGAAGTTTCTTCAGTGCTGTTTAAAAAGTTTCTCAGGTTGAGACCTCAAGAATCTGGATGATAAAATGTCAAGATTTTACAAATTCTACACAAAGAGTGACTACTTTTAAAGATATAACATATACAAAAATAACACAGTGTTCATTATTTTATATACTTTTAGTCACAACATTTGTGTTATTTCATGATTTTGATGAGTTTACTACTATTTTAAAAAACATCTGAACAGCAGTAAGTGTTTCTAAACTTGGACTGTTAGTGTGATTCCCATTATTAAGTTTAAGAATGTAACCAGCATTAAGCATAATAACAATTCATATCTTACAAATGTATTTAATGATATCAAAAATAAAAGGTGTTTAATATTAAATATTCTCAGATCATGCTGACTCGACGGCTGCTCCAGATGGATGCACGAGTTTGTCAATGTAATTCAGGTTTAAGTGTAGTTGTGTGTGCTGCTGGTGTTGTGTGAGTGTGTGTGTGTGTGTGTGTGTGTGTGTGAGGGTTCGCGGCGTTTCTCTGCCGTCATGGAGAACTGCTGGACGCTTTCACTCGCAGGATTATTCAAACCTATGATCACTTACAATGTTTATCAGTCACAAATTGAGACTTTTCCTGGAAATGAAGGATAGTTTTGATTAACTTTCGTTGTTTTTGGAGCGGCTTTTAGTTCAACACGACTTTAAAGAAGACTTTACCTTCACATGCTAACTGAAGCTAACTCCAATCAATGCCATTTGACTTTCCTCACGATACACTATTTCATTACAGCATTTGTTTGATGCTGTGTTTTATTTCTTTGTAATGCGAATAGACGAAGATTTCGTTTTCGGAAATCAGAGATTTTAATATGAATTCCTCAGTGGATTTGTCGCTGAAGAAAGCGCTGAAAACTCCTCCATCACGACGAACGGCTGAGGTAAAAACACACGATAAAACTCAATCAGACAAACACATTATCAAAAAACAACACGTCACATTTCACTTTCATAATATCAGTGACGTCACGATTTCAGTGAAGTCTACGGTAATTAATCGCAATAAAAAAGTTTCGCTTCCCAGAGACTTTCAGCTGTTAAAAGTTATAAAATCTGTTTAGCGTTTCTTTCATGAACTTCATTTAGTTGCTTACATCGTTTAGAAATCAAATGTAAGTGTTTAAATGAGCTCTTGCTAAAGGTATACATGCTCACACCTCCAGATGTTCACAAACATGTCCATGATCAAACCACATGATCAAATGATTTTCTCTGAACATCACACTACGTAGACACCTAAAACCTAGTGAGCTGCCCACCAAGACATTATATTGTGCGTCTCAAAGACATATAACATCTAATGTAATCTACACATCAGTTTTGGTTGTTGTGACCACAAGCATCATAGTATACAAACCTAGCAATCTGTCCTATCTAGAGTGCGAGACTGACTTCAGTTTACTAAAAGCATCACATCGTTGCCATGTGAATAATGTTGCCTAGGTAGGCAGCTAAATAGATTTTCAGCCACATCATAGGACACATTGTGATCTGATTTGTTCATTTTTATGTTTCAGACCTTCATCTGTAAAACTAAAGACATTTAGAGAGAGTTCAGATCAAATCTTATTATTTGGGTTTTTTAACAGAAACTGATCTCCTAAAAGTGAACTGTATGTCTGTGTGCAGCTCATTTTCACTGCCATGTTGGAGGGAAATGACTTTGGCAGCATTTTCGCTGCCGTCTCTCATTGGTTTATAACCCGCCCATTTTCTTTGCTGGTATTGGCGGGTCAGACTACAGGATTTTGGTACCATGACAGTCTGGCACATCTGGATCAAATCTAAAGACACCGATTAGCTCAACTCTTTTGCTTAGAAATGTTGGCAGCGCTATTTTTACTGCAACCGAATATTATCACTTATTTTCTTGTCTAGTTATTTCCAAAGTAAACTAGGGTAAAAGTACTGTATGTTCAGAGTCTGATATATCAGTCCAAGGTCTAAAGGTTTGTTTTATTGGATTATATGATTAAACGCAGACTGTGAATATAACTCTAGAGTCAAGATTGTGAACCTAGAAAAGTTTGGTAAGTAGGTCGATATGTGATGGTAGTTGTGGTTCATTGAGTGCTTTGAAGACCAATCCCCAGCCTTCGCTTCTCATTTATGTGGTGTGCAATTTGCACAGATTGAAAGGGCTTGTCTAGAGATCTTTCTACAGATCAATGAAGAAAGATGTTTGAAGTCATGGAGTTTGAGCGTGTTTACAGATAGTCTAAACAGGTATGGATGGATTCCCTCTGATGGTCATCTGCGGTTAATATGGACAATGAAGCTGCAAAACAAACAGCCGATCAATCAAACAAACACATGAAAACTCTGTAACCTCGCATTGCTTTCATAGTGAATTTGAGCCCGGATGGGTGTGTCGAGTATTACGTAAGAGCAAAACAAATATTGCCTCGTCTCAATTTCCATACCATTATACAGGCTGCCTCGTCCCTGAGACTGCTTTGCTCGATGACATTCAGACTGCATTTCTAGATTTAATGACCCGCTATAGAAATGAGTTGTGTTAGAAAAACCTGAAACATGATATTGTTGCTTTACAAATTTGCAAACAACAGAAGATTTTGTGTTAAAGAATGACATTTTAAAGGAATAGTTCCTATCCTGCACTTTTTTCCATATGCAATGAATAATCTTGCTAGCTTAGCATTTAGCCTATGCTTTTAGCCATCAGAGAGTCAGTTTACTCTGCAGTGCCTCTGGGCAGCTGTTTCAGTCGTACAAGATCAACTCTACTAAATGAGGGAAGAGCGATATGTCTGGCTTTCTATGGTCACAACAAAAGTAAATATTTGGAAAATATTTCAGCAGTGACGATTGTCATATTTTTCTTTAAAGATTGGCTCTCACAAGTGGCCATATGTAGCGTGCAGTGATACCAGTGAAGCACCTTGGCATACTTGGTCTTTGATTTCACTTACCTCACACACACATACACACACGGGTATTCTACAGTCAGGCCACCCTTGGCAAATGAAATGACCAGGTGGATTCAATGCTTCATGACATTTCACACTATAACAGCTAATAGAAAACATAAGCTCTACTGTCTTTACTCCTATTTGTCTCATTTGCATTCCTTGTTGTGTTTTTGCAATTTTCTTGCATAAACCTTTCTTGTTACATCACTGAACATGTCTGTGCACCCTGCAGTGATTAACTGTCTACAATGTTAATGAGTCAACAGGACATGTATTTTGCTTTGATTTACTGGGGGATTATTTACAGGCTGGCCTGGGTTTGATACTTGTGCAAACATCTGTTTTGATCACAATTATTGTGTCAGCTACAGTATGTTCAGACTAAACATTGATTTCCTAAATACATCTTTAATATTATACACAACACATTTTATGTTTTAATTTGATCTTTATTTGAACACAAGCAGGAATAATTAACACCACACAGTGAGTGCTTACCTGACATCATCACAAATGGCAGTAACTACAAATGTGAACACAGAAACATCCTACCACACAAGCTGGATTTCATACCTTGGTTCATTCTCAGATGTGTCACAGCTCAGTTTATAAACCGACACAAGTACATGTTGCATCACTGGTCAGCTCGCATCTGCAAAGTATGTTTCTGGTCACTAGGGGAAAGCCCTTACAGAAACCAATTTTAGTCCATCAGTCCTTGTGTTTTCAGATCCACACCAGTTTACTGTAACATTGACAGGAGAACATTTGCGATGATCATCGTAAAACTGAGACAGATTTATAATCTTTAATTGTGGACAACACAATTACACAATTGTGGACAACACAATGTCACTAAAAGCATAAAAAAAATGTGTTGGTAATTGTGTAGTTGGTAAAAGTTTCTCATTTTAAATCACAGCCAGCTATAGCAGACGTTCATTAGAAGGTTCAGCAGTATCTTTCTTTTTTTTGTGACACACACCTGCCCTGAGTCTCATCTTTCTCTAGAACTTAGTGCAAGTGTTATCGTTCACCTCTGGCTTTAAGATTGTTTTACTAAATCCTCATTATTTTACTTTCTTGCTGAACTAGTTGAAGACCCTTTGGGTAACCTAAAACATTCATCTCTGTCACAGCAATATAAAACTTGTTTTATCAAGATATAAATCAAAGAAACAAACAGCTGCCACGGTTTTCAATGTTAGTTGTGTGATGATGCGATCTAGCTAGTCTCTTGTCTCACTAAACCTCCTTTTACCCAGTGAAGTATGCAGGTTTGTGTGATGCTTACTCCAGAAAGGTGTGTTTAGTGCGGGTTTCAGGGCAGCGTTCCTGCACTACAGAAGATGCGTCAAGGCTTTTGATCTCGCAGCTGGAAACTTACGTATAACACACACAAGTATAATGCATGCCCGATGATGTGATAATGAGTGCGTGAGCATGCAGCTGCACAAATGTGACATTCTCAAATAATGCGACCATGTTGGTTGCAGTCTGAAGCTCTGTATGTGGATCAGAACATTCCTAATCTTAACAGACCAGTGCTTTAGTTGTATGAAGTGTTTTGTGTTGGCTACCATTTTACAACAGTGTTTTTTTCCCTTCACATCTCTGTATCAATTATGTGACTGAATCACAGAGTAGATTATGTCAGAACCGCCCAGAATCAAATATTTAAATCTCATGTTTAGGCAACTGTGGTTCACTGTAAGTGATGCAAGTACATGAAAAGCTTGATATGTAACCGTCCTGTAATCGGTCATCTTCTAAGCTCTTTTCGGACAGTCAATCACAACATACAGAGTAGGAGGAATTGCAATGTGTTTCCTACAGATTTCTCTTGCTATTTCAGTCTTTTATTATACTTACATTTTCTTTTTTGGCCTTTTTACAACATGTGCGATATGACATTTGTATTTATGTATTTTTTAAAAGATTTACTTTTTGGCCAAGTCAGGACTTGAGCTTGGGTGACCCAGACACCCAACCATGCCCTAATGTATATTAAGCAATATTACAATACCATGCTCTTACTCTAGCTAGGCTAGACCTAAAAAAATCTGTCTGAAAGTCGTCAGACCTGAAGCTTTTCACAGTAACAGTTTTAGTGTTATGTCCTTATGTTATGTATCCTGCGGTACATTGTCATTAATCTGTGTTGGTAAACGCTAGATGTGTCTAACACAAGTAGAAGATTGAGGTCAAACCCGAAATATTAGTTTGACTGAAAGCATTGTTTTGATCTTTAGGCATGTTGGGAATGTGAGCGTGTCTCGGGACATCTTTTCACATGGTAAACAGCTCTCCTACAGCTGATTGGTTAGATAAAGTACAATGATACTAGTAGAACAATACAGTTTAGTTGTATTCTAGCTAACTCTCCTGGGAAATGCCATGACGAGGATTTATTTGTGTTATAGGTGTTAATTTGTTAAAATAAGTGCCAATTGAAAAAA
Organism: Beaufortia kweichowensis; assembly: GCA_019155185.1. Lineage (NCBI taxonomy): Eukaryota > Metazoa > Chordata > Actinopteri > Cypriniformes > Gastromyzontidae > Beaufortia > Beaufortia kweichowensis. Next base: position 833,471 of record CM032812.1, on the reverse strand, counting down.
AATAGTACAATTATGTGACAACATAAAGACTGTATAATTTAGTTATCTGTCGAGTTCCCAACATCATTAGCACGTGCTGGAGGTTTCTGTTGCAGATTACTAAATTAGAGGAAAAAGTAAAGTAATGCTCGCTGGTGGCAAACTCACCACCATGATGCTTTTTCTATTGTCTAATATGTCTCTTCTGAGAGGTTGTCAAGGTGGAGGGGTTGCTAGGGTATTTTGGGAGGTTGTCAGGGTGTTGATGGAGGGATTGCTAGGGTGTTGCTTTGGTGTTGTTAGGGTGTTTTGCTCTGCTGATACATTCACATGTCTGTATATCATTTTCTGTTGTTACTGTACCAATATTTTTAATTCTTGTATAAATATTCTTGCATTCATTTCATTGTGGTTTAATAAAGAAGAAGCAGGTCTAAATAAATACAGTGCTCCTCTGTGCTGAACATGTTTTGATTTTTGTCCTTTTCACAGATAATATTGATGATATTGTGATGTATTGAGTACCATGTGGAGTATTGGACTGTGATATTTTAGTGTATGTTGTCTTGTGTGATATTTCTTCCAACATACTTTTTTTTGTGAAGAAAGCCAAACAACTTTTCAATTTTTATTTTGGGACAAACAGTCTTTGAAAGATCTGGACACTGATGCGCAGTGAAACGAGTCGTAACATGCAGAGAGAGCGAGTTTGTGATTTGCATTTTTCCTCATCACGCTGCATTGCTGAAGTTTCCCATGTCAGTCAATGCACTTCTGTTATTCCTTCAGCCCACAGCTCAGCATTTCTGAAACTCTTCCTGATCTATTGATGAAATTCATTGATAGACCTTCAAATGAACCGAAAGTGATCTCCTTTTGTTTCTCAGTAGTTGGTCAGTAGATTTAATGGTCATCTGGTAAAGCTTGTTTTCTTAGTATGCTTGTTGAAGGATGTTCAAGTGATTATTTTTGTACAGTTGCAGTTTCACTGTAACATCTGCCAGAGGAACTAAAGTACATGAGAGGCAGACGAAGAGTCATTACATAACTTGTAACATTTTCCATCTTGAGCATGGAAACGGGCAGATTTGGGTTTTCCGGCATGACGCTACACTTCTTACACAATCCATTTCTGTCTTACTCTTGTACTTCACTGTTTGGTTAAATATTGTCCTTTTTTCTTTTGTCTTTGATTTTGTCTTATTATGATGACTCTGTGTTCTGTAACTAACAGCTAAAACTTTAGTGCATAACTCATTTTCTATCTGAAGTTGTAAAATTAACTAGTGCAAAATTGCAACAAAATAAATATCTGATAAACTGCCACTTAATAAGAAAATAGCAAAAGTCACTATATGTGGTCATGTCATCATGCTTTTGGAGGCAGATGCTCTTTGGAAACGCAGTTGTGTAATACAGTTCTGGTAGGTAATTATTACTGAACCGCTTTAACATCAGACTTCAGCTAAAGTGTTTCAGAATGACCAACACAACGTTACAGCTGCGCAGTGAGATCTGTGCGCAGTGAGATCTGTGCGCTGTCTAGTTGTGCTGTCCGTTGAGACAGAGTCACTTTTTGATGCGCATCAGGGGATTTATTTAGTAAATGTGTTTTCATCGTAGATTATTCACATATCATCCTTTCAGATGAAAAAGATTATCAGACTCAATTGAGCACATAGGATTTTCTTGCAAACTTTTCTTGCCATCCATCATATTCCAAAATCAAAATGGCATCAAAATAGGTGGATAGAAAGAAACACTGCTTGTGTTATATTCTCAATAAAGGTCATTCTTCAACTAAACAAGTGATAATAATGATAATCGTGTCTGGAATTGGCTTGTCTGTTAGAAAATTACTGTTGCACCTTTTCTGAAAAACCTGCATGATTGGATGAAGAACAGATGTTGTGGGGGCAGTTAGTTTAATAGTTCAGGTTAGTTTGTTCAGATGTGTATGGGTATATACAGCTGTTCTCATGGAAAGTTCTGGAAGTGCTTTAGATGCAGAATATAAACATGAGTTTTTGTGAGTCATGACAGAGTTTTGGAGGGTAAAATTTTCTGACACTGTTTGCTCTGTTCTTCACAGCTGTGAATAGATGTTTTGTTGTGAAGGGCACAATGTGCTCTCTGTTCCTGTGCTGGAGTTCATGAAGTGTTGTGCAGTGGTTTGACGGTGGACGCACACATCTGTTCACACTGTGTGTGTGTGTGTGTGTGTGTGTGTGTGTGTCACAGGGTGGCAGTAGTGCTGCATGTTCATCTGATCTAAGCTCAGTCGAGTCTGTGTAAACTGTTTCTTACTTCACATATTGTTTCATAGACCAGCATCAATTAAATAATATGTTTTAAGAGAAATATAGTCTTTTAAAATACACAACGACAGGCTATTGTGCTAAAGGAATTTAGTGGGTTTTGTTATTTGAAAGCATTTCATTGTGTACAGTAGTCCTGGTCCAAGTCAATAATAAAGCTAGCGCAAGAAAAACATTTCGTTTATGATACCAACAGCAATCGCTGTTTTTGTTAATAGCGGCAAGACTGGACTGTGTTCTGAACGGAAACTACGAATACAGTTTTTTCCTGCATAGATAAATAAGAGACGACCGCCTCCGCCTGTCAACAGAAATCAACCGGTGTCTTAAAAATATGAAGTCATTTGTAGGTAGGGCTGCACGATATTGGAAGAAAAATGTGATATGTGATATGATTTTTCTTTTTCTAAAGCCAATTTAAATGATATTAAAATGTTTCATATTTCACAGAGAAGAAAGCATCAGCTGGCTATGAAAGCTTTACGGCATGTTGACGGTCTTGCATCAGAGCATGTGCACGGCACACTATTAAGCACATGCACGCATATCCAAACTAACATCCATGTGCCAGACACTATATTATCCGCTTCAACCTAAAACTGTGACCATACATTACTTTTTAAAGTAATGTGATTTAAAAATTAAAACCATTGCAATATTTTGATAGTTTCGATATATTGTGCAGCCCTATTTGTAAATATATTTTGTTAGATACCATTTGGAATAAGAACAGTGGCTTAATTTTCCTGTAGTGTTGTGGCATGTTTTTGACTGTTAAATGTTTTAATAAATAACTGAAAAGCTTATGAATTGTTTCTGTTAACCTACAAATAAGTTATTATCATTCACTAAAACTATTAAAATATTTGTAAATCTAAATTTATAAACTAAATGTAACATGAAATATATCAATAATTAAAAAAAATATTAAAATACTAATAAACTACAGTAAAAAAAATAAAATAATAGTGTGTGAACATGATCAGGACGGTACCACTTTCGCCTCATTATGAGCCAGGAAACCCCTGACTAAATACTGTGTTGATCTTTAACCTGAAACTAGTAAGTCTAGTCAGAAAATAAAACATTTTTATATTCAGGTTTAGGGGTACTCGCTCATCATGCTACATGTGTGATAAAGTGAATCTCAATGTTTGACCTCAAAAGTGGTTAAAAGTGATGTCCAGCGGGCCATATTTGTGTAATATTGACTTTTAATTCCCCTCAGTTTAAATTAAACCATCACAATATGAGGTGTATGCTACAAAATGCACAAAACAGTTTATACTCTAACACACCAATCCAACATGCATAGAACATTTGAATGCATATTTTATAAAGTATCTAAACAAAGAGCAAAGTTAGACATGACTTTTGCTTTCATTTATATTCAGTTTTAACAGTCTGTCACACTGTGCTGTGTGTTGAGAGCACAACAACTCAACATCCATCTGCTATTCTGTTTTCATCTGTCCTGCACATATTTCATTTAACAATGAGAGTCAGTGGAGAACAACTTTATAACAACAACCTTAAAGCAGTTGGAAAATAGAAATGTAATTGAAATATGAAGTGGATAGGTCTAGGAGATGACTTTAAGAGATTCACCTCTACATACACGGGCAAACACTATTCAGCAGTGTTTTAATAAAACTGATGTTTGTGTTTTCTGATCCAGGACCTGAACATCATCTACACTCACCTGTACCATATGGATGTGCTGTCTCACCTCAGAGAACATCAGCTCAGGTGAGAGTCACAGTATCTGAGCTTAAACGTGCATTAGCATCAGTTGCGTGTGTCAGACACGTCCATCAGGCTTTACATGCGTCTGGATTCACAGCAGAAAATCTTGTCTGGAGATGGTGTAGTGGATATCAGAATCTTATTTGAGTAAATGTTGAGCTGGATCAGCGCCCTACTCGGTGCACTTGGCAGGATGTAGATGTGTAATACACACTCATTGACACCGGCTCACACACCCTCAGAACCACATCTCTGTGTTTACAGGTCCATGTGCATGACAGCCAGGTACCAGCATTATGAAGCCAACCGCGTTCTCTTCTAGTAAGTCAATCTCTCCATTACCTGATTCACTGAAAACTTATATAGCAGTTTTAATCGGGGATGCAGCTATTTTAACAAAAAAACCTTTAATTGATTCTGATGCAGATGACAATATTTATGACTTGCTCACTTAAAGTATCATCAAAGTAGATCACTGTTTTAATCATTTCTTAAATTACCCAAATTTTAAAATCATGCATGAGGTGAACTAGCTGGTTTATTAGTGTGTTATCAAATAATTTTTATTGAATGTGGATTAGATCCATTTAACATTCTACAAGCCAGCACTACTTTAAAAAATAGACAGCAACCTTTAGAGGTTATTTTGGCTGTCGTATGTTTCTTATTAGCATCTTTACCTCATATTTACATATTTCTTTAATAAATACATGACCAAATAATTCATGTGTAAGCATGAATTTTGCTACTGGTCTTTAGATGATCTTTAGACTGATCTTTAGACTGATCTTTTTCACCATATTTTCAAGAGATTTCTTTTTTTTTGGCAAGAAACAGTTTGTTATAGCTATCATTGTCTGGTGAATAAAAGGTTTTGTGGCTTTTATAAATAAATCTCAGGCATAACATGTTTATGCATTTTTTACTCTTTATTGTGGACCTGTATTTAAAGAGTTATAAGAGAAAGGAATGCTGTGATAAAGAGTAAACTAATAATACAAGTAAGATCACTTTTTAAGTAGCTTAAAGGGATAGTTCACCCAAATATATATATTTTTTTATTATTTCCTCATGTCTTGTCATGTCAAACCTGTATGACTTTCTTGCTTCAGCAGAACACAGAAGATATTTTGCAAAATGCTGGTTACCGGCACCCGTTCACTTTTATAGTCTGGACACAAGATAGTCAATGGGTGCCGGTAACCAGAATTTTGCAAAATATCTTCTCTTTTGTGTTCCACAAAAGAAAGAATCATATACAGGTTTTTGAATGACATAAGGGTGAACAAATCATGACATAATTTTTGTTTTTGGGTGAACTATCCCTTTAAACTCTCACATCTGTACTTACTCAGTAGGTTTGATAACTGCTGTACATTGAGAGTGCTTGAGAGGTCCTTCATCTGAACACGCCATTACATATGATGACTGATGGAGTTTATATGATATGTTAATGATGATCTTTTGCATTTCTCTTTCAGTGCAGACACCGTCTCCACATGCTGGTACATTCTGCTGACGGGTTCAGTCTTTGTGAAGGAGCACATGTACCTGGCACGATGCTGGTACGTCCAAACTCATATGACACACATATGCAGAGGAGGAGTACAGTGACTATATTACTCTTCAATTAGCATCCTTAACAATAAAACTCATTTAATGAAAGTGAAATGAAAGTGCATTTAACATTCAACTAACAATAAGATTCCTTTTGCTGATTGGATAGTAAAGCGATGAGGTCACCAACAGATTGCATCACAATGGTGTATCTTCTGCTATGTTAACCGCAGTCAATAATGAGGCGTGTGTGTCTTTATTGACTGCAGATGTCTTGAAGTGTCTCAGACAGCAGTAGGTTTATCTAGTTTTACTTCCACATCTGTAAACATGCATGTGTCTCATGTCACTGGCTCTTTCCTCATACCAGCACGAGACTTCCTGTGTGGCATTATCAAATAGCCGTTAAACAGCTAGCCATCAAGTAGTGAGCTAGACTCTATTAAGTAGTTTAAGATTAGTTTTTAGATTTGGTTATATTATGAAAGTTGTGTTTTTTTTTAACAAATTCATGGCCTTTAAATTCATGGCAATAAATGTAACAGCAGCACACATCTATTCACTGTGCTGGCTGGACTGTTAAGTAGACCCAGAAGTTATCAGTTGGAATAAATGATTTACTGAAAACTTGCTAAATCCATCAGTGGCTACTTACTTTCAGTCATGTCTGACTCTAAATAAAGTGTTTTGTGACACTTAAATCTGGTTGTTCACATGACAATGTTGGATATACTTTTTTTTTTGTAATTTATTAGATTTAAACGTAGAATTCACCACATATTTTTATTATTAAAAAATAATTAAATGTTTTCCAAATATTTTTTATGTAGCGTCTTTCTCAAAGTCATTGATCAACATTGTAGCAGAAAGGCAAGAAAAAGTTGAAGTTCAGAAATCAGAATTCTGTTGTGTTTGTTACTCTATGTAAGGGCTGCACTTTAAATCTGTACTGTATTCACATGTTTGTTCAGTATATGCAGTGACTGTTATGAGGTTAAAGAGAAATGTGAGTTCTACTAGAAGACTAATTAAGTTAAACATTAGTGGAATACTATAGTGGAAAGTAAGTTGTGATTTTGTGTAAATGGAAGTGTGTGTGCGTGCATATATATATATATATGTGTGTGTGTGTGTGTGTTGACCTCAGGGAGGGTCGGGGGTGATGAGGAATGCGGAACTTATGGTGGTGGAGTTTCTGGCCATGTGTTTCATGAACGCATCCAGACAGGAAACAGCCCTCACCCCTCACTCCTGTTACCAGACCTCAATCACACACACATACACACAGAGAGGAACCGGGAGCGCTTCATTCAAAAATCATTGTCTTTCTGGATATAAACATTTCAACTTGGATTTCTGCATTTATGAGAATTTAACGCTTAAAAGTTACTTTCTGAATTTCCTGGAAATGTGAAGTTGTTATCTTCAGAACAGAAGAACGTGTTTCTTGTAAAGGTGGGAATATTTTGGATGCTTTGAAATTCCCTGCGGCTGGTTTGGCTGCATTGTTTTCATTCTCTGATAGAAAAGAAGTTTCTTCCAGTCGTGTTTACAACTGATTTACACCAGTAGCAGAGCTACTGTCACAGAAAACCAACTCTGACAGCATTTTGTTAATATATTCCTGAAGGAACACAGATTTGTCTCGTAAAATAAAGTGTAAGTAATTCTGACCTCTAATTACTTTTATCTGTTTTTTTCTTTACTTTTGTTTTTCATCTCGTCTCAGTGTAGTCATCTGAAAGTACATTAAAGACTTTCTTTCTGTAGAATAGCTCAATATAAAGATTTATGTCAAGCTTCAGACATCAGGACATGTTCCTCTGTGCTGTACATTGTGGTTTCAGTGTCAGCACTCTGTGTTGTCATGGAGACGGACCTTTGTCATCAATAGCATCAGTACTGGGAAGAGAAAATTCAGCTCAGCTCTTCTGAAAGTCTCACTTCTCCTGCTTGAGGTTTTGTTCACTTTAAAAGCCTTTGTGTGCTGATAAATATTGGACAAACCTGATGAATTTGTGAATCTAACGCTACGGTGATGTGGATGGTTGTGAAGCGGTTGCCTGCTTGGCCCCACCACAACAACCGTTAGTATGTAATTTGTGTATTTTGGATGTAATGTAGTTTGGGGTTAAGAGTTTGTTTCAATCCCCTTTCGCAAGTATGAGCTGTAGTAATAGTCACACCTGTGTTAAATAACACAATGTGTTTTTTAGTCTTGCTGTGATTTTTTTTTATCACTGTACAGATCTATTGTGTGAATATTAGCCATACTGTTGCTTTGACCCAGTCATTCAGAGAAGTTTCTGACAGCAGGGTTCAGTCTCACTGGAGTGTAAAGGGATGAGTCAAAGCAAACCTGACCTCATGTAACTGTTCTTCTGCTCTGCTACCAAACTAAACACACAGCATGCCACCACTACACCTCCTCACTGAATAACATGTCTATCAATGCCTTGAAAAAGCTGTTAATGATTCTTCCTCCTACTGTTCCGTTTACTCTGTTATGCTATTTAAAAAATATACTATTTACTTTGTTAACTTATGTAAAAATTAAGCTGTGTTGTATTGATACAGTGCTCTGTGCATTGTGGGTCTTGCATCATGTAAATTTCTAGCAGCCTGACTCATTTAGGGAAGTTAATGCAAACGTTTGTGCATGTCATCCTAAATGACAGAATAAGGGCTTAGAGACGGACCCCTGTTTCTGTTTCTATGACAGTGTTACAAACATTATTATTGTATCTTTATTTTGTCTACTAAAAATATCTGGGAAAGAAACATTTAATTGTACCTACAGGTTTCTTGGCTTGGCTTTATAATTTTGTAGGTTTTTGTGAGCTGCAGAATTCTTGCTTTAATCTTTCTTTTAACAAGACTATAATAAAGGTATAACTAGTATAAATAATAAAACAACTTTAGAGAATACATTCTCTTTGGAAAATACAAATTCAGGTTTAATTTAATTCATTTAAATGTGTGTGTGTGTACTGGTATACATTATACAGTTTATATAGGATTTGTGCATGTTGTGGCTGTGTGTGTCCCATGGGAATACAGACCGCTTTAAAGGACATGATTGGTCTTTGTTTGTGTGCAGTTTTGGAACGCAGCGTGGAGGAAGACGAGGCTGTGAATGCATCACTTTAGAGCCATCAGAAATGATTGTGGTAAGTGAAACATTAAACCAACAGAACCCTCTTGCGTGCTTAAATACAGAACAGAACCCTTCCGCTCAAAACCCCTTTAATTCACTGCAAAAGTCATTTAACGAAAAAAGAAAAACAAAGGAAATGATAAAGCCAGATTTAGCAGGATTTAGCTGCATTACTGTAAGCTTAAAAAATTATTAATATGCAAATTTAATAAACATATTAAACATGTATTCAGTTTTCTACTTTCATTCATGTTGCTTTTGTAGTTTAGCTGCAAGATTATCTTAACTTTATTAGATATATTGGTGTCGGTATCATCCTCATTTTATTACACTGGCCAGATATCAGTTCTTATCCCACACTGGCATCTGATCATATGATGCACGGCGGGATATGAGGGGTGTAAAATATGACATCATACCGTCCTGTATATATTAGATGACAGCACAGCATGATACTGTGATCTAACTAGGGTTGAGTAATATTTTGGTTAAAATGATAAACTGAAATAGCTTTAGTAGTACAAATCAAATTCTTCTTTTTATTGTTCTAACACATAGTAGGAAATAACCTGTCTGACACATTACAAAGCCACATTAAAGAGAGGGGTTGTAAAAATGTACCCTCTGGTAAGGTTTGGCAGAATTACCATTATATTCTTGGCAAACATTTTGTTGCCTCTCTTCTCTGTCATCTGTCTGTGTGTCACATTACAGCTATGATGGATGACTTCTCTGCTCTGACATGACAGCTCTTCAAAAGATTCTGCTTTCTCTCTTCACCCTTCTTTCTAAAGATTTCATATACCCATTCCTCTCCTCATGACACTTACTGGTACATCTGTGTAGTAAATCAGTTTTCATCAGCTCTGGTGTTTGCTCACACACATTCGAAAAGCTGCTTGGATTTATGTTTGGAGTAATGTCTCAGCCATAGGTTTGAGTTGTTGGATAGCATCAAGAAAATTCAAGAACTGTTTTTAGATGTTTGTTGTTTAAAATATAGTACGCCCAGATATCATACACAAAAACTGGTTTTAATGATTGAATATTTCAGTATTGAATGTGTTTATTATCAACATTTTCCGTAACTTTGTCATCTTGGATAGATTTTTTTACTGAGTTCATCACAATGGTAAATACTTAAATATGCCAATACTTTATAGGCAGCTAACTTCTGAAACCCCTCACTTCACATCAGAAGAGGAAGCATAAAGAAACTCCTGATGTCAACAATGAGCCTGTATACTTTATCTTCTGATTCAATACTGTCATTAAATATTCTTATTAAAACTAAAAGAATTATTTGAAGTATAATATTTACTATTTAATAAGATATTTTACATGAAGTACATTGAAAAGCCAGAATCTTGTTCTTTCTGCTGAGAGAGGATATTTGTGTATTTACAGCTTCCTACAGGAAACTGCGGCCTGCCTGTAGCTGTACTGTGTTATGCTCGCTGCCTCCATCTGTCAAGACGAACGCCTCTTATTCTTAGCGCCGCTGCTAAGCGCGTTCACTTTCCTTCGTCCTGTAGCGTGTAAATGTGATCCGAATGAGTCTCCTACGCCTCCACAGACTCTCTGTCATTTGGAAGAACTGGATGTTCAACCAGGATGCTGATATATCTGCGTCTGGTTCTTTACAGGTGGAAAACACCAGCGATAGTGACGATGGGGCTCTACAGAGAGACGGATCTCAGCGACACTCACGACGGCGCTTTCGTAAGGTCAACTCTCGAGGAGAGCGCCAACTGATAACAGACAATCAGGACCCCTCACAGACGGTAAGAACTTTCCTCAGAGATAGATAAGATGCCTTCACACCCTAATAAACCACAAAGTCCTAATTCAGATCGGTTTATTAACATTGAACATTCATGACAGAACTCAGTCCATTGATTTTTGTTTTGTGTTTCATTATTTTTCTTTGCTCTTTTACTTGGCTCATTTTCTCTGGCGTTTAATTGCGTTTCTGTGGCTCTTTTTTGAGGTACATGAAACCCGTGATAGGGAAGGTGTAGTTTAGCATGAGCACTTGTCCAGTTGACTCGTTGTGTTTCGGAGGGGAGTTCCTCTGACTGATAGCATCTATCTTGACTTTCTGTTACACTTCTGAGTAATCTCATGAACACATGCCTCACTACTGGAACATCACGCTTTCTTAAGCCTTAACTGCTCGCTGTGGTGTATTAGACAACATTACACAACCACTTTCAATGAAAAGTACAGTTTATGATCATGTGGTGTTTACGTTTAAAGACATTGGGAGATGAAGTGATCTTGCATGTCTCTTTGTCTTCTCTCTCTTTCTCTCTCTTTTTGCTCATGGTCATGTAGGATTATAGATGAGAAGGTAAATTAAGGAAATGAACATTGTTCATTGTTGGTGTTGATAATGCTATTCTCACATTGTAAGCTAATATGTGTACACATGATATAGTTTATGGAAGTCTGTGGATGTCAGTCAGGACAGATGCCTTAATTAATTTGACACATCAAACAGAGTTAAGGTCTGTCTGTCAAAACCTCATATTCATGTACAGTCAAACCAAAAATTATTCATATTGTTTTACTCATTTTTCATACACTGGACTATCAGTAAAATTGGTAAAGATTTGGAACCAACAGGAACTGAAGAACCTGCTGCATTGAGTCTGGGACAATACTGAAGTTCAGGTTTACATGAACCTGGTTGACATCATGTCCAGGAGACTACAGGCTGTCATTGAGGCCCAACAAACTATTAATAATTCTTATACTAACAGTTGTCTGAATAATTTTTGGTTGATTGTAATCCATTACATACCTGTACGTTTTCTGACATTATCTAGATTAGTTTGTTCTGACACAGTTGAACTATTTTATTACCATTTTCTAAACTATAGCAAATAAACCGTGTAATGTGAGAAATATTGACAGTCTCTGGATATATTTTGGTTTGACTGTATGTCATTATATACTGTATGTCACCTACCCTAACCATTGGCCCTGAGGGACTATTTATTTCCAACATCATGTGAAATAAAGCAGTAATTAAAAAATCATGATCAGACAGATCAGAGCAAGTGCTACTAAGTATTAGCTTCTCTGTCTGGGATTGGCAAACCGCACACATTTGCTGGGTCTCCATTCACTAAATGTGTTTTTCAGTAAAAAATGTAGAAATCCAGATGTATCTTTGGCACAGAAGCTGTTCTAAACTTTTAATGTGTGTGTGTGTGTGTGTGTGTAAAGCTTGTTCTTGTAAAGTAGTGTTTTGGCCTTGTGTTCTCTAATCTCTAGTGTAGATGTTTGGATGGTGACAGACAATGAGCTTCTCATTTGTGATGGATGAGTAGAAGAGCTTACCTGTGCAATCCTAGTTTATTTATGATGTTTGCTAAGGCATTGTTAAAACCCGAAAAAGGATCAACAGAAATGTGCAGAAAATAAACTTTGTGCTGGTTTAGTTTTACATGACAAAGTGCTGTTATCTCATGCATATCATCGAGTGGCTTGTACAGTTGTTTAGAAACAGTAATATTAAAGACTCTGAGGACTGTAGAAAGAGTGAAACGCAGCACGTACACAAGAGCAGAGAGCAGGTCTGTGGTATTGTGTTTCCTGTCAATCTGCAAGACGTCTGGGCCGCTGCTCTTCCTGCCGATCTTGAATCAGAAGTCGTGCAGTCATCTGTCATGCAAGACTTCTGCAGTGTGCTGTCCTCTTGCTCTTGTGTTTCTTTACTCACCGTTCTGCAGAAAGTTCACACTGATCTTTTACACATTCTTAAATAAAACACACTATACGAGAATCAGAAAAGCAGTCCATGTGACCTGAGAGGAGAATTGTTATAGAGACGATAGCATCTGATATTAGTCTATAGCAGTATATCATTACTTGACTTTATAATCTGTATGTTAATAATGGTCTGTGTTTGACCAGTGAGTTTTTTACTCTTCATCCGTTTTCCAAATCCTCTGCATTGTAAAGGAATCTATGAAGTATTTGGACAGCTGTTATAATATTAAAATGACTCTTAATGATAACATAAGCTGCATTTTGCAATATACAAAGATGAATAAAAGTTTCAGATGTAATTTTTGATTCTGTTGTTGTAGAGTACAGAATAACCTCTTTCCACTGAAATTGTGCCCAGTCTGTTAAAAGATGTTTGCATCCTAGAAGAAATGCTTATTTACTGACAAGATATGCTATTCATCTTCTAGTGTCAAACCTGGAGTCAAGCCTACATCAGTGCTTGGAGGGTAATGTCCACACCGTGTAGTTACTAAAATTCTGGCGAAACTGATGTAATGTCCAAAGTTGTGTTGTAGAAAGCATACCTGGAGTCAATTATGAAATGTTATTTATAATGATCAGGACATGCCAATTCAGGGGTGTCGTGAGGTCAACAGACCCTGATCCGATCAGTCCAAAAGCAATAATACAAATATTACAATACACGATTACATCAACAGCTACTAAAGCTGACTGAGGTAAACCTACTGTCTACAACAATATATTACATAAGATGAATCTACAATATATTCAATGAACAAAGCCATTGTGTTATAAAGAGTAACCAGAGGAGAACCGTTTCTCTCAAGGGTTTTTCATCATCACTTCAGCTTTTGGAGTATTGGATGCTTGTACCAGCTGCCACTTGGGAAATACTGACATTGACCTGAAATATTAAATATCATGATGTATTTAGAATGCAGCTATTCATTTGGAGTTATGTAGAGAGTAACTGTGTCTGAAATCGCTCCCCATCTCCGTCATAGTGTACTATATAGGGTGTCGGCCATTTTGTGGTTCTGTTCAAATTCTGAGTGAACAACTCATTCCCTGAATTTGTTCACTCTTTTTCACCCACAATGCAATGTAAATGAGTGTACATCTGATATTTTATGAAGAAAAACAACTGTTTGGTACTAATGTTTTTCTATATCTGTAAAGCTTCAATGCTACAATGTGCATTGTGAAAAGTTCAACTGAATTTGCTCTTTACATAAATAATGAACATGACATCTTGTATCCACAGTCTGTGAGTTAAACGACTGTGATGTGTCGTGTATGATAGGTCAGTGGAAGCACAGGTTGAGTTTGAGAGAGATTGGGTGAGGGGGTCATTGGTGTTTTCATCATGTGTTTCTCATGGTCTCATGTTCATGAGAGAGAGTTTGATGTGGATGTGAGAGAGGGGAGTGTCTTCTCTGCGGCTGCTGCTGTTTGTGCTGGAGGCTAATTTTAGAGGATGACATCATGCCAGGCCCGCTGCCTCCTCCCGTCTGTGTCTCATGTGCTGTATACGGTATGCTTTACTTTCTCATTCTCTCATTGTGTGGCTGAGGAGATCTCTTATGATGGATGAGTTTTACTCCGCTGTATGTGCTCAGATGAGAGCAGACAGGAAGTATGTGTGAAGAGCTGGAAAAATAGAAGGAAGTCCTGCTGGCGTGAGGAGCTGAGCACAATACTTCCCTACAGATGTGTTTGTGAGAGAGAGAGAGAGAGAGAGAGAGAGAGAGAGAGCGAGAGAGCGACAGAGAGAGAGACCATCAGTTATTTCTTGCTGGGCTCCAAGTGAAAGGTGTTATTTTAGGTGTTCAGTGACCACCACTTAAATATGTTCAGTGAAATGCTTTCATATTCATCTTGAAATATCACTGAAAATGTTTACATTCATGATGAAGCACAGTTACTGTATGATTGTGTGTATCACGGCACATCACCCATAACAACATAAACATATATCACACTCATTCACAGACAGTTTTTCCAGCGTAATGAAGACTTTTCATGAAAGTTGCATTGATACATAATTTTATTTTATAATGTTGTGTGGTAATTGTTTTAATAAAATCAATAATGTAATGAGTCTAGTGATTTATCATGAACAAGTCACTGCTGAAGGGATTACAGGGGATACTTCACTTCACATCCCCTGCGTCTGAAATCACATACTTGGACAGTACATACTGAATTAGATAAGGTACCTACTTTTCGACCGTGAAAACAGTACGTTTTATATAGTCTGTGAGCGTGCAGTATAAATACATTTCGGACATACTACATCCGCCATGTTTCACTGTCATGTGACCCGTATGTGACGTATTCACAGCAGCCACGAAATATGCACAGAAGCAGTAGACCATCCGAGTATTTCTCGCGTACTGATTTTTGCATATTGAGGTTTCGGACATACTCTTCATGACTCATACTCGCATACTATATAGTACGCAGCAATTGTGACTTATTCACTATAAAGTGATGAAATTAAAATGTGTTGAAATGAGTTGAAAAAAGGTTTATCTCTATAAAAGATTATAGTGGGATCAATCTAGTTTTACTTTCTAACTGGTTAAGTGTTGTTTCACTAGCATGTTTGTGGAACAATATGAAACTTTCAGGCCTTAGTTTGTTTTCTTTTGATGGAAACATGCAGAAGTTTTAGACTAGGCTTTGGATAGACTCCTGTGAGAAAACAAATTTGTCTTTGTAAATCTGTTTTGTACAAGATATCTGACCACATCTTTAATTGGTTGAGGAAGTAGATAGCGTTGTCCTAAACTCACCATTAGTTTAAGCCATCGTTGGTGTGTTTGTGATGAAGCCGTTCAGAATAATACAAGACTGATCGTTGTCATCACACAGTTTAGGGTTTATTACATGATAGTGACCGGCTCACAGTACATTATCTCCTGCTCTCAGAGAACGCACATGCAGATCTCTGAAGTCAGTTTAGGTAAAATTGTCTGCCAAATGCAGAAATCTAACTGTTTGGTATTGTTTTGTTTTAAATCCAGTACCTATCATTTCCTCTTCCATGTCTTATTTGATTAAATGTTGGATCTGTCTCTTTACCATTACAGTAAACACTGCTGATGTCACTTCTGGATATTTCAGTCTGTGCTGTTTTTAGACTCTTCCCTGTATCTGTACCTTCTTCCTAATTAAACTCATATGTTCATGCTTTTGTAACCTCACATCTTGCCGTCTAATCACCCATTAGGTTTTATTGTTGCTTTTCTTTTGTACTTCCAACAAACAGGAAGGTCACTTTAGAAATAAAGCATGTGTTTTTTATTTTATTTATGTATTTTTATTGTTAAAACAATAATTATTCTTCATTATAACAGCTCACTCTAGCAGTAGGATGTAGGATGATCAAGGTCTTATCTCGTGTCAGACTGTGATTTGAAGAGCTTTTAACAAATTGTTAAAACATTTAACAAATTGAGTTATTTATTTGTTTTTTTGAGCTGCTGCTGCCCCCCCACTTAACTTTAATTAACATGAAGAAATTGATTAATATTGAGTGTGTGTGTGTGTGTGTGTGTGTGTGTGCTTTGAGCGCATCGTCTTGTCACTGTCACTTTTCTACAAGCTGTCGAGACAATGAGATCCGTGGGGATTGGGATAACCCCTTCCCCCATCGCCCGTCCTCACAGGCACTCCTCCTCTTTGTGCTCTCATTAGTGACCATCACAGACTGTGAGATTACTGCGAGACGTCTCTGTCCTCCAGCACTGTTGCACTGTAGGCTTTAATTGTCCATACACACATTCTCACAGATGGACAGTGTGCTACAGCGCACAAGAATTATGACACGCTTTACTTAACCAGCGAACGGGACAAAGCCACAACACCAAACACTCGCTCTCTCTTACAGGAAACACATCCTGTCTGCTGTCTGTTTACCTTTTCTGAGCTTTATTTCACTGCTGTATACTGGAAATCAAAGCTCATTTTCAATGGATAGTGCTGATGAATTGTGAATTTCATTGACTTTTATTGTTCTTGTTGTTTTCTCTCAAGCTTAATACACATTAGGATATATTTGCAAACAATAAAACATGTACTTTATGGATGTGAAACTTTTAGTCAAAATTTGAAATATTAATTCTCACATAATGTGTTTATTGCCGATATATTGACTTATCTATTTATATTTTACTCCTGTTAGTTCTGTTGATAGAGTCCAGACATCAGAAAAATATCAGTCTATACACGGGTTATCTATTTTAAAAATTAAAATATACATGCGTTATGAATGTGACAAAAAGAATAAATCAGAATCAGAATCAGAAAGAACTTTATTGCCAGGAATGTTTACACATACGAGGAATTTGTTATAGTGACAGAAGCTCCACAGTGTTACAGAATGACAGCGACAGGACAAGACACAGATGATAAAAAAGAATAAAGGAATGCTATACAATGTACAATATAGACAATACAAAATGTACAATTTAGACAATACAAATGTACAATATAGACAATACAAAATGTACAATATAGACAATACAACGTGTACAGTATAGAAAAATAGTGCAAAAATAGTAGGCATAACAGTATATAATAAGACAGTTGAATGCACATTTATAATATGTGCAAATTGAAAAATAAATAATTAGTATTAAAAGTAGTGTTGTGTATTAGAGTGTTGTGTGTTCCATGTTTGTCAGGTGTTCATGAGAGGAACACCTGACAAAAATGTGAGCTGAAGAACTGTGATTTCAGGAAATCATTTAGCATTGAAATGAAACTTGACTAATATTTGAAATATTTTCTGGAATTCCCTGGAAACTTTTTTGCTCTTTTTAGTCTGTGATTGATATTATGAAAAGCACCATAATCTTAAAGTCGTTTCATGACATTTCTGTATTCGTTTAATATTTCAGTATTTTCAGACACTCCAGAGGCTTGACTGAATGTCAGTACTTCCACTAAACCTAAAGATTTTAAGGTGGTTTTTATTGCTGCTGTGTCCCACGAGTCTTCCAAAAACCCCTCCAGAAAGATCTGAGTGACACTAAAGAGATTCACCCCATAATCCTTCACTGCCAGATGTGTTTTATTTAAACTTGGGCATCATCCACCAGCTCGGAGGCAGTGCCTCTCTTGTTCTTTGGGAAGCTCCATGTGCTGCGCTCCTATTGGCTGCCTCTGAAAAAGATGATGTCATACTTGAACATTTATGGCGAGCATGAGAATAAAATTCGCACTGCTATGAGAGCAGGAAGAATGTTTTCATACAGCTGCATTATGCAGCGTGTGTTGCTACTGCAGTGTTTATTACCAGATGTCTCTGTTTTAAGTTGTGTTTCCAGCTTATAACATAATAATACACTCAAGTTTTTTGTCATTTATTTGTTTTATCTTACGGCATTGCAGAAGTGTGCCTTTGTCACAATCACAAAGCAGCACGCGGCAGATAGAATACATTAGCATAACAAACAATTTTCACTATTTAACTGGAAAAGCTTTCGCTGCGTGTGTGCGGCAGTAATTCATGCCTCATCATTGTCATTTATGAATTCTGTTTCTGCAGAGAAGACGTTAAAGAAAATGCTGGGTTTTATGTTGTTTTTTAATCAATAAAGATGCTCCGTGTCTCCTCTGTTCCACGCAGCCAATCGCTCTAATGCAGTCCCCCGTTCATACCCCACCCGCTCCCACAGCCCTCCCAGTACAGGTGATGTCATGCTTTTCTGCCGGGCTCTTCTCCGTTCCTCTCACTCATAGACGTTCTGTCTTCGGCGGCGGAGCGTCCGATCGATGGACGTCTCTCGAGGGAGAGCTCCTGAAGTCTCGGGCTGGGGATGTGCGTTTGGAGACCGGACACAGCAGCAGGCAGACGTGCTCCAGAGGTGGACAGACACACGATTCTGCTGCTTTTCCGCAAAAACGCCTGCACTGGGCTTGGTCTGAAAAAAGCACTTGATCAGAGCGGTGCAAACACTGCCTGAAGCGTTCACAGAGCTTTCTACCTCTCAGCATGCACTTCTGGAGTTGTGTTCATCTAAAGAAGTTGTAAAGAAGAGAGTGGAGATGGGTCTGTAGTACCCAGCTGCATCTGACTGGATTTCTATTTAGTTCTTGAAGCCTGCGGGTAAAGCACTTCCTCTGCAAAAGAGCTGCTGAGATTCTCTGTAGTTGCTGCTGTTTCAATGCTCTTAGGAACAGATGGATTGCGTTTCCAGTGATTTCCTGCTAAAATGGATAATTGGATCGCTTGATTAGCCTTATTTAGCTGTTGTTAGAATATCCATTTGAATTCGGAGAGAAATTTGCTCTCTTGTCTTTTTTTTCTTTTGGTGGAAAGTTTCCCTCTCTTCTTGGGAAATGGCTTTCCTCGTCCGTTGCTATGCCAACTGCCTGCAGCCGTGGTCCTCCAAAGTAAGTGATGTCATAATTCTTCAGTCTGCTGCTCTGCATGTGTATGATTGTGTTGTTGTTGGATTTTAACTGTGCGGTATTTCAGTGTTTGCTGCTTTGTATTCTTTCTGCATCTGTCTTTCAGACAGAAGGAAATAGTGACTGATCAAGTGTATTTCAGTATATAATGATTATACATCAAGTCCTTTATAGCAGGATATTCTGTATGTTGCACTGATGGATCTACAGTAAATGTATTGCAATAAAAGAACAAATGAATGAACTAGGCTGTTGTTTTACCTGTTCTCTTTTAGTAAATAGAGATTGGCTGACAAATACCTGTTGACTGTTTTGATATTCAAGGCTTCAGTGTAGCAAACTAAAATGGCAAAAATAATGACTTTTATGTATTTTTTGCTCATACCCCAATCCCACGACAGAGGTTGAGCCTAAAGCTGACGTTGTGAGGTGGTTCAGAAGAAACAGGGCCATGTTGAAAGCAATAATATAATGTATAAGAATGTAAATCATGTGTTTACATTATTCTGGAAGTCAACCTACCAATGACTTTCATTACTGTTGTGTCTTTTAGCTACAGGACACAGTATTTAATAATATCACAATCAATAAAATGCAGAGCATGAATTTGAGGCTTTGGCTGTTTTGCACCCTAGATGACAGTTAGATGTGCAGGACTTCTTCTGGCTTCTGTTGGATGATGTTTTTGGTGTCATTAGTGGTGTGAGGCTAAGAGAGAACAAACCTCCTTAAATGTTGCGACACGCAGCCGTTTTGAGAATTTGTCAGCCGCTCCTGTCTGACTGAACACACGCTACACTCCATAAATAATCAAAATGATACTCAGAAATAAGATACAGAGCTAGACTGAGACGAGTCATGTATCATGAGTCATTTCTGTGAGTTCTGTGAGACATTTTTAATGTGCTAAAAGTCTTACACAACGCTCAGGCGTCCCTGTATTCTCTGAGCTCAGCCTGACAGACGTACAGAGACTGTAAAGCACATGTCTCTGTTTGATGATGTCTGCTGTTTGTCTTCATTAAGAAAATCACAAGCATATAATATCTGGAGATATGAGTGATAAGCACTCATTTACAGTTCACACACAAACAACAGAAATCTCTCTCATTTGGTATAAGACATTGCAGAAACATCTCTTATCTATACTCCAAAACAATGTTTTATTGAATATTGTCTTATTTTGCAGTACAAATATCTACATTTTCTTAAATGGGGATACATTTTCTTGATAAGCAAAATGATTATGAAGATAATAAGTCTTGTTTTATAACAAATGTTTGAAATTTAAGTGAATTAATGCTTGGACAAGCAAAAATATATAAAATAACCGTGAATTAGGTTTTACCTCTTTATTAAGTACTTCTTTCAAGTTTCTTTTTCTTGATCCCACTTACAGATATTGTTGCTTGTTTGAAGCATAACCGTATTAAAACATTTTTTACAGAACACAAAACTTAATCTCTTAAGTCATTTCGCTTATCAAGAAAATGTATCCTGATTTAAGAACTTTAAGATAAAAATACTAATGCAGTGTATTTTATCTACGAAAGCCTTGTTGGTACATTTGTTTTGTTTTTTGTTGAAATATGCTTTATAGTTCAGTTTGTGTAATGTTTGTTGACTGTATGACAGTATTCTAAGTCAAGTTCATAAGTGGTGCTAGAAACTTGTGAATTTGTAAAATGTCTCGTGAAGGGTTTTTTATTGTGCCATATTAGCACAAATTAGCACAATAGACTTAATAAACATTATAGAAACATTATAAAACTGAAGATGTTACATTAATAAATTCCCCCCCTCTTAGTCTGTGTATAAATATGTCTGTCTGATTCTTTTTGTTGTGTCTCATACCTTAAGTGTTGTATATTTAAGACATGAAAAAAGCACGTGTTGAGACCCTTTTTGCATTAGTTTCTGTTCTGTTACCACATTCTACCTATGTGAAGTATCTCATTTGAATATCTCAAGATGGTTTGAATAATGTTTTCACACAACCTAGTTAGTTATGTTTGGTAATATTATGTTTTGCATACCAGTACAGTTGTATCTGTTGTATATGGTTTGCTCAATGTATGCAGTGATTTTGTTTTGTTTATTCAAGCAACATTGGACAGATGTAACTATTGGGTTAAATTTCATTTTGAGCATGATAATAGTCTTAGATATGCACAGACTCACGGTCATCCGAGCTTTGACTTGTGGCGTGCTGTGATATGTCCGAGCTGGAAGATCTCCATCATTCATAATTCAGGAGCCGATAATTGGCCTTCAGCTTTGTGTCTGGACTGCACTCTCTGTGCTCCATTAATGTCCTGGGGACTGGCCATCTTTGAACTTGGCAGCAACCGACCCGGCAGGCCTTCTGAAAGCCTTTAGCATCTATTTTCCCCTTTTTACTGTCTGTGGACAAGTGTATTCATCGTAATTTTCACCCCAGTTCTCAGATATCAGGTACCTGCGCTTGGCCAATCTGTCCTGATGAAAGCTTTCGTCTGATCCATGCCTGTTTTTAAAGTAAATTGCATGAAGACAGAATAGGTTAGATGGAGGTGCATACAGTGAGCAATGTAGATGTCCATATGTCTACATCTTGTGTAGTCTACATCCACATGAAATCTGCAGACTTTTGTAGTGTTATCTGCTATCTGCAATGGTTTTAGAGAAACATAACCACAGAATGGAACTGTAAATGATAAATGGCTAAAAGGCAACGTATTTTAACAACACGCAGGCAGCGTGACCGAGAACGACACAATGACCTGCGCTATTTGTGGCTCAATAAGTCCGTTGTTGTTGAGTATTAATGCAATTTAAAAACATGCAAAAAGTCTCTGGTATTAAATAGTATGTTTGGTATGGCTGGTAAATGTTATCAATTCACCCATAACTGACCCTATATACCGTATGTACATATGACTAAAAAATGGAGGAAGACTCAGAAAGACATTTTAGGCTATAAAGTATAGTTAGGAGAAGCAAACAAATCCACAATTAATATTTGTGAATTTGTTATGGGATGTGAATGTGATGCAGTATCTCCATTGCTTCATGTTGAAGTGATTAGCAGCACTTTCAGTATAAGCATTGCTCAATCACAGCGAATTGACTTTTATACCAACATCATTTACTGCCTGATAGGAAAACATATCAAAGGTCTGACCTTTGTTTTTGCCGCGTAATGCAGATGGTCAAGGTTTCACTCATAGATTTCCTATCAGTCAGCATGAACGCGGGTTGCAGGAACTCAAGGTACGCTGCTCTCTGAAAGTGCAGGCAACGTTTGCCTTGAAGAGCCATCATTTAACGTGCAGGGGCTAATGCTAAGTGTATTGATCCTGATCGCCTAACCTTCCTGTGCACATGACACCCTAAACCTCCCAAGATGGAGCGGCTAAAAGCTCTCAGCATCTGTTTGGATAATATTCAGACATTAAGAGTCACCACTGAATAATGGAGCGTGTTTTTTATTTGGCATTTCTTTGTTTCTCTAGTGTGCTCCTAACAACTTCAGACTGATGGGCTGAATATTTTTTAAGCTTTTCCCCAAACAATATAATATTCCCCCAAAAATCAGTGATGTAAAAAAAACTAAATGAGTAGTTAGTGATGGACTATATTATCACAGCTTTAATGCTCTTATATTGATGAGCGTGTAGTTACTATTGATGAATGACTTCTTTCTGCTTTCGTATCTGGAGGAAATGAAAGTATTTTACCATGCAAAAAATGAAAATGTTTGAGAATGTTAAGAGTCCCCTGTGTATAAGAGTCAGCAGTGATATTCTGTGCTGTCTGTTTTCAAATGGCCTCAGATATTTGTCATGGGTCTTCTTGTTCTTTTGTATGAGATGAAGTGTTGTATTCATGAATGCTGTTGTACAGGGTGTGACAGTATCTTGAGTACCAGCAAGTTTACTGCAAGTGTTGTTTTTGGTTAGAGATCTGCTGTTTGCCATTCAATTAAACATCTCTTAAGTGGTCTCTTGAGTGCTAGTGTCTGGCCTTATATTAATATCTTTCCATCATTCAGATGTATTGGTTTTCCATACCATCTGCCAGTGTGTGGAGAATTTAAAAACACAGGATAAAAGTGTGTTGTTGTGGATGTCCTGGCGTGTGGGCAGGTGTCAGGAAGCATCTGTGAGCGTGTGGCGATGAGGTCAACTCTTCGTCTGGGCTGGGCAGTGATGTCTTTAAGCATTTAACCACCTCTGGCTTCCCCAGCAGGACAGAACTCTAACCGACTTCCTGATCATCAGAATACCTTATCCTGTATCACACACCCAACTCACTAATACAGCTGATCAACCTTCAGTTTTATAAACATCAGTTGGCTCAATTTGATAGTCCTTTACTGGCCTTCTTTGTAATCTGTACATTGAAATGGTTTCATGTGGATCACATAAATGTTCAAAACACTGTATCTCACTCTCTCACTCCAAAACACTGTATCTCACTGTATCTCACACTGTATCTCACTCTCTCACTCCAAAACACTGTATCTCACTGTATCTCACACTGTATCTCACTCTCTCACTCCAAAACACTGTATCTCACTCTCTCACTCCAAAACACTGTATCTCACTCTCTCACTCCAAAACACTGTATCTCACTCTCTCACTCCAAAACACTGTATCTCACTCTCTCACTCCAAAACACCGTATCTCATTCATTTAAAGCGCTGTTACAGTATGTTTGTTTGTGTTATGTTAGCAAGGTTTTGTTTAATTCCATGTGACATCAGCTGCTGTTTGACTGACTGTTGCAGTATAAGATCAGGGTTGTGTGTCATGTGTCATATGTGTTTACAGTGGTCAGATGGCATAGGCTGGCACCTTATTTACCCCCTGAAAGGTTCAGTCTTAAATACAAACATACTCTACCTATCTGGCATTACCTGTTTCCAGCTTTAAGTTTAATTTATTGTAGAAACCTTTGATGGTTCACGTCACAGGTTTGTTCCAAAGTATGAGCAATAGTTCCAGTAATGCTTGATTTAGCAAACGACATCATGTCTTTTATATCTGTAGCTTTGTGGTGTTCAGGTTAAGATGAAGAGGTCTGTGTTTCGATGGTTCACTGAGAGTTTAATGCACATGCAGTTGTAATATCATTAAACCCGTGCAGACTTGCCTTCATTGATCATAGCTGCCCGCTGCAGGCTCATTTGTGAGAGCACTCCCAGTGAATTAGAGCTGGAGGAAGCGTGTTACGACGGGCCGCAAGCCCCCTCCATTCCTCTGCCTAATTCGTTCAGTCTGCATGTAACTGTAATCCAGCGTCCTGTCTGATTTATGCCATTCCTCACCCTGCTGGACATCAGCACCGGTGTAAACACTGACATCTGCAGGACAGCAAACACCATCAGATCTGCTCTCCACATCATCACTTACACTTCACTCTTCATTCACCTCATTTTGGTAGACTTTTGCTTTGGTTAAATTTGGTTATATAACAGTCATTTGTAGCTTTCTGCATATTCAACAAAAGACCTGTTACACATGAATGAATGATCTGAATATGATATTAGTGCAGTGAGATGTTTTGTTTTGATTGGTTGTCCTAAAGAGATGCTCATCCCCGTGAATGTTTGACTGCCTCTGGATTTGACTAAGAACATGTGGACGCATGAATAATTCAATGAGTTCCCCACCGGGACGGCCACTTTCACTCTCTTGTTGTTTTATCACATATAACTTTTGTTTATTTGTTGGAGAACAACATTCCTTAATAATGGTAGTGTGTTACTGGAGAAACTTCATGCCAGATAGAGTTAGGGGGAAAATGCATTGATGTATTGATGCAAGTAGATGTATTGTTTGGGAACAGGCTCAATGTGTATCAAGTTTAACCTACAGAATCATTATAAGATCTGCACCATATGTCTGTCCTGACGTATGGAGCTCATAATGAGAATGCCTGCCTGGGTTTGATTTAATAATGAGATCCTGCTGAGATGACTGTAAAAAACTCTAGACTATAAGCAGAAAACCATCGTCTGTATGGTATTGTAAACGGTTTGTAAACCTTACATGCACGGTGTTGACCTTAACCAGAGATCCAGCCCGTGACGGCACCAGAACTCCTCTCAGCTGATAAAGATATTTCTGATTAAAACATCATGATGCATTAACGCTGCGTCGTTGACAGTGCTGCGTGAGGAAATGTGCAGGTCCGTATGGCGGAAGAGAGCGTGCATTCATATTTAATCTCGAGCATCATTAATTCAGTGGCAGTGGAGACCCCCTCAGCCCGGGGGGCCGTCAGAGCTGTGAATTAGCACAGTACGACTGCGGCAATTAGCAGCAGCTCTCTTTTTGCCCTAATGCCACCCTTACAAATCATTAATGCCCTTTACACATCTCTCCAATGCTGCGGCTCATTCACAGGATGAAAGGCCCGACGCTTCACGGCTCTGATGAACAGAGACGCTTTATAAACTCCCTCATTATATCAGTCATTCAAGTCTCCCGTGGCCTGAAGGAGATTTTCAGAAGGAACCTCTGGAGTCATCTGATCAGGCTTATGATGAACTAGCCTCCTTTTACAGTACTGGAACAGAAAGATGTGGACTGTGCTGATCATATTGGGTCTCGATCTGTATTTAGACACTGGCATACGTTTACTGTGTATTCTGCTTTGTTGAGTTTTGTCCCGTTGCAAATGTCACAAAACAAGTAAACTATAGTTGTTCTTGTCGTGTTAAAATGATGGGTTGTTTGACAAAATAATCAGCAGTATGGTCCAGAGCTTATGTTGAATATCATTTGTGTGGTCATCTTGTCGTTTCTACGTCGTTTAATTTGGCAGTTCAAAGGAGGCGTCGGTCAGCTACTCGCAGATCACGCCTTTATAAACTGCATGTAAACCTTGTTCTAAATAACATAAGTATCTTCATCTATTTGACCTCAGAATAAAAAGACCAAAGTTTTTCCTGAGGTACTTACACTTAAAAATAGCCACGTCGCCGCTTTCCGCCATTTTCTAAAATGACGCAGCCTTCGTCTTCTTCTCTGGCTGACTCAGTTCCCGGGGCTCATGGGATAGAAAAGTGTCCATGGAATGAACACTTCAAAATCTAGCCGGAAGTAGTAGACCATCCGGGTACTTTTCGCCTACTGTTTTTCGAATACTATGAATTCGGCTGTGATTTCGGACGCAGCCTATGTGTTGTGTTTTCTCCACTTCAGTGATATGTAGCCATGCATGTTGTTGGAGGAGATTTTGTCTTTTGTAATACATATCTGTTATAATGAAAACCCACAAAAACAGCCCCAATCACGGCAACCCTCCAGTTTTTAATGTCACACTGTTGGTTGGCCTCAGCTGTCCTACTGTTAACAGGAATGCAAGCAGGAAAATGACCCGAGGGAAAGTTTAGTTGTCAGGGATCGCCCTTGTTCCTGTAATTAGTTCCTTTAACCACCCGGCGTGAAAGCTTTTCCAGGTTTGAGGACTCCACCCACTGTTGTGTTGATGTTGTGTGGAGTTGTCATTAGCTGATAAAGGGTGTAGTTGTGTCCTGTGCAATCTAGGTTTGTTTAATATTACATGCAGATCTAAAGATGCAGATGTCTGCTGGTCTGGTGAGCAGATACTCTCACACACCACTGAGAAACACAGTGGATTCTCACACTTGAATTTGATGGTTGTGATTGTGTTTCCTGCACGACTGCTGACTGAATTCTGTGAAATAACACAAAAACTGATCTGTGACATATTGACATGATAATCAAATGTCAAACGTTCTCTAACTTCCTGTCTTGTCTGAACAGCTTCCTGGTGACCTCAGCAAAATGCACCTGACAGACCACCCCCATGTGCCCGCCAGCCAATCAGGATGCAGCATTGCCAGTGACTCAGGGAGCAGCAGCTTATCAGACATTTACCAGGTATTGTCTGTTTCTCTTTTTTAGATGAAGCGTGACATTGTTCAGTGCGATAAAGCCATTAACCAACATGATTAAAATACGTTATTCTGTTTAAATCAGAAGGTGAAGTCATTATGCGGACATGAAGATGTTTATTAAGATGTAACTCCTTTCAGGCTTTATTTGGGTCATGCTCTTTATTTATATTTTTACCATGCTGCATTTTTCTGAATAATTCTTTTGTAAAACGTGTAAAAGCATATTGTAAATGCCTGAGCAAAATCTCTACAGCTTGACACATTTTTACCATCTTACAGTACTGTCTGCATACTCATAAATATATTTAATAAATATATGGGAGCTGCAGAATTATGTTATTAGAAATTGTTTGCTCCACATTTTACTGTAACCCACAGGGGTAGTAAAATATTGTGCTGCTATTTTAAAACTGAAAATTATGCAAACATTCAGGATTTGATATTTATATTTAGAACTTGAATTAGTGAATATTTGCAGCTGGTTCTCTAAAATGATTTGAATAGTATAGATTATAAAAGCTGCATAATAACCATTAAAAACGCTGTTTTAGATGGAGTTTAGCAGGACATGTCAACTCCTGAAGACTATTTCATGTCAATACATTTGCTGAATAAAAGTTTAACACTGTGAGGTTTCTGGATGATATGTGTTTATCCACAGGCCACAGAGAGTGAGATGGGGGATATGGATCTCTCCGGTCTCCCTGAAGCTCCTGTGGACTCTGAGGATGAAGAGGAAGATGAAGACATCGAGCGTTCCTCAGAGGCTCTTCTGGGCCGAGATCTGGTGCGAGAGTGTCTGGAGAAGGATGCCGTGGACCGGACTGATGATGACATCGGTAAAGCCGTGAATATGTCTCTGTTTAGATGCTTCTGTGTCTTGGTCAGAGAACTGCTTTCCTTATATTCATGTTCTTCATATAAAACTCCTCAATAAAGAGTTTTAGGACTTCAATACCAAACAACTAAAAACCTTCATTCCAACAATAAAAGTATTTGAAAGGCAGTATAGCAGTACAAGAGTGCATGTTTATGAGGGAATGAATAAGCATTGTAGATGATGTAAGGAGCACAAATATTCTGCAAAAACACATTTTATTTATAATAAAAGTACTGTACTGCGGTCTTTATTCGTTTTTGTTAAAAATTCACTTCCCTAGCGATTTGAATGGCTCTTTTTTTTATATATGTGTCCTCTTGTTTTCTTGCATTCGGCTCCTCTGAACATTTGAAATATTTTTTTTTAAATAAACAAGTTCACAACAGGATGATAAAGGAAATGACACGCGTGTTTTTCTTTGTGTGCTGTACAGAGCAGCTGCTGGAGTTCATGCATCAGCTGCCAGCGTTTGCTAACATGACCATGTCTGTCAGGAGAGAGTTGTGTCGGGTCATGATGTTTGAGGTGGTGGAACAGGAAGGAACCATCATACTGCACGACAAACAGGAGGTAAATATATAATAATAACAATATTACAATATCTGTGCTTTTCAATCTAAGCATTTAATTCACTGCCACAAAAAGTATGGGAATAGTGTTGAGTGTGATTTATTTACATGGCTATTTCTGAATGTAATTATTTTGTGTGTATTTGGATGTATTATTTTTTGCAGAATGCATTTATGAGAAACGTTCATTATGAATGTAAACTGTTTTGTTCCGGACAATATATATTTGGTGCAAGGAGGATTTTATAGCACAGGACAGAAGTGTATTTGATGTAGTGTTCTTCACTAACTCAATCACTGGCTCTTGTGTAGTCCTCCAGAGAGCTGAGAGCTTTTCTTAAGAGGGTTCAAGCAGTCAGTCATTACATTATACACTGGGCTAAAGAAAGACACACTTAACAACACTGACCACATCGAGAGAGATATTTATTTGGCATATTTACCATGCGCATAGTTTCTATAATTGGAGGGGAATATACAAGAAGTTGTTTTACATTCCCATTATACAAGATTTGCAATTTTGAAGCCATGTTGTCATAAACAACTACACAAATAAAATGTAAAGCATTTAAATAAAATATGTGATATGTGCTGTAACTTCTTCACGAGCCCAGTCATAATCAGTTTGTGTAGTACGGAGAAAACTCTTCACAAGGTGTGTATGATGTAAATGGGAATGTCATGAGTTTTTGTGTGTTTGCAGTTGGATTTGTGGTACGTGATCCTCAACGGTGCTGTAGAAGTCAGCTACGCAGACGGGCGTGCAGAGATCCTGTGTATGGGGAACAGTTTCGGCATCACGCCGTCTTTAGACAGACAGTTCATGAACGGTGTGGTGCGCACCAGAGGAGACGACTGCCAGGTGACTGCAGGTTTTTTTATCATTTCGTTTGTTTTGTCAGAATACACATCTTATTATCCATGAAGAAAGATGTGTTCTGACCATATAATGTTGTAGTTCCTGTCTTTAGCTCCATGTGAGGAACAGACTTTGCATATTGTTATTTGCTAAAAGTAGTCCTGATTTGTTAAGCTGTTCACAGATCTGTCCGGCCGTGTCGTGAGACTGTGATGTAAATCTCTCCTGATATAGCAGCGCTGCTTCTGATTCCTTAAATGAAAGAGTTCCTCTTCCTTACACTAAACAGCACATTTACTGGCTCACGCTAACACTGACTCACGAGTTATGAGTTACGAGTCGCTGCCTTTTCAATACCCGTGTGTGGTGCAGAGTAACCGTCTGCTGTACTGTAAGTTCATTGCTTTTCCTCATGTTGTTGTGGATCAGTTCGTGTGCATCGCTCAGGAGGATTACTGCCGCATCCTCAATCATGTGGAGAAGAACACGCACAAGGTGGAGGAGGAGGGCGAGATCGTGATGGTGAAGGAACACAGAGAGCTGGACCGTAGCGGCACCAGGAAGGGACACGTGGTCATTAAGGTGAGGATTTAGGAAAGGTTTGTCTTTCATTAAACTATTCATTTCTTTACTGAAAACTACTTTCCAAACTGTCTGATGAAAGTAATAAAGATTACAGCAATAGCGTGAAATAATGTTAGAAGTGTTACTATTGGAGCAGGTGAAGATGCTCTCAAGGCTGAACGTGTGCCAAAGTAAGCTTTAAAACGTAACATTTGTCTTTTAATTAAATTGTTTGTATGATGCTGTAAACTTAAGAGAATAACGTGACCTCCTTTCACAGAATATATTAAGTTTCTCTAAATTCAGTAGATTTTTTACCCATGAACCAGTGACGTTTTACCGACGTTGCCAATGAACTAGAAAATAAAGCTTAATATTTTTTTTTCATATTTTATGAATGTTAATTAGAAAACACATGATAATATTTTATGAATGTTAATTAAGATTAAGTCATTTGTCTTCAGATGTGTTTGAAGCATATCTTAGACACGTTCTTTAACTGAAAACACATGTTGGTGTGTTGTTTTCACCTTTCACTTCACGAATGTTAAACCCTGTCAGGCGGCCGATGTTGGTTTCTAATCCTCTACAGAATGACCCTTTCTGCTGTTTCTGATGGTCATGTGATGTCTTTTGGACAAAAGCAGAAGGTCATCTGCAGTTTCTCGTCATGGTGTCATATCACTATTTTTACAGTATGGGTGTTTGCAGGACGAGCATCTCTGTTACTGTAGCCCATCGCCACTAACTTAACCTGAAATAATCACAAGAAACATATCAGTGCATTTGTTTCATTGATGTTTTTGTGTGTATGTGTCAGGGCACACCTGAGCGTTTGATCATGCATCTGGTGGAGGAGCCGTCAGTCGTCGATCCCACTTACATTGAGGACTTCCTGCTGACGTACCGCACCTTCCTGTCCAGCCCCATGGAAGTGGGAAAGAAGCTTCTGGAATGGTTTAAAGTGGACAGTCTCAGAGACACGGTCAGTGTGTGTCTGTCTGTGAGTTGACATCCTTCTTTCTGTTGTTTTTCTTCTAGTATGGTGGTTAAAATCTTTCCCTTTTCTCTCTGCTGCAGGTGACAAGAATTGTGTTGTTGTGGGTAAACAACCATTTCAATGATTTTGAAGGAGATCCCGTCATGACTCAGTTCCTGGAGGACTTTGAGAAGTTACTGGATTCATTTGTAAGTTTCATCAGATTAAATCGTACGAGCCTATTTATCTAGTTGTGCCATTAGTCGCCATTTCAGAAGTTTTTTGTATAGTCAATATGCATTTGTGTTTTTATGCTCAGCTGTTCCGCCCATCACAAACCACTGGATAAGTATGGGAAAGAATTAAAAATGTGGGAATCCTGTGTTTCAGAAAATGAAGGGTCACCTGCGTCTGCTGAACATCGCGTGTGCTGCTAAAGCCAAGTGTCGTCAGGTCACTCTTCAGAAAGCGTCCCGAGAGTCTCCTCTGCTCTTTACGGTTCAGGGCGGCAGCGAGAGAGGCTTCGGCATCTTCATCGAGGCCGTTGAAGCGGAGAGTAAAGCGGCGGAGGCAGGACTCAAACGTGGAGATCAGGTACCATCACGTTCCTTCGCTCCATACTAAACAACATTCATCATGTTTATATTTTAATGCAAACTCATCTCATCCTGTCTGTCAGATCATGGAGATCAATGGACAGAACTTTGAGAACATCTCATACTCCAAAGCCATGGATTTCCTGAAGACCAACACACACCTCTCTCTGACCGTCAAGACCAATATCTTCGGTATGTTGTGACGTGTCTTTAGTGACATGTTTACAATGGAGTTGTTGAATTCTTGATTCTGATTGGTTGACAGATTCCTTTGTGAAACAATCCTTTAAATAATGTAGCTTCATTACTGGCGGAAGGAATTACTTTATGATGTTTAGGTTAGGGACAGAATTTAACAATAAATAATAATAAATTATAGGATTTGCATCATTAATTATCACTGATTTCATGATACATTGCTGTAGTTGTAAGATTAAGTCTCTGTTGTAGTTTTTAAAGAGCTTCAGAATCGCATGAAGCACGAGAAGAAGAACGGGGCTCCTCACATCCCAAAGATTCACGAGAAGAAGAGCAACCGCTTCTCCATCCCCGACCTGCCCGGAGACATGGAGTTCCCCACCGATAACAAGAGCCACAAGAAGATGAAGGCCAACACGGTGTCCGGAGGACGCAACAAGATTCGTAAGATGCTGGAGAAGACAAGATTCAGCATCCTGCCTCCTAAACCCTTCAGGTGAGGACCAGAAGTCCCGTCGGGGCTCAGATGTCTTTAGTCCAGGTGTTCGTTCACATTCCTTGAATGAGCTGATAGAGATGTGCAAAGCAGTCTGGCTGGACCAAAATGAATAATTTGTTGTGTACAAGATGGAAAAAAGATCACTGCAGTAACCAGGATGTTACGCAGACAAAATATTGATTTTATTATAAACAATTAATATTATTTATAGCTGTGTTGAATGTGTTTGACAGTGCGCTTTTGTGTGTTTGTTTGCTGGGCATTTCTGTGCTTGATGCTTCTGTCAGTTTCACGTCACTGTTCTTCTGTTTTTGCTGCTTGCACAGGGGACTGTTTGGGTAAGAGACACCCGCTCTCTCTCTCTCTCTCTCTCTCTCTCTCTCTCTCTCTCTCTCTCTCTCTCTCTCTCTCTCTCTCTCTCTCTCTCTCTCTCTCTCTCTCTCTCTCTCTCTCTCTCTCTCTCTCTCTCTCTCTCTCTCTCTCTCTCTCTCTCTCTCTCTCTCTCTCACTTTCTGTGTAGTGTAGTTAAAGCTGACTTTCAGCACAACTTATTTCTAAAGCGATATTTCTCCCTGACATGGAATGAATGTCTTTGTAGAACAGTTGTTGTGACTGTTGTGATTGTTGCTTCAGTTAGTTTTACATGATTAACATTATGGCATTGTGTTCATTTTTCCCTGTGATGTGCTCTGTGTGTGTTTCTCTGTGTAATTGAATGTATCAGCATTGTATCCTACCCTGATGTTCTGTATGGAAGTCATTCATTCACACTTCATGTTTCTGTATAATCACCAGCACTGTTTATCACATGACCTGTACAAGTATCAAACACTTTATCTGAACACTTGCACCTTGGGAATATGTGCATGAACGAAGCTAAATTATTCACAAATCAGAAAGATTTTTGTCCATTACAGTGTGGCAGTAATAATGAATACAGGTGTTGTGACGATACAGTCTTACTCATGTTGACACTTCCATGAGGCATTCATACTAACCGTGTCTATGTTACAGGTCATCTGTTTCATTTGTTTATTTGACATCATGTATGTTTTGCGTTGTGGGACCTGTGGATGTCATTCATCATGTGTGAACGCTGATCATAACAGCATTCTGTTTTATCTGTTGTTTTCACACTGGAGCTGTTTGTTCAGATCATTTGTCATCATAAACTCTACAGTTGACAGTGTTAAAGAAGCTGCACATGACCTGCAGAAATGAGCTGCAATCAAATTCATAAGCGTCTTATCCGATTCATCACACACTTATGAAAGTTAAATATCAGCTTTAAGAAGCTAACAAACAATGATCTTTTGTTGTTGACGCCAAAGGTTAAGTTCATTACCACTGCTTTTTTGGGATGAATTCATCAGTCTCTTGATAAAAGCTGGCCAGAAGATCACCTGCACTGAAAATAACTAAACAGCCATATTGTTTAGTCTATATATCATTAGATATATAGAAACCAAACATGTCATGATTTACTCTTCAGAAACTAGTCATTTGATAAGCAAAATAGATTTTGAATTATTATAGTTCATTTAATTATAAAAGTTAATTTGAAATTTAAGTTTAAATTTAAAATTATTAAATTATTAAACCAGGGAATTCTGGTAATATTATTTAAAAAATATTTTTAAAAAGTCTCTCTCTCTGTCTCTCTCTCTCGCGCAGTGATTCTGGTGTGTCTCAGTCTCAGGATGACAGTATCGTGGGCACTAAACAGTGCCGTCACAGCGTGGCAATAATGCCCATACCAGGCAGCCTGTCATCCAGTAGTCCGGATCTGCTCCAGCCTGCCGCCAGCGTTCTGGACTTTACCAACCCATCAGGTGAAACATCACTCACATGACCATATGCTGCAGTACATCTATACATGAATTACACCTCATTTACCTATCAGAGAGATTATTACTTTGAGCATGGTGAAGGGTATATTCAGTGCTGCTGCTCTCTACTTCATCTGTCATGTCTTTACTCTCTCTCTCTCTCTCTCTCTCTCTCTTAACTCTGATCCAGTGGCCAGCTTCTACTGTAAGTACACCTGCTGTCTGCTTCACCAGCACCTCTCACTGTCTCTACTGTCTTTATCTGTTTAATTGTTGTTTTGTGGCATGATGTGTGTTACTCTGCATGACCAAACGTGCAGCAAGTATCACAGCTAGCAAGTGTGTAGATGACAACACAAAACCACATAAACATCACAAACATTAGCCAGGCTCCACCCATTTTAATGCAAATCCTGGAATATCATATAAAAAAGCTTGTATTGTGAAGAAATAAACTACAATGGATAAACTACGATGGAATCACATTTACTAAAAAATCCTTAGTCATGTAACATTGCCTCAACAGATCACATGCTAAAAAAGAGCAAGAGCAAGTAAAATGGCAGGAGCGTGTGGTTCATCTGCACACCTGCGCAAGGTGCAAGTTGTTTATTACATAGAAAGAAAACTACAGTAGCTTCTCTTACGGCACCAACTTCCTTCTTTTTTCATGTTATTTAGCACAAATTTGTCATGAAGTTGTAACTTACTGGATGAAAATGTGCATATTTTTATGCAATATTCTAAGTTTGCACACAAGTTAAATTTGCAACTTTGAATATAAACATAGCTCATTTTAGCAGAAGCACTTATGCTTTCACAATAACTTTTTGAAAAGCAAAAATGCATTTCTAAGAGAACGATCAGGTTAAATTATTGTGTCAGCTTGTTAAGTTGTATAACTCAGTGTGACGACATCTAACCATTCAGCAGTTTATTTCTCATTACTGGAAAAGGCTCCAGTTTAAAACTAGCTGTCTTATTACTGAGATATAGCTAAGAAGTAAGACTTTGAAATAAGAAGTAAGGCATTGAAATAAGAAGTAAGGCATTGAAATAAGAAGTAAGGCATTGAAATAAGAAGTAAGGCATTGAAATAAGAAGTAAGGCATTAAAGTAAGAAGTAAGTCTTAGACGGAGTATAATGGGTGCTGTATGGAGATGCAGTAGTGCTTTTTTATGTATCATATCATGTCTCAGGGTTTATCAATACTCACTCCAGTGCTTTATCAACCTATCATTATTTGCATGGATGACTGTTCGTATGTAAACATTTTTATCATGATTTAATAGATGGCGTTGTATTGCATGTTAAATAATGGCAGATATCTCTCCCGCTGCTGTCAGACATTCCAGATCAGGTGATCCGTGTGTTCAAGGCCGACCAGCAGAGCTGCTACATCATCATCAGTAAAGACACCACAGCCAAAGACGTCGTCTCGCATGTGGTCAACGAGTTCGGTCTCATTGCCGCTTCAGACACCTACTCTCTCTGTGAGGTCTCTGTTAGTAATGAAGGAGTCATCAAGCAGCGCAGACTGCCCGATCAGCTCTCCAAACTGGCCGACCGCATCCAGCTTAATGGCAGGTGAGAGAGAAGCCTTAAGAAACAGTGGCATTTAAAGGAAACCAAACACCTGGCAACGCTACCTGTTGCACTTTAATATGGATGAATTCACCCTTTTACAGTGACGAGCCTTGCTAAGTGGTTGCTAGGCGATTGGCTTTAGACCTCCTGCTTTGTATCTGATTATATTGCAAACGCAATGGTAAGCCTCTGCATGACTGGTGTTTTTGCTCAGGTATTACCTGAAGAACAACATGGAGACGGAGACGCTGTGCTCTGATGAAGACGCTCAGGAGCTCTTGAGGGAAAGTCAGATCAGTCTTCTGCAGCTCAGCACAGTGGAGGTGGCCGCCCAGCTCTCCATGAGAGACTTCGGCCTGTTTCGTAACATCGAGTCCACCGAGTACGTGGATGACCTGTTCAAGCTGGACCCCGGCGGAGGTGGCAGCAGTCATCTGAAGCAGTTTGAGGACATCATCAACCAGGAGACTTTCTGGGTGGCCACGGAGATCCTCCGCGAGCCCAATGCTCTCAAACGCATGAAGAACATCAAACACTTCATCAAGGTCGCCCTGCACTGCCGCGAGTGTAAGAACTTCAACTCAATGTTTGCTATCATCAGGTGAGTCGATCTGTCAGATGCAGCTTGTATCTCAGAGACTTGAGATTTTCCAGCGTTGATTTGTGATATGGAGATATGACGTGTTTTGCTTGTTTCAGTGGTCTGAACCTGGCTCCAGTTGCTCGATTAAGGAGCACGTGGGAGAAACTGCCCAGTAAATATGATAAACTCTTCCGAGACCTTCAAGACATCTTTGACCCGTCACGCAACATGGCCAAATATCGCAACATTCTGAGCAGCCAGAGCGTCCAGCCGCCCATCATCCCACTGTTTCCTGTGGTGAAGAAAGACCTCACCTTCCTGCATGAAGGTCAGGACCTTAACCTCTCTCATACATACTAATACACTAATATATAACTAAACTGCTTACTATATTCTGTTAGTTGACACGTTTTCACTGTCATTTGTTGGTATCATTCAGGGAATGACTCCAGTGTAGACGGCCTGGTGAATTTTGAGAAGTTGCGAATGATCGCCAAAGAGATTCGACACGTTGTGCGCATGACATCAGCCAACATGGACCCAGCGCTCATGTTCAGACAGAGGTGAGCATGTTCAACTCATTTGACTTTGACTCGTTTGACATAATGACTTTTATACTGTACAAATTTACATTTACATTTAGGCATTTAGCTGACGCTTTTATCCAAAGCAACTTACAAATATTAGGAGACAATGAAGCGACACATCAAAAGCGGCAACAATAGTACTGAGAAGTGCTTTCCAAATTGTATATTGTGTCCTCTCACCCTACACCTAAACATCACACAAATCTTTCTGCATTTATACATTTTTAAAGAAACATCATTTATCATGTTTTCCTCATGGAGACCAAAAATGTCCCCACAAGGTCAGAATTCACTGGTCTTATATTTGTGGACACACACACACTTGTCCATTCTCTGGTGGCAGTTTCTCAGTCTCTCTCTCTCTCTTTTCTGTTAACCTGGTTTCTTTCTCTCATGGGCTTTGCTTACAGGAAGAAGAGATGGAAAAGTTTAGGGTAAGTGCGCTTCTGTCCTGCATGTCCTCAATGTGTCATGACTATTAACTTTCTCTGCATCTTTCATGACTGAAGCCTGCCTGCTGCCTTATGAGTTCATTAAACATCATGTTCATGATCATCAGATGAACACATGTTGCATGACTCATCATGTCTTCTGGGTGTATGAGATCATTGAAGGCATGTCGTTTAACACTGTGTCTACATCAGAAAATCAAATGATTTTATTTACAAATGAACTGATAGTTTTTCATTCATATTTATAATGTTATTATGATAAATATGATCATACTCTGAGTCAGCTCAGGATGCATTTTGTCTAAATTTAAATCATCTTTTGTTTTTGACCCTTATACCATATAACATTATTTTCGATATGGTGCAAAATAAATCTGAAACAGGAAAAAAAAATCATCTGTTATTTTATCTGACAGCTGATTGGTCTGTTGTTAGAGAACATCTGAGTTTGCTTTGAATGTAGACACTGTGTAATGTGCGCTTTGACGTAACGTTATTTTAACGTTTGCACTGAACACATGAACTAACAGGCATATAACACAGCTGAGGTTTATCAGTCAACAGTGACGCTCATCGTGACTCTCTCTCTCTCTCTTCTCTCTCTCTCTCTCTCTCTCTCTCTCTCTCTCTCTCTCTCTCTCTCTCTCTCTCTCTCTCTCTCTCTCTCTCTCTCTCTCTCTCTCTCTCTCTCTCTCTCTCTCTCTCTCTCTCTCTCTCTCTCTCTCTCTCTCTCTCTCTCTCTCTCTCTCTCTCTCTCTCTCTCTCTCTCTCTCTCTCTCTCTCTCTCTCTCTCTCTCTCTCTCTCTCTCTCTCTCTCTTCAGGTCTCTGAGTCAGGGCAGCACCAACTCAAACCTGCTGGACGTTCAGAGTAACCACAAGAAGCGTGTGAGACGCAGTTCACTGCTGAACGCTAAGAAGCTGTACGAGGACGCTCAGATGGCCAGAAAAGTGAAACAGTACCTGGCAAACCTGGAGGTGGAGACGGATGAGGAGAAGTTTCAGATCATGTCTCTGCAGTGTGAACCAGCCTACAGCACACGTGCGTTGAGTTTTTTTTACATCAGTCACCAGTCTGCACCTGGATGTTACTGTAAAACAAATACTTGCTTTCCAGTATCTTAAATATCAGTTTAGATGCTGTGATGTGTTAGCAGTGGTTGTTCACTGCCATCTAGTGGAATACTTTATTATTGAACATAAAGATGTGCAGAGAAGACTTAGTACACAGTCCTGGTGTTATTGTGCTCGATTTATCTAGACATTTTCATCTGAATGTCTGTGATATGACTCAAGTTTATTTCTTTTTTCAAAGAAATTATCGTTTCAAAGTGGCTGTACTGAAAACAATACATATAGATATAATAGGAATAATAAAAATATAGAATATTTAAATTAAATATATAATAAATAATAATAATGATCGTATGATTGTATTTATGATCATAAAACATGAATATTATGAAGCAGAATAAATCTTCCAAAAGATGTACATTAGCAACACTATCAGTATGAAAGTCTTGTCAATAATTGAATATCTGTTAATGGAATGAAGGTTACAGCAGGAACAGGAAAAATGCTATTTACCGAAGTGCTAATATTGATTTTCAGGTTTCACTTTTCACTTAGCATCATTATCTTTGAGTTGACATTGATTTTCATCTGTGATGTGTCAATATGACTGCACGCGCACCTGTCAGTATCCAGCATTCAGTCCAGCGTGTTGTGTGTTTATTCTGCAGTATCCAAAAACCTGAGCGAGCGTCGCTCCACTAAATCAGACATGTCTCCCGTGTCCTCGCGGTCCGGCATGTCCTCGGCCAAATCTCAGAACCGCGTCTCTCAGGTCCTGCAGGTTCCTCCTGTCAGTCTGTATCCTCTGCGTAAGAAGAGCATCGCTAAAGACCTGGCCGCTTCATTCAGTACGACACGCACTTACAGCAACACTTACTCTTCTATATTCAACCACAATCAAAAGTCTGCTTATTTACAGTATAAAAGTAACAAACGTGAAATGATTTCTGTTCTCTTCAGGTCCAAACTCACCTCAAACGCTGAAGAAATCATCCGGCTCGACCGATGAGACGTGTGTTGTAAAGAGATCTGAGGACCCGTCCACCGGCTCGTCCCTGCACTCCAGTCCCACTGTTTCTCCACAGGGCTCTCCTCGCAAAGGTCTGACTCGTTTCTTTACTGTGAAATTACAGTACAGTACATTACCATTTTGCATATATTTAATAAACAAAAAAAAAAGTGAACAACAGTGAATTGACATTGTGATCATTTTTGGTTCTAATAAACTCTATGGCAACAATTTACAAAAGTAGATCTCAATTTCCTTTAAAGTATTATCGAAATCTTTGCTATCACTGATAGAGAGAATCACTGAAATCTTCCCATGATTCTCTCACAGTGGGCGGAGCTCCAAAACACAACTGCGCTCAGATGAACCTTTCGGGTTCGTCTTCATCTCTCACGAGCGAGACCAGTAACCGAACAGCGACCGGCGGCCCGACCGGACGCACCTACGGCATAGGTGGGGCTTTTCTTCAGAAACGCATCCAGAGGATGACGTGTCAGATGAGCAGACAGCAGGAGAGTAGAGAGAGACAGGAAGAGACCCGTCGAAAGCGCTTCAGATCACCGTTCGCACTGCTCAGACAGAGAGACAGATCACGAGACAGCACTGATCAGACAGACAGTTCAGTGAGACAGTCCAGCGTCGCACAGCTTCACACAGACAGACAGAAGAGAAGAAAAACTGTGTGATACAGAGACGAGCGTCAGGAAAGCGTCTGAGGAGAAAACTGTTGAATCTTCAGGGTTATGCTTAGATTAGGCTCAGGGTTCAGAGTCCTGCTCAATGTGTGTGATTTCATTGTGTAAGAGCAGAGATGTTTAATAAAAGAAAGTCGGACAGGTTTGAAACGACGTAATAATGTTTTCATAGTTGGTTAAGTGTTTAATGATCATCTGACTGTGCTGATGAAACTGTGGGTGTTACGATGATTCTGAAGTCAGTATTCGTTCATTTGTTTGTTCATGGGTTTTCTAATAAAAGGCAGATGTTGATTTTGTAACTTGTGTGTTTTCATCAGTGTTGTGGTGTGAGAGTCATGACACTGACCCGTCTGTCTGTCTGATCTCATGACAGGTTACGCTCTCATGCCCGCAGGCAGATCCGATCTGTCGGACTCCAGTGAGATCTCCTCTCGCTCCAGTATCGTCAGTAACTGCTCTGTGGACTCCATGCCCACCGTCTCGTCTGGTAACTGCCTGCCGGAGAGCAGCGCACACCCTGACTGCAGTCAGCCCGGCACCGGGTAACACATCAATCACTTCTGCTTTAATCACGCTTACACTTTTTCTCATTTTGTTAAAGTTTTTAATAGACAGCCAATAAAGCATCTTCTTCGCCAGACGTTAATAAACTTTTATATAACCGTTTCAGTATCTCACAGCAGTTAATGAAGAAATGCTTATTTGTTGTGTCTGAGATACGCTGAGGTGTCAGGATGCCATGCCAGACATTATAAATCAGCTCGCTGTTCATAATACTTGTGTAAACCTGAAAAAGTTTTCACACCACAAACACGCTGTTTGAATATTTGACTGTTTGCAGCTCGCATTCATAATTCTTATGTTCTGCCAAAGCTCTTTCAGTTTTTAAGTGAGTTTGTGACCGTATCTTCCAGTTCCTTTATGGCTCAATATTCCATGACGAGAGGCGCGACGTTCAACTCGTCCACCAGCACTGAAGAGCACATCTTTGCGTCTGAACTGGCAGACAGCGGGCGCGGGAGCTGGACGTCCTGCTCCAGTAACTCTCACGACAGCCTGCAGACTCTTCCGGGTCAGCGCGCTCTGGACCTGCTCAACCATCGCCACACGCCCATGGGCGGCCCGATCGCCGAGGTGGAAATGGGGTCGGGCCTGACGGAGGACGGCTGCTCTGAGCTCGGCCCGTCCAGACAGTCGTGGACCTCCTCCAGCTCTCTGTCCGACACCTACGAGGGAAGTTACGGCACCATCAAACGCAAGGCCGGGGATCAGGCGGCGTCGGACGGCCAGCAAAGCACAGATCCTGCCTACAAAACCGTCACGTCTAGCACAGAGAAAGGACTCATAGGTGAGGATCCGCCCGACACACAGATGTTTCCACGTGTGCCGTTGTGTCATGTGTTGTGGAAAATGATACAAGCAGATTTCAAAAATAGCAACATTACAATTCTATTCAGATGTTTAGTGCGCAGAGTTAACAATCAGCCGTTTCAAGTGCTGGAACGCAGATCATACCCGTATTAAAAACTAAAGATTGGAGCTGTTTCAGTGGTGTTG
This sequence comes from Beaufortia kweichowensis, assembly GCA_019155185.1. NCBI lineage: Eukaryota > Metazoa > Chordata > Actinopteri > Cypriniformes > Gastromyzontidae > Beaufortia > Beaufortia kweichowensis. Next base: position 792,098 of record CM032812.1, on the reverse strand, counting down.
CGAATCTGCTTTTGTCATGACTCTTGCATGCTACTTTATTTTTTCAGTGATTGTGTTTTTCATTGACATGTTGTGTTGAATTGATGTTTGTCTTTGTGTGTTTGTGTGTGTGTTTTTTTCTTTCCGTGCTCCCTCCCCTTTCATCTCGGTCACAACTTACTTCCTGCCAGTGTATTGCGTAACGTCGCCCTGCAAAGATGAAAGGTTCAAAGCCCCGCCCCCCACTCCGGCGGGTTATCAGGGTCTGGCTCTGGCCGACGCCCACGCACAAGAGGGAGGAGTCTTCCGCCCGGCACACTTAAAGCCGCCCGACTATAACATGGCCTTGCAGAGGTGTAAGCTGCGAAACAGCCTGGCAGAGCCGACGCTGTCCAGACCGTCCAGTGTTCTTCTCCATCCTCACGCTGATAGCGAGGAGGGTACGTGAGCGGACCCCATGATGGAGAACGTCATATTTCAACACAAAAAACCATTGAAATTCATTTTGCATTAAGAAAATTAAGACCAAAATTATGCACAATGAACACCAAACCGATTGAATGTTTTGCGTGGTGAAATATGACGTGTCTTCAGTGTTAAGAATCCAGTTGTCACTGTTTTGTTTGTGCTTATGCTTTGCTCACGTCTCTTGCTGTATATGTCAAAGTGTTTCATATGTTTGAAAGTGTATGCTTTATTTTTGGTGTAATATATATTTTGTTATTTTGTAAAGTCTGTTGTAAAACGAGTCAAGTCTACAAGACTGATTCAGTGAGTCAAGTGCAGATCTGACTGATTCAGTGAGTCAAGTGCAGATCTGACTGATTCAGTGAGTCAAGTGCAGATCTGACTGATTCAGTGAGTCAAGTGCAGATCTGACTGATTCAGTGAGTCAAGTGCAGATCTGACTGATTCAGTGAGTCAAGTGCAGATCCGACTGATTCAGAGAGTCAGGAGCAGATCTGACTGATTCAGTGAGTCAGGAGCAGATCTGACTGATTCAGTGAGTCAGGAGCAGATCTGACTGATTCAGTGAGTCAGGAGCAGATCCGACTGATTCAGCGAGTCAGGAGCAGATCCTACTGATTCAGCGAGTCAAGTGCAGATCTGACTGAATCAGTGAGTCAGAACCAGATCTGAATGAATCAGCGAGTCAAGTGCTGATCTGACTGATTCAGTGAGTCAGGAGCAGATCTGAATGATTCAGTGAGTCAGAAGCAGATCTGAATGATTCAGTGAGTCAAGTGCAGATCTGACTGTTTCAGCGAGTCAGGAGCAGATCTGACTGATTCAGTGAGTCAGGAGCAGATCTGAATGATTCAGCGAGTCAGGAGCAGATCCTACTGATTCAGCGAGTCAGGAGCAGATCTGAATGATTCAGCGAGTCAAGTGCTGATCTGAATGAATCAGCGAGTCAAGTGCAGATCTGACTGATTCAGCGAGTCAAGTGCAGATCTGACTGATTCAGTGAGTCAGGAGCAGATCCTACTGATTCAGCGAGTCAGGAGCAGATCTGACTGATTCAGTGAGTCAGGAGCAGATCTTACTGATTCAGTGAGTCAGAACCAGATCTGAATGATTCAGCGAGTCAAGTGCAGATCTGACTGATTCAGTGAGTCAGGAGTCTCTCTGTTGAATCAAGTGCAGGTTTGACCTGATTTTTTAAGTGGTTAGATAAAAACTATACTAAAAAAACTTAAAAGCTTGATTTGCTGTCATCTGTAGAGGTATTTTGGCACACTGTTCCTTTCACATCAATAGAACAATACGAGTATTGAAAATCTTTTCAGTATAACTTTTATTATATATATGATATTAGTAATCCCAGCTGTGACTAAAGCATTTTTGTTTTGTTTGTTTGTGCAGATGAGCAGGTATCTGCAGTGTGACTCCAGTCGTGGGACATCTGCTCTTCATCTCAACATCACAGACTGATACCCGTCAGGTTTACACCTGTGTCATGTTTTTAGTGTTCTTCATCATCAACAAACTCACATGCAGAAGAAAGTCTTCAAAGGTTGCCGGAGGTTTTGGAGGATTGCTGTCTTGCCTGATGGAAAGCTTTAAAACACTCCACAAAAAGACGTGCATATTTGTGGAAATCATTTAAAACTTTAAATGAACAAATAATGAATCTTACAAGAACTGACAGCCTGGACCAATTTTGCACTTCAAATTTACAAAGTAGCTGTAGATTGAACAAAAACAACCCTTCAAATCAATATTCTTCAATATCTTCTTGCTGTACTTTCCAGTTTACAAACACATTCCTGGTCTTATTGTGCACAATTTATTAGTGCATGCTATTCCAAAGATAAAGGTTTGCCGTCTTAATATTTCTTTGAAATCGAATGACCAATGACTCGTCCTCTAAAGCAACATCATCCAGCCCTCTTATATTGTCATATTGATATCTGTCACAATAACATGTTCAAACAGCTTTATCTGCTCCATCGTTCGGTGATGAACGCTTACGGTACTTTAATGATGTTCTTTCTTTCTAAAGTCGATGAACAAAGCTTCTCTGCTGTGAACGATCAGATGCATCTCATCACACATGAGCTCTGTGGGGTGGTAACGTTTCGCAGCATTAGACGTGTTTACACAAAGTCTTACAGTTTGTTTACAGTGTTTGTTGGAGCTAACGGTTGTGTGTTTCACAGCTGAACGTGCGATCGCGCTGCGTCCGGCTACATAGACGTAAAGAGTTTTATATGCAATAAGATTCAGCGCTGGGCATGAGCTCATTCTCCATCTGATTTCCACACGGTCGTCTATTGGATTTGCTACTCGTGTTGTTGTATATAGTGACCGAGATCAATACTGCTTGTCAGGGGATAATATATTTATATGCTAGATGTGCATTTTCATTCCTAGATAGTTAACGCTCTTTGAAAAGTACATTTTGTATAGAATGCAAAGTTTAATAGTTGTTGCTCTGTACAAAACTAAATCTGTTTGTACATGAACTGAATCTTAGCTGTATAGAGTTAAAGTGAGACAAATCTGTATTATATTAAGGGATATAACTGGAGTATTACAGTTTGATGATGAATTACTCTGCCTGTCTGGACCGTGTTTGCTTTTTTATGTTGTTTTGCCATTCAACATGCTTTGTTGATATTAATAATATAAGCTTAAAGGTCTTTTTTAATGATATTTTTGTTGTAAATGAATGTTACTGATCATGTACAGCTGACTACAAAGAGCTCTATAAAGACTGTATTTTGAATATTTTATTAATAAATCAGGGGTTGTGACACTCCTGTTAATGGAAACAAAACCAGCTTCTTTAATCTCAATCTTTACAGGTGCATTTGATTTATAATACAGTAAATGATGATAAATGGATGCGATTCTTAATAAAAGGAATATAGAGTTTTAACTTTAATTTGTATAAAATGTGAAAACCAGGCTAAAGTCTAAAAATCTAATTCTGAGATAACAAGCATTACGATATCGAGTTTGATATCACCTAATAATTTCACTATGATTTCAGTGTTTGACGTGTACATACTCAGACTATTTTAAAGATATCAATGTTAAATTCTCACAGAATATTCTTTACATTATGTAGAATGACTTCATGTAAATTCACAAAAAATGACTGGGTTTTCATATGGGTCACAAATAATTAAAAAGATTCTGCTTGTCATTATGATCAAACATTTAAATACAAAGACTAAATATGAGTGATTTACAAAAGGTAAATCTAATTTAAAATTTAATGCATGATTCAATTATTTAATGCATATTTTGCATTGCAAATACACTCTTAAAAATAAAGATTCGAAAGACTTCAGAAGGTTCTTCATAGTGATGCCATATGAGAAGCATTTACTTAAGAAACCTTCACTCAGAGGTTATTAAAAGCATTTCTTTTGTTTTCTTTTTTATAGTACAGTATATAGAGTCTGAAGAAATGAACAGAAATATTCTTTGGTTCTTAATAGAACCATTTTGCCAAAACATCACGTGACACCGTTATTTGTGTATATAATCACTAGCCATTTTAAACTTTAACTTTTTTTTTGTTAAAAGTTAAAAATATAAAAATGTCTTGTACTCTGTGTGGATCTTTTGCTTTAATAACTGCATCACCCAAGCTGGCAAAAATCAACCTGTTGATTCATATGATTTGATGTGCTTTAATAGAAGAAGCATCTATTAATCTACTGACATATGCTTCAATGCTCTCTTTATGTTATAATCACTTTCATAATTATAAGTCTAAATCTCATACGTTGCTCCGCAGTTCATCTAATGGATAATATTGAACTCCTGAAAAATAAGTCACAGCAGTAATGTTGTTTTGATCAGATGGCATTACGTACAGTATATTGAGCATTGTTTAGGAACATAAGTTATGATTAGTTTTCTCACGTGTGCTCTTGCTAAATAGTAATTAAACATGAATGATTCAATCAAGTTTCTTTACAAATCTTGTTTTTAATCTATTTAATGAGGTATTTTCTGCATGAAGTGTCTAAGTAACGAAACTTGTTTTAATCATATGGAACTGATGTACATGATTGAAAGATGTTGATCCAAACTGAGCTTTAGATAACACTTCAAACTCATTTTCACTCACTTCTCCCGCACCAATACTTGCATGAATGATGAAGATTTGCAGCAGCTCTCAGTGATGTGAGTTTAGTTTAATGATTCTCTCTCATTGATATGAGATGAGCTCAGAACAGAAGAGCTGTCAGCGTCTGAATATTAACTCACATGTTCAAAGCTCTGCAAAAGTTGACAGAGAATATTTAAAGCAGTTAAATGGGCATTTCCATTCAGGTCTATACAGCTCTTCTGGAATTGATTCACAATATGCATTAAACATCACAACCTCAGCAGAGGATTAAAGAGAAAATGAACACTTTCTTCATGTTCACATTCTGTACGGTTCATAATTTATGGTTTTTGGCACATACTGCAGTATCTGTGCTGATTTGTCTGCATGATTCTTTTGGTTGGTCAATTTTACATAAATCCAGCAGTTTATATACTGATCAAAAGACCACGACAGACTATAATGTAACTTTATATGTACTTGTGCAGAAAGCGAGGTGGATGTTTGTAACAAAAACACATTGATCTTATTGATATTGTATTTATTCATCCACTGTAAACTGTTGTTTACATTTTTCCACATTTTAGAATAGTATTAAACTCATCAAAATCATGAAAGAACACAATTGTAACTCTGGGAATTATGATGTGACTAAAAGCATCTAAAATATATGAACACTATATTATATTTGATCATCTTCAAAATTAGTCACACTTTGTGTAGAATTTGTAAACTGAAGACATTTCTATCTATGCTGGACTCTTATTGACTGCTTTTTATATATTATTTGATCCAAGTAATACATTTCAAAAATATCTTTTAGTTTGCAACTGAAAGAAATGAATATGTTTGCACAATGATATTTTTGTCTACAAAAGTAATGTGTCTGAACATTTGACTAGTACTGCATGTGTTTCATGAATGATTTCAGCAGATTCATGTTAATGCAGAAAGTCAAACAGCAGCAAGTAGATGAAGTGTTGAATAATGAGCAGAAGACAAACAGATGCAGTTTCATCAGGACACACATGGTGTCAGTGTTCCTTCATCACTGAAAATTAAATTACACATTATCATTATTACTGTGCACAATGCGTTTAGGCTAAAACGACTAGATGCTTTTGTTCAATGAAATATCACATTGTTACTCAATTGTGTTGTCTTTGTATATTTTAAATTCCCACATTTCATTTAAACATTTCTGGTAATTATCTGTGAATGTTCTGCTTTTTAAAGTCTCACTGATCTAATTGAAACACAAGAGAACGCACAGAAAATGCTAGTATTATTTTTATTTTATTAAAGTTATCGTTTTTGGCCGTTTTAGGATGAATCTAATTTTTTAACCATTAACCATTCAGTTTTAAGAAAATATTAAAATTGTATTACTTTTATTTAATGTTGATAGAAATATATGAATTTACTGTTGCACTTTTTTTTATGTTTGGTCCAGAAGAATGAAACATTTGTATTTGTTAACATTAGTTAAAGTATCAGTTGACATGAACTAACAATGAACTATATACTTCTACAGCATTTATGAATCTTAGTTTCTGTTCATTTTAGCATTTACTAATACATTTAAATACATAAATTATGTTAATAATTCTCCCATTTAGTCTGGGAGAGAGCAAGCCCATGAAACATTGGTCCAAGCTGAGTTTTAGCAGCAGCACTGGATAAGAGTTTAAGTGTAAAACTTTCGATCTGAATGATGAAATCTGGACCAAATCAGAATGAATTTCACACACGTCCGTTTTCTGTGGCCGTGTGACCTCTGTGTGTGTGTGTGTGTTATTGTGTGGAGGGTTAATGAAAGTGTGTCGTGTTCCTCAGCAGTGAGACAGAGCTGAAAGACAGACACAGGGTCGTTCCATGTCGCAGGAGAAGAAGCCCTGTGGGCAGCGCTGTGCTGGATACAACAAATAAACTGCAGACAGATCCTCCAGTATGAGTACAAGACATTTATACTGACCAGATAAAAGCATCACTTGTTTTGTTTCTGAAAGAGTCTCATATACCACACACATTTTTAATAACACTTGAATTTCTTTGATAATGTTTAGAGACGGACAGTCTGCTTTGTCAAGCCACCATTTAATCGCATTTTAATTACTTTGCAGTCAAATCTGAATGGCAAGACTATTTATGTGATTCTATAAATAATTGCAGTGAAATAAATCACATTTTAAATCACCAATTCTGTATGGTTCACTTATGTCTACAGAAGTTCTCTTTAAGAACTGTCATTTTTAAGGACGTTTTGGGTTGTTTAACAAATTGCTCTTTATCCAGATGTCCTTACAGCAGTTAGAAACATCCCTTCAGTTTTTTACAAGATCCAAAGCGATACTTAAACCTAATGAGTCCCAAAAGATGACTGTTTATATCATCATGAATTCCCAGCATGTTTAACAGTTGCCAACAGATGCCGTATTTTTCAGCATTCTTCAGCTTCTCCAGGCTTAAATCTTAGCAGATGTAGGTAAATATAACTAATAAAAATGTTAGTGTTTATGTTTTGTCCTCCATTACAACACTCATGTGCTACAGTGATCCACACACAATGTTGAGACTGATTTACAGTATTACTGAATAAGATTGTAATAATATTTGAGCTTTTGTGATATTTAGATACTGTTCACAGATTTTTAAGGCATGTGAAAGACAAATAGCATATTTTAAGACACTATAAGCACCATTTAAAAATCAACTTATGCCATGTGTAATTCAGTTTTAATCAGTAACACTGTAACGATAATTCACGCATGGAATGCTTGTGTTACAGTATCTTCCCAATCATAATGGTCACAGATGTAAATTGGCTCACAGTAAATGCCTGTAAATTTCCTACGAGCCCCAGAAGAACGTACAGTATAAATAGAATCCTGCTGGGAAAATGATTGACAGGTCGACTAACGCTGGGATGTTGCTGCTGTAGTTTTTGCTCTCCGTCTGGTGTTTTGTGTAATCTAGACCTCATGATCCATTTTAAATGAGTCGGTCTGATGAAACGGAGCAGTTTTCGGTCCATAAACTGCTGCTGTTTGCTGGAGATAATGTGAGGTAAACAATCCTCTATTAAACAGCACTTCATAGTAATCATGTTATGGAAATGGCTTATGTAGCAGCTGACAGGAGAAAAGGGTCTTATAATCACTGTGTTTATGTTTATTTTGATTATGGATCAGCTGTTACTGCTTGTTCATGTATAGTTTAAATTGATTTTAAGGAACTGTCATGGAGCTACTTTATTATTAAAAACCTAAAACTAAACTTTAGAAAAAAGTATTTCAAATATACACTATACTGTTTATACAGAATATACTGTTTGTGTCTCTAGAAGCAGATAATGGTGCAAGAGAAGGCATCTGTTTCAGTTAAGCATATGTAGAAATACTACTTAACACTGCACACAATGTGATTCTCAATTTCTTGAGATTGTGTTGAAAGTAGAATATGAGTGTGTCACATCAAAGCTAAACTATTTATTTATTATTTATTTCCAAAAGAACCGTCCTGGCCGAGACGATCCATCAGTCGAGTTCATTTCCAGTAAGCCGAGTCTCAGCTGTGATCTGCGAGACGTCCGACCGGACCGGACGTCGGCTGTATGATGACCTGTCTGTAACCTCTCTGGCCGTACATCAGCCTGTGTGTCTGATGTGATTACTGGAGGCTCAGCTTTGTGTCTGTGATGGATGAGACTCGGGTTCAGCCGAGCGTCCCCCTGTGTGTTTTCAGCGCTCGGACCCTCCGTCAGGCGAGTCCTGTTTGCTCACAGCACGACTGTAAATCCTCTAAATGAGTTTGTTGTGAACTTCACTTAACCTTGATGAAACTGCAGATGTGAGTATGCAGAGAGAATCACGGGTCTCATGCAGATTCATATATGCAGAATATCAACTTTTGTTCAGAAATGCCCCAAATGAAAATAATTATTTAAAGACATTACAAAAATTATATCAAACATGTATGTGTACATGGACAAAAAACCCTGTACAAACAGCTGTTTGTAAATAATGTAAGCATGTTTCTAGAATCTGTTATTGATGGTTTGGATTGTGATCTCCTGCTGTTTGCTGTGGAAATGCATTTACTGCCTTATTAAAAAACTCATGAAGAGCTGTGATATGTTCAAAGATGAGAGGAGCCTGATATCTGTTTGTTCTTCAAACCCTCAGATCAGAAGAGGAAAAGCATTACACTATGGCCGGATATAAAAGCAATAACCCATGTCTTTTATTTAGATAACTGAGACACGTTCCTCTGATCCACAAGTGTCGGACTATTCTTCACCAACAGCTAAATTTCCTCATATACCTGCTGCATCTGGAGATATGAACGAATTAAACATCTACAGTCTAAAACATCATTAGTTTTAGAGATAAGTCCATATGTGACAGATATGTAAACTTAGCAGAAGCTTTTAAAGTTACAACCTTAACAAATAAGTTCACTGTAAGTTCTCAGTCACTAATCAATATTGCGTTTAAAAAAACTCAGGCAGCAATGATGTACATTATTGTGACCAAATTAAATGAATGAAAATAATAGTCCACAATCCCCAAACTCAGTCTGCAAATAACAGACCTAATAAAATACAATACAGACATATTGATGAAATGAAGAGAAAAATGAAGAGAAGCATTATTGTTGCACCTTACAGCTTTAACCTTATTTCCTTGGCCATCAAATGTGTTGTGCTTTTGCCATTAACGTTTCTATTCTTTTCATTATGGAAAGGTGACTTGATGGTTTCTTTCATATTGTGCTGCAGTTGGCAATCATCTCGTGTGTCTGGAGGGGAAAACGGTATATTAGGGCAGTAATTGCCCTCGTGGACGTTGTGGAGTCTCTGTGTTGGTGTTTGTTATGATGACCTTACATTACTTCATTCTTCACCTTGAGCATCCACAGCTCACAACAAAAGCTGATCACAAACACTGATGATATGACAAAACATACAGCTGGGATTTAAAGGTTAACTGTTTTACAGGCCGTTTGTTAACGTTTCAAGAGTTCTGTGAAGTTCTCAATTAAATGTCACTTCTCTCTTCAATATGGGTGAAGGTGATCATGTCCTTGAGCATCAAACAACATGCGGCACGATTAGATGATCATTTCCAGAGCGCTGCGCTCCATTTCTGACAAACACCTCTGAGACTCTCAATACAAACCCAAATCATAAGAAAGAGCAATTATGGATTCTTTCAAAACATTTATTCTGCATTAACTGGAAACAAGATAAAAAAGGAATAGCTGATGTGAATAAAAGTATAAAGTATAATTATGTGTTGGGTGACTAACACATTCACAAAATTGTAACTTCAGGAATTGCTCTTATAAAACAGTGATTCACAAATAACACTGTGTTCAGATCCCATCATGTTTATATTCACTACTTGTGTGGTTGTGCTTAATGAGGTGTTAAACAATCTGTTTGAATCTGTCTCGTTAGCTTTAACCTGATAACTGTCACACCAGAAACTGAGTAAACACATGAAAACGGTTTCACCCTGCACCTCCACATGGACTCCATCTCCCATCATCCCTTGCACCTCTGTCAGCCATTTTGATTTGTCACACCTGCCAATAATCACCCATTAACCCGGACACTATTTAAACCCTGTTCTGTTGTGTGTTTGTAGTCAGGTCTCGTTAGTTCTATGGTGTGTTTACTTGTTTGTGGTGCCTGGGCACCGGTCTTTGTACGTTGCTAACTCAGTTAGTTGGATTTAATTGTTGTCGATTTCGGCTGATCTTGGATTGTTTGGTTCTTCGAAGCTCATCCTGGACTTGCTGTCATAGCAACAGGTCCGTAAGCTTGAACCTGCTCGGGACCAGGTTTATTTCATGTAAACAGGATTAGATCGCGGAGGCGGTACGGTAAATCTGTTGCACTTGCAGACATGTCTTGCAATTTTTTACGGGAGCAACCTGTTGCAGAAGGTGCGATGATAATTCGCAGAGCTTTAAGAGTTCATCCCGTTTTGCGACACAGACAGGATCCTTTAGCACAGAGCGATCGTATCCATTTTGAAAGATATCGTTTTTCACGCGAGGGTTTCATTTACGATTAATAAATTTGGTGGAACCTCACATTAAAAGTTCGACTCTGAGTCGGGCTTTAACAGCAGCACAAACTGTGTGCAAAGATTCTTTGCATGTGACACTTTCCTGTACACTATTGGGGATGCTGAGAACGTAACCAAAAGTGCTGTCTGTCGTGCCATTCCCAAAGTTTACCTGGCGCTCAAGCAGGTTTTAGGGTTTTTTGTGGTCTTTGCAAGCCACTTAAGACCACTTGTTAATTTACGCATTTACTTGTTAGTGAAGACCGTGTGAATATTACTATGCTAGTAAATATTAATTGATTGTCCCTCAGGCTTCCCTAATGTAATTGGTGCCATAGACTGCACACACATTTGTGTCAAGGCCCCACCAGGCCCTATTGAAGGGGATTTTATGAACCGAAAGGGGGTTCGCAGTATAAATGTGCAGGTGTGTTACTATCACAATTCTTAATATTTTATATTGGTAATATACACAATGCATTCCATAAGTATGCAGTTGATTGACTACAATGTCTTAGATGGTGTGTGTGACTCTGTGTCATATTATAAATGTGCGGTATCTCTGGGGGCAGCTCTTCATTAGACCCACAGCCAGGAAGCAGTCACAACAGCTTCATTACTGGTAAAGAGTCTTTTAATTCTTTGTATAAGCTACTGTTGGTAGTTACCTTGCATTTGGTGTAATCCAAAGGTCAGATACACTCATTTCAACTAACTTCAGTAGTGCTGAATTGCGTTCACATGAACGGAAGGCAGTTAAACCTTCTTTGAGTAAATGTAAAAATGTTGCTTTTTTCCTTGTGTACCCAAACTTTTTTTGTGCAGTTTTGAATAACACACCCACACTTTTGCCTGTCCCCCTGCAAGTGGTGGCTGAAGCATGTGCAGTAAGTTTCCCTTTGTTCTGTCTCTGAATTATTCACCTGTTCACTGAAGAACTTTTTAATCCATAAACTCATCTTATTTCACCTCATCCTGTTGTGTCAGTCTCCATTCCTCACCCGGTTATGAAAATGCACTGCCTAACTACATTTTTTTCACTTTTAGATGTTGGATTATTTTTAAGTCTTTTTAAAAAAGTTTCATTTTAGGTATTTTTATAAATTACAGTAACGTTGACTTTTTAATTTTTGTATGTTTGTGTTATTTGAAATTTGTCATTTCATTTTGAGTCTTTACCTGTCCATCAACTTTTAATTTGTCATGATTAAAATAAAATTCAACAACAAAATTAATCGGGAAATATCATAGGTGTCCCTCCTGAGGAACAATGACCGTTAACAGGTTTTAAGTAAAATTTCAAAGTCACCGATTGTCGTCTCGTGGAAAAGTTTGTTAGATCTGATCTATTAATTCTGTGGGACTGTTGGAAATGAAAGCACACAGTATTAGCAGCAGACGCTTCTTGCCTACAGTGTTTAAAGCAGAATTTATGCCACCTGCTTATGTGTTATTCTATTCCTACTAAATTTGTGTTGTGTATGTGTGTTTATTTCCAATAGGGAGGTTATGGTAAGGATTCTTTCATTTTCATGGTTGGATGCAACATGTAGACTGATTCCAACTCACAGCTCATCTGAATAATTGACATGTTTGTTATGAATCGACACTAATGACCGTATGATTTAAGAACCTTATCGATTATAAAAAGCTTAGTATTTTTAATTCTTTTAGTTTCATTGAAAAAAAATAAAGAGAAAAAGACAATGGTATTCAGTAAATCTACACACATACATCTGATTAAGAGAGTGTGCTCTTTTCCCAATTTTTACCCAAAACCCCATCTGATCTAGACAAGAGCAGGTCAGGATGAGCCGCTCAAACTCAATACACTTCTCTCTTTACAGCACGGCTCATGATGAGCAGACAAACAAAAATAGAAATGAATATTAGTTGAGGCATTAGATTAAATTAACAAGCAGCAGTCCTACAGTGAGCAAGACAAAGATGAAGTAAAACTCCAATTGTGATTAAGTGGAGAAAAAACTTTGGGAGAACCCAAACTCAACCAAGAGAGCCAGTTCTCCTCCGACATGAAAGCAGATTCTGTCCTTATATTTCTCAGCTGTTTGATTGCATGCTGACATTCTACAATACTGTTAATATCTACTGATGATGCTAATGTGATCTAACACCTCCGATCAGATCAGTAAAGAGCAGCACACGGGAGATCAGACTGTGGAAGAAGTTTTTGAGCGAGGAGAGGTGAATGGCGTTTCCATTTAATGGCAGTTTTCTCTGAGAGATAAAACAATTCTCTCAATAAACAACACATTTACTCACCCTGAGGTTGACTTTATTTGTCTGTTTCACTACTAAAAATCTCACTACATTTCTCAGCAAACCCCGACATGAAAGCCAATAGCAATAGCAGGAAACTGACCGGAAACTAATCATTAGAATGAAATACACTTTCTCATTTTCTCAGAATCTTGTGGTATTTGGAATCGTTTAGTTATACAACGTCTGGAAAGGTCTGTCCTGTCCACATGATGTCCTAAAAAATTGATCTGAGCAGTCAAGATAATTAAACTTACACCCATCCACAAAAGAGCCCATTACTCTCACTCTGTGTGTATTGACACGTAAGATCGATTGGGAGTTAAAGTACAGGTCTGAATGGTGACACATGCTGAGACTGCAGGCCAATCTAAACATTAGTGTGTGTGTTATAGCACACTAAGACTTTTAACTAGAGCACGTATGACCAAGTATTGTTGTCTGTTTACACAACACCCAACAGTAAATCCTTGAAACAGTACATTTACTAAACAAAAATGTATATATGTCACTTAATTGAAGACCAGAGAAACAATTTATTCTTTCATGATTGTAAATGCCCAACACATTTTGCTGTTTCATTATCAAAAATATTATTGAATGGTTTATATTTATTTTGTGTTGAGTCCTTCTGATTATTAGATGCCTTGAGATGTAAAGCTGAAGTGACCTGACACTCAAAAACAATGTACTGCAAATGTCAAATAAAATCTAGAGAGATGAACAATTTCTGTTGAAATTATGACATGATCATTCTATTAGCATGCATTTATAATATAAATAACAAAGAATGTGTCACATTTGCAACTACCATACCAGCCTCCCACCACACGAGGGCGCTATCATCAGAATCCTGACGTCCTGTTGTTCCACGTCTGAAAATCCTCTCTCTTGCTATATATATATATATATATATATAGCACCAGAATAGCACCACACCAGAATAATTGGTAGCAGTAATTATTCTGGTGTGGGAATCAGTTATGGCCAGCTGCAATCGTGTGCATATATGTTTAGTTCGAGTTGTTTTATTACTGTATGCAGGTAAGAGATGCTAAATATGACTGTCACATTTCCTTGGGTAAGCTGGTTCCTTAGGGACTGGTTTGTTTCCTTGTTTAATGCTTTGTATTGGGCTTTTCTCTGTCGTCCTCGTTGCGGGAAGTGAACGTTCACATGCTTAAAAGTGGAAACTTATTTTCTGATGAAGTAGAATGTATAAGATGAAAAGATTGTAACACATATTTCTTTATTACCTCATGAGGGGCGTGACACGAATGATTGCAGTATATAGGCGAGTGGGTACTTTGACCCGGGCTTCTCTCGTTTCGTTTATTAAAGGTGCAGCAATTAAAACCCTGTTTAATATCGAACTGGAGATAAGACAGCTTTCATACTGTAGTTATGTGTCAATACTGTACTGATATAAATACATTGTTTATGTGTGATTTATTCTTTTGTCTGAGTGTTGCTGTGGTGTTTATTTGTGTGTATTTGTAGCTTGTGGAGGTGAGTGTGTTTGGATTCGTGTGGGTGTGCGTTTCGTATTGGGAGTGAAAGTAATCTTGTTATTCATTTGTTTTGAATTGCTTTTTTTGTTGTTAACCCTCCTACCTCAAATGTACTGCTTTTGACAAATGTGTTTTATTCTTGGATTGAGTTTTTCTGTTTTGTATTAATTTAGTTGTAACATTAAACATTGTTTCTTTTCTACTTTGTTTGGATTGCTTGTTTTTCGTTTATTACAACACGTTGAAGTTAATTGTTCTTTATAAATGTTATTGTAATTTAAGTATATTATTTTTCATCCATGTCTGGGTGCCTCTTTTTACTTCTTTCTTTAAGTTTATGCTGATGGTAGAACACTAAAGTAGCACAAGTGTATGAGTCAACTGGTATAACCTCCTCCCTCTGGATTGAATGCTCTTGCCACATATGGTTCCAAACTATTGTTTTTTCAATGACTGTTTGGTCTTTGAATCCTTCATAAATCCTTCAATCCTTCATGTATTTTTAAATGCATAATAAAACTAATTATACAACAGTTCTGTCTGGTTCTTGAATGTGATTGGCTAGTAGCCATGAGATATTCTGCCAGTATCATCATGAGAACCGCATTACCTCCCCGGGTGAGGAAAGACGTGCTTCGGAAGGCTGGACGTAGTGCGTTTGAAGCCCAAGTCTAAACATCCAGGAGCGGAGGCAGCTGTGAAGTAGTTCCGTACAAAAGAGGGCCTACACACTGTCTGGTGCCGTCGAACTGTTGTATAAACGCAATATCACAATCCTACTCGAGTGATATTGCTATAAGATTTTCATTTACATTGATGATATCATTGATGATAAGGGATTCCACATCAGAAACATACATCAGCTCCTCTGCTGTCTGTCTGACCACAAGCTCTGTTATGCAGTTAAGTGTGAATTCTGTACCTCAAATTCTACATGTCAAAAACCCGAGCAGTGGTAAACTGATGATTAAATCATTCATAGCTTTAGTTTTATTGCTGCTCCTCTGACCTCCTTTCTCCTTCTCTGGCTTTGGTGGATACCCATGGCAGCCCAGGACTATAACGAGCTCCAAGCCCACATCACCAGCACCCTAATCTCTAAACACTGGGATCTGTGGTTGACATTTCATGCTTACCTTCAGGTGCTTTCTTCTCCAGCAAGAATGATGATGTGTGAAACCATGAGCTACTGTCAATGAAGACAACATTTAAGGAGTGCTGACACTGGACTAGAGGGCCTTAAAACCCAAACTCTAAAAGTGACAGACCATCAGTATCTTGAGTACATCCAGGGGGCCAAGAGGCCGAACCCTCACCAAGCCAGGTGGCCCATGTTCTTTTCAAGAATCAACTTTTCTTTGTGCCTGGGGTCTAAGAATACCAAGGCAGACATCCTATTCCCATACATGCTGCTCTCTCACAATGCTCACTGGGTTGAAATATTTTCATTTAACACAGTGGTTAACTTCGTCACCATCCTCAGACGCCGGCTATCAACATAGTAGTGATGAATTTATGAATTTCTTTACAAATAAAGTTGATAATATTGGAGAAAAAATTATAACTATACAACCAGAGGCTATATTCCCAGAACAGACAGAACATTCCAGCCCTCCTACTGAGCAACTGCAATTATTCTCAACCATAGAAAAGGATGAACTGTTTAAGATAATTAAATCATGTAAATCAGCAACGTGCATACTAGATCCAATCCCTACTACCTTATTAAAAGAGATGCTGCCTGAAGTAATAGACCCTATGCTTAGTATTATAAACTCATCTCTAACATTAGGATATGTCCCTAAAGCCTATAAGATCGCTGTTATTGTGCCTACTATTAAAAAACCACAACTTGATCCTAGAGACTTAGCAACTATAGACCTATATCGAATCTACCTTTCATTTCTAAAGTACTTGAAAGGTTGTTTCATCACAACTATGCTCCTACCTCCATAGGAATGGAATCTATGAGGAATTCCAGTCGGGATTTAGAGCCAATCACAGTACAGAGACTGCTCTGATCAGAGTTACAAAATGATTTGCTCCTGTCATCTGATCGTGGCTGCATCTCATTACTTGTATTGTTAGGTCTTAGCGCTGCCTTTGACACCATTGATCACAGCATACTTTTAGATAGACTTTGTTTGCATTAGTGGAATCGCATTAGAATGGTTTAAATCATACTTATCTGACTGCTTTCAATATGTAGCAATAAACAATGAGAAGTCTTACCGATCAAAAGTCCAGTACGGAGTACCACAGGGATCTGTTCTAGGACCCCTACTCTTCGCCCTGTACATGTTGCCCTTAGGAGCCATAATTAAGAAACATGGAGTTAATTTTCACTGCTGTGCAGACGATACTCAACTCTATATCTCCTCGAAGCCTCACGAAACACAGCAATTCACTAAAATGATGGAATGTATAGTTGACATAAAAACCTGGATGAGTAGCAACTTTCTGTTGTTGAACAGAGGTGTTAACCATTAGACCTAAAGCTCCCACACTTAACCAACAGGAACATTGTCTAACTATTGACGGGTTCTCTACTAAGCCTTCATCATCAGATAGGAATCTGGGCGTTTTATTCGACAGTACCCTCTCATTTGAAAGTTTTGTTGCCAACACCTGTAAAACCGCTTTTGCATCTCAAAAACATATCTAAATTGCGCCATATGCTGTCACTATCGCTTTATCGCATCACTTTTAATGTGAAAAAGTCTTTACTGAGACCGCTTTGTTATAATAGAGATAGGACTGTATTAGAAATCCATACAGGTTCCCATGAGTGATATATGACTGCAGCCAGCAGCATTGACCCGTACTCGCTACATTTACCTCCCGCAATGCAGAATCATTATCATCTTTACACCTGCTAAAGTCACTACAATTATAAGTCTTAGGACCTGTTTTTTCACATCCAGAAATATAAACAAGCCCTTTACTTCATTATGTGTAGATCTGTTGTAGAATTAGATTTTCTCCTTTCTGTCTAAACAATATGTGGGATCAGAAACAATTGACTGCAAAATTTGTTTGCACAAATAGCTGGTCATCCACTAATAGAAGATTTAGCCTTCAGAGAGAAGATTTTGCATTAATCGTACCCTTGCATGGTCTGGTGTGTTATAACTCTCTGGGTAAATAGGACAGGGATTCAGGGATGGTAAATTACTTGCCACTTTTATTGCAGTCCCAAGATGAGTATTCCAGAATGCAGAAGGCAGCATATGCCCGGCTAATCTGTTCCCACAGCTGTGCCAGGTGTCTGACTGCCAAAGCCTTCTGCAAGGGCACGGGCCACTGCGCTACTATTCTGAAATATACATGCCAAACACAGACTGTAATCGTAATGACATTATTTTATTCAAAATGTGTGATAGAAAATAAAACACGATAGTTCATGAAAAATCTTCAGTCAGCATTCAATGATATTTAAAAATCACTTTACTAACAAAAACGCAAGAAAACTTTTGATGTATGGTGTTTGATAGGACATATAAAAAGCTAAATGTTCAGATTTGAATAATTTCTTATTTGTTTAAATTCTTCTATTAATGTAGCAATGTAAACATCTGCTTGATATTTCAATGCAATGAAATAGAACTTGACTTGTTATTAAAGTTAATTTTACAGACCTGTGTCACCTTTTGCTGAATGAGTGTGTGGGTGTTGTTTGGGCTGGTTGTTATGTTAACAATTGTGTAATACAATTATTAGCACACATAATAAAACCAAGTAATAATCATGATAATAGGATTTGTAGATTCATAACTTGTCCTAAATGGCTTTAGATAAATGGTTAATGCACTACTGAGATGTTGAGATGGTTTTGTTTATATTCATGTCAACATCACCATTGCAACTTAAGATGGAACATCTTTTATTAAAAAAATGGAAATTGAAGCTTATTACTTGCCACTGTACATTAACTCATATACTTTCATAAAAGCACTATTATTTTTGCAGCTCATGTACAAAAACAAACAGTTTTTCCTACTGTTCTACTGTGTGTTTTTGATGTTCCTGCTGCTAAAATATATTTTCTGCAAAAGCTGCTTTGCAATAATACACAATATCAGAAGCACTATAGAAATCAGACATTTCTATCTACCTTAAAGAGGTCATTGTCACACTATCCTCTTCTCTGGCGATCTCTCTAAGCTTTCAGAAATGGACGGTTTGCTGTATTACATTGGTCAGCTGAAGTGTTCGAGCGAGTGTGATGTTCAGCTTTATTTAAGGATTTGGAGGGTTCTGCTTGTCCATAATTCCACCATGAGACCAAATCTTCCATAGCAGAATATGACACATGGTATAGATGTAACCTCATTACATGCTGACTGACTGAGTATGATGGTCTTCTGATGTGGCTGAACAGGGAAAACTTTCATTTCTGAAGCAGAATTGACAAAGTTTTCATCCCATCAAAGGTTGCTTGAGTCTGAGAATGTATCTTTGGGTGCTTTTATACTCGGAATATGTCATTTCAGGCAGGACTGTAGCATTAGAGTCATAGGAAACGCTCATCAAAGACCCAGCGACAAATTGATTTGGGTAGTAGATGTGCTGCTTTTCCCAATGTGTTGCAGTGGCAGTAAGGGACGGCGTAACGTTGTTCTCTCTTCACTCGCACTCCACACTGTGTGATTTAACATTCATCAAAATGACTTCCTAATCTCACCCTCAGTCGCCTGCCGAGCGTCGTTTCCCACTTTACAGGTGTGAAAGCCAGGCGCATCCGACTGTTACGTGCCACCGAGCGTGTCTCATTCTCAGATATATTTGTTCCTCTCTTGTGGGAGGAGGGCTAATGCTATCTTTAATGCGTCCTCGCCGTGATTGCCGTCCCTGGAATGAGGTTGTGCAATTGAAGACGGGCGGTAATGTAATACTTTTTTGTGTTTGGAAGCACACAGCCCCTTTTTTTCCCGAGGGCTTTTCACAAGCAAACGTGCTTTAAAGCATTTGCTTTAAATTGAACTGCACTAATGCATAATAGTTTCGTTGCAGGACCCAATCAAGTACAGATGATGTTTATAAACGTGGAACAGCACATGAATGTCCGTCACAAGATTTCATTCATTTAACCTGATCGCAAAGCACATTGGAAATGGTTGCGAACTCCCAGTCTAGGCAATTTGGCTTGTGTTAATTGAAAGTGAAAGTGCAAAAATGCATGTCATACAGCATCAATCCAATCCAATAAAGTGTCAATCCAGTCAAGCCTTCCCTCCCAAAATCAATAAAGAGAGAAAAAGTGCCATATGCAAATGAAAACGGCATTTTGGCGAGCGCTGGTGTCTATTAGCATAACTCATTCAAGGGCCATAGAGCAGCTGTGGAGAGCAGCTACTGTCACGCAGAACTTATTTTATGGAGGTCTTTTCACACTCCTGCTTTTAATTGACATTAAAAGTCAATGAACAGCATGCTAATGCTTTGTGCACCTGACTGCTAGAGTTACATTAGCATATGTGCACCTTTTGTCAGTGGGACCTTTTGAGAAAAGACTTTCACTTACGGTTTGTCTCCGTTGTTGTTGTTTTTCAGACTTTTCTGGTCTGCTATATAGGACAATATGTGTGATAGATTTGTTTTACAATATCCTCCTAACAAAGTTGACCTGTTTTATATTTTAAAACATAATATTTAAAGGAAAAGGTCACTGACCATGAGTCATGACACAAGATCTAGAAGTGCAGTGCCATTCACAGCAAACATCACAATGACTTTATGAGGCATCACAGCAGCTGGTTTGATTAAATGTAAGTCGATTAAAAACTGGACCGAACACAACCGATCCGAGTGCCACTACAGTGTTTTGAGTTGTGTGCAGCTGTACTTCATGCTTTAAATTCTAACTTAAAACTGTATGTGCATCTCATGTCACGAAAATATTATAACAGCTTTCAGGCCGTGTTTACGTGGAGTTTTTTCTAACTTCCACTTTCTTGCGTGCTGGGACGTTCTAAGACTTCAGCATGTTTTATACGTTTCATCAAATTAATGCTGTACATTTATTTTTACTTAGTTTTCAGTTGGATAGTGTTTAATAACATCTTTTCTAACTGGTACATTTTTAAAAATTTTATTAATTTTCACAGCTTTTTTTACATTTCCAGCCGGAATAATGAGCCCTTGTAAGAATGTGAAAATTGTAATTATTCACTCCTCATTCTAAATAATTAAATAATAATCTTCATATTTAACAATTATTTTTATGTGTCAGAAACAC
This sequence comes from Beaufortia kweichowensis, assembly GCA_019155185.1. Classification (NCBI taxonomy): domain Eukaryota; kingdom Metazoa; phylum Chordata; class Actinopteri; order Cypriniformes; family Gastromyzontidae; genus Beaufortia; species Beaufortia kweichowensis. The sequence goes on along the minus strand of CM032812.1, from coordinate 771,440 downwards.
ATCATCAAACTGAATGTGTCATGTGAAACGCATCTGTAGTTTAGCTCACAGAGACAATTTTGTAGTATATTTAGAGGAAAAAAAATTACACTGACAACAATTTCCAGAGACGATTTACACGTTTAACGAGTCAACCACTTATTTTCGTTACAATCCAGTAACAATCTAAGATGTTCAATATTAATGCAGGAATTTGCTATTTGACCCACTTTAGCGCAGTTCTTTCATCGGACACGTCCTCATTCATGCTTTAGTATCTGTGATCGATGAGCCGCACGGTGACACGGGAAGGGTGGGCTGTGTAGCCACTAACCCACATCCACTTAGGGTCAAAACCTTAAAGGATGAATCCTGGCGGACATTACAAAAAATAAAAAAACTACATAAAGAGAGTAGTGTTTGAAGAGAGAGGGTCACAAAGTGAAGGGTAAAGAAAGTGGGTTTACTGGGTCACTTTGTGGATGAAGGGAACTGTTAATGGGTTGCTACATCCTGTTAAGAGCCAGTACGAGACAGATGAATGTACTGTACAGTGAAATAAAAGCATCATGTCAAAGCCATTTCAAGGACATGACACAGACAGTCACATCAATGGCTTCAGCTTCACACTGAGGGGGCAGAAAGTAAAGTTTGGAAACAGTATTGTAGTCTAAGGAATATTCCTCTGACTTTTCTATAGATTTAGGATATGCCCACATAAAAATGAGATATGGTATGCAACCATGCAGTGTAGAATGTGTAGGATATTTTTCCTCTTACGAGTGACGAGTGTTGCTATTTATTCAAACTTCTGAGCATATTTGTGCATTTAAACAAAACTTATGCAATCACATTTTATTACATGTAACATACAGATACATCAACATCTTCCCCAGTTTTATTCAGGTGTAATCTTTGCTCTCTCTATCCTGACTGGCTCATTCGCACTTCTCTTTTTTTGATTTAAACACTAGCACAGACATGTTTTCTTTAACATTAACATTCTGTCTAGATGACCTCTGTTCTCTCTCCTCCAGACCAGCTCCCTCCAAACTCTGGTTATCTGGTATCATTTGTAAATATGGGACTGATCTCAGGGCTGTGGAGGGGAAATGGTGCAAAACTAAAGATCCTGCAGACGTCAGTGGGTATCAGTCACTACACTCCTCTATTTCTGTGAACGTCCACAATGCTAAAACCACTTACTGTAGCAACAAGGTCAGGGCAGAATCCCAGACACAAACAACCTCTTCATCTCTCTCCTTATTCTTTAACAGTTTTTTCTCAGAGAACTACACCCATCAGCAGTGATGTAAAGTAATAAAACACTGTTACTATGTTTCTGCACTTTTGATTTTTCACAAATTGTGAATTGCTTTTTTGAATATTTGAAAATTTATTGCAGCTTTTACCTAATTGCTACATTTTGTTTAGACATTTACATTTTACTCCGCACTGATATTACCATGATTTTTTTAGTTGTTTTATCATTGTGTGAAAAGAGAACAGTGCGCAGGCCATGGGCAGAAATAAACAGGGACTTATGTTAAGCATTACAACCAATCACAGGCGTTTCTGATGAGCGCACTGTACTGGCCAATCAGAACATTTAAACGAGTGTGAGTTTGTCATAAAGAACATGATGTTAAAGTTTCATTGTGCAGTGTTGTCTGCTTCATTCATTATATATACAGTAAGAGTTTGTGTGAGATTAAACTCATTGATCATTACAGTGATGGAAAACATTCTTTGCTCACTCTCTATATACAATACTGCTTGGTGTAGTCTTTGATGACAGTTTCTAGCACTGGCAATCAACCCATTACAGATGATTCAGAATACAGCAGCTCGATTAGTCTTCCAGAAGCCCAAAAGGGTGCATGTCACAACTCCCACATCTCTCTCTTCATCTCTCTTCACTGGTTACTGGCTGCTGCACGAATGTTTTCTTTTAATAAAAATATGTTAGCCTTAAGGATATCAGTAAACTGGTATGCTCCAAAACACTGTCAAAATTCATGTTTAGGAAACATATTAATCCAAAGCTGCCATCCTCTCACATACGCCCAGAAAAACGTCTCAGGTTACTTATGTAACCATGGTTCCCGAAGAAGGGAAAAAGCCGAGTCTTGATGAGGCTATTGGAACGCCTTTGTGTGACTGCGTCTAAAGCACTGCGTCAGTGTAATCACTCCAATGGAGGGAGTCAGCATCATAAACGTGATGACGTCAGAACCAGCAAGCATAAATAGACATCCGGAAACACTAGCTCCAGTTTAAAGAGGCCTAAGTAACATTCACAGGGATGAAGGAAGTATGGCAAAGGGACGCTGCGTCCCGTTCCCTTCTCAGGGAACCATGGTTACATGCATAACTTGTGTTCCCTTTCAAGGGAGCTCAATGCTGCATCGTCTTGGTGGCTATGGGAGCGTTATACCCACACCGCCAGACTTCAAATCCCTGTCTGTGTGTATTCAGAAGAGCACACTAGACAAGAGCACCTGGGCAGCAGGTGTAGTGCTCAGATCCAGGTCATAGAATCTGATAAACGTGAGCAGTGAGGACCATCCTGCCACATCACACACATCCTGAATCAAAGTTCGTGACCATAGAGCTTTGGGGGCAGCCATACTTCTAGTTGAATGTGCTGTGACAGCTAGTGAGCACGGCTGTCATAAGACATTATAGGCGAGTGAAATAGCCTCAACTATCCACCTGCTGAGAATCTGCTTAGATGCTAGAAGACCTTTGTTGACTTCCTCTACTGAGAGGTTCTGTGGACGTAGGTGTCTTTGGAAGTGTTTGAAGGTCACCCGAAGGCCCGACTTGAATCCTTTCACAGTCAATAAGATCACACTGACATGAGTGGGGGATAGACATGCCTGCATTGCCATGGAGTCCCATACCACACCAAAACAAGCTGTCCTCTGACCTGGAGAAAGCGAACTTTTCTTGGCATTCAGTCTCAGCCCCAAACTCCTCATGTGCGCAAGGACAACATCTCGATGTTAAACTGTCATGTGCTCCCACTGAGTTGAGCCCCACTGAATGAGCCAGTCGTCGATGTAGTTGAGTAGGCCTGCCCCACGAGTGTCGAGGTGGTCCTCACTGGTTTAGAGGGGAGGGCTGGCACCTTTAGGGACGATGTTGTGGAAGGGGCCAGATAACTGGCCAGTGTCTGATCTACCTTAGGCATTGTGCTTATCCCTGCTCCTTTAGGCCAATGATGATGGCGTACATGTTGGCCTGAGGAGTGTGTGTACGTGCCGAGTAGGGACTTTTCCCGGATTTAGACAGCTCTGTCTAGAGATCAGGGACGAAAGGGGGGCCTCTACGCAGCGGCTATGCCTTAGCTCTGAGGAAGCGTTCATCCAGCTTGCTGGGGGGCGTTCGCTCTGCTGTTGCACAGGCCAGTCCAAAGATAGCTTGGGAAAAGAGGAAAGACAATGCTAGGGGTTTCTCTATTTCTCCTGCATCCAGGCTGAGAACATCCGCATCCTCAGAGCTGGATGCCTGCTGCGCTAGCCCAAACCCTGGGCAGAAGAGGCCGCATCGTGGGCTTCCGGGGAAAAGCCCAGGACACCACGGGTGAGGGCCGGGATAAACGAAAGCTCATTCCAAGCCCCTCCACAAGGTCCATTTGTGATCCCTATGACTGCCGATGCCATGCCACCTGTGTGCAAATGCGGGCAGGGGTGAACACATGCTCTGAAATTCCTCTCCATAATGCACAAAACATACTTTATAATAATCATTTGTGTGTACAAATTCTATTTACATATGAATGAATGCATGCACGATAGTTTGACATCTTTTTGTCATGTTTATACGCTGTGTATTCAGGACAATGCCAAAGAATTTTGAAAGTGGTTTGGGAAGTGAAAATTGCATAGGTAAAACTGTAAAGACACAGTTTTAATGCTGTACTTTATGCAAACATGTTCACTACAGAGGCAGAAGAATGAGTGAGCCCCCTCTGACATCATCAGCCAATCACAGCCCTGCAACGGATAAGCGCCAAAATGCAATCTCCTCCTTATCTGAAAGGGGATAAAAGTACCCTTTCAACTTGAATTCTTCGTTCTGAGTTTCCGGCTGATGTGCTAGGAAGCATAACAGATCACCCATCGTTCTAAGTTTTCCAGCCTGTGTGCTAGGAAGCATAACAGCAACGCCAGTTCTAAGTCTCCCTGCAGAGACCAGGTTCAGAGCCTGCTGTCCAGAAAGGCAATAACAAATGTCTGCAACAAGGTTAAGCCCAGGAGAGCAACCTTTACTTTAAGGTACCTTCATTTGCGTGTTCCAGATCGTCAAGGACCTTCTGCAGCAGCTTCAGGGCCTCATTTGCGTGTTCCAGATCGCCAGGACCCTCTCGGTGCTCCAGGAGATTAGCATCCCACAGCGCTTCGTGTTCAAGGCTGTTGAACGGATTCAGACTCCTCCTCCACTGCAACAAGGCCCAGCCTCACCAGTGGAAGACGTCGCCACCATCGGACTGCTTACGTGAACATTAATATCACCAACCAAACCTCTTTCCAGAGACTCTGGCATTAGTGTATTCTTTCAGTTTATCTTAGCTACCTGCATTCTTTCCATTCTTTACACTCAACCTTACTATCCTTTAGCTCTTTAGTATCATTTAATTGTGTGTTAGTTAGTTTTGTATGTCTCTTGTTAATAAATCGTCTTTATTACAATTGTCTCTTCCTTGTGTTGATAATACAGTAAAAGGCTCTACAAGTTAGCACGAATCTCACAAAATCCTTCAGATACCCCAGGTGATTTACTCCCTCAACTTTACATAATTTTTCTTATCATATTATTTATGATTTATGTTGGATTATTCCAAGGAATGTTGAGGTGGAATTCCGCAGCTGGTGCCCAGAGTTAAAAGGAGGGAAAGTCATCTGACACACACACACACACACGCACACCTCTACTTCACTCTTCACTCACTAACACCTCTATTAATTGGTGCCCCGTGTAAGAATCACTACAACTCTGTCTATTAAACTATTAACCAAAACGCTATTTCTTATTTCAAAGAGTGGCTAGGCCACTCAATATTTCTTGCTCTGTTTTTCTTTTACAGTTAAAATTACACCATCACATAAAAAATGCTGCACGTTCCAAGGCATTTATCTGTATATGTATAGGTCTAAAGGATACAGTTTTAATCCTACTTTGCAGCTGCAGTGCTTAAGAGAATGAAAGCAGCGTATACTAATTATATTCATAACAGAAAGGATAGTGCTAATTGGTGAAATAATTAAAGCATCGAAACAGTTTGCATACAAACAGCTGTTTTCACTAAGCAAAGATGATGGTGATAATAGAGAAATAATTCTAATATTGGCACTCTACATTGACACAGCATATTAATGCAGCAAAAGATACAAAAACACCTCAGAACTTTGCCTGCCAGAAAAGATTGTGTTGGATAGAAGCTGAAGATGCGAGAAAGCTTGTGTCAGAGCGGCACATCTTCTGGAAAGGGTTTAATCACCTCTTCTTCTCTTAAATGCCTTCTTATGTATCATCAATAACATCAAGAATTTTGTGTAAATAAGCAAAATTCGAAATAAAATTTCTGGTGGATCAAAAAGACTGGGGAAGAAATAACATTTATATGTGCTCAGTCATTCTTAAACGTGTATATAGAGTATAATATAGGACATCTGAAGAACAATCTGCATGAGGAGTTGAGGGATGCTCAATGACTGGGATACGTCAGGAAACACAGAGTACCTGCATAACTTTGTGCAGAAATCATCTGTGCTGCTGTGAGGGTTTTGGCAGGAGTTATAGAGAGCTGCATGACATCTGACAGATGTCTCTACTGTAGTTATATGATATACATAAATTGTTCCGTTTTTAAAAAAGCAGTGTAAGATTTTCTTAAACATCCAACCATAGCAAAGTCAAGAAGGCTGTGGAAACAAAATCATTTCAGACTAATTTGTGGGAGTATGTTTGTCCCTCTAGATCATCATTGTATTGTTATTATCCCCCTCATCTTCAAATCTGAAAATCAATACTTTATGATTTTTGTCCTCTCTTTTGTGTCCACAACTACATTCTGTAGCATTACAACAATACAACACAACAAAATACTGCAAAGATGTCTCCAAAATGACTTAAACCTGCTTTATTTTTTTGTCTTCCCCTTCAGAATTTTTCCAAGATTTTAAACATTCCAACAACATCTAACAACATATTCACCATAAAACACAACCTCCTTTTATAAAGTTTTACATAAAACAAACACATAGCACATATACTGATGAAATCATCTAGACAGTGAAAGTGAATCAAGTTTGTACTTTAGGCAGTTTGAGCTGAATACACTGAACATCTGAATGTTTAAGGTGATTGGACCATAAAAGAAATGTTAAATATGATTTGAGGAATAACAGTACAGTTCTTCTTCTCTGCTTTTGTACAGTAGCTCCTACAGAACATCTTAATCTGGGGAAGCTCTGCTTGAACAGCTGTTGTGGGGTCACCTACACAGGCAGACCGGCACAGTCACTTACTAATTCAGCTCAAAACCACGAGCCGTCTGCTGAACATGACAACAGATTCTTTCTGAAATGAGCACTGAGCTGTTTGGAGGCAGCTGGCCTTTCCATGGACATTGATGTCCAGTGTTTGTTGAATGCCAGATCCCTGCGGTTGCTGATCTTTTTCCTTGGGTCAGATATTTTTCAGGCATAGTGTTAGCTTCTGGAAATCAGTTTTTCTTCTCTTTAATTACTAGCTTTCATTTGACACAGGAATCGCACAGTTAAGCTATCAAGAAAACAAATGACTGTGAAATGAAATGATTGTTTTCAGGGTTGTTTTTCAATGAAAAAATCAGGCAAAGAGTATTAAAGCATATATTATTTTTGCTCCTAACCAACCTGATCTCTTCTCGCTACTTTACAAGGTGGCTAATCACACAAAAACATACGATTATTAGATTTTATTATTAGATAATTAGATAAAAAACAATAATAAGGGTCAAATCCTACTAAAACATACAAATGAGATGGTAGACATTCGTAAGAATTAGCCACCTCATAAAATAGGTACAAGGTCCTGTGAGATTGTGTTGGTCCGAACTGTAACCCAACAACATACATTATGTAAAGAATAAGAAAAGGCCAGTTCTGTTTCACAGGAGATTTTCTCAGCACTGTATTTCTGCTGTCTGTGTGAATGCAAAAGAGGGAAAAGTATGGAGTTGTATTTTTCCAGTGCTGGAAAGAACTTTACTGTCATAAAGTGGCACAAAAACTGTCCAGCAGCAACGCCAGCAGATAAATGAGTCACAGTCTCGTTGAAGTCCTACATTATGGTGTGACAGTAACTCAGTGTTTGACTTTTAACTTTTCCTGACAGTGTACAATTAATGTCTATAAATGAAGAGTTAAACTTGAGATAATGATCTGAGACGCGAGCTTTAAATAAGCACGTAATGTTAAATCAGACCATAAACATTGTTTTAATAAATATTACATGAATTTACATAAAGGCTATAGTTCCATATATGACTGAAAACCCTGAAAGTGTGTCAACATTAAACAGAAACGAAACATGAATATACATTGGACAAAAAGGCCAAAACAGGCTTTTCCTCATTTTATTTAAGTTGAACACACAACACTGCTGTTGATGCATATTCATGTGTGCTGGCACTGACACAGATGAAGAGAGAATAGGGAGGGAGGAAGAGAGAGAGTTTTGGCCAGTGAATTCCCTATGAAGCTCACTCCATTAGGAAAACATGATGCCCCCAAACTACTCTGACTCTCGCACACTTTCTTTTTTCTCTTTATCTTAAGGGACCTTGCGAAATATGTTGAAAGCAAACCCTCCAAGGCCTTTAGAATTGAAAAACAAATAGCATAATTCAGAAGAACACCACGACTTGCAGCTATTGGACACATGTGCTGTGTCTTACTTTTCATTTCTTACTTTTTAAATCATTTTGGAGGCAAATTTTGCAGCACTATTATGCTGCCAGCTTAAATTATACGCTTGCTAGAGAATTCTTCAAATTATTTATGCAACAATTAGTTTTCTGTAGTCTGTAGTTCTGTGATGTTTGTGGCTTTTCTCGGGTATGCCACAAAATAGATGTTTAAATTCTCTCTACTTAAAATCTTTTATTTATGATATGTTGCCAAAGATGCAAGAGAAACCTTCAAACTCACAGATTCTGAAAATATAACAGTGATACAACAGTCAATGAATGAAAGAAATCAAACTGCAGGAGTGAAACATTAGAAGTACAGGCACTAATACACTGCAGATTCTTACTCAGTATCTTGTCTTGTTTTCAGATGAGTAGTACAAAAAATATGATCAAAGTTCAGTCCCGGCGCCAGAACATTTTAACAGGGGGGGCTATCCCTTGTGCTCGGGGGGCTGATAGCGTCAGTTTCAGTGGGCGTTTGGCATCATATAATTTAATTTAGCCTATACAACAAAGTGATTCCTATTATTACGTCACTATTGCGCAAAGAAGACAAATATTTTGATTTTGTACTGGCCCAATGCACATCATAACTGGCTCAAACGTGATGCAAACATTAAAAAAAAGTCACAAGTAAAATGAGATGGCGTTAAACAATTACGCATTCTAAAATAAATAAAATAACACCAACCTGCTAGAAGAGCTGTAGTCTGCGGTGCTTACTGCCGTTGAACCTTCTTAGTAGAGCAGGAATGTGCAAACTCGGTCCTGGAGGGCCGCTGTCCTGCAAAGTTTAGCTCCAGCTTGCCTCAACACACCTGCCTCAAAGTTTCTTGTATGCCTAATTAGACCTTGATTAGCTGGTTCAGGTGTGTTTAATTGGGGTTGGAACTAAACTCTGCAGGACAGCGGCCCTCCAGGACCGAGTTTGCCCATCCCTGCAGTAGAGTGTCTTTCCATTCATCCTGAAATTTTCTTGTCAAGTCCCTTTCAAATGCCAGTTGCACTAAATGGGCCTTTCGCTGATGTAGCATGCTCCTTCGATTGTCCGTGAACACACTTTTCAGAGTAGAAAATGAGTTTTCGCACATAGCTGTGGAAGCTCCAAATGTCAGCGCGCATTTCATTGCAGCGAGTACACTGATTAAAACTCGATTCAGTTAAATAAAAATAAATAAAATTAGTAACGTTTCATTTTTAAAAATTTTATTGAAATTACATCATGTTTTATGTCACATTATACTTGTTTAATTATGTTTTTACGTTCTCTTCTGCCAGGCTTGGGAGGGGGGCTTGACGCCGGGCCTGTCAAAGCTTAAAACAAATGATAATAAACTTGACTTAATAAAGCGTTTAAGCTTAATTCAGGTTTACTTTTCTTACCCCATTGGTAGATATGCTTGTTTTAAGCATAAACATTACAATAATAGTGAAGTGCTAATAAACTAATACTAAACTAACACAAATGCAGCTATGGGAATTATGTTGTGACTAAATAAAATAAAAAATACAAATACAAAAAAAATCTAAACTATATTCAATTGAATCATCTTCAGTGTTTAGAATTACAATGAATAGACAATGTTCTTGTCATTTCATCAGTGAGTTCCCTTTCAAGGGAACTCAACGCTGCGTCAGCGAATGATGCTATGGGAACGCCTTTGCGTGACCGCGTCTGAAGCACGTGTGCAAGATTGCCGAATGGCGGGACAGAACGTCACGGGCGGGTGACGTCAGGACCAGGAAGCTATAAAGAGCGTGGAACGCACACACATTCAGCTTTTGTGCCTTCAGCTGCGCGTGTGTGTGTTTGTTGAATGTGTAGGGCGCTCGAAAACGCCATTAACTGAGTGTTTGTTGAGAGAGTGAAAGAATATATATATAAATATGTCTTTCAAACCGTGTGTTCCCCCATGTGCTCGCTTTATTACGAGTGGGGATTCTCCACGAGTTTTGTGTTGTTTGTTTGGGGTGGATCATGCCCGGTCGGCGCTTTGAGAGCCGACTATTGTGAAGCTCTCCCTCTCCGCACTCTTTCGCTCTCGGCTGGCATGTGCAAATAAACATGCCCAGCCTAGGCGAGTTCTCATGGCGGCCGCCGGTCCTGCGAGGCAGGGCGGCGGCTACCGTCATGGGGATCGAGATGGACTTAGCCGATGTGATGGAGACGGGCCGGGCCCTCTCCCTCTCCGTCCTCTCCACCTCGGTCAACAAGCCCGTGTTGGGTTCCTGTTGCCAGTGGGGGAGTCCACATTTTCTGCTGTCTTCCTCTGAGGAGGGAGATTTGCAGAGTGTGGACACGGGGGAAAGTGAGCGTCCCCCTATGCAGAACCACCTCGGCTTTGGTGGGGAAAGCATATTCCGCAGCAGGTCAGGCTGGGGCATGCCTACATACTATATCCATGCTCCAGGCCTATCAGGCTGACCTGTTGCGGGAACTAGATGAAGGCGAGGGTGTGGACCAGGACGCAGTTCATGAGCTGCGCCAGGCAGGAACACGAAGTACAGACTCTCCTGGCAAAGGGGGCCATAGAAGTAGTTCCCCCTCCAGAGAGAGAGCGGGCTTCTACAGCCGTTACTTCATAGTTCCCAAAAAGGATGGAGGCTTGCGGCCTATTCTAGATCTCGCACCCTGAATCTTTCAGTAAAGAAGCTGAAGTTCAAGATGCTTACACACACAGACAGATTGTGTCTCAAATCCGTTCTGCGGACTGGTTTGTCACAATAGACATGAAAGACGATACTTCCATGTCTCCATCCTACCGAAGCACAGGAAGTTCCTGAGGTTCGCCAGCGTAAGCGTACTATCGGGTTCTCCCCTTCGGTCTAGCCCTGTCACCTGCACCTTTACCAAATGTAGCAGCTGCCCTGTAAGCCGTTAAGCTTTTACGGGCATTCAATATTGAACTACATAGACGATTGGCTTATTCTGGCAGAGTCAGAAGCCTTAGCGGTCCAACATCGAGATGTTGTTCTCGCTCACATGAAGGGAGTTAGGGTTACGGCTGAACGCCAAGAAGAGTTCACTTTCTCCAGTTCAGAGAATAACTTTCCTAGGCGTAGAATGGGACTCGAAGGTCATGTCTGCCCGCCCTTACAGCGGTGCGCATTCAAACCATTCAGGCAGCCGTCAAAGGGCTCAAATTGCATCAACGAAGTCACAGTCCTGCACTGGCAGCACATACTGGGTCTCATGGCAGCGGCAGCCAGCGTCATACCTCTGGGCCTGCTACACATGAGACCTCTCCAATGGTGGCTCAAATCCAAAGGGTTTTCCCCCGAGGGGAACCCTTCCCGCATCATTCAGGTCACCCACAGGTGTCTGAGGGTACTAGCGGTGTGGGACAAACCTGGGTTTCTCTCCCAGGGCCCGACATTGGGGTCAATATGTCATCGCAATCCATGACGGATGCATCCCTGTCAGGCTGGGGCTGCGGTAATGGAAGACCGCTGCTCCAGAGAGTCTATGGAGGGCCGCCAGCTCGAGTGGCACATAAATTGCCTAGAGTTGCTGGTGGTTTGGCTTGCTTTGAGGCAGTTCCTTCCTCACCTCAGCAACAAACACGTGTTGGTCCTGACGGACAACACGCCAGCTGATTCGCGCGCATCAACCATCAGGGTGGTCTGCGGTCGCTCTCTCTTTACAAATTGGCACACCAGATCCTGTTGTGGTCCCAAGGGAAGCTGCTCTCACTCAGAGCAGCGCACATCCCAGGACGGTTGAATGTGGAGCGGGGCCCTGCGAGGCCAGGGGAATGGAGACTTCACCCCGAGGTGGTGAATCTGATCTGGGATACCTTTCTCCCAGCACAAGTGGACCTGTTTGCGTGCAGACGGCGCTTTTCCTTTATGGTTCTCCCTAGTACCTCCAGCCCCTCTGGGATGCTCTGCACATCCGTGGCCGCAGGCTAGGCTTGCAATGCTTCCCCCTGATCGCTCTGCTCCGGGGAGTCCCTGAACGGGTGCGCCAGCACAGGATTCGCCTGTTACTGGTGGCACCCCGCTGGCTGGCCCGAGTGTGGTTCTTGGATAGCACTCTTGGACCTGATAGCACGCGGCACCCCGTTGAGGCTGCCGCCAGGAAAGACCTTCTGTCTCAGGAGCAAGGCACTGTTCTGCACCCTGCCCAGAGATGTGGAAACTGTGGGTCTGGCCCCTGAGGGGCTGAGTCTCGGATCTCTCGACCGAGGTTGTAGCAACCATCTTGCAATCCAGGGCTCCTCCACGAGGAAGCTGTACGCCTTTGAAATGGGAAGTCTTCTCTTCCTGGTGTTCAGATCGCGTCAAGATCTAGTTAACTGCCCGATTAGCGTGGTTCTGGAATTCTTGCAAGATCGTTTTTTCTTGGGGCTTATGCCCTCGGTCAAGGTCTGTGGCTGCCATATCTGCCTTTCATAGCCTTGTCCACCAGTCTGTGGGTCGAGATCCGCTGGTTATCTTCGCTTCGTCATTGGCACTAGGAGGCTGAGGCGGTGTTACGTGCCAGAGTTCCCTCGTTGGGATCTGGCGGTGGTACTTCAAGGGTTGTCGGTGGCACCGTTGAACCCATTGAGGCCGTTTAGGTCAAATTTCTGACCCTCAAGACTGTGTTCTTGCTGGCAGTATTTTCCCTGAAGAGAGTTGGTGATCTCCAAGCTCTCTCAGTCTCTCCTTCTTGCCTGGCTTTTCCCCAGGCATGGTTAAGGCTTTTCTGTACCCTAAAGAGGGTTATGTACCGAAGAACCCACCAATGTGCGAGGCACATTACGTTAGCGAAGCCTTCTGTCCTCCTCCCTTTCAGGATTCGGACCAGGAGAAAGCTAATCTTTTGTGTCCAGTGCGAACACTGGACGCCCTCGTTCACAGAACCGCTCCTTGAGAAAGTCTGAGCAGTTGTTTGTATGTTTTGGTCCTCCCAGCACTGGGGTACCGCGACCAGACAATCTCTTAGCAGGTGGATAGTCGAGGCTATCTCACTGGCTTACGGAGCCTCTGGACAGCAGTCTCCACTGTCTGTCAAAGCTCACTCAACTAGGGGTATGGCGGCCTCTAAGGCCTTACGGTCTGGGGCTACGCTCGAAGATGTATGTAACGCGGCGGCTGGTCCTCGGCTCCGCGTTAGATGCGTTTTTATGACTTGGACCTGGCTTCCACGCCAGGTGCCCATGTTCTGCAGCCCTGAGGGGCTTGTTTTCTACGAATGACAGCCAGGAAATCTCGCTGTGTATTCTATTTATTTGACTTGCGGCAAGTGGAGTCTTGTCTCTCGTCCTCTTTGGGGCCTGGCTCAAGGGCCAGGACCCGTGCCAGGGTTCCCATGCACCTCGGCCCTGAGGGGTCGACTTGTACTTGGACACCGCCAGCTGAGTCTCGCCGCGTGTGTTTCCAGCTTTGCGGTTCTGGCTCGAGAGCCAGCTACCTAAACTTGGGTTTCTGCTCCTTTGCACTTTCCCCGGGGGCCCGGTGGGGCCCTGGTGATTTACATCGCAGTGGGTGAGCCCATGCGTTTCGGCTTATTTGGTTACCGCCAGTGAATCTCGCCGTGTATTCCCGTATGTTCTTGTATCAGGACCGAGGTCCTGCATGTCTTGCCCTTAGGGGCCTTCTCGAGTAGTTGTAAACGGCCAGGAAATCTCGCCGTCTCACTCCCTTATATGGCGTTCTGGCTTGCGAGCCAGGGTCTACGCTTTAACCTGTCGAGGTAGTTCCTCTTATTGTGCTCTCTACGGATTCACACTTCCAGGGACTTGCTCGTCATGCGGCGGCGTTGGGATTCGCGTTCCCATAGCGTCATTGGCTGGCGCAGCGTTGAGTTCCCTTGAGTTCCCTTTGTTCCCTGAGAGGGAACAAGGGCTGCGTCTTCCTGCCATATACCCCCCGGCACTGGGCGCAACCGCACTGAATGCTGTGTGCATTCCACGCTCTTTTATAGCTTCCTGGTCCTGACGTCACCCGCCCGTGACGTTCTGTCCCGCCATTCGGCAATCTTGCACACGTGCTTCAGACGCGGTCACGCAAAGGCGTTCCCATAGCGCCATTCGCTGACGCAGCGTCTCGTTCCCTCTCAGGGAACAAGGGTTACATACGTAACCTGAGACGTTTCTTGAGATCTCACTGACATGCGGTGGAAAACACAACATCTTTATCCTGAGGTCCAGTGTTGAGGACAGTATATGAGCTTCTTGAGGACTTTATGTTGTATTTTAAGGACAGTTATCACACAGATGACGTCTGTACTGATGTTTAGCTCATCCATACACTGACATTACCACTAGAAAAAAAGCTTTTTGTGCAGTCAATGCAAAAATGTCAATGGCATAAAACATTCTCCGCTCGGCTGCTAAACAGTAAATGAAAGATAAGAACATGTTTTTAGTGTTAGAAACCCAGTATAAACTCAAAGGCCTTGTGTGATTGTCATATATGGTGTGATTTATAAGATTGTACCGTTTGCTAATTTAAAGTGTGTAGTTTCTTGGCAATCTCTGTGCAACGCTAGTAAAAGATTACGACTGGGTTCACTATACCCCGTTAAACCGGCGAGGATGATTAAGTCAGTTTCAGCACTTTCTGTCCTCTTTAATGGGGGCAGTGATGATATTTACATTCACCTCTATACTGCAGAGATGTCTTCTCTGAGATGTCATGCCAGCTTTGGTTCATCTAGCATGAATCATTTCCCCGGGAGTCACTGGCAAGCAGCTGGATTGAAATCCACAGATGAGATGTTCTGGTCTCATTATCATGGGTGTGAAAAGGAACGACACCTTCCTGTTTTCTTTTAATACAAAAGAGTTGTCATGTTTCACACAGCTCTAAAAATGAAAGATCTATTTGCTTTTTAAAGCTCAAGCTGTAAGAAACGTGCACTCACCCAAACCCAGAGATGTGCACGCTGATATCTTATGTTTATCTGAGAGTTTTGCCTAAAAGCCCCAAATGTTTCTGAACTGATGCCAAAGAGGTGTGAGAACAGCAGTCATCTCATCTGTCATCCAGCATGTGTCAGGCAATAATTAACCAGTAAATTCACCAGTGTGAAAACACATGCTGCATCATGGCTAACTAGTGCTTTTGACTGTACCATCACAAGTGTAAATCCACAGACATCATGCAATGGCCACAGAGTGTCTCACTAATGCTGTGTCCCAGTTTGCCTACTTATACTATGCCCTAATAAGATGTACTTTGTGAAATGTTTAATAAGAGCGAGTCATGGCTGGATTTGACCCGTGTGTAAGGTTGCGTGTATCCCAGACTCTACTGCATATTTACGTCACTCATGTGTCTCTGCAACTCACTCAATCTACTGTGTGGCCTAATATTATCCATCCTCACATTCACCAGATCCCATTCACCGCTATTGAACTGCATTTCCCATCATCCTTTGTACTATCTGTCAGCCATCTTGATTACCTGCACCTCATTACCTGGACTCTATATAACTTTATAACGTGTTTTCACCAAGTCTTTGTCAGGTCTCGTTTTATGTTTGTGTAAAACTTTGTTACCCTGATCGATTGTTTATCTTTAGATGTTATCTTGTGGATGTTACCTGTTTATCTTGTGGATGTACACGTGTGATTTTGAATTCAGTAAACACTACTTTTATCATACTCATCTGTGTCTGCACCAGTCAGTCCCGTAACACACTTAATAGGAGAACCAGAGATAGTCAGACAATCATTATTAAATAAATATTTGCTGTACACTGTAAAAAATATACAGTTCTCTCCAACTCACATTTTTCTATTGACTTGTTCCCTTTATGACTGACACTAAATAAATAAAGTTGATATCACCTCAATCTCAACTCTTCAACACGCACTCCAGAGATACTGAGCTTACTGATATACTGGAAGTAGCTGAGACATGAGCGTTTATTCTGTTTCCCTTATTTATTTATTTAGTATTCATCAGGCCAAGCTTTCAATCCAAGCGATACTATTTCTAATCAGTTCACAGTTACCGATACTTAATTTGGATTTACATTCTTACATTGCTATTAGATGTTACTTGATGTTCATCATCATTATTTGTAAATTTGCTTCATTGTCTATAAACAAGATATACTCTCTTTACTGTGTCATATGATTTTGAAGTAAAATATGACATGTTTCCAATGCAACATGCATTCATTGAGTAACACTTGAAATAAAATGCCAAATTAAGACCTTTTTTCCCCCACACCTGTATATCATGTGTTTATTTGTTGATGATTTACACATGTGGCAGTCTGGAGCCTTACAGTTAATACAGTAAACAGTTCTCTTCACCTCAGTTAAGTGTGAAGAAGCCAAAGTATCTTCTATAGATTGATTTGTAAGGAAAGGGTCCATGTGCTTCCCCATCAGACTCTCTCGGTTCTTCTCAGAAATGGTCTTCTTTCAGTGCATTAATGTGACACTGATGGATGGCCTATTGACAACATCTTTCACTGGCAGCTTGTTGTGAATAATTGTAATAGATTGAAGACTGTGTAGAACACTAAAGCATATAGATTTTATTAAGTTTAGCTGGAGTAAGACAGACTTCAGGTGACCTTATCGCTCATCCACCAGGACCACATCATGAACCAACATTAAAAAAGGTTTTCAAGGTGTTGACCTCTACGTAAAAGCTATTCATCAGTGAAGATGTTGAGATAATCCCTGTCAAGAGGTTAGATACGCTGTCTGAATCTGAATCTACAGTACTACTCTTCACATCTCTCACAAAATGGTATATTTAAGTAAAGGGTACTGCTAAACATTCACAGTTTTTTAATCTTAAGTCTAACATGTAACTGCTATAGACATAAGTGGACAGATCCTCACAATATTCTTGTTTCTGACAAGAACCAGCATACAACCAAATGATAATGAGTACTGTCTGTCTTAAAAGATAAATGACAAAAAGTGCTAGAAAAGCATCACGATATGATAGTTTTGTGCGAGGCGCTGGTCTCAGCACTAGTAGTGTCAGATACGGACATTGATTCTTGCATGTCTCGTGACCGATAACAAAGTTTGACAAAACACAAAACGTCTCAGGTTATGACTGTAACCTCTGTTCCCTGAGAGGGAACGAGACGCTGCGTCAGCGTTTGACGCTATGGGGAACGCCTTTGCGTGACTGCTTCTGAAGCACGTGTGTAAAATCGCCGAATGGCAAGACTGAACGTCACGGGCGGGTAACGTCAGGAAGCTATAAAAGGACCTTGGGACGCACACACGTTCAGCGTAAAGTGCCGAAGCTGCGCCCAGGGATGCAGGGAGTATGGCAGGGAGACACAACTCGTTCCCTCTCAGGGAACAGAGGTTACAGTCGTAACCTGAGACGTTCCCTTTTAAGGGAACTCAATGCTGCGTCAGCGTTTGACGCTATGGGGAACGAGATACCAACGTCGCCGTACGAGCAAGTCCCTGGAAGTGTGTATCAGTAGAGCACAACTAGAGGAACTGACCCGACGGTTCTAGTTCAGACCCTGGCTCGCAGGCCAGGACCTGCAGAGAGGGAGTGAGATGGCGAGATCTCCTGGCCGTTCGACTAACCCCCATAAGCCCCTTAGGGCGCAAGTACACAGGACCTTGGTCCAGATACAGTGAAAGCATACAGGGAAAACACGACGAGATTCACTGGTTGGTATTCAAACAAGCATAAACGCATGGGCTCACCCAATGCGGTGTAAGTCACCAGGACCCCTCAGGGCCCGGGCTAAGCTGCACAGGAGTAAAGCCCGGATACTGGTTGCTGGCTCTCAAGCCAGGACCGAAGAGGAAGGAACACACGGCGAGACTCAACTGGCCATTGTCCAAGTTCACATCGACCCCTCAGGGCCAAGGTGCGTGGGGCCTTCTGGCACGGGGTCCTAGCTCTCGAGCCAGGCCCCAGAGAGGACGAGCGACAAGACCCCTCTTGCCGCAAGTCAAATAGAGAGAATACACAGTGAGACATCCCTGGCTGTTATTCAGACATGATGGGCCCCTCAGGGCCGCAGTACATGGGAGCCTGGCATAGAAGCCAGGTCCAAATCATAAAAACGCACAAATGTGAGCGGCGAGGACCAGCTGGCCTTGTTGCACATATCTTCAAGCGTAGCCCCTGACCTTAAGGCCTTAGAGGCCGCCATACCCCTGGTTGAGTGAGCTTTGACAGAAAGTGGAGACTGCTGTCCAGAAGCTTCGTAAGCAAACA
This sequence comes from Beaufortia kweichowensis, assembly GCA_019155185.1. Lineage (NCBI taxonomy): Eukaryota > Metazoa > Chordata > Actinopteri > Cypriniformes > Gastromyzontidae > Beaufortia > Beaufortia kweichowensis. The sequence goes on along the minus strand of CM032812.1, from coordinate 753,343 downwards.
AGATAGCCTCGACTATCCATCTGCTAAGAGTCTGTTTGGTCGCCGGCCCCCCAGTGCCGGGAGGACCGAAACACACAAGCAGCTGCTCAGACTTCCTTAAGGGAGCAGTTCTGTGTACATAGGCGTCCAGTGCTCGCACAGAGCTTTTTCTTGGTCCGAATCCTTGAAGGGAGGAGGACAGAAGGCCTGCAACGTAATGTGCCTTGGCACATTGGTGGGAACTTTAGGTACATAACCCTGTCTCGGGTAGAGAAAAGCCTTAACCATGCCTGGTGCAAATGCCAGGCAAGAAGGAGAGACTGAGAGAGCTTGGAGACCGCCATATCTCTCTTCAGGGAAGATACTGCCAACAAGAAAATTGTCTTGAGGGTCAGAAATTTGGCCGAAACAGCCTCGATGGGTTCAAACGGAGCAACCGACAACCCCTGAAGTACCACCGCCAGGTCCCAAGTGGGGACCCTGGCACGTAACACCGGCCTCAGCCTCCTAGTGCCATGGAGGAAGCGCACGACCAGTGGGTCTCGACCCACAGACTGGTCACGAACAAGACTATGAAAGGCAGAAATGGCTGCCGCATAGACCTTGACAGTTGAGGGCATCAGCCCTGATGAAAAACGATCTTGCAAGAATTCCAGCACCACGCTAACCGGGCAGTCAACTGGATCTTGACGCCGACCTAAACACCAGGAAGAGAAGACTTCCCACTTTAAGGCATATAACTTCCTCGTGGAGGGAGCCCTGGATTGTAAAATAGTATCTAGGACCTCGGTCGAGAGACCCGTACTAGTGAGCCTGGCCCCTCAGAGGCCAGACCCATAGTTTCCACATCTCTGGGCTGGAGGTATTAGGGAGAACCATAATGGACAGTGCGTAGTCTCTTGAGATGCAAACAGGTCCACTTCCGCTGGGAGAAAGGTATCCGAGATCATTTGCACCACCTCGGGGTGAAGTCTCCACTCCCCTGGCCTCGGCCCCTGCCTCGACAGGGCGTCTGCTCCCACATTCAACCGTCCCGGGATATACGCTGCTCTGACCGAGAACAGCTTCCCTTGGGACCACATCAGGATCTGGTGTGCCAATTTGTAAAGAGGGCGCGACCGCAGACCACCTTGATGGTTGATGTATGCAACCACCGATGTGTTGTCCGTCAGGACGAGAACTTGCTTGTTTCTGAGGCGAGGAAGGAACTGCCTCAACGCAAGCCATACCGCCATCAACTCTAGGCAATTTATGTGCCACTCGAGCTGGCGGCCCCTCCATAAGCCTCTGGCGGAGCGGTCTTCCATTACCGCTCCCCAGCCCGTCAGGGATGCGTCTGTCATAAGCGTTACACAATGACATATTGACCCCAGTACCGGGCCCTGGGAGAGAAACCCAGGTTTGCCCCACACCACTAGTACCCTCAGACACCTGTGAGTGACCTGAATGGTGCGGGAGGGGTTCCCCCTCGGGGAAAACCCCTTGGACTTGAGCCACCATTGTAGGGGTCTTATGTGCAGCAGGCCCAGAGGTATCACGCTGGCTGCGGCTGCCATGAGACCGAGTATCTGCTGAAACTTCTTGACCGTGACTCGCTGATGAAGCTTGAGCCCTATCACAGCTGACTGAATGGACTGAATGCGCGCTGAAGTGAGGCGTGCAGACATGACCCTCGAGTCCCATTTTACACCTAGGAAGGTTATTCTCTGAACCGGAGAAAGTGAACTCTTCTTGGCGTTCAGCCGTAACATCAACACCTTCATGTGTAGCCCGACGCAGCTCTTTTACTGCATCTGGGTCCACACCCTCGCCCTCATCTAAATCCCGCAGCAGGTCCGCCTGATAAGCCTGAAGCATGGAGATCGTATGGAGGCATGCTCCAGCCTGACCCGCTGCGGAATAAGCCTTCCCCACCAAAGCCGAAGTTGTTCTACATAGCTTTGATGGGAGTACCGGGGCTTTAAGCGACGATGCCGATGACAGGGACAGATAGCCTGCGAGCGTCTGTTCCACCGCCGGCATCGCATCATACCCGTGTTCTTTAGCCCCCGCAATGTTAGAGTATACGGACATTCGAGGGTTAAAAACACGAGCAGAGTATGGCTGTGACCATGATCCTGATAGCTCACTATGCAGGTCTGGGAAGAATGGTAAACCCCGGCGGGGAGGTGGAGTTTTCGGTTTTAAAAAGCGCTCATCAAGTTTACTGGGCTGACGTGTGCTTTGAACTTCCGCAGGCCAGTCGAGTTTTAACTGCGCAACTGCCCGCGTTACCACCTCAACTAACTCTTCATACATGGGGGGGCGAGATGGATCTTCGCTCCCCATATCCGCGCTCTGCATATCTCCCTCCTCGGAGGAAGACAGCAAGAGACCCGGACTCCCGACCCGGGCAGCAGGAACCGCAGAGCGGGCTTGCTGACCGAGCACGAGAGAGGACGAAGCGGAGAGGGGAGGAGAAAGGGCTGTGCCCGTCTCCAACCCATACGCCATCTGCGTTCCCCATGACGGGAGACACCGCTCTGCCTCGGCAGAAACGGCACCGCCACGGGAACCGCTTGGCTGGGCATGTTTATCTACACATGCCAGCCTAGAGCGAAGTGTGCGAAGGGCAAGGGCTTCACAATGCTTGCAGTCGGCGTTTTCGAGCGGCGACCGGGCATGATCTACCCCTAAACAAACAACACAAAACTCGTGTGGATCCCCGCTCGTGATGTAGCGAGCACAGGGAGGTACACACTTTCTGAAAGACATGCTTGCAAAGACCCACTCTTAATTACGGCGTTTTCGAGCGCCCTACAAAACACACTCATACACACACGCGCAGCTGAAGGCACAAAAGCTGAATGTGTGGGATCCCAAGGTCCTTTATAGCTTCCTGGTCCTGACGTCACCCGCCCGTGACGTTCAGTCTAGTCATTCGGCGATTTTACACACGTGCTTCAGACGCAGTCACGCAAAGGCGTTCCACATAGCGTCAAACGCTGACGCAACGTTGAGTTCCCTTGAAAGGGAACTAATAACCGACTTTTGATTTGGAATGCAGTGCCAATGTTATGGTGCCCTTTTTTGATTCAATTAAATTGTATACAGTATATATCTGCCTATTACATTCATTTTTTTAGATAACAGTCTACTTTAACTATGGTTTGATTTAGGGGTTGGTGTGAGATTTACTGTTTGGAGCTGTTTTCTGCACTGACATGCCTAATTATATTTCCAACAAAACATTTTCATAAAGGCCACATACTCTGAAGTTCCGGTCTTATCTTTTATTGTAAAACTGGAAGAAATATATATATATACATATATCCCAGGCAACACTATATTACATTATACAATAAAGGAATCTATACTGCTAATGCTAATAAATCACTGTACCATGATTTCAAGAACCTGGAGAAGTTTCTTTTCAATATTTGTTACTTATTACAGATATTTATTTACTGAAATCATGAAATCAGAAATTTTCATTTCATTTTCACATCCTATGAACATCTTTAAATTAATTCATGGTCTTTTTACAATGCAATAACAGTAATAATTAAGCAAAAAGACACACAAGACAAGCTGAAAACTAGATGAGAAATTTGCTGGTGTGGTCAGTTACACTATCATGACAATAAATAAATCAATATATTAAATCATCCAAAACAAACAAAAACACGTGATTACTGTCATTACTGGTAAAACATCCACATTTGTAACAGTTATTGCCAAGACAATGAAAAATGTGTTGCATAGAGATAACCAGCAGATTAACCAGCACAAATACAAACTAAGAGTCTTTTAAAGGTTACAATTTATTGAAAACAAATGATTGTAAATATGTCCTCAAGTTTAGGCCCTTGGCATTTTGTCATGACTGAAATGTTAAGACAATGATGTCACATTGTGAACTAAATAATTAGGGCTGCTAAAAACCCAGTGCTTATATATACACATAAGAAATGCACACGCACACACACACATAATGTTTCCGTTTGAATTTTACTGTCATTGTGGGGACATTTATTGGTCCCTACAATGTATAGAAACCTGTACAAAAACTTACAGTACACACACGCACGCACATACACCTTTTTATATGGTTTACGGTTTAAAAATAGCAAAAGGAAACAATGACGTAATGATAAACATAATGATTTATACTGTTCCCACTACTAAACCTAACCCTCACAGAAAACCTTTAGTTTTTTTAAAACATTTTGTAAGCACAGAAAGTGTCCTCATAAACCATGAATACCAGTACACAGACACACACACAGACAGACAGAATTTGGCAATAAAAGTTGACATCAGCGCACATGTCAGATCACATACTCCTGTCAGTTCAAAATAACACAATTTCTTCTTCTTGAAATCTTATGCTGTACTAACAAAACTTGTCCTTCTAAGCTTTAATTGTTTGTTTTTGCTTGATCAGTTTATTAACCTGAATATATAAATCATTATTTATGTTCATGTTGCCTGTTATCTGTATGCTGTGGCAAACAACTTGCAATAAAAACAAATCAAGCCTTATGTTTTTGACCTATTTATTTGCTAAAACCTTGAACATCTACAGTATGAACTTCACTATGTACCTCAAAACATTCACATTTTGCAGCAGATCTCATAATAAACTAAACTTGTGTTAAGTCAAACGCACACAGAAACAGAGATTGACGTGTGTTAAACAGGTTTATAACAGCACCACGCACATGCACGCACGCACACACATACAGAACATCCAAAAGTGTGTTATCAGGATGAGAGAAGGCTGAAAGTTTGAGGACACGAGAGAGGAATGAAGACAAATGTTCAATGTGACTCAAGAATGATTCATTTCAAACATCAGGCTGGCATTTTATAGTGTTAAAAGAACCATTAACAAATAATTAAACACACATTGCATTATTTTAAGACAATAGTAAATGACATATAAATGACACAAAAAGTGTGCAGCTGGCTGATTTAAGCAACAGATTTATGACAATATTTTTTAATATTCAACTATAACCACTGATCAAGTAAAGAAAAAGAAAGAGACAATCAGTGAAGGTGAGATGCATTTGAAGGGGATATTCTGTGGCTAATACATGATTAAATGATTGTTACCTGTCTGGATTTCAATAGTTGAAGTGTAAATGTGTCAGTTGGTCATCTGGTTTTCAGGCATGATTATACACCTGTGCTTCTATCTTGCTTAAACATCATGTCAGTGTTATCCTCGTCTCTAACAGGCAGGATGTCTTTATAGTTATTGTTCAGTGCAACAGTGGTCTAATTATATATGTGTGCACTAAGTTCAGTAGAAAGCATGAAAAAACTGACGGATCCTGGGAGTTTTGTGTTTTTTACCACTATAATATAAATGTAATCTAACGTCATTTTCATTGTTCTTACCGATATTTTTCAGATGTGACTTTAAGTGTCATGTAGAAATATTGTAACTAAAGTAATAGTAATTGTTGCTCTGTACTATTGGTACTCTGTGTATGGACAGAATGATTCTGCACACACACACAAAAACATGTCATTCTGTCACGGCGAGGACCCGTAAACATTTACAAACCAATTTTTAAACTTTGGTAATAATATAAAAAAATGCAGATTTGTTTGGGTAAAGCCACAAACTGTGATTTAAAGGAGAAGATGTACTGCTGATGTACTGCTGATAAAGAAAGAAATGCAAACTCTATATACTAGTTTTATTACAGTGTGTTCTACTGATCCCTGTAAAACAGACTTCTCTCAGAGGATTTGACATTTATGTAAAGCTGTGAAGTGGTCTGGTCAGAAAACACTTGGATGAAGCAAACAACACAACTATTTACATGGACAGTAAACAGACATGTGACATTGATAAACACATTTCTTGCAGCACAGGTAATCATATTGAGACTTTAAAAAACTATTGAAAAGCATTGTGCATAGTTCAATCATCATCTATCCTTTCTGTTGCTTACTAAAACTATTTCTGCTAACAGGAAAGTGCAAAACACTACATCTCTCATTAGTGTTATTAGCTCACTGTTGCACTGAAGGGTGTCTTTAATATTTCCCTTGTTGCATTTCCAAATACTTGCTGAATTTTATTGTTGCATGTATGTGCATGTGTGTTAACTCATCTAGAAACCCGCATGTGTGTTAATTTCATACACTAATAGCGTAGAGTCCATTCTCATCCTTTTCGGCTCAGACGGCCAATGCAATTTCTCGAGAACCGCCCAGCAGTGCCCGATTCATACCTCACCCACCCAAACCACTGTGTTCCCTGTCGTGATGCCCGACACCTCACAGTGAGAACGACTTTGTTTGCCATCCAAAACAAACAAGGACTCGGCCGACGACGTGACCAAGTACCGTCCAAACACCCCGCTGGAGCCCACAAACCTATTGGTGTCTCCGAAAAGCCAAGAAGCGGCTGGAACTGGCTCCTTAACGTTTTTGAGAACTTGACTTTTTCCGATCGACAGGTCAGAGAACACCACTTCTGAGCCCTCTGCCGAGGAGCTCACGACCACATACTGGTTGGATTCAGTGAAGGACGGTTGAAACTCCAAGTCTGAGATTGGAATGGAGATGTCTAGTTCATGGCTTAGTTGAAGTTCACCTTGGAAGGAGACGGTTTGAACTCTGAGTTGACCGCGTCGCTTATCCGCAGAGACAACAAAATGGCCGTCTGGAGATACGAAGGGTTGGCCGGTGATGTTGGAATTGGGGCCGATGACTTCGTCAGTTACGGCGTCAATGAGAAGCTGCGGGTTCGGGTCGGAACGGTTCTTGACTTGGCACTCGATGAAATAGTAGCCGCTCAGGTGCGTGTAGGCCATGCTGGCTGGAATGCAGCTGTAGTTTTCAAGACTAATGGTCTTGACTAGATTGAAGGTCTCGAGGTCGATTTTATGCACCGCTGGCTCCGATTTCAAGTAGACAAAGCCAAACCTGAGATAACAATGGTCAAAGACAGGTTAATATTCTTTCTGAGATTTATTAAAGTGTTTCACTTTTAATTATAACTGTAATTTGCTAAGTTCCCTCTTTGAGAAGAATTATGTTGAAAAACTGACAGAGGTCATGCACGATGAGCAGCAAGGATGGTTTCGTACCTCACGTGAGTGATGATGAGGTTGGTGGGTGGGATGTAGAAGTCCTCCACCCTTTCAAACGGAGTACGAATGATTCGATGCTGATCCACAAGGCTTGCAGAGGAGATCACCTCAAAAAATATTTCAAAGGGAGAAATAGCATATTATAACCCTATAAGAACACATACAGCCAAGCTTTTAGCAGAAGAAGTTACATAAATAATTCACCATGTGCAGAGCTAAACTTAAAAACATCTGAAAGTCATTGCACTTGTCATCTGCAAACAAATGATGGAAGAGTTTAAAAGTTTAAAAGTAACTTGTGAGCACCCCGTGATTTTTAGAGTAGCTGCAGGTTAATTCATTTACATGTTCCTCTAATGCTGGGCATCACAAACAGCCAAATACTTTTCAGGGTCACTGTAAATAGCAAAGCATGCAGCGTTAGTGTGATTTATCTTAGCTCACAGCTTTAGGGAATAGAGTTTGTTTTCAGTCCCTGGTGTGATATAGCCCCGTAACCCTCATGACAAATACTTAATCACGCCTCTAATGTTTTACCTACAGACTGTACTGTTAATGTGTTGGACATGTCATACATCACACTTGCTGAAACATAACATTGTAAAATGATAACATTTCTGCCCAGAACAAAATATACAGTTCATTAAACATGAGCTGACCTACAGTACGACGGTACACGTTGCTTACGTTTTATTAATATTTCTATTAATAAATTAATATTAATATTTTTAAATAAACATTACACACTATTTAAAAAAGAACAATAAAAATGCAATCATATGATTTTTACTGTAAGGATTTAAACAGTGGTAAGAATATAAATCCTTGTATATATTAATAAATTTTTGTTTGTGGTGTAATAAAATTTTGATTCAGCATGTTAAATCATAAAACCAGTTCATTCAGATCCACATGAAGCAGATATCAAGTTCTTGTCAGTGCAGAAAAATCAGTTCTGGCTCATTAAAAGTAAGCAGTGATCACTAATGCAAATAAAATAGTTTTCCTTGAATTTATATGAAGACTACAGGAGCACAGGCAAAACAACGAGCCTGTCTGTGTGATCTGACTGCAAAACTCTCATTTGTTTAATCTAATAAACTGACAATCACATTCAGATGTTTGAGGACGAATATTGAGCCATTTAAAAATGCCTTTGATATTCAGCTCTGCCTCCGGTCATGACAAATCGCCCATGCCCCGGTCAATGACTTGCATTTGAAACGATTAGAATATTATCAGGTCATTTATTTGTGCTGTGTATGTACACATATGCCCTACAGCTTCCCTCTGAAGCCGAGCGGTTCGCAGAAATGCCTTCATTATTCTGAGCTGTTACGCACACCTGAGGACTTTCTCACTGTTTAATAAAACATGAATTATTCACATGAGCCTGGCATTATCACTTGTTTATAAAATAAAAGCCATTTATTTTTGCTTCGTTTGAGGCGGTTTGCTTCTCGGTTGTGAGGCTTGTAAACTGACACGAGGGCCGATGAAAACAGTAAAAGGAATTGAACGGAGCAGTCAGCAGAAAGAGTCTCCAACACCGACAGTCACATGCAATGAATGGGTCTTATACAAGCTGAAATCCCTACAGAAATGTATTTGTAAATCAAAGCCTATCACATTTGCACCTGCGGTTTAATAATACAGAGTGATAAACAGCCTTCCTGAACTAAACCCTGATGGAGGACAGAAAAACACCATGAAGAGTGAAACTCCTTCCTCAACTTCATCTCACAAACACCTGAACATGTCAAGAACCACAAAAAACCCCAAAACAATTCATCACAAACACCTGAAGAAATATAAAGAAATGAGCTGAATGATTTCTTGTATTAGATTTACCCGACATTACAGTATGATGACTCTTTTGGAACCTAAATGATGAATACATTAATAATGATTGATTGTGTTGTAAGTGTCAGGAGACTTTGTGTTTATATTCACCTGTAAAGTGGAAGTGGATTTCAGCAGATCTCCCCAGCATAAGACCCACAGCTGATCATGAGATTTATCATAGAAGACTTTGACAGGCATGGGCTTCGTTTCCACAGCCTGTCATTCAAACAGAAAGCAGAAAACTTTGCTCTACAAACTTTTGCTGTGTTTATTTGCTGTACAATAGTAATTGCCAAAACAATGATGTCATAATGGTATTAGTCTAATTAAAGGCTATTTAGGTCAACGCTCCTAAAAATCAAGGTGATTGAAAAGGACAACGATGCCCTAGAGGAACCATTTCCATGGATCCTCAAAGAACTATTCATTTAAAACTTTCATTCTTACTTTTTATACTTTAAAGAACTTTTTTCTACTGAAACAAAAAGGTTATTAGGATGTTAAAGGACAGCCAAAAATGCTTCTTACAGTATAGAGAATTGTAAAGCATTTTTGTTTTTAAAAGCACATGGAGGTCACAAAATTGTGTCATGATGCTGCCTTAGACGAATGAAAAATGAATCATTTTTTCACACTATTTGATCTCATATTTTGTGAAATGATTTAGAAAGGTATTAGCTAACGAATACTGCTGCATTAACACACGCACACAGCTTTTTAGCGTGCTTATATTCTCACTATCCGCATTCATCTCACTCTTTCCATTCTTCTCTTGTTTATTGTTATATGCCCTCCATATAAGAACAAAAGAAGCTTAACATCAAAAGTCTAATGCAAAGGTGTCATATGGGTGATACATTACTGCTGACAGTGATAGCACAGAAAACACATCTGAAGGTTCCAGAATATAAAATCTTTCTTGAGTTTCACAGGTGTTTCTACTAGACAATGATGAGGGTAAAAATGAGAGAAAATTTGTCAGAAAAACATTTCTCATCAAATTCTTCTGAGAGCAAATTATATAAGTTATGAATAACTGAAAACAGTTATTCACATAAATGTGCTGGCTCGCGCTTTCACATAATGATAAATCTAAGCATGTTTTTTTCTGGTGATTTAAACATGGTATAAGCTCCTAAAATTGTCTTTCTTACTTTACTACAACTTTATTACAATGTTATTACAACTTCATTACATAATTGTTGTTGTTATTTGTATATCATCAGAAGTACTGAGAACTCTTTAAAGCTATTTCTTTAAATATTCAGTTTATTCTTCTATATAAATGAAATATAAATGTGAGTCTGTAACTCACCTGATATGTTTTTGGAGTGCAGTGTATATCACAGTTTAATGCAACAGCCCTACTTTATTTGTTTACTTACTAATTTATTGATTAATTATTTCAAGAATCGTGCAATATTGTTTGATAATAATTTTGCCTTTTGATGTACAATGTTAATGTCATTTTTTTGTTGTCCTACACATGAATGTCTTCTTGCATTTGATAGTTAGTCCAGTGTGTCCAATAATTTATGATTGTTATAATATCATTAATTTAATCCATAATTTATTGATTGTTATCTTTTTATGTGCCGTGGTGGTACAATTCCCTGTATGTCATGTATTATTTAAACAAAAGTCATTTGAGCTCATCGAGGAAGTCTCATTCCCACCTGTATCACTTTCTGTGCCTGTGTGTCAATGACGAGCAGTCTGTTGAGAAGCGGTTGGGACGCATACACGTATCTGTCTCTAACACTGACCGCTGATGCCCAAACACACTCCTGCTGAGAATCACTCCTGCTGCTGGGACACAACTCCTCCTGTGAGGAAAACATAGACAGCAAATCTTAAACAAACATAGTACATAACCTAATAATCCAAATGTTTTCTTAATGAGTTGAAATGTAAGCCAGACATGTTTTTGTGTAGCTCAGTGAGTTTTGCTATGACTTACATAACTGCCCAGAATCCTGTCTGTCCTCTTAATGTGTCTGTGAATCTCACAGTTGCCGGGCTGCAGTATGGTGATGCCTTCACTGGAGAACACATAGAACATGTTCCCCACGCTCAAGCCTGGCACAACACACAAACGCACGCGTGAACAGCTTAATCGCACCCTCTGTTACACGCGCGCAAGAAAACAACGTGAAAAAGTGCCTCCGCTGGGTCTCAAACAATCAAACTGTCAGACGGTTAGACAGCAGAGACTATTAAAATCCCTTTGCTGCTTTGCAGTCTGAAATGAATCCAAAAAGTGCATTCGCAGGTCTGTCGCTCGGCTGCAAACAACAGCTGCTAATGACAGAAGTGATGCTGATGCTGGCAGGGACTGGCACACACTGTTGTCATGCTGTCAGAAAGCAGAGCGAGTAAAAACACAAAGGCACAGCGTACCGCAGCTGCACACACAGTTATAGCGTTACATCTCATCAGCTACTATCGCTGGAAATGAGTTTACTTGTAATGATGTGCGTTCCGTAAACCTATTTGGTGGTGGATGGTTAAAAAGCTGAGACAGATAGATAACCGCCATCGTGATAATGGTCAGTAAGCAGACCGTGGCCACAAAATTACTTTTTTATTGATTTCAGTTTGTGCTGAGGCATTATGGGGCTTTGAAACAATATGTAAGACTTAAATATAAAGATTGTGCTGACTTATTCTCCATGAGAAGAAAACAACTTTCATTTGACTACTGATGCCACTGAAGTTTTCATCTTTCTCTCTAAAAATGAACCTTTTACATCCGTTCCCGTCTTGCCATTTTCGCTGTGTATTCTCCCTCTGTGATCCTAGGACTCAATTTCCCATGATCCTCCACCTGTCTCCTGTTCTGTAATCCCCCTCACCTGTTAGCCATCAGCCTCATTATGGACTATATATATTCCACTCCATTTGCCTTCTGTTTTTGTCTGGTATTATATATGTATTTGTTAAAGTATATGCTGTTGGTCCTGGCTGATTATTTGATATTAAAAGTCCATTTGTGGAATTGAAACGCTGGTCATCTGAACAAACTGTTACAATCTATGCCCTGAAAGTGTTAAAGTGCCAGAAATAATTATTGCAATGAATTAAAAGGTTGCAAAAACAATCCACAACAAAATCAAAACTCTTTTATAACAGCCCTGAATGGGGCTCATCTCAACAGGTTTTTAGACCACACCCAGTGTTTGTCCTTCTTAATACACATTGGATAATCAAATACAAATATCAAAAGTCATAAATTATCGCAACATAATATATTTACCTTCCTCCCGCCAGAGAATATTGGCCACTGGATTGACAGCATGAAATGTAACAAAACACAGTGTTAGTGAACAAAAAACACTAAATAAACGTCACAATCTTCCATATAAAGGTTTTTTTAATATATTCAAATGAAAAGCTGAATGACATTTTTTGAATGACAGAGTTTATGCACAAAAACACCTTTTGTGTCCTATTGCTTTTATGAAACAATAGGCACGTTTGTGCAAAAGTTTTGCGTTATTTTGCAAATGTTGATAAAAAGTATTGCGAAATGACAGTGTCTCCATTAAACATATTATGTGACTAAAACTCGTCCTTTCATGCTATGTCATTCATAAAACCATGGCAACAGTAATAGGTAGTTTAACTTATATCGCAGCTAAAGCATGCGCAATTTTTGTTTTTAATCAGACACATACATCAGAGTTATACAAGCAGTAATGGCAAAGAGCTTTCTAGAGCTTTCCATTCAGACTGTAAGATTGGCCACGGCTTGTCAAAGCCCTTCTCTTTCATGTCTGCCTAAATCTAAGTCTTGTTAAATGCATTTCTCTGTTGCTTTGAATGTAATATTCTCATATTTTTGTCTTTATTAACTTTAACAAATAACTCGTCTTGTCTTTGGTCCACACATACCGCACCATCTTAATGATCATATGATTTTACATACGCCATGTGACCTGTAAATGTAAAAAAATCGTTTCCATTGCAATTTTACAAATTATTCCTTTTTCGCATCGCCTGAAAAACCACCTAATGCGAGCGTAAAAACTTTTTTGTGATATATTGCAAATTCAAATGCACATTTTGAAGGGTAATGGATACGTGCGTAATGACTAAATAAATGACTTTACAAGTTATTTGAACTAACTATTTTACGATTTTGTCAAATTAAAAAAAAACAAGTTGAAATTGCTTTAGGTATAGATGAGTTAAAATCATGGAAAAAATATGTTGACATAAATTATATCGATTAATATCCACAAGCCAACTTTATATTTGTGCCAACTTTATATCTACAGTATTACACTGTAAAAATCAAAATATATTTATGGAACCATTTGCCACACCAGTGAAACCATCAGGAGGATCTCAAGGCATCTTTTTTTTGACAAAGGGTGCTTTTCTGAGGAACCATTAACAGTACTGTTAGTTCTTGCAAAAACATATGGGATCCTTTAAATTCAGTGTGAAGAACCCCAAGCAGTCTTTTTAATTTTACAGTGTATGATGAACTATGTGACATTCAGGTTTGTTGATAGAATGAGATATTCACCGAAATAACTCTCTTTAAAACACAGGAACGATATCACAGCGCAACACCCCATATGCAGAACTGGAATATGAAATCACACTTCAGGTTTTAATTGGCCAGTTCAGCCTATAAATAAAACAGTGGCAGTATATCACCTCACAGCCATCTGCATTAAATATCATCCATAAAAGTTCCTCTGCTGCAGAGAGTTTTCCTTTGCCAAGATCTACATCCACATACACACAGCCAGAATACTGACTGCTGTTTCAAATACGTGCAGATATTACAGACTCATGTACAACATTCTTAAAGGAATAGTTCACCCAAAAAATATATATTATGTCATAATTCAAACCCTGTTTATAACAGAAGATATTTTGCAAAACGCTGGTTACCGGCACCCATTGTCTATCTTGTGTCCAGACTATGAAAATGAACGGGTGCCGGTAACCAGCGTTTTGCAAAATATCTTCTTCTGTGTTCTGCTGAAGCAAGAAAGTCATACAGGAGTGAGTAAATAATAAAAGAATGTTTATTTTTGGGTGAACTATCCCTTTAATAAATTGAGTGAAAACTCAATTGTTGCTGTGATGAGTAATTAGGAACATTGACTCTTTGTTGATATACATCAAGTTATATCTCTCAAAAACAATAAAAGGTTTAATATGTTTTAATTTTTAAAAATAACATTTCAGAACATTTAATAACATTTCATAAAATAATGAAACCTTTATAACTTGTCTAGCATCATAGCAGCTGTAACGAGGAGTCGGCCATATGCAGATATATTTCAGTGATGACCTTTTTTTTATTGTATCTCTACACTGCATATTTAACAATCTAGAACATGTCTATAATATTTGGTACTGGGATTGGCATAACCCATGTGCAAAGAAACCACAGGCTTGTTAATGTTTAACACTGTTTACAACTGTACGAACATTAAAACTTGATTAATGACACAACGTCCTTTCCACACTGCTGACTTTAATAATGACTGAAGCAACAACCCACATGAAAGCAGAGGACTTTACTAACATCTGCAGTGTATCCCAGTGAAAGTCATTCACACGCAGAGAGAGTATCAAGCTCTTCTTAATGCAGAGATTTTAAAAAATGATGTCTTTCTGTGTTACTATAAAACAGCCTGTAAAGCGATTGATTCACTCACGTGTCTTGCGAGCAGAGTCTTCCACAAACAAAGACGAGATGTCTTCATCTACACCTACTTCATTTCTTGCGATGCAGGTGTAAGCGCCCGTGTCTTCGTATCGCACGCTACCAATGTGCAGCTCGCTGCCATTAGCTGAAAAAACACAAAGACCATACATCAACAACACAGTCCTAAACTTCAAAGTGCTTCCTTTGAACAGTCCCCTACTATTCTTTTTAAATATTTTTATAATATTACTGTTATGTTTTCTTTTATCTGTCACACGTGTAGGTTTATAAACCAAGCCAAGGAACACAAGGATGAAAAACTAAAATCTACTGTGATTTAGGAAACTCCGGGACATACTGTAGAACAGAAACGGACCACCAAACACAAACCATATACAGGAACCTACAAGGAAATCACAAAACAAGTAACTAATATTCATTTAAAGGAACTAGAATAAAACAATAAATACATGTTACATTATCACACATTTCAGAATAATAGTAAAGCCAATAACACAAATGTATAGGAAGTTTAGGGGAATCTCTCAGGTTTATGAGGTGCATTGACATATATATTGAACACTTGCTGTCTTCTTTTCTTCGTCTTCATTACTCATTAAAGAAAGTGTTCAACATACAACAGATGGGATAAAAGTATGCAGAAACACGTCTAATGTGAAATACTAGCTTTCGATCAAACCAGCAGAATCAATCACGTTTCTCTCTACACAAACCCAGAGAAAAAAAACTTTCAGCAAAATCAACAGGCACCTACAGCACGATAACATCAATCCTCCAAAATAAGCAAACCCTATCATCAACTGCAAAGGTGTTTGTTCCCATATGAACAAAATGGCACCCAACCAATAACATTTTTCATTGACAGAGCTCTGGGTGGAAACCTTAAAACCCATAAAAGTTTTCCCTGTGGTGTAGATAATGCTGTGCCAGGATATAAAGTCCAATACTTGAATTTATTGAGTCTATGGTTGTACAGAAGTAGTTTCTTTAGGAAATGACCTTAGAAAGAAAAGGTAAAAGTGAAATAGAGAGACTTCAGTGTGCAGTTCATGCTGAAACTTTATATGGATTTAAAATGCAAAAATGATTTATCTTCTAACCTAAAACATGCTTTATGTGTTAACAGCTTCATGTGTTTATTTGGGTCCAAAATGTTTCTATACTAGGGTCAGAAATGCTCTTATATATACAGCTTTATTTCCTTTATTTAAATCAAACAGAACATTCATCACAGGTTTGTGGTCATTTATTTATATATTTATTATCAGAGTGAGCAATAGTGTGGTACACTATAAGGTGTGTGTACAGGCACCTGCCCTGTAATTGATGGTATTTCATGATAGAAAAAATGTTCTTCTTTTAATTGTTGAATAATTGCAATAACAAAACGCTGTCTAAAATGTGTACCCTGCCCTGTTTCTTTCACACAAACCTTTTTACTGCACGATTCTTTCTTATAACAAGCAAAATGAAATGAATTTTGATTCTTTCCACATTTAGGGAAAATATAAGTTTATTATTAATTACAAACCAACATTGCTAAGTAGCAGAGTCATTTTCACTAAATTTTGACTTTTGCTTTCAACCCTCTAACCACCTGTGGCATATTTTATAAAGTCTCTTTAATATTGATATTTATTTAGTGTTTATCATACCAATCAGGGCTGAACAAAAAAAACAGCCAATAACAGTCGATATTTAATAATCTGTTCTCAAGCACAACCGGACCGTCTGGACCGTCACAAAGTGTCTGCCGTGCATCAGCTGATCTGATCGGCTGCATATCAACAGCTCTTGTTGGGTCTCCAGAGACCTCAACACCAGACTAACACCACTTTAGAAACATGTGGACAACTGATTTCATTACAGTGATTGTTCTATTACTAAATACACACTGCACCTTTACAAAAATCATTAACTGGTCAACCAATGGATTTGATTTCTTTCCAGATAATCAGCGGGATGACAGGATGAATGTAAACTGAGCTCTGAAGCAGGTATTACTGCAGCGGGAGGAGTTGTGGTTTGTCAGGACATCTGCTCAGTGTGTCTCAGAGCTTTGTGAAGTTGTCAGATGTATGGCTCACCTGTGATGCTCTCATCATCACAACACAACAATCTGATCTCAGCACAGCCTGACTGAACACTGTCTGTGTCACACACCTTTCATGTGTCGTGTCAGAGATCACATACATCCGTCGCTCACCTCACCAGCACTCCTGCTTTCCATCCATACAGACTTCATTTAAAGCAGAACTTACAGACACTGAGTGAAAGCTGATGGCTTTATAGTTACATCAGAGTTTAACTTCATTAGCATATTTCATTGTATATCGTCACTCATATTATATTTTTTTCATAATTTTTAAATCTTTAGTCACCCTTCACGTTTTGTAAATATTTCCTTCTGTTATGTGACGATCAACTTAATACCACACCATCATTATTTATTGCTTTTTATTTCTCAAACTTTTATGTATAATGTTTCATAAAAATATAGTATATATTTTATTACTTTGATGGAGCTGACACTCGCTTTTTGATGCTTTCAGCCTGAGATGCACCGGCTTACACAGGGTTAGTAACTGGGTGATAAAGTATAATTATATAATCATGCATTATGTTTTTGAAGCATAATAATTGAAAGTTAAAATAAACAATTATATTATTTATTGAATATAAATTTATATAATTTTTTACACAAACTGCTACAGTCAGGACACTTGTGACAAGCAAAAAAACAGACACATCAAAATAAATATCATTTGTTAACGTGACGCTACAAAACTATATAAAATATAATTGTGTATTTTGAAAATACATCATGCTAGCTATAAAGATCTGCAAAGTGCAGAACTGCACATATGACATGAAAATTGAATTAGAAGTGTAGTGTAGTGTGGCAGTAAAGGCCTGTTAACTGATTAACTGTGAAATATCGTCACATATACAGTAAAAAACTGTAACAGATTTAACAAAACATTCCATTTAATTATACTGTAAAATTATGTAAAATATACGATTTTCGAAAGTAAATGGTTTGAATGAACATATATTTTACAGTAAAAATCTGTATAATATTCAAGAAGATTATACACGCACTTTCACAGTAAAATAATGTTAAAATTACAAGTCACACTAAAATTTACGGTGAAAAACTGTTAAAGGAAGTTCCCATAATTCCCTGCACGACTCTTAACACTTGATGATATTTCCTTTCATAAAGTAATGTTTTTTCTTATATTTGTTACTGATAACATATATTAAGATGTTTTATGTTTCATTTAATGTTATTTAATTAATGTTCATAGCATTTTTTATTTGTCACGTGTTTTACCCTCATGGTGATTGCTGTTTGTGTTTATGACACTGGGCTCCATTTCTAAACAGCTAATAATGATTTCTATGAAAAGGTCACTTGTGATGAACTCTGATTCATTATGTGGCCATCCATTTAACCACCTGTATTAGGGTGGTTAACTTAAGTAGTTTTTCCAGGTACAAAGCAGATGTATGACAGTTATATCTTGTATATCAGTTATCATGAAAAAAGGGTTAAAAATTTTAATATACACAATACATTGTGATATATTATACGGTTAAAAACTGTAAAATATACAAAACATTTCAGCAAACCATAAAACTTTGCTACTATATTTTTTTTACAATTTTTAACTTTAAAGTTGTATACACTTTTCCTGTATTTTTACAGAATTTTACTGGCAACCACAGCTGCCAGTTTTTTACCGTAAAAACAATGGATTTCTTTTACAGTGTGGGAATGTCTGCTGCCTTATTGTGCTTTAGGTAAAGTAAAAGCGTAAGAGTAAGAGTGTGAAGTGTTTTAGACAAATAGTGCTTAAAACATTCAAAAACACTATTATTCTTACATTATTTTCTGACACAATATTCATGTAAACTCCAGTATGGCTGTTGTCTGTAAGTCACTGGTCTGTTTACAGGTCTATCTGTCTTACATACAGTGAGAAACAATTAAGTGATCTGGATGCTGTAAATATATCTGTGGACACAAACGGCATTCACGCGTGCAGAATGTTGAGAAATAAAAACGGACACAAACAAAGAGAATAACACATGACTAGAGAAAGACAAACGTTCATTCTGAAACATCTGGATTCCTCTGCAATATTCCTGCAGCGTCTTATGACCGCTCAACACGTTGTGTTAAATAAAACCTCGCTCTGACGAATAAATAAACAAGAGAGAAATGAGGTGTCGGCTCATCTTTGCATACAGAACTTAAGCAGTACAAGCATCTGATCCAAATAACAGTCTATTACAGGGAGTAATGACCTGCACTCAAGCAATAAAGTGCTTTCTAAAAAGAGCTTACTCTGTAAACAACACTGCACTCCTGCTGAAAATCAAACACTCTTTAAATCCAGCTCATTTGCTTGGGCTGCTATTGTCATTTCATACACTGTTTTTATGATCTCAATCTTTGCAGGGAGACACACATTCACTCCCACAGCACTAAACGCTCGCCTGTAAAGCGCTTCCATAATGATGCCGAGCTTCAGAGGAGGATGCGAATGATATTATTTTGATGATCATTACATTATACTCTTGAATGAATAAAAACTGTCTATTTGTCCATGTTTCCGTCTGTATGTTGATGTGTCTTTTAACTGTTTCTTAATCTACTGATACCCGTGATCCGATCTTACCAAGCAGTGAAAGCTGTTTGGATCCATGTGGCTGGAGGTCCAGGCCGTTCTTCAGCCAGGTGAGTTTAGGGTTTGGAATACCTTCAGCATGGCAGTGCAGGCTGGCAGGCACACCCGGCTCCTGGGCCTGACTCTCTGGATAGACCAGGATTACTGGAGGCACTGAGAAAAACAGACAAGAAGGGAGAGAGACTGTGAAAAACAAATGAACATAAATATAGAAGAGTGGAGAAAAAGTAGTTAGGTAAAGATTCCATTTCAGAATAATGAATTTATTTTGGACCTCCCTCTTTGTGCTAGCAGGAAATTGTGAATAAACATCATATAATGAGAGCGATGAAATAAATGAGAGATGGGGCGGGCTTTAAACAACACAAACACATCCTGCTGAGTGTTTCTCATGCAGCTGTATCATTCTTCAATGAAAGCAATTCTACTGTCAAAACAAGCTCTCAAATAATCATGCTTATTGTTCCTGTTAATTGAAACTCCTCCTAGCCTTTCTCTTTCTCACATATATAACACGGCAAATGAAAGTGGATTGTTATCTTGCTTTCAATACCGTCTTTGTTTCTTTATATCTCGTGATGAAGATAGATGCTTTATAATTAAACAGTTTAATCAAAAGGCAGAAAATTATTTCCTATAGCAACACAATTTCCATATGCATTGACGGCAAATAAATGACTAGTTACTCCATAATTACTAAAAGTTCTGTGCTCTCTTTGTACTCGTAGACCTTCTACTGAAATCACTCCCTGCTGTAACCAACACACTAAAGATAGTTAGGGTTTTCTTTCCAAACTGCCATAGATCTTTTTTAATCTTTCAGCAGCTTCAGCACTGTGCACACACCTCTGATCACACATTTGAAGCTGTATATTTCTAATTTACATCCCACCTGTATAACAGCTTCTACCATGCCAGATGGGAAAACTCTCAGCCTTACCTTGTTTCCTCGTCACTGGAATACTGCAGAGTTCAGGCCTGAGACCATTTCTTTTTTTAAAGTTACATCTTTGCATCCATCTGATACATGGTTGCCAGCTTCTGCCACTATGTTCTCCATAAAATAAAATAAAAATTGTGGCATTCCTTAACTATCTCAACTAGAGTCATTTTGTGATTTGCCCAATGCAAATTCAAATATCCAAATAAATGTGACATAAACCAATCAATTTTTGAAGAAATTTAAAGACTGATTTTTAGTCACATCTCCCAGATTTTACACAAACGTACTGACACTACTATTACTCCATGCTTGTTGTTTTGTAGATTTTTACAAAAAGAGATGTAGGCTACAGTAAATGTCTGATATACATAATTATTTCATTATTATAACATTATCAAAGCCATTGCATAAACAGTCATTAAAACAATTATTACCACTGTACTTTAATCGGAAGTGAAATAAAGAAAATATAAAGATTAATGTTTGCCTGCTGTGTGTGTGTGTGTGTGTTGGAGTGGGATATTCACCATTGAGAATATGCATAACTACACTTTTAAATATCACACACAACAAATATTTGTTCTTTGTAAGTGTAACACTGATTATGCAAAATGCAATTTGGCAAGTTGTTAGTTTCTCACTAATCCACAAAACGTAATTTCAGAAAAATTCTTGAGATATGAAAGGTTCTACTACTAACCATTCACCTGGAGCACGTGAGTTTGGGACAGTTCCTCATAACCGTATGCATGACAGCTGTAGTTGCCCATGTGAATTGTAGTCACCTTCGTGATGTACAGCGAGCCATCGTCACCAAAGTCCTAATGGAACAAGAGAGAAATATGGAGAATAAAACAGCAGGAGTCACCGGATGGATAGACGATGCATCAGCGGGCGTCCCATGAGCGAGCGGGCGCAGGGGTTTGTTCCTCACCGTCACACTCTCTCAGGCTGATGAATGGTAAGGGTTAAAAATATAGCCAACATTAGCGTGATTAATGAAGCCAGTTGTGGTTTTGTGAGAATGCATCCCTTCATCTGGGCGTACGGGGGACTCTAGGGGGATTAAAACATTAAACTGTTTTGTAGTTATATGAGCTTGCTGAGGGTAAATGATTTAGGGACATGAAAGCTCACTTTTAAACCCGAACACACCTGCAGCTTTATAGGGTGAACTCTTCCAAAGGGCTGCACTCCGCAGAGAGAGCTAAACAGCTATGTATTTGTTTAGGAGCTTGTCACTAATCCAGCTAGATAAATGATCAGAGTCTATAAAAAAACATTACTTTACCAGCAAATAGTAAAGTGCTTGGATATTTGGGAAAAAAAGGACATCACTGTCTCTCTTTCAAGGGCACAGATGCTGTTGAAACCCAGTGACAAAAACTAATTGCTTTTTTATTAAATAAAGATTATGTAATTGATAATACTTCACCTCTGCCATCAGACCAATATTATACTGCTTGAAAAAGCACCAATATTGTTTTTAATAATTGGAAATGTATTGGCAGTAACTGTCCAATGAAATGTAATTAAGAATTTGTCAGTCACATTTTTACACTGATTTTAATTTCTTGTGACTTGATTTTGGATATAATCAAACTACTAAATGAACAAATAGCTGCACAGCACCGATAGTCAATAAGGGAAAGGCGTGCTTTGACTAAATAAATACTTTACAATGATAAAACCATAATTATGTGTAAACTTCTCTGAATACTGACCTTTAAAATCTCACAAGATCTTCATTTCAAATCCTTTTTGAAAGGTAAATAAGACCTATAGATCTATGTTTGATTGTCTTGAACATACAGCACTGCTCTCTATACGCTATAACAAAACTCTTTCTATTCCACACAACACCTTTCCAGCTGGATTGAGGTCAAGACTTTCTCTTCAGAGGTTAATTCACTGCTGGCTCATTGTGTTGTTCAGCTCATCCTCACACATGCTGCTTCTTCCACATTTATGTCTGGAAAGCACGGACACATAACAAAGTATATCTCAATTGTTTGTCAATAAGATATTACAAAATGTTGTTGTCTGTTGGTTGGTATAAAACAGAGGGTTGTGCTCCAGGCCAAACCAGGACTATATTATAGCAAAAGAATATTTGTATATGTAGGTAAGATGCAAAATAAGGTAACATTATACAATATTTGTGTCAGTAATATTTGAATTATTAAATTGCTTACAGTTTGCCATATTTGTAGACAGATTTACACAGAAATCAAGAGATAATTTATAAATGTTTTTTTCCAGAATTGTACTGAGCTGTCTGAAAGTCATTATGTCATTTTCTTTGCGCTTCATGACGCTTTAGTTGTACAGTATTGAAAAAAGTGCAATCATTATAAAAAACATAGACATGCTCAGTTGCTTTTAAGGCTGACTAAACAGAATGAGCTGTTCCACAGGTAAAGTACATATGATTGGTGTGGAGCAGTGAACTACATCTGTGTCAAACTCAATTCATTTCCCCAAACCACAGCACAATCACACTCCATGTGTAAACTGTCAAACCTCCAGATATAGTCACGAAGAAGTTTCTTAGTGCACGTCACAATTTACATATTACTTGTTTTTTTTACACAGCCGTTAATGTAAATTCTTTCATCGATTTTTGTTCTATTTTATGTTAACGTTTATGTGTTTTATGTTTTTTTAAATACTGACGTGACACAAACAGTTATGACGTGTGTGATTCTTGTTACAGCTGGTCATTGAGTATTCTGCCGCTCAGTCTTGTTGACCTGTGTGTTGTTGTTGACTGGGTCAATGTTGAAACAGTCACCAAACACTTCATTAACATGCAATTAGAGTATTGTAATGAGCGTGTGGATAAACACAAGGCCATGTTGTCATGAACACACACGTGACACACCTCATTAAACCAAGAGCACATCTGCATTTTACTGTCCTTTAATATCAGTGTAAGACCAAAATCATCAGGTGATTTCCAATGAAAACATGATATGAAACACAGGAAACATGTTTTGTAATTGAAAATGGAAAGCGTGTGGTCTTTTAATGAACATTAATTTATCATTCATCTGGTTTGGAAGTAGTTTTTTTCTAACATACTGATTAATTGTTGAAAATCAGTGCAGCTGAGCCAAGTGGGTTATTTGTGTCATTATTATCAAAAATGTAGCATCTGTCCAAAGAAATAAAAGTGTGTAAACATTTAACAATATTCAAAATGACCATTTTTTTATTCCTCACATTCTCGAGGAGCTGACAGTGCAAAGGAGATTATATCGATATCTCACAATATTATATCAACACACCCTTAACCCAAAAATAGCAGTATATGGATTGTAGAGCTATAGTTTGATTAAACTTTTAATGATTTCAATTCTACAGCACGTGAGATGTACAATAAATAGTGTTCAATACAGTTCAAACACGATGTTGTGTAGAACACACAACCCAAAGACCTGTACGCATTAGGGTCTGGGTCCATGTTTCAAGTTTCTAAAAAATAAAGATATAATAAAGTTTATAAATATGTTTATAACACACACGCACTTTACGTTTAGTAGAGAGCATGTTCAGGATTTAATTTCATGTCTGTGCAGAAATCTATAGAGACTCTAAACACACAATATTCTCTGTGGGACTTCTGCAGCATTTTGCATGTTTATTAAAATATTTTAGTATGCAAATGGGTCAATGACAAAGAAGGATGTCCGAGATAATGAGAAAGAGGAATCTTTTCAGAATCTAGTTCAGACATCAACACTCTTAAAAATAAAGGTGCTTCATGTTGCCCTACATGAACCATTTTTGGCCGAACGGAACAAATGAGCATCCACATCACACAAGGTTCTTTTTTTTTTACACATGGATTTTTAAATCAAGATCTGGCTCTCAGGGTTACCACATTTAACCTGAACAAGAAAATATTTAAATCCCAAAATATGCATTATTTTAAATCTGTTGACCTAAAAGGTGTAACCTTTCAGATGAATAACTGATAACTGAATAACTGAAATTTCTATTCTATTACAGTCTTTCTACTGTTTAAGGTCCTAAAGTTCAACTTTCTGTTTGTGTTTACGAGCACTTACATTGATATCCTCCAGGTCGAGGAAGTTGAGGATGATGCCGTTTCTCCTCCAGATGATGGGAGGTCTCAGCGTTCCCTGAACGGCACATGAGAGCACTGCGCTCAGACCAACAGTCACTGTTGTGATGATCACACGCTTCTCATCTGCTAAACTCAGCTGGATAACTTCTGCAAGACAAAACCATATGAAGCACAAACATTCAACTGCTTTCTTGTGTCAGAAAACGCATCTCCATGTCAGTTTCCAGTGTGACCTGGTTGCAGTTAGTGCCAGAAAGTATTTTACCAGCAATCTGTCTGAGGTCAGCGTGCGTGTGTAAACAGAAATGCCCCAGACATCATCACACACGTCATTGACTGACCTTGGGTCAGTAATAGTCTGCCTTTCACATCAGACCCATCAGAGTCAGTTTAAAAATAATGATTTCAAAATGCCAACAGTCTAGTATGGCAGACCGACGCTCGCCACACTCACACTTGAGCAAATGACTTGAATGCACGTGTCAATTTCAGTTGTAGGGCGGCGGTGGACACTATCTGACCCATAACATGTAGTTGTGTGTGATTTGCTGACAGCTCCAGGTGGCTTTAATTCTTTCAGATGGGACGAGGTAATTCAGGTGACGTTGAGTGGAGCGCTGCAGAGCTGAACACATTGATTTGCTGTGGCTTAGGGGAGAAATGGCCAGCATCCGACGCGCCTGTCAGAATGCAGTCATCATGACAGAAGATACAGCAGGTGCAGGACTGTAACGTCTCTCCTCAGAGGATCATTCTCTTCTGGATTTAGAGAGAATAAATGACGCTCATTTACAGTGTTCTTCATGTGCATTGGTTTCTTTGCAATATTTTAACACCTGATTCACTGAACATGTGTATCATGAAACGCTGCCAGAAAACAGTGAAAAGCACAATTCACACGGGACAAATTCTGCTAACTGTGGATGATGCGGCACACTAGCGTGAGTCAGCAAACACGCTTCACTCGGTTAATCTAACAATAGTGCACTTGACTACATTGATCTCTACTCCATCATTCTCAGCCCTGCGGTCCAGTGACATACCATAATAACAGAAAGAGAGAGAGATGCACAGTTTATATAAACAAAACATGACGTTTACTAAAACCCTCCAGTCATCAACGTATCTATTTACTCGATAATGTTTCTATTCTCATAAACATTCAAAAGTAAACAATTATTACATTCTTATAAATCATTAATAAACTATAGTGGTATGATACGTTTTCTATTGTCCTACTTTGGTAATAAGGCTACATACAAGCAGTAATTTCTCACTGAAACCTATTAAGAAAGATAAACATATGTTACAGTCTTATGAGATTATGTGCTGGCTAATATTTAAAGTTATGGACCATTAATAAATAGTATCTTAGGGGTAACTAGTTCCCATTAGAGATCAAGTGAAAACAAAATCAAAAATTTAAAATGCATTAAAAGTAATCAGGTGTTCCTAAAATATTTCAACATACATAATTCTTTATGCATAACTCCTAATTATTAACTATTAATGATTAACTTTGTAATTGCTTTTATGAACTGTTTAACAGTGTTTTTATAGTTTTAACAAGTTATGGTTAAGAAGTATGCCTTTACCCTATTTGTATATAATATATTTTTATTAGTGCAGAGCTACAATTTATAGTGTAAATTAACAAGTTTACAAAGAAGTATTATTTTTTTATTATCATATACTTACTAATTATTACTTCATTGTTCCCATCAGGTAAAATTGTTTTCATATAAACATTGCTAGGTTTTATGTTGTTGTAAAGTGATTCGTTACTGCATTTAAACGTGTTTGTTGCTCCCAAAATATAGCTGCGTGTACGTGGCCTTAAAATAGCATTGTGGTGAAAGAAGTTTTCCAAAGATAAGACAACAACTCAAGAGTTCATCTCACAGGAGTGTGAAAGTGATGCTTCAACTCTCAAACAGCTTCATATTTTCCACGGCATATGAAACCTAGCGGTTCTCTTTCATGATTCAGCGGATGCCTCGCCGTTTTTCTTTTTTCCCCCTAGCAATAAAGGTACTTTGTTTCCAGACAACATGTTGACTTTTCCCCAGTAGAAGAGACCCTATTTAGGATTGTTTACCACGTCGTCTCTGTGCTAGAGATGCCAGACGAATCACATATCCATTGCCCACGGCGCCCCTCCCCGCTGGATAAGCCTGACATGACATTATCTCTCTAATGACTCTTTGTGTTCCCCTCTTGTCCAAAAATAGCCCCTCCTCGCAAGTAATTGACTTTCCTGGGATTTGCAAACTATTGATCTATAAAAGCGAGGTGTTTCTGCCGGCACCAGCCAGAGGGGAGAACACTTATTTCCACCTAAATAAAACGCCTCCTGCAGGCGGATTTTCAGACAAACACAGGCAGATCGTCTCCTGAATCACACAGAGTAAAAATGAAGAAACACTAATACTGTGTCTTTGTACATGACATTACAGATCTATGAATGAAATCCAGATTGATTGACTATTCCCACATTTCTCTTTCAGGCACATACATCCACAGCCAAAATAAAGACGGAGAACTAGAAAGGTTTTTATTTAAAACTGGTCTTTGTTATTTAAAAAGTGGAAGTAAATGTTTTTATTTTAAGAATGACTGAAACAACAGAGCCCAGTCTGATGAGAAATGAAAGAGTCAGTTCCAGAGATGAAGCTCCAGACAAAGGTTACGTTTTCACCTGCTGTAATACCTGTAAAGTGACGTAAGCTGGCCGACATTTAAAAGAAAATAAACAATTGAATGACAACTGAACAACTGAAAGGGTTTCATTATAGATGAGATGTAAAGTAGATGTGTAAAGAGCAAAAATGACAATTTCCAGTGCTTTATATCACAGAGGCTTTATATGGACAGTAAATACTGCTAACGTTTGCTTTCTGAATGTTTATATATCACTTTAAATACTGCTCTGTGTCATGTGTTTCTCCAGTCACTCACGCTACTGTAAGTTTCTGTTATGTCGGGTTACACCTGCTTCTAACACTAAAGGAGGACTAAAATCCTCCTCAGTTCCTGCCATGCTAACACAACAGAAAGCCAGTACTTTCTGCAGGTAGTCCCAGAACAACCAAACACTTCTTGCAGTCGGAAAGGCCTTTATGTTTTAAGTGCATTAGGAATTAAACTCATAGATTTAGTGATTCTTTACCACTTGAGCTACAAGCAACAAAAACAAATTTGACATTATTTACATTTATACAGATTTGCTCCAGCTGCTCCAGCATGTTAGATCTCTCATACTCAGCATGTCAGAGTTTTAAAGGTGACCGTTACTAAAAATAAGCACATCAAATTTAACATTCCCATGAAGCACAACACCTGCTGACTACAAACACAGAGTAAAAATAGAATAAACCGCTTTAATTGCAGGATGCTAATATACATTAACTGTACAGAATGTCGTCTTTATCTTAGAGGTCTTTTTTATTATTAGTGATTAAATAGTAGTATTTTAAAATGAATGCTTTGAGGTTATTTACATGCAACTGTACACCTAAAAGGTTGACAAAACTGAAGATAGACATTAACATAGAATGTTTTTATGTAATGTCTAACATAGACTCTTTTTTTCTTAGAAAATAACCCATAATAATAATAATTTTATTTGAAATAATATTTTTTCTAATAATGTTTAGAATACAAATGATGTGTCTGTTGATAAATACATTTCCAGAACATTATATAATACTGGTAATACAGATAAGACGACAACCATGGTAAGCATTGACCCTGTAATAGATTATGTTGGAGCAGTCTGAAGGACATACTCATTCTCTCTCTCTCTCTCTCTTTCTCTATGTGCTGTATTTCCCAAAATAAAAGTCAGAAATAGATGCTCATGGGGAATGTGAGTGGGTCTTTTCTGAAGGAAAGGTCTTAGATAGTGGGAGGGAATATCACACTTGTGATTAGATTCGCTTTCATAATTCTAAGGTGTAAAAACGAGCCCACAGGACTGTGATGAGACTCTGATGCTTATGCATTCAAAGAAATGTTGATGTTTGATCTAGTATCCAATGCTGAAGGACCAAACACAATTTCAGTTTGATGAAATTAAAACATTTGACATTTACAAATCACTGTTAATACTTTCTTGGAGATGACGACCTTGAACAAAAACTAAACCATATCAATTTTTAAAGCTGTGTATTATTCATAATAAATCACTAGCCTGCAGTACATTATTGCTTTTTTAAAAACACTTATCACTTTAATTCAATTCAAGTCACATTTATTTATATAGCGCTTTTCACAATTTTTATTAATGCAAAGCTGCTTTAGGAAATAATATGGATAATTAGTGAATACAACTCAGACAGTGTTCAGTCTAAAAAATGCAAGGTGTTAAAATAAATATCAAAATAAGATGTGCAGGTGTGTTAAATGCATTGCGATGAATTTGACGAGCTTCAGGCCGGAATCGTGGCTTATCACACATTTTAATACAAATATTAAAGCCTACAAATATGTAGCAATGCAAAGTTTATGTAAATCACTAAAAAAGTAAAATCACTAAAAGTCTTTCATCCGCTCTGAGTGAGTGTGATATATGTTGATGTTGTTTATACAGTTTATACAGTAACTGTGATTTGTCATGAATAAAACACAACTATTCACCAATCACAATCAAGAAACTGAAACTAACTGTTTTATAAAAATTGAATAAATCAATAATGAATCAATGTTTTATAAACCTTTCCAGGCGGACATAGAATAAGCTCTTAGGTTATTAATATATAATATAGGCCTATGTTTTTTTTGTGTGACTTCAACTTCACCATAGGAGTATGAGAGCCAATCAGAGTGAGTTTTGGACAGAATGGATGTGTGGTGTCCTGAGCAAATCCTCTACAGTGAGTTTCTAATAAGAAAGTGAAGCTGATCCCTACAGACACAGCAGCAGAGATGTGAAGGGCACCGGCCGTGATTCATTCCCTGCCCACCGGCTGTTTACTCAACCACCACAGCTCTGAAACACTTACCACAAATTTCACCTGTAAATAAACCAAAAACTATGGCTGATGTCTCACATTAATAATCTTTAAAGCCTTTAAACAATAATATGACAAAGGTTTAGGCTTCCTCTCAAGCAAGATGCAAGGTACAGATGATTTGATGAAATGGTGGCAAACACAAAAATAATAAAAGATG
Organism: Beaufortia kweichowensis; assembly: GCA_019155185.1. Classification (NCBI taxonomy): domain Eukaryota; kingdom Metazoa; phylum Chordata; class Actinopteri; order Cypriniformes; family Gastromyzontidae; genus Beaufortia; species Beaufortia kweichowensis. The sequence goes on along the minus strand of CM032812.1, from coordinate 723,822 downwards.
AATAATATTATCCCTAAAAATACACACTCGAGCACACATGCACAAAACTGTGTTGTAGATGTTCAGAGAGCAGGTGATTCATTCTCTTCAACTGTATGTTGAATCTTTTAGCAGATGGATGATTCTCCTGACACAAACATCAGCACAGATGCCAAAACAAACAGTCGGGGAGGAGTGAACAGAAAGAAGCATCATCACCGGCACAGTTTCTCACTGTTCAGGGAATGACTGTCTCCATGTTTAAAGACAAGCGATTTATCTCACCATCACCGTCAATAAAACTCATCAGGCTTGGGACAAAACTGATAAAGGTGAGCCCAGGTCCCCATACACCGAAAGGTTTCCAGTAAAGCAGCATAACCAGTGTGAAAAGCTCATTTCACTGCAGATTACTCAACACATCACACCAGTGAAACCGAAGTCTCATGAAGTGACATGATGCTTTTCCCATTAAACCACATTCATGTTTATCTTAAAATACAAAAACTCACTGACACTCACTGTCTCTTTTGTTAATTGTGAAATCTTGGCCTGACACTGAGCAGTATAAAAGTATAGCAGTGAGGAAGCGACACAAAGTGAAAGATAATCTTCAATGGTCAAATACAATCACATATATTCTTTTACCATAATCAAATATTGCCTTATTAACAGTTTATTCTAATATTTGTTTGCATTGTGTTTCATATGTTTTACTTGAGAAATTCTGACAGTAAATGAGTGAAAATTAAAGCCCTGGTTCTGTGTGGTTTCTCAAACAGCCAAAAGATTCTTCTGATTCGGGTTATTGTTTCTAAAGGTCTGTTCACACCAAAGACTATACTAACTATAATTACAGGAACATGCTGAATTTGACAGGAACATGCTCTTCTCTTTGAAAACCTTTTTCTTGTTCCTTTAGCAGGTTTTTATCTATCTTGGTGGAAACTTGGTAAGGCGTTACAGCATTTCTCGTATCATTTCCTCCCAGAATAAATCATTTTGTTGTTTTCCTCACTATTGTAAGTCATATACACCACAACTAAAATATCAAAGAGTAACAATATCACAGGGATCATTTTTTCCAGCTGGTGATCCAATCAAATTTCATTCAAATTTAAAGAGCTCACACATTTCAAATATAAAACTGCATATTATCATCTGTTGGTGTGTTTAGTTGTTATGAGGCTTCAAGTCTTTCACATGTTTAGTTATCTGCTAGCTGATAAGTCTGGTTACCTAATGCATAATGTTTCGTAATTCGACACTAATACAATACTAGAATAAATGAAAAGCAGGCACTATGAGAGTGTGTGGACTCACATCAGGCTGTGTATTACACAGAACATTAGCACGCGTGTGTGTGTCAGTGCATGTTTCAGGGGCCGCAGGTATCATGTCGTGTCAGGGGTCATCTGACAGCTCAGGGATGGCCGGTGTCATCGCTCACAGCAGCACAACAGCATTCAGGTCTCACGTGCAGATGGTGTGAGTGTAAAGTCAGCTTATGTCATGTGTCTGAGCAAACTAATATGCACCTGTCACACGTCGTGTTGTTTCATGTGCCTTCTGCGCTATTAAGAGGATTTATATGCAACAGACAATCCGCCACTTTTCTACTGTAAACAGCCCAAAAGAAAAGCAGCAATATGTTTTTTTCCCAGTAAATCAGTTTCTGAAACTCCAATAACAAGAGAAAAGGTTAATCTAACTTTGCTTCAGGAGTTTCTACTTCTCTGATCAAATATAAGGCCTACAAACCGTTTTGTTGCAATATGATGCCAAAAATCCTTTCGTCTGCTTGGCTTAGCGCTGGTCTGTAATGTAATGACAAATCTGGACACACTGAAACAGAGGAGATTGCTTTTTGTTGCTTTCAGAGCAAACGCACGGCACTAATCGATATCACCTCACATCTACTGCGATGAGTGTAAATGATGTTGAGCAGCAGACAGATGACACTGATGATGTGAACGCTTAAAACTGCTCAAAATAACTAGGTACATTTAAACAGAAAACACATTAAAATATGAGGTCCAAACATTTCTGTCAAAACCTCGAAAAATGAATAACAACTTTTGTTCTTTGACAAAACAGCACAAAGGGTGAATTATTTCTTTATGATCAAACAGGAGGTCAAAGTTTCTTGCTTTCATCGAACAGCCTGAACAAATGTGTCTATAAAAATCTAAATTAGGATTACACAGTAACACAATGATTGTGCTTGTTAGAGCATTCAAGACAATTATGGCAAGTAATAGTCTCACTATATAAATCTACAATAATGCTATAATATTGTTGAGACACAAATATTATAGTCCAAATATGAAATGAAAGGCACAATAATAAAATCTGAAGGTAATTGATTTATATTTTGAAAATATTATTTGTGTAAATGGAGAATGGAGGTTATATGAGGATAATAGAAGTTAATAGAAGTTTTTCTGCACTCTTGTCAAATACAATCACAAGCGTTGACATGCGATTACACACTCGCTATAGCTGGCAGTTTGCGTTCACGTTCACAGCTGTAATGGGATAATGAAAAGCCTGTGCTTTTCACATCATTATACATCAGCTGACATATGAGATGAGATGTGTTAACCTCCTACACTTCACTCTCATTCACCATCACATAAAACATACACTCACCATCTTTTAATACACTTTACACCTCAAAACGCTGATGAAAAAAAAGCCTGTAAAAATATGGAAAAAAAGGAAAAACACTACACGGATAAAATGTTCTCTCTTGAGGATTATGAGCAGTATAGTTCATGCACATGTATAGTTCAGAGACTGATTTCTGTTTTTCTTTCCTTAAATAAATTCAATGTAGTGTGGACTGTATACATGAAGGCTTTCAGAAGAAATGACACACTTTAAAAATGTGACACATAGTGGACAAATTCTTAGTGCAGTTGTGTTATTAAACAGGTGACACGTCAAGTTTCAGTGTATGTGAATGTGCAACCTTTGAGAAATGCTTAAAAAACAACAAAAACTCTATTTTCAAATGATGTACAATAGATGTAGCCTAAGACTTTTTGTGTGTGTATTTATGTGTTTATTGTAGTAATACATGTTTTTTTGTCATTTTAGCAACATGCTAATGTCAGACTAGATGGGCTTATTTTCTTTAATGCAGTAATGACTTCTTTACATGAAATCACGCCAAAAGCTGAATGAAAGTAATGCTTAAAGCCGACACACGTGAATCATTTGATAATTATTCCTCTCTGTTATAGAATAATCAGCTGCTTGATTTCCTCACCGCATGTGTTCAGACTGATTGGAGTCCAGCCAAAGGCATCTTCAGCATCACTCTGTTGCCATAGCAACCGCTTTAAAATCCTGCACAAAACAACATGTTTCACACTAACAATGGCATTCCACCGTACTCATATATAATGTGCTGAATACACGGTTTGAGATCTACTCAATATTGTCTGTGGTTCACAGATGTAGCACAAAGCAAAGGTTTAGCAATTTCATATTTTAAAGACAAAAAATCAGCTGTTGTATAGTACAGTATGTACAGCACAGTTTCAGCTCTCAGTCTGGACTGTATATGAACCCTGCCGTGCAGAAGACATCAGACGCTGTGTGTGTGTGTATCAGGTGCAGCAGTAGTTTAACACACAGTCAGTAACGGTATACTGTACTCTATTTCACTGCCATCTATTCTCTGTAAGATGATAATAATAATATCCTGCTTCACACCTTTACCTCTCATGATTTAGTTGAAGTGTGCGCTTGTGAATTAAGGTGAAGATCAGTAATGTGTTGTGAACTTCTGCATTGAGTAAAAGTAAAAATCCTCTCTAAATTTGAGCTTTGTTTAGTCTAATGTGAATTTATCTTCCACACAACAAACACTGTAAATTATTGGGATGCACATTAACATACTGTTTTTATTACATCAGTTATTTTAATTTCATTTAATTGTGATAAGCACAACAGTGAGTGCCCATAAGAAAAAAAAATCTCAATTATTTCTTATAGACATCAATGAGATTAAATGGAAACTTGTTTAAGTCTTGTGTGCGTCTCAGATATTTCTCCTGAGAAAAGAATCAGAAATCTCACAGAGATCTCAACAATGACACAAACTCAACTCAGATTTGTCAAGTCTGACATTAAAAGTCAATAATATTAAAGATTTCAATATGAACTCAAACATTTCTCATCAAATTTACCCAAATCCTGATTATTTTACCTCAACAATCTACATTCATTTTACAGTTTTATACTCTTTAACAATTGTCTCATTTGTTTCCATTTTTATTTCTCTTAATTTCAGGAGAAACATCTGATACTAAGTGAACATCTAAACACAACTGAGAACTCAATCAATCACAAAGCGGTGAGAGATTTTTCTCAAAAGATGCCTTAAAAATGCTAATAAAAACAAAATAAGAAACTTATGGTGCTTATAGTGTTCATATGGGCGATTACAGCTCCAGTCAGTCTTACATCACTTTTTATTAGCGTTCTAATTATTCTTGCCAATGCATAATTGCTATCAGTCTAAAAATGGGTAAAATGAGCTAATATTAAGGGCCGTGGTCACCTCACACACACTACAGCTGTCTAGCACCTCTCTGTATCATGATGATTTTCCTCATGTGCTTCTGTTTCAGCAGTCAGAGAGAGTTTTCTCTGGCTTTTGTCTCTGTGTGTAATAGAAGCAGAGGTAGGAAGGAAGAGCTGAAGAGTCTACTGCCTGAAGCACTTGTTTGAAGTCAGACGTGAGCTGAGGTCTGCAGAAGAAATAAATCAATGGAGGAACGGTAATGAATTATTTCCTCCTCGCAGTCCGAGATAAAAGCGACCCCATGCTGAGCAGCTAACAGCCGGGAGCCGGTGCGCAGACATCAGCATGCTACAGCGGCACTTCTGCGTCTGCACGTGCGTGCGAGAAACTGCCTTTACCTTTCAATAAAAGCTCCTCTGGATGTTTCAACATTACATTCATTAAGTTAAGTTTAACAATAAGTTAACATGTAATGTAATACATTATGGCATAAAGCGGGAACTTCAGCTTCATCTATTGGAACGGTTAAAGAAAAACCAACAACAGCACTTGGATACTGGGCAACTTTAACCAACAGCCTGCAGTTAACACAAAGTCCTTTAAAGGCAGTTATAGAACATATACTATATTATGTTTTAATGAAACAGTATTAACTGTAAGGTAACGTTTCACATTTACACTTCCAGCTGTGATGAGGTTTTCAGACTCTTTCAGATGATTGGCATCATATCATGTATTACAGGACGCATGGCTCAGTTTATTCCAGCTGACAGCTGACTCTTCACGTCAGGTCACATACAGTATAGTCACGGACATGACAACATCAGTAATGACAGTAGTGACTTATGCTCATCTGATGAGCATGAGGTGAAAAGGGCATAAAACCTAAAGTCACTTTAAGACCCTTTTCATGACTGACATCTTCAGTTCCCATGGAAACCATCCAGGTGCAATTCATCACAAAAGCTGATTCTCATAAACAACATCTTCAAAGAAGAAGAACATCATCTGTCTGCCTGCGTGAATACTGATTCAATGTACTCTACTAATGCTTTCTAAAGCAGAGATAAAAACAACATCCACCTCAAGCTCTTTCTAACATCTGAAAATAAAATAACATTCAAATACAGACAGTTCATGTAAATAACTGCCTGTTAACAACATTACACTTCAATCCAAAATATTGTGTTTTGACCAAATCAAAATCTGACTGACATTTTACTGTATGTGTGCTATACATTTCCATTCATACTGGAGTATATTGCAGTGCTACTTTAGCAACATGCTAACATCACATTCTATTACAGTGTATTTTGGAGTCTATCCCATTCCATCTGGGTTAGGATGCTCCCTCAGAAGGCAGCTCACTGTTGTCTTCATTCATTATGTTAAATGAACTCTTGTGGTGTGTGATTAATTGACCTGTGACCCGTTCTGATACACAGAAACCCTGAGTGACCCGCTCTCAGCACCTTCTTTCTTAACCAATTACACATTCCTTTACCCCACTGCTCTCTTCCTTCACTTTTCTGCCTTTAAGACTCTTTCTGGGTAATAATTGGTTTTGGCATCAAATGACTATTGCGCTCTTTTTGTTAAACATTTCAAGTCAACATTAAATGGCATTCACAACCCATTTCTCCTCTATTATGTGATGAGAATGTGATTTTCTCCATCAGGAAGTGATTGGATTGTGAACTGGTTGGATGTTGATTGTGGGAGTGAGACATGGAGGCTGAAGGTCAAGTTCAACCTCTCAGCCTCCTGATTTATTAAGCAGGTCTGCTGACATGGCAGCTGAATGTGCTTATAATTCTTCCATTAATGAGAGCGGTGAAAAACAAATAGACTGTAGCTTAGCAAAGAATGCTGCAGTCTCTCTCTTGAAAAGGGTTGCCTGTGGAATTCTCCATGGTGCTGATAAATTGGTGTGTGCATGCATGCGCTTTGAGCAGTATCTCTTCTGATAGTACAGTAGGAGCAAATGAATGCAGTAATGTCAAATTTATTCAGATCTGCTAAAAGGATCTATGTTGCTCACCTGATCTCCTCTGCTAAAGCCACATGTGTGAATAAACTCTAAATTATGTCAAATGTAAAGCATATGGTAAATTTAAACACACACGCTGGTTCAGTCCAAAAACCCAAGTGAGCTGTCTACCTACAGTAGACATTATTTTCAAAAACAACAGAAGTTCTCTTGCCATAAAGACTTTTCAGAATGGCTGGCAGCAATATATCTTCTTCTTTTGGACGCTAAGGCCACATCATCTACTGCATAATATTTAGAGAGAATTCAATCCATGCACTGTCTTCCAAATCAGTCACTTATAGGCTTCCACTTTTGTTAGGAAACATGGAAATATACAAGAAAGTAGCAACAATAAAAGCAGCTAATGATCAAGATATGGTGATGTGTAAAGCAGATGATAAAATCAAACCAAAAAAAGAAATAGTTGAAATGCTTTCACTTCAGACATGAAATGTGCAGAACGAGAAGCAGGATCTCCTCTGGGACATCTGTGAGTCCTTCAATTTCAGCAATGATCCTCATTCCAGAGATATTTCCCCTCATTCCAGATGACATCCTCCAAAAATCCCACTGCAGCAACACTGTTAACCTTCAGAAGAGCCTGACCAGCTCAACATTTTATTACACTCCTACAGTCAACCTTCTCGCCTGAGCACAAGCGCTGGCTTCACTGTCACCCGGTTGGACACTTAAAGCAAAAGGGGTGTAAAATGACAACAGACAGTCAGCTAAACACAGTCATTAGCAAGGTTAATGTCTAGCGCTGGTTAATCGACCCGTGTTTTTGGCTCAGTAGCTGAATCTCAGAAATAAGAGTCACATGGCACCTCTAATGCTTTGATTTATGTCCTGCTGGAATAGATGTATAATTTTAGTCACACTTGTTCATTTCAGGAACCAGGACTGTGAATTGCATGAGAAAATTCTGGAATGAATTAAATAAGGGCGCCTGCTTTACGCAGCCTGGGACGATGGATGATTGGAGGTAATCTTGGCTTGCCATCTCATCCCTCTTTTTCAGCCAAAAGCACTCATCTCTCATCATTGGACCATGATTAGCATTCATCGGCCCAAAGGATCAGGTGCTCGCTTAGCCACAAATGGGCTAAGCGCCTCGGAGAGAAACGTAATGATGCCTGGCTCATTGAAAACCCCAAAATCTGCAGATTTGCCACATGCTGAGGGGGGATAATTTGCTGTGATGCAGAGGCAGAACTCACGGAAGGCTGTGTAGAGCTCCTGAAGGGTCAGGTGACCGTCGTTGTTGTAATCATCGTAACGCAGGAGGTCTTGCATGCTGCACTTTAGTAAGATTTCTTCCAAATGCTCCTTTGTGGAGATCTGTGAAAGTGTGTAATAAAATGTAACTACAGACACAACGAAACATCAGGCAAGCTTATCTGTCTTTTATTGGCTAACAGATGGTAAAAAGAGTTAGCTTGGTAATGGTTCTGTTGTATTTTTATATATGTTTAATACATAAAGCATAGTCAATCAGCATCTAAACGACACCTAATTATATTGCATAATTAACTTGCGACACATAATAAATAATATTCCATTTACAAGGTTGTGATTTTGTAAATCATTTAAATGATGAAAAATGTACGATTATTAGAAAAACCCAACCATCACTGAGGCCAAAAATGGACCACACAATAATTTTTATTCCTATTATGGAAAGTCAATGTGGTCCAATTTTTGGGTGAACTATTCCTTTATGCATACAAATGAGATCAAATTGTTCAAATTCAAAAATAGTTATGAGATTGTGTTGGACCTGTGTGAATTACAGATGTCTACAGTGACTTGTGTCCTGAAAACGAATCCCATCAGAATGAATCTTTACGTCATCCTGTATATGATGTTGACACAGTGATGTGGGCTTCTCTTACCTCTGCCAGCTCTTCACTGCTCAGATGCCCATCCTGGTTCAGATCTAAATACTTGAACATGGTGTCCACCAGGGCCCTCCTTCGGTCCATTGCACTTTCTAAAGTTTGTTTCCTGTCCATCTGGTTCCTGGACTGCATATCCAGCAGCATGCTCTTCAGCTTGTTATACTCCGCCATGGTGCATGTGTCGCCTGTAAAGACCCAGCAGAGGAATGGAATTAGCCTTCACCACCAAAGGCAGCTCATGGAGGAGTGTGGCGGAAACCACAAAGAGGCTGATTTACATTTGCAAGGACATGATTGTAATTTGCATTTTTGGACAGTCATTTCACGCAGGGGGTCTCAATTAATTCACTGTAATCCAGTGATTTACACCCAAAGACAAAAGGTAAACATTCTTATTTAGACACTTTATCTGTATCGCCGCCTCCTTCAGCAGTGGGGGATTAGCAAGCACGTTTTAAACTGCCACATTAATTCCCGTGCAGCTCTTTCGTCTATAAAACACGACGGAGAGGATGAAAACCGTGATTAATCAAGTGTGCCGCTGGCTGTTTTTTCCTCACCGGCAATAAAATTATACAAACACAGCCCACCCGCTGAGCATCTCTTAAAGACCCCTCGAGTGGGAGGAAGAGTTGACGGAGAATGAAACGGGTTCGAGGGGAGGTATTATGAAAAGCTCATTGTATATGAATGAGTCATTAGAAGACATCCCTACACAGCTTGAAAGATCAGTGATCCACGCCGAGAGAATGTCGCTAAAGCTAATGAATACCAAAAGAGGGCAGACTGACGTTGACACTGACCACCAGAAACTTTAGACCGCCTTATAGTATACATTTTGGGAGGTTAAGTTTAGCTGGCTTAAGCTGGTGGGTTAGCTGGTTTTCAAGCCTGATCAGATAAGACCAGCTAAAACCAATCTTCTAAACCAGCTAAAACCAGACTGGTACCTACAGACTGAAGCTTGAGCCTGTTTTCTGTGTTAATGGCAACAAATTTCAATCCAAAATATCTATAGTTTTGCCAAATGAGGTTTTAAGGAAAAAGTGGTAATTACCTGAATTTTTGGGCAGTTATAATGCGGTTTAGACTTCATTCTGTTGTGGATGTTTTCTAGCATCTCACACTTTCACATGCCCTCATGTGTCTGGCTATGATATCACATGTGTGTATTTGTCATCTCAAAGCTTTCCTTTTACTCATACAGCCGTCCTGATCAATCACTGACAGGCACATCTTCCAGTCAAACATGTTAATGAAGTACATCTATCACTTGTGTGCTCAGGGAAAGGTCACGCTGATATCGTATAAATTGTTATGACATGCCATAAATCTGACTTCACATATCTCCTTCTTCCCATGAAAGAAATCATACTGCATTTTTTACTTCACATCACTTCTCTTTTCTCTTATTACTCACACGCACAGAATTAATATCTGAAAAACACTTTTCAGGTAGAGCCGTCACAGCGGTTTATTGCATTATTGAGCTGCAGTGTGGAAACCACATGCAAAACCCTCAGATTATTACATCAGCTGAAGAGAACACTGTATTTCAGTTTTCAGTATTAAGTGTACTTTAGTTACTTTGTGAAAAGTAAAGTTGTGATTGGTTGTAGCTGTCCTCATGTCTAAACTGATCAGACCTGCAACACTGATTGAAAATACCAACACAAATAACAAAAGTGTGTTTTCATGGTTTTCATCAATAATTAAAGCCTTGATGAAAACATCCCAATAATTCAAATTAATCTCAAGGGTTTATTTTGTAAGTAATAAAGATCTGTATCATGTGCTTTAAGTGGAAATAAATGGTAAATGAGCACAATTAGATCTCGTTTATTTTGGCCTGAAATATCGATATGAAATGTTTTTATTCTGATTGAACTGTCAGTCATTATTATTTGACTTCGTAAATCTCTCATATGTTTTCGTAACTGTTGAAAGACATCTGTTTCCATTGAAAAACAGCCTTTCAAATTTCAAGCCAAGTGAAACCATTTAGCTTCAACTTATATATAGCGATGATTCACAAACTGTCAGAAAAGAGCAAAGCTTTAGGAAAGACTTCTGTAATACAGTAAGCTGTATGACTCACTGACAAAAATAAAGAATAAAGACATGAAATATGGCTTTGGATGAGTCTGATGAGATGACATTAACATGATGATCATAACAAGTGCAACATTATATTCATCACGCTTAAACAAAATCATTTACTATTGAAATCTTTTTTTATGAGAAATATTTACAGGAACAAAATGTTCACATATAAGAAACTAATGTGAAGAAACACTCTTTATATACAGTATTACTGTTAACATCAGTCAATGACTCTATTGTAATGTTGATATTCTCAGGTACACATCACTAATGTCTTTTAATAAATGTGTTCAACTCTCACGGCTTAAGAAAACTACTGTAAACGTCGGTGTGTTCTCCACAGATCTCTCATAAAATCTGACATTTTAAAACAGTGAAACACAGAAAGACATTACTGATTGATTTTCAGTGTCCTGTTAGCTTTGCTTGGATTCATCTCTCATCGGTTTCTCCCGCTGTGACCCAGCAGGCTTTAGACTGTCCAGAGCGAGAGATCATGAGAAATGGAAACAGAGCTTTCAGACAGATGATTTCTCAGGAGTTTTGAGTCCTTCGTCTTCTGACATTTAACTGAATTTCTCTATTCATGTCATCGGACTCCTTCAGTCATAATAAATCAGATTGACATGTTGACAACGCAGTTCATTTAGACGTCTCAGTATGAAAGTGACGTGTAATGGCAATTCTTTTTTCCATGCGTCTGAAGCACACACGTATTATGAACACTATCAAAGCTTTTCCTCTGATCATTTTGCAGAGTTCGAAAAATACTATTGAAAATGAATCTTCTTGAAGTTGGAAAAGAAACTCTTCAGAAATTATATATGTAATATTGCAGTGCGTGAGTCTGAAGGTTTGACAGTCAGTATATTTTTTAAGGCACGAGGGCTAATCCCTGTGGATAAATGTCACAACCAGCCTGAACCGTCGCATATATTTAGATCCTCAACTTCTTCTTGAATATTTCCTGCTCAGAAGATTATAACAGATTATACTACCCTGTATTTTTAACACACAATACAAGAAAAAAGAAAAATCAAACCATCAAAGTAGTAGTTATGCACAGTTTTGTAATTCAGTGTAGTCTAAACGTGAACAATGCATCTCATCACAGTGAACATGTTTACTAGAGTAACACAGTTGAAACAGAACCTTGATGAACACACAGGTCAACAGTATTTTTGAGTCTGAATTTGTCACCGTACAAAGGGATTCTAAAGACAAAACAATTCAATGGCTGTCAAACACTAAAACGGATAAAGATCATGAAACCTGATGACATTTTCAACATTAGTATGTGCTTCAGCACATCTGCAGAATACTGCACAGTGTGTACAACATACAGTTTTTCATCAATAACGGTCAACCTTCAGCATTCTGGGATTTCTGGAATTACACTTGTTTAACAGACTAACTCGCCTCGGCACTATTGACTTATTATCTGTACATGAATCTTTAATCTTTCATCACAATGTATCTAAAATGTCTCAAATGATTTCATCAGCTACTTTGTTAATGTGAGGTCATGGTTGTAATTGGCTTCTATGAAGCCTGTATTTATACTGCATTATAAGAGCATTTGTAATGCATTATAATACAGGCATAATGCCTTATAAAAAACCTTATAACATGTTGTATCATCTTATAAATAATCATAACATTAGATACAATCCATTATAATGAGCATATGAGCATATGTAATGTAAAATGTAATGTAGCATATGTATGAGTGTGAATGTTACATATAGCCTATTGTTTAATAAGCATGGAAAATTCCTGACTTTAAATAAGTACGACATTTGAGTCATAAGAATGTACAGGTAGTGTTCAGATACAGAAACAGGGGTTGGTAAGGTACTCTTTTATCATCAATATCTGATAACAATATGAACTCAATAGAACGTTTGGGAATTCCAACATGACGTCTCAGTGGTTTCATCAGCTCAGTGGCTTTAATGTTATAACATGTACATGCACCATAACATGTAAATCGTTTTGGATAAAAGCATCTGTCAAATGCATAATTGTAAATGATTAGTGTGTTATGTAGCTGTTTGTGCATGTAGAAGATCTGCAGAGTTACAAAGCTCAAAGTCTCAAACCCAAAGAGATATTCTTTGTAAATGTTAAGGCTCAGACACATCTTCCTAAAACACCTCGTTCAAACACACCCCCACATTTCTATGTAGAAAGTAAAGTATTCCTAACCGCCCAAATGTAAACGTAAAGAAAGAAGATGTACCTTTATTCTGACTGTTGTATTGCTGCTGCTGGCACTGCCGTGTTGTGAAGACGCTGTGTTTTTAAATATGGTAAGAGGCGTAACATTTCCCAGAGCCATAGAGAAACAAAGTTTCGACAACAGAAGTTCAGAATGCTCAAGGGTCACGTGATTCATGTAGCCTTCAAATAGTTCCAGGAAGTTCTTGGCTGGCCATTAAAATACATTGAGATCAACAGAGAAAACTTTTACATTTTTAAAATTTAAAGTTCATAAATGCATTGATTTGCAATATTTGCACCGACACGTATATGTAGCATTTATATGTAGTTACATCAATTCATTCTTTTATAAAATCGGTTAATGTTTAAGGATATAAGTTTTTTAAGAGTTATTTAAGAGTTATCAATAGTGATAGTAATAACTATAATAATTCCTCAAACTCAGACACAGTATATTCAGAGCAGTTAGTCTCTGAGTTTTCTCTTAATGTACACACATCCTATATGGATATACAACTCATATCATCTAATCTTAACTTCTGTGTGGATTTATTTTATTGTATTGTAATTTAAATTTTATTGTAAAACCTTAAAAGATAATGTCCGTTTCTATAAGATCATTTTTAGTTTCTTTGTAACAATCCTCAGAAGACAAAGCAAAACAATGGAAACCCTAAAGAAAGCTTTATAAGGAATTTACTGGAAGACAAGTAAAATGATGCTTCTGTTGTCATGACTGTTAGCAGGAAGTAGAAGAAGAAGAGGAGACAGTACAGCTCTTTCATGTCTTACGCATCCCAGAATAAAGTCACTTATTAGAAAAAATGTATTTTCTTGCTGTTCATCTAAAGAATGTGAGCATTCGTCCTGAAGTGCATCATTATTTAAAGATAACTGTAAAAATTTTCTCATGCTAATAAAAGCTTTAAATGCAAAATGCCTTGCTTTACAGTATAAATGACATGATAATAAGATATCATTACACTCTTCAGCTTTCAGGGTGGATCATTTCATCTTCAAACATCAGCAGAGTCATTCCTCTATATCATATATACTCTTAAGAACCCGTTTTGGCTGTACGTGGTTCCATTAAGAACCTCTGACATCTAAAAATCACTTCTGTTTCACAAAAGGTTCTTTGCAGTCTTTAGACTATAGAAAGGTAAGGAAAAAATGGTGCTTTTAATAACCTTTGATAGATGTTCTTAAAGAGGTAAATGTTCGTTTTCAAACCAAATATGGTTCTTCTATGGCATCGGTGTAAAGAACCTTTTGTAAACATTGTATACTGTATGTCTAAATACATATTTTTTATTGATCAAAATTAATTTTAATTTTATAAGAATCGAATTTTATAAAACAATATATAAAATAGATGTACAGATCCAAAAACCCATGTATGGATCAAATGCAGCACAAGAAAAGGAATCAAATTTTGATCAATTCACAAACTGAATTAAACTCCCAAAGAATGTTTTTTTTTTTATTTAAAAAAATAATAATTTAGCTTTAATTGTAATGTGTGGACATTTATACTGATTTTATTTTCTGTACAGAAATCTCACATATAGTAAGTATATTATGTACAGTGACAACAGCAGGTCCAGTTATGTGTCTCCTAAATACGTGTCTACCGGCCACACTGTGCTGTTAACATCACATATGACATATGGCAGTTTGGTTTTTAATATAGATAAATATTATTGTAATGCTCTAGTGAAATAATGACTTTTGTCTTGCAGTTGAACAGTGTGATGTGCACGTGTACAATCATCTGATCTCACGAGAAAACGCAACTCCGTACAATAAGAATTAAGCTTTGATCAACAGTATGTTTTCAGCTTTATATCCACTAAAGACAGATTCGAAATAAAAACTATTTCACATTTTACCGATACTTTACAGAAGGTTTTTTTTTCTTTGCTATTGAGTCACACATCCATTTTTACACCTTTAAGAATTACTGCAGTCATGTGAAATAATACATTACTCACAGAAATATGGTGATAATACCACAAAAAATGAATTTAAGCTTAAAGTAAAAATGAAAATATTATCATTTATTTCTGTCTAAACTGTAGTGTTTACTGTACAAACATCATGCCTTTTATTTGTCTGAAACACAATTCACAGCAGTGTGTCATTGTCAGACGGAGGGTTTCAGTCAGGGGATCATGTTCAGGTAAACAGACTAAATGAAAGAAAGTCATTAACTGGAAAGCAGAACTAATGAACGATCTAAATCATAAATCAACATTCACAAACACTACACAACTGAGTCTCATTCATTATCAATTTGGGTCAAATGTGTCCCTCGGTGTTTAAGCAATCCTACCAATAAATAACAGCACACTTCTGAATTAGCACAGGAGCCTAATGAAAATGATTTTTAATGAAATTGCGTCTGGAAAGCTGAACTTCTTTATTGCATTTAGCAGATTATTTGCCCGATGGAGCACTAAATGAAAGCAATTTAGCCAACATAAAACAGCATTTGCAGCCCATTTTACATCTTTAATGTGACATATTTCTGAGTGAAACAGGATATTTAATGAGAAAACATAAGGCGGGACTTATTTAACTCATCTGAAATTGATTGAATGATGAAAAGTGAAGTAAGAGCTGAATGTTTGCAGTGGATTGCACTTCTGAGGAGGATCATATTTCCATCAGGACCGAGTTTTTTTCAGCATCTTGATGAAAGATTATCAGGACAAACACTTCTTTTGTCTTTAACATTACAGAATATGTATTGATAACACAAACATGCACACACAAACACACAGTACTAATTTTATGCTTTGTGCAAATGTGCCCACCTCCATTTATAGTCTTTTTTTAGCTTTTCCCTCCTTCAATTAATATCACGGCACAAAGTGTGCTTCATTACCCAGAGAGACGGAGGGGGAAATGTGTGCCGACTGATAATATGAACACATGTTTCCCCTGGAGCGACCTTCATCTCCCACAATCCTCCTCATCAGACGGATGGCTAATCTCAACACAATGAGGGAAGTTGAGCTCCATTGACTGAACTCTTAATTAAAAGCCAGACAAAAGTCTTTCATTCTCAATGTTTCCGCTAGGCTGGAATTAAAGAGCAAACACAGACAGATGCCTTAAAAAACTGACAATACAGAAAGATGCTATAGAACAGATTTCACTAATCTGACATTGCTAAAGTTTAATAAATTGACAAAGTGAGGAAAAGAGGTATGTAAAGAGGCACATAGAAAAACAGTAGAAATGCCTGAGACTGTTTGGAAATGAAAAAAAAAAGCGTTACTTTCAGTCACACATAGAAAATGTGTGAAAATACAGGAGAAGTACCAAGTAACAATTATTTGTTATACATATACAGTAGAATATAACATTTTTATTTCTTTTACAGCCACAAAGACAATAAAGATTTTAAGAATAAAGTTGATATTGTTATAATAAAGTCATAGCGTTATGAGAATATTTTCTTTTCCATTTCGGTGATAGCGTTTACACTGTCACGCAGGCTAAAGGAACAAACTGTTTCCTACTCTGCAGGGAAATCTTTCTGTAATGCATGTATCATGTATTTAGATTTATGCTGGTATTCCACAGAATAACATACTACATGGATAAACACATGAAATTACCAAAGCGATCAGAGGATTTACCTCACGGGTCTTTGAGCAATACAGCTCATAATAAATGAATCAGTTTTTGAGTGATTCAGATGATTATACTAATGCGCAATGCATTTAAATCACTGCAACAATATCAATAGTTTTGACTTCCATGAGACATAAAGATCAAATTAAATTTGAATGCATTAAAAAATTAATGCAACTCCTCTGTAAAGAAGACTCATTAACTACACATTTGGTTTGTTTTAAAACATTTTTGACATGTTAGCATCACTGTTAATCTGTTTTGGCAGCCATAGAAACACGTGAATGAAATTCACAGAGCGAAGAGTCGGAGGGAACTAAGCATTAATTGAAATGCCAAATCCTAATATCTGATTGGTTGAAAGGAAGGTCAGTGTTCAGTTGGATGTGTTTGTTATCCTACCGCAAGTTCACAGTAATGCTCTCGAAACAGATGCAACACAAACTGAAAAATGACAAATTAAAGACCTGAGTGCTATAAACAGACAGAAGAGCTGACACGGAAAGCCAGAAAGCTCTTTATTAAGACACTGAAGCTCAGGTTAAACTAAACATGTGAAAAGTGCTGCTAAACGGCTCATTGTCACCTGTTACTTCACTTTGCATCATATTATGAAGTGTGCTTTGTGAACTGTGATTTAAGTGACAAATTTCCACAATAGCTCCAACTTACATACTGTATAGAAAAGAAGTCACCTGTAGTTTTATGTTTTAAACAGAGATGGCGATAAAGAGGCAAAAGTTACAGATTGCAGCTTTAAGCTTCTTGTCAGTTTTCAAGAGAAATCTACAACAGCACAATATAGAGTTAAATGAACAGCATGTAAATAGGTGTAATACAGTACAGTAGTAGTGCATGAGTTTGAAGAGTATAGTGTACTGTATGTAGGTGTCATCTCTGGCCTCTGCTGTTCAGATCATGATGATTTCCGTCTGTTTTAACATCTGTGGCTTTCAGACTCCGTCACCTTACATGAGCGTGAATGTGCTCTGATTCCCATCACGGCATGATTTAATAAGCCCACGACACTTTCATTTCAAAACACATCTCCTCCTCCCAATCGATTTAGCAGGCTGATGGCGGCATGGCCAAACACACACACACAGCGGTGAATAATGCATCTCAACGAGTAATGCTGGAAGCCGCCAGAGGGAATTTGAGCAGATGTCTGTACACCTGCCGGTGCATCTAGTTGTCACGCTTGTTTGCTTTCATTTATGATCGCAAGTAAACAGGTTTAAGGTTCATTTTTGATGTGATGAGCAAATGATCAACCTTCATTCATTCCTCGCCGAGTGTTTAAAGCAGCTTTTGTTCTGCTGGTAATACAGATGTATTGTATGTATGTACCGATGATTTTATGATGATAAAACAATCACTTTAAAGCATTACACTGTTTGTTTGAGCATTGACCGTTTTGCACCAATAGCGTGAGAGTGGGGTGGGGCTGTCTGTACATCACGAGGTGATCACGAAAGATGGTGTTTCAGGAATAATGTTAGAAATCATTTGTTTTTTGCTATAGCGTGGTCTGATACACAATCACACACCTTCATCTAATGAGATGTCATGTACAGCCAGAGTACATTATCCTGCTTATTACATGACTTGACAATTAAATTGTTACTCATTAAATATTGATTTGAAATGTTTTATAAGCTTATTTTGAACAAATACAAACCTTCCACAAGGAAAAATCCTTATCAGCTTTAAACACGACACAATGAACATAAGGTTTGGTTTAATCTTTTTTAAATATATCATATATATGTTATTAATTAGGCATATTTCTATCTGATTTATTCCTAAAAAATATATTTTCAAGGTCAAGTTAACTCTTACTGTACGTAAGCTTTTAGTTTTGAGTATTGGGGAATAACACACGTTGTAATGTCACAACCGGCCAATCAGAATCAAGTACCAACACTCAATACATTACATTACGCACGTCTGATCTGTAATGGAAAGAATTATATTTACAGTTATGTTCATGGCAACTTCTTAAAAAATAAATGAAGTGTTCAGACCTGTAAGCTGCCACTAAACCTGTCCTGTAGAGAATGAATTTGTAATGTTCGCTCAACTCCACTGGACATATACTGTAGAGTTAGAGCGAGTGCTGAAAATGACCTTTTAAATACACATGAACAGTCACAAAACAACACATTTTATTCCTACTGTACTGAAAAACAGCTTATTCAATTCTCTCTTCTTTCAGCTTTAAAGAGAACATCTGAAAGAAGACACAACGTCTTCATCTGAGCTGAATTATATTCATCAGCTCCATTAATAAACATTTCTTACTCTTTCATCCTCTCTCAGATCAAAGATAATCCCTTAAACCCAGCGACAAGAAACCAAACGCTCCCAATTATCTTAGCTTGCGTCAGGTGAATGAAAGATAAAGGGTTTTGTGCTGACATGCATCATTAGATGGCTTCTGGAGATGTGTGAATGTGCGATAACTGTAATTTTTGTGCTATATGTGACAAATCTCAGGAAAAGAAGAAGACAAATCATAGCAGAGGTGCCTTAAGTATTGATACTAATCTAAGTGTTTGACCAATACTGACCAACTCACAACATAGAAACAGAAATCAAATTATTTAGGATCTTTAGGATCAAATGAAAACAGTAATATCAAAATATATAAATACTGATTTGTTCAATATGAATATACTGTACATTTAACTGTTCAATCATACCGTATATTAACATCAGTGTTAGTGACTATAAGAGGAAAAGACTTTGATGGGCTGTTTAGTGATTTTGTATTGTGATTTGTTTGATGTATTGTGTGTTTAATTTGAGTTTGTGTATTGTGTGTCATACAGACAGAATATGATCTGGACAGGTCTGCAGCATTAAATGATTCAGTCAACATGAAGTGGTATTCATCTTTAGACATCTCTATTTCAACATATAAAAATATAAAGTGAAAGAAGATGTTACACAAGAAAGAAAATGAAGCATGACATGTGGTGCTATCAGGAAAATGAGTGTTGCGTATCGAAACCGACTCAAACTGAATGTGATTTTGAAGTGGTTTATGGAGGAGGATTTCAATCTCAAATTTCGAAAGGGTCTCAGTCAGGGAAAAATAATCCATTTCACTTTTTTAAAGCATCTAATATCTGCAACAACATACATTTATATGACACTTTTAGAAAATGTATACACAGTTTACTTTTAAAAGGCAATCTCTTGTTTCAGAGATTTTTTTCAAAAGGACACAGAGATGAGTCCTTCTGAATAATCTCATGGACTGATGAAATTGGACACATTATATTACATGAGCGACAGCAGATCCTCAAGGTTTGGTCTAAATATATTGGCGACACTTTCTACATGATATCAACTGTGAAATGAAAGTAGCTGACAGTCATATGGTAGTGCATTGTGATCAGGGTTTAAAATGAACCAATTTGGCTACTACATTTTTAAGTTACCGGCCCTTCAGAACTTCTACTAGCCAAAAATGAAAGAAAAAAATATGTCACATCTTTATTTGTAAATATTTATTATATATTGTATTATTATTTATTATTCAATCTGAATTTTATATAATTTAAACAAAATTCTGTCATCCTGCCATTTCCTCCCTTTCTCTATTATCCTTGTGCTATTCACCAAAAATGTCTTTTAGGTAAGCAAGTCAACACAGTACAATGAACATCATCGAATCAAACATGTTTGGGATGACTTTTCTTTTAGTAACCCCAGCTAAGTATCGCCACATTATGCTGCGTTTTAGACAACCTCAGATTTTGGATATTTTGTCCGACCTCAATGCGTTCCAGTCAATCACGCACATTAAAACGCCAAAACAATATACATTATTTGATTTGTTTAATACAACTTACAGAAGGGACTTTGCTCATGTCCTCCGTGCAGTAAAGTTTCTTTTTACATTTTCACATGATATAGCTGACTGTAAACTCACTGGAAGCATCTTGGCGGGACATCAAATGACGCGTCTCCCTTAGGGTAAGGTTGATCGATCTGCCCCAAGTTCACACCGTCAAATGTCCGACTTCGAGTGCCTTTCCAGACGTTTTCTTCTGCGTTTGACGTGAGAAATATCCTATATCTGAGTTGTCTGGAGCGCAGCAGTCTTGTTTCGAGTCTAGCGTGCCATCTTTAAGTCAGCTAGTAAATGCTGTATTTAGTATATCATGATGACTCGCGGGTTGAGTATTTACGCTAAACATGCAAACATTTGCTTACATGAGCTCTACTGAGAAATTAACGAGTGAATATAATTCATAAAAAGTAACCCGCCAAATTGGCTAGTGATTTGACAACGTTACCCGCCACAGCTGATTTTCACCCACATTTGGCGGGTTGGCGGGTGTTAATTTCAAACTCTGATTGTAATTATCAGATGAAACCAAATTACGGCCATGACGATACACATACAGTGATATTGCTTTACTCCAATCCCTTTTTATTTATTTATATAAATTTAGGGATGAATAGATTTAATGTCTTAGGTATGTTTTCAAGAACTATTTCTTTTTAATCAGTGTCAACTGGGACACATTCTGGTTTCCTCATTATTTACTGTGTCAATGACGTATAAACAAGTTAAATTACACGCATTTCTGTCACTGAGATTACTTCAAGCTAAATCCTATAATTATCTAGTACATTTTTAAAACCATTAAATGTCAGTCAAATAAAAATTTTTTTTAACCACTTTTAACAGATAATAAGCTACCCACATTTGTAAACAAAGTACAAATGTATTTCTTTCAAACTGAGCGGTTTCAGGGAATGTGATGAAACTTCTGACAAGGAAACATAGGGAGCATCGATGCTTCCTGGATTTTTGCGTTGCATTGTGGGAATTATTAGGGCACGTTTTTGAATAAAACAACTAAAATTAAAATATCCGACTCCCTGATCAGTGTCCTGACTACTAAACAAGAGAGCTGACTGAGACACCCATTATAACATATACTTTACCTACAAGAATTTAAATTTATTCATATCATGATAAAAGACAATCCACCTATAACATAACTCTTCTCAGAAGAGAAAAGCAGGACCTTCAAACAAGAACACTATCACTCTTTCTCTCTGTTTTATTTTTAGAGATAAAACCATTGAAAGGCGCTATCCAAACCATGAATAAAACATATAACTGCACATGATGGGAAACCATTCTCCTGTTTCAGCGGCTACTTTAAAACTATATTTTCTGCTTCTGTTATTGTGTTCTGACACACATCTTCACGTCAGAGCTGATACTAAACTAACTGTGAAGGAATCTGAGCCAGAAACAGGTCACAACAAAGGCTCAACACTGAGCCCAACATCATTGTGGAGAAGACAAATCGTAGATCATGCGAATTCGTATGAATTAGTCTATTTTCCATTGCTAACGTTGATACGTTCCCAATCACCCAGTCCAACTCAATTTATCTCTATAAAATATAAAAATCCAGCAGTTTGACAGTAGATATCTGTCTAATCTGATGTAGTAATATACCACATGAACTCTTTTTAATCCAAATTCTTGGCACATTTCTGTCAAGCAAAATGCAGATGTGTTTGATGTGTTTGATCCTGCTGAAGTCTTTCCTCTGATAGTCTGGATGAATCAGCATTATAAATGCACTGCTTCATATGATAAACTGCACTTTCAGAGAAAATCAACATTCTTAATGTAATGATAGAGATGGTCTTTTACAATAATTAAGGCTTCAAGGATGGTAACGCAAGGAAACAAATCCCTCTAGACACAGAAAAGCATTTCATAATTCAAACACATTTGAAAAAAGATGGAAAGATTTAACTTCACTAGGTTACTCGTGGGATCAGTTTGAAATCAAGCATGAATACAGCAAATTGGACTTTTAAAAGCAAAACTGAACCTATATGTCTGAAATATTCAAGGAATACCTCAAGAAATTGGTCAACAGAAACCTTTGTTAGTGTGTGTGTGATATATATGGAGCGTTGCTTTAGCTAACCTTGGCATTTTTCTTTTTTTGTGGTGTACTATAAATGCTATAAATGTGCAGATTTCTTTCATTCAGGGTGAACTCCACAAATGAGTACAAAATGGGTGCAATTTTATTACTATTATTTACTACATATATATTACTACATTTTCTCCAACTGAAAGGTTCACACTGTGGCGTATCGATCATCTATTGATCTATTGCTGTCTCAATGCTGTACTTGCCTGTACTTGATGTTCAGTAGAAATAACCTGTATGAATGATGGTTTAGATCTGCCCACACACACACAGATCAGCTAAACATCAGACCAGCAACAGTGAAGATGTGTTATTATCTTGTGTTTATCCTCCTGTGAAAGCAACTGGCCTTCAGAATTGAGTACAAACTGAAATATGGTGATCAGTTTGCTGCTGTGTGATTAACTCACAGCAAATAAACATTAGTGAAATCTCAACATGTTTCTACAAAGATAAGAAAAAAAGAAACTGTGAGAATTAGTGTGCAATAGATTTAAAATTGAAAAGTTACTTTACTAGACATGAATAATATATTAATTATGTGCCTTTGGCATATTTTGTTTCCTTTTTTACAGTAGCAAAAATAAATAATTGGGAAAAAATAAAATACAAACAGCAATACCTCATATAGTGTGTGTGCGTATGTGTGTGTGCCTGTGTGTGTGTGTGTTTGTGCGTGTGTGTGTGTGTGTGTGCATCCGTTCCTGCATGCGTGTGTGTAACGAATTAGATATAAATGACAGATTATATTTCAAATTGTTTGTCTTCTCTGAACTCGTGTCTTTACGGCTGAAAGTCGTATCTGAGAAGTCAAAACAGTTTGTATGTATTACAAATGGGCTAATAAAGTATTTCAAATCAATCATTTATCTCCAATAATTGACTCAATTTCCTCAAGTTTTATTGAAGCAATAAATACAAAACTGCAGGCAATGATACCAAAGATTCTGGCAGTCAAGGCCAAACCAGTAATCCAATAAACATAATATCCAAAAACTTCACAACAAAAAGCCCAATAACAAGCTACTAAGTAGCATTCTTGTTTATTAGTTTACATTTACACATTCGACAGACGCTTTTCAACTCACATTCGTTTAAAGTACGCTAGTTTAATCGATGTGTTTCTTGAATTAATGTTTGTGATGCTAGCACAACTGAACTACATCTTACTGGGCGTATACATATCCTCATAGATTTAAGTAAAGTTTACAGTACACACACACACACATCTGTAAAATAATGACACTGTGTTATTATGGTATCAGATGATACACAGGAGCGCTTAAAGAAATAACAGGACACCGGGAAGCGTCTCAGAGGTTGTGTTAGTACATCGCTCAGTAGACGAGAAATATATAAGCAGACGTTCAGACTGAGAGAGTGATCGAGACTCTCTTAATGAGCACATTGAACACATGTCACCAGCTATTAGAGCTCATTTCTCTTGCTGGACTCATGGGGATGAACACACTTCTCTCAGCGGACGACATTAAAATGCTTTGCCTATCTTTCAATGTATGTGTGAGGATAAAGACTGTGTCTGGACTCATGTGGAGAGGACAAAGCTAACTAAACACTGTGGACCAAATATATTCATATGAAATCATTTATATAAAATAAATCAATCCCAGGAACACAAGGAGATGATCCACTCCTCCATCAGCTACTGTATACAGTCCTCTGGGCAGATGTGGATGACATTTAAAGACAGTCTCTCATAACATCTTGAAGTGGCCGTGTGGAAACACTTGATCTGACAGCTTACGTTTCACACAACACAAACTGCACAAGGTCAGCTGTGAACGAGAGATGAAGTGACTCGTGAAACACAACAGCTTCGTCTACATTTACACAGGACATTCAGTGATCTTTTGTGACTAAAGTCATTTCACTGCACATTGATCTATTGAAAGCCAAATGTCACCTCCAATCTCAGCTCAGTGATTAAAATCATTTACTTACATGACATTTAGAGGATAGAAATCATTTTAGCTACACAAATAAAAAACATTTTAAGTTTAAATACATTATATTACAGTCACTGTTGTGCAATGATTACTTTATTAGTAATGACGGGATTACTCTCCATTTTTAGCATTATAGCATAAATGTCCAAATTGGGCCCAAATAGCCATTTTCTCTCCCGGTGTCAAGTGACCCGTTAGTATTACAAGGTCTCAGGTGTGAATGGGGAGCAGGTTTGATACATTCTCTCACTCTCTCATACTGGTCACTGGAAGTTCAACATGGCGCCTCATGGCAAAGAACTCTCTGAGGATCTGAAAAAAAGAATTGTTGCTCTACATAAAGATGGCGTAGGCTATAACAAGAGGTTGAAGGGGTGGGGGGGTCAATGCTCAGATCATACGCCGCACACTGCATCAAATTGATCTGCATAACTGACGTCCCAGAAGGACCTAAAGATGATGCACAAGAAAGCCCTCAAACAGTTTGATGAAGATAAGCAGACTAAGGACATGGATTACTGGAACCATCTGATAAGAATAAGATAAAGTTATTTGTTTCAGATGGTGTCAAACATGTGTGGCGGAAACCAGGTAAGGAGTACAAAGACAAGTGTGTCTTGCCTACAGTCAAGCATGGTGGTGGGAGTGTCATGGTCTGGGGCTGTATGAGTGCTGCCGGCACTGGGGAACTACAGTTCATTGAGGGAACCATGAATGCCAACATGTACTGTGACATACTGAAGCAGACCAGGAGAGAAGAGACTGGGACACAGGGCATGATAACGACCCTAAACCCACCTTCAAGACGACCACTGCCTTGCTAAAGAAGCTGAGGGTAAAGGTGATGGACTGGCCAAGCATGTCTCCAGACCTAAACCCTATTGAGGATCTGTGGGGCATCCTCAAACAGAAGGTGGAGGAGCGCAAGGTCTCTAACATCCACCAGCTCTGTGATGTCATCATGGAAGAGGACTCCAGTGGCGACCTGTGAAGCTCTGGTGAACTCCATGCCCAAGAGGGTTAAGTCAGTTACTGTTATACTGTATACTTATGACTTTACATTGTAGCAAAGTGTCATTTCTTCAGTGTTGTCACATGAAAAGATCTAATAAAATATGTACAAAAATGTGAGGGGTGTACTCACTTCTGTGACACCCTGTATCTCTTTTACCAATACCTGACACAATAACAACACTTATTTCTGCTCCCGTCTCTATTCTTTTCCTATTCCTTCTACACTTTCTGTAAAAAACACCTTGGCTGTGTATACTGTGTTAGGTTAACTAATACCAGTGCACTTAGAGTTAGGTTATGTTGGGTTAACATTTTGCTCTTTTGTTCTTTAATTGTTTCTTTTGTTTGTCTCACTTGTCGCTTTGGATGAAAGTGTCTGCTAAAGGACTAAATGTAAATATAATTCAAAACATACTGTATCTTCAACAAATCTGTGTGAAAACTTAATTTCAAAATTATATTAAAACAAGTTTTGTTAAAATAAGTTAGAAATTCATATGAAAATGTGGTTCGAAAAGTTTTTATTGTAATTGAAAGTACTTTAATGACTTTAAATTAGGTCATTTAAATACTATATTAACAATCTATTTAGAAGTGATAAATTACTGTGTTATGTCTAACATCACATGAGAGTAATTTTTATGATTATGGTTGCAGGGTTACCACTGCACATGATCTGTGTAGTATCAAACCTCTGAACACTCTCAGATACTGTAGAGAGTCCCAAAATCCTTCTAAAACGTGTGTTTGAGAGGTCATGAGATCTGTCCTGCAGCGATCACATTAACAGACTGCTATCCTGACATCAACTGTTATTTATTACCCTGAAAAGATTTTTTATTTAACTGTGCTATGCTTTTTGCTATATTCTTGGCTCTTTTTATCTCTTCTGTTTACAATCAATAATTTTGTTAATAAAACACCCACATGTACCTGTCAATGTTCATAAAGAAGCGAGTTTATAAGCAGCTATAAAAACTGTTTATGCTGACAGTAGCTACATCATAACATTTACATGCCTTGTAATACTGAATGAAAAAGCCCAATCTCTTTGTGTTCATTACTCTGATAAACACTATAAATGATAAATGCATTTACAAACAACTACTTGGATGTACTCGGATGGTAAACCCAAACCCTGTGGGAAACACAAACAAGATCTTCTCAATATCTCATTTGTTGCTCTGAGATAGATGATATTAAGGAAAGAAAATGAAAGAAAATCTCTCAACAATATCTAAAACTCTTCTCAGATTTGACAAGTGTGTGTAAACATTTCAATTACATCACTTACAACATTTCATTTCTGCTAATACCAAACTACTGTTACTCTGTTTCCATCAACACTTTTCTTGAAGAGCTTTTAAAGGAAAAGTCAAAGGCACGGTGGATTTTTAAATGAGACATTTCTTTTGAAAGACCAACTGCATACCAGTGAAGGAAATTCTCTGCTTCTTGACCATGTGTGAAAACAAATCCCAAACGTCATCATTTTTCCTGTTGGGTTAAAAATAGCATTTTAATTTTACCGTTTCCAATTGTAAAGTGGCATTTGAAATGAGCTAGCTTGGCTGTGAAGTATTATAGCTCATTTGGGTGAAAGCCGTCACTTGAAATCCCAGACTAAGACGTCTTGAGTGAGAGGCATAGAGACTATAAAAGCATTATAAAAGCACTGTCAAAGTCTTTTAATCGGATGTGAGGACGCGCTTTCAGAAGAGATTATACTGTTTTTCCGCTGATTGGCCGAGGTGACGGTCTGAACTGAGCATGCTCTGTTTGGCCCTCAAGCTTCAAATGATGCTAATACAACAAAATGCTATTTACTTGAACTTATCACAGCCGAATATGATGACAAAAGAGTTTATCTGCAGAAGACATGTGTCGTGCTCAAGTGATGTGTGTGCTTGTTGTCAGGGTATCACTCTGTGGTTGCTAGGGTGTTGCTATGTTGTTTTGGGTGATTTCTGGGTGGTTGCTTTCAGTCAACAGAGGTCAACCTAAAGATTGTGTGATATTATTTATTTCTATAACAAATGTGCAGAACAAGTTATTGTTTGTTGAAATCCCAAACTGTGACCATGACGGAGACGGTGACCTTATGAAAGCAGAAGTAATAAAGATCTCGTGCTGTGCCGCAGGATTCAGGCGTATGCAACACAGATCGTTTGAACTTGTCTCTGGTGGCTGAAACTGATGTTTATAAGACAAAGGGACTTTTAGAAGTAGAACATGGCAAATACTTTAATGTAATGAATCTCACGGGAGCAATGAAGTTAATGAAGTGACCGTGTGACCTGAGGGACTGAGAGACCCTGTTTATTCACCGTCATGAAAGACGGATGAGATCTCTCTCCAGCTCATTTATAACACAAACCTCAGCTATCACTGACACCTACATATCAGTTCAGAAGAAAGAAATGCTTCATTTCATAAACAAACATTAACACAAATTAAAATGCATATTTTTTACTAACACAGTCTTTACAAGGAGTTTAATTGTATAATTGGAGCGTTTGAGTAGAATCTGCTTTCCCTCAGTGTTGCCCTGGTTACACCTGGACCTTCATTTTTTTCTAATAATTTTATATTAACTCTGATACACTTTCATCTCATAAAAGAGTTAAGAATTCCAGGCTGGTTTTCAGATGGGTTTACGTGCACACGATTGTGAGTGAATATCACACACTTGACTGCCTAACAAGACCAGACGCTCATTACTGTTAACATATCTGTCTCATGAACGCAGGACTGCAGTAATAAATAAAGCCAAAACCAGTCAAATATTCACTCCCACTGAAATAAAACTCTATGACCTGACTGAGTCTCCCAGAGATGAAGTGAAACACCTCGCAGCTTTCCTCCAACCACTGGAGATTCATTCTGAGGCCGTGTGTTTCTCACAGGCATGTTTTGATGGTGGTTACGCTTTGTTGTGGCACTCCGGTGGGCTCACAGAGATGAAAGAATCACTTCCAATGGAGTGTGTTGCTTTTTTGTATGTTGTAAGAGAGTGTGTTTTAATCAAAGTTAAGCTGAACAAGTGACCCTAGGAGGCATCTTTCATTTTAATGACAAGCACAAACAAACAGCAGGATATCCTGTTCAATGTTTAAAGGAAGAATGAAAGAACAAGTCAATACCAGCTAGAAAGATGTCTAATTGAAAGACATATGAAAGATAGACTGAACTTTAAAGGGCAAGAGAACACAATGATGGAAAGTTTGATAACAAAAATATAATCACTGACACTTGGCTATAAGTAAATAAGTATAATTACTTACTTACTAAATGTTATAAAATGTTTAGAAGTCATTTCATATTTAATATAATGTAATTGTTGGAGTTGGAGCAAAGTAAGGACTTTTTCCTATTTCTAAAATGACTCATGTGACTTACTTATGTAATATAAAATAAAGTAACATCTTTCGACAATTCCAAATGAGCATCATTTTATTACTATAAAAATACAATAAACTGCAGTGATTTATCCAGATAACTGTAAAACTGTAAAAATGAAGCAGCTATCTTTGTCATGACATACTATATGAAAGTTTTATTTCATTGGCCAGCAGTATAAACAGTTCAGAAACATTACTCTGACATCAGTAACATAATATCACCTTTTGCTTATATTACCTCACAGTATCATGAAAAACTAAAATCCTTATAAAGAAGACTAAAGAACAGCAATTTCTCGTAAGGAAGGCGATCTTCATAATCTCAGTTGATAACAGAGCACTGAAATTAAACAGCGATCAGTCATGTGACATGAGCCTTCAGAAGAGCTTTCTTATCAGATTGCTTTAAAATAAGTGTGTGTTATGTGTGACGATCATGTCAAGAAGCATGAGCTCTGAAAGAGCCACATCTGAAACTAATCCAGTGTACACATATTCCTGCTGAACATCATCATCAGCATCTCAAAACATCTCAAGCATCTAAACAAAGCCATGAGACATGAGCGGATGCACACGCTGCGCTGTGTAAGCAGTTCCACCATGACATTCATCGTCACATTCTGTATTTGAGCACCTCGTTTAATTCTGCCCTCAGTAAACAGGATTAAAGACGCATCTTCTTCATGTGAGATGAATGCTGTTGTTTATAGCTCTTCAGACCGAACGCCTCTGTGCACAATCCTGCCGCCTTTATTATTATTATTTATGGGAATCATTGTCAGGCGCTTCATGTGCTTCAGAATGACCTTCATTTAGTTAGAAGCCGTAAACCTTGACCGTGTTATCATGAGCAGAATCCCCTGATGCATCACACACCGTAACTCATGGAAACATCTGATCACATTTCAGTGCTAGACAGAAATATGGTTTATAATGTTAAACGCGTGGAGTGTTAAAGATGAACACGACAGTGTGGATTTCAGATAAATGAATATTGATGTATAGTCACACTTGGTGAAAGTTAATTGTGATTTATGAATTATCTTGTGCTGTTATAAGAAATGTTCTGTGTGCTTGAATAAAAGTCAAGTTTACAGTAATGCAGTTACAACTGTATTTTCCTGTAGCTCAACTAACTCATGAGGTATAAAACCCAAAGAATGTCATAGAGAATGTTTTACTTTCTTTGGGTTTTACATTTGGAATTGTTGGAATTGTAAATCACTGCAGTTTATTGTATTTTTATAGTAATAAAATGATGCTCATTTGGAATTGTCGAAAGATGTTACTTTATTTTATATTACATAATAATCCAAAAATTGTATTAAAGTCACACGAGTCATTTTAGAAATAGGAAAAAGTCCTTACTTTGCTTCAACTCCAACAATTACATTATATTAAATATGAAATGACTTCTAAACATTTTATAACATTTAGTAAGTAAGTAATTATACTTATTTACTTATAGCCAAGTGTCAGTGATTATATTTTGTTATCAAACTTTCCATCATTGTGTTCTCTTGCCCTTTAAAGTTCAGTCTATCTTTCATATGTCTTTCAATTAGACATCTTTCTAGCTGGTATGACCCTAGGGAACAGCCTTAATACACTGTATGTTGCTTTTAATAAAAGTGCTGTAAAGAGATAAATAATAGTTTGATGAATCTAACTGTAATCTCAATCCTTTATGTCCTGTCATGATTATGTAAAGCCTGTAAATCACAGATTTAGACAAATACAGGAATCCCTGTAAGGTGACTGTTGAATGAATTGATTTGGTAAACTTGTTTGCTCTCCCCAAACTTGTGGATTTAAGTTAACTTAACTTGATGTTTATGTAGATTGAATTTAAATTGTTAAGTTGATTTTACTTTGTGCTTCTTTAATGCACTTAATGATATTATAACACAGAGTACTGAATAAATTCATGACTGACTGTATGTTAACTATTGAATCAACTAAAAAACACTAGAAAACACAATTTTCAGACAAACCTTCATTGTTGTAGGAAAGAATATGTGTTGAAGAGAGTTTTTTTATCAGAGCAAACAATGATCACTGGAACGGTGACTTCACAGAAAATTATAATTTTTATAAAACGTCATAACGACTGTTATAAAACGTCAATAATACTTAAATGAGTTGACCTCTATGACCTTTAAAAACACTTTTAAAAACGACTATTTAAATGTGAGTTTATATTCTTTGAACAAACATAATTAATTCAAATAATCAGGTGCAAGGGATTATGGGTAATTCTCATTGCAGTTTGATCTGATCAAGTTAAATGAACTAAAACTTTAAATTATGGGTCCAAAACCCAAAGTTTTGTCATGATTTCTTTGGTTTTTTTTTATAAGAAACATCATTATAGGTTATGGTGTAAAAATAATTTTACCCTTTTAAATGTAAAAATAAAATAAGCATTATTCCAAAATACGTGCTGCACATTTTTCTGTATAAACCCTTGAGTTACTACACTTGCTCCATAGACATTCATTGTAATTAAATAACCATAAACCAAATTTCCATTTGTTTACAAACTGACATTACAATTTTTCTGTGGTAATGAACAGTATGTACGAGTATTAAAGCCTTTCCTTTGAAAGGAATCCCTCTGTCGAAGCAGCAGATGGATTCAGAGATCAAATCAGCATGTGTGACCGCTGGACACTTGCATTGGCAGTAATACACACATCTCACCTCTGAAGAAGCAGTCTTTGCTGTGAAGCACATAAATCCTCCTGCGCCGCAGGCACGCCGTGCGGTACAGCTCGCAGTGATTCTCATAAAAGTGTCCGTCAGAGCCGCAGACGGGCACAAATGATCTGTGGCATTTCTCCTGGCACACACACTCGGCACGGGCCGTTAGATCCCGGACAACACACTCCCGTCCTCGACCGCAGTACATCCTCCTGCACGGACCCTCATCTGTGGAGAAGAAGAATTCTGTTCAAAATAACCCGACATCAAACGAAAGGACATCAAACAGTTTTATCATCTTTCATCAAAATCTAATAACATGTTCTGACATCATTAAGCCCTCTTCATCAGCCCCACAAACATGTTTCTTGTTGACTAATGTGGCAACATGAATGGATTTTTAAAACGATATTGGATAAAAGCGTCTGCCAAATGAATAAATGTCATGTAAATGTAAGATATTACAGCCATGAATGTAGTGAAACAGATTTTTGTAAAGCAGTTTAAATGCACCACGATTCACATGATTCACTGTTTTACCAATGAAATCTCCTGCTGATCTCCTCAGTTTACACTCACTGCAACATGAATATCCGCCGGGATCTGGAACGGTTTTCAGGAATCGCTCTTGCTGGGATCTGGATCTTGGCATTGGTGACAGCTGATAGACAGCGTCTGATTCACAATTAAACATGAAACAATGTTTCTAACCAAAAGGACAGTGAATCACTGTTTCAGACAGCTGACCGTGACTGGATATTTGATCAAACCTTCAGCTTGTGTCTTTAGTTGACTCATTTTTCAGTGCACTTTAACACGCCTGACCTTCTATCTGCATGTCAAGGTCGCAGACGATTACTGAATCACTTGCATTCGCTGTGTGTTGAAGATTAGGTGCTTAGCTGAGCTGCGCTTCTCTGACTATTAGTTTTTCTTATTTGGACGCCTGCCGTCTAGCCGGTCCTCTCCTGTCGCTCCGAAGCTTTTCTCTGCTCTGTGTCCAATAATCTGTCCAAAACACAAATGCTCCTTTTAAAGAACTGTTTGTAATTCCGCTAGTAATTCAGTCTTTTCTGCAATCAGGGGACGTGTTCGCTAAGAACCGCACAATTCCCAGCTGAACTCCGCTGTGGTTTACTTAAGAAGCTAAAGAGTTGATTTGTAATCCATTCAGTCTGGGCAGCGAGACAGTGTGATACATGAATCTTAAAGGTTCCATAAAAAGCTTTTCTAACGCTGCCAAGCTGTTGAGCAGCAAAGGAGCTAATGCCTTTTGTTTATCACTGCCGTACTGTTGTGACTTTAAAAGCTGCAAGCCATCACTTTTCCAACTCTGTTAGTCTAAGCTTGGATGATACATACTAATAAATCACAGGGGGAGATATGGTCTGCATCTCATCCTGTTGTCTTCAGTTAAATGTGACTAATTAATTCCATTCAGAGAGACTCGAGGATATGTGCGTGTAATCTCTGAAAACCTCTGTTATATGAACAACATCTCTCTGACATTAACAGCAGACCACCCCTCTGAGCTCCAGAGTACATCTGTATTAAAGCTCTGACAGAACAAAGACAGTCAGACAAAGTTTCCTAAATATTGTATGAAATGTTATTTGCCGCCCTAAATATTTTGCAAAGAACTATTCCCATCTAACAAATGTATTCAATTTGTTTCAAAATTTGGCATTAGATACTACAGCCAAGAATGACAGAAGTGTGTTTGGAGAGAGAGGATAAATGAGATGATTGGAGATCAACATATTGTACTAGATTTTTACATTTGTACTAAAGTGTGTGCTGAACTGTGTGGCTGGTTGCTAGGGCATTGATATGTGTTTGCTACGGTGGCTATTCTGAATTGTTCTGGTGTGTACTTGTTGGTTTTAAAGTGGGTCAGGTCAAAAGATATTTATTGTATAGATATTAAACTATCAAGATATGAACGTACAAACTGTCAATTATAAACTGTAACACAAACAACACAATAAAGCTCAACGCTTGATTCTAGTTAATAATTAAGACTTTATATAAGCAATAGTAACAGTTATGCTTGACTTTAATCATGACTAAATAAGTGTTTTTAACATAAATTGGGATTATTCATTGCATTAACTGGTATCATTAGTAACTACATTTACATGTATGCATCTGGCAGATGCTTTTATCCAAAGCGACTTTCACGTTCATTATACTTTACATTCTTTTTATGTGTATGTGCAATCCCTGGGATCAATCCCATGACCTTGGCGTTGCTGATCTAGCGTACAGGAAAGTCTTCTTCATGCATTCTGTAGACTGTGGTCTTAATGTCAGACATTATCAGAATATATTGTTTGCAGATGTGCTGAGCACTTTCTGTTCCCTTCTATGAAATATCACTGACACATACAAACACAAGCAGATTTCTCTTATCGGTTAGCTTTCAGGGATGTTGTATTTATTGTATAACAGATGAATGTGATATATTTCAAGACAGCGTGTCACGGCTGCTTCTCTCTCTGAAAGCAGTGACGGGTAAATGCTCTCGACAGCACGCTGCTATCTGAATATCAATGCAGTCTAAACATTTACACAATCCAACATACTCTCACTGCTGCTCTTTCACACATTCATCCTCAGATATATTTCTGTCTGAATTATCACATGTTCAGCTTTCTGCAGATCTACATCAACATGATGTTTCAGCCAAAAAGTGCACAGAAATCATTATTAAATATCACTCACATGCTTTTAAGGCCAGTTTTGGGCTCAGGATGTTTTGTCCAAAAAATTCTCAGTTGTGTGGTGTCATTAGGATTATTTTACTGCCCCTGATCCCAGAATGACTGAACTGAATCTGATGAGATACCAGCAATAACCATGAGAACTTGAATGCTTTTATCATTAAAACATGCAGAATTGTTGAGGGTGTCACACCACAAATATCCCAGTTTAACCCCTGATGTCAACCAAACATTCTTTCATGAAATTGTAAACACACAACTGTCACGGAGCCGATGCCTGCAGCATCGGATTTCCCCCCGCACGTCACACAATCCCTGTCACCCGAATACTAAAAGGACTTCATTTCCCATGTCACCTTGCACCTCCGCACACCTGTTCATTATCATCATCATCACCGGCACCTGTCTGCAATATTCTGGACTCTTTATATACCCTGTTATTGTTCTGTTCTTTGTCCGGTATTGTTGTTGCTGTGTTTTGCTTTGACTGTGTGGTGTATTTGTCTGCTACCTGTTATCTGTTTGATGTCATCTGGAAATCCGTGTACCTGAAAATTCTCTAGTAAAAGTCTAGTTGGAAATTATCTCTGGCGTTCTGGTCTTCCTACCCAGCAGTCGTAACAGTATACCGGACCGACAAGAAGTTCTGATAGGATTTCAACGAGTCATGAAGACTAGTGGATAGCTATCAATTTTTGTCTTTTTGATTTTTGTGCTTTTTGTATATCGTCAGTATCATGGAAACCACTACACCCAGCACTGTGGATGCCGCCACAGATCTCCTCCACGCTCTCTCACGGCATTTAAATGCTTTACCTATTTGTTCTCCCCAGCCAGTAAGTCCTGCCGTCCTTAGCAGTCCCATGGCCATGCCTAATCGGTTCTCTGGAGTAGCGGAGGAGTGTGGTGGATTTTTGTTGCAATGCAACTTGTACTTCAGTCGGCAGCCCCAAGCGCATCCCACTGAAGCGGATAAAGTTGACTTCGCGATCAGTCTCATGACAGGGGCTGCGCTGCGCTGGGCACAAGGCTACTGGGAGTCAGGGACTCGCGAGTCTCGTACCTGGGAGGAATTCTCGACACGGGTAAAGAATGTGTTTGATCACTCTGCTTCTTCTCTCTCTGTTGCAGACCAACTATGTAGAATCCGACAAGGGCGATCATCAGTGGCAGAATATGCTCTTCAGTTCCGTACTCTCGCCGCAGTCAGCGGTTGGAATCAGGCCGCGCTGCTCGCAGCGTATCGTCAAGGTTTGTCTTCTGAGGTAAAGATGCACATGGTGATTTATGACGATTCTATTGAGTTGGAAAACTTCATTCAAAAGTCTATCCGAATAGCCCAACGTCTATCTGCCTGTCAAAGTGGAACCCCGTCAGCCCGTACCGTTCCTCCGCTACATTCTCTGTCTGCTCCGCGGGCGCATCAGCTGCCGCGGTTCGCAACTCCCCGAAGTTCGTTGTCTGCCCCACCGAGCCCTCCGGCACCAGAGCCCATGCAAGTGGATAACTTTCATCTAACCAAAGAGGAGCGACAACGCCGCATCTCTAGCCAGCTCTGCATATATTGTGGGGAATCCAGGCATTTCCTCGCTACCTGCCCAGTGCGTCCACCTCATGCCCGGGTGAGTGCGGTTCAGCCGCCGTGAGCAGGTGTTAAACTTCCGCTAACGTCTCTAATCATTGCCTCTTCCACTGGTTCTGTTCCAGTGAAAGCATTAATAGATTCCGGTGCAGCTGGGAATTTCATCTCTCCGGATCTGCTGCGGCGACTCCGGCTACCTAGGCACCGAGTAGCGCAGCCCATCCCTGTGCAAGACATCTTAGGAAAGCCCTTAGGGCAAGGACTAATCAGATTTTTCTCTCCGCAAATCCGGCTCGAATGGGAGCCCGCTAAGACTGAGGTATTGTCCTTCTGGGTGCTTGAAGGGAGCTCGGTGGAGCTCGTGCTGGGACGGCCCTGGCTTCAACAGCACCGTCCGGAAGTGAACTGGACAACGGGAGATATACTCAGTTGGACGCAGGAGAGAATCACTAAGCCGGTAAAGTCTGCCCCCCTGGTAATGTCTCCTATTGCTGTTCCTCTTTCTTCAGGATCTTCAAGAGTCTCCGAAGCAGACAATAATGTCAGCCCCCGGATAGAGGCGATTCCGCCAGAGTATGAAGCATTCCGGGATGTGTTCAGCAAAAAGAGAGCCGCTCAACTTCCCCCGCATAGGCCATGGGACTGCGCCATAGAGCTGCTGCCTGGGGCCCCTCTCCCTAAGGGGCGTATCTACTCTCTGTCCCTCCCGGAACAGAAAGCCATGGGTGACTACATTCAGGAGGCACTTCATCAAGGATTCATCCGCCCCTCTACTTCCCCTGCAGCATCTAGTTTCTTCTTCGTTGGGAAGAAAGATGGGGTCTCGGCCATGTATTGATTATCGTGTTCTTAACCAAGCTACTGTTAAATTCTCTTACCCTTTGCCTCTTATTTCCCGTCCATAGAGCATCTCCGTGGAGCCTCAGTATTCCGCGAAGCTGGACCTCAGAAGCGCCTATAACCTAATTAAGTATCCGAAGGGAGGCGAGTGGAAGACGGCCTTCATAACGCCCGCGGGACACTTCGAGTACTGTGTTATGCCCTTTGGGTTGGTAAATGCTCCGGCTGTGTTTCAAAGTTTTATGAATGAAATATTTCGAGATGTGTTGGGTCTGTTTGTCATTGTGTATATAGACGATATCCTGGTGTACTCGAAGTCTCTCATGAACACAGAGGCCATGTTAAATCGTTTTCAGCGGCTCGAGATCACAACCTTTATCTCAAGCTTGAGAAATGTGCGTTCCATCTTTCTGAGGTTCAGTTCCTAGGGTACGTGATCAGTTCCACGGGGGTGCTCATGGAGAAAGACAAAGTCGAAGCAGTTCAGTCCTGGCCCGACCATCCTCAGTTCGAAGTCTGCAACGGTTCCTGGGGTTTGCCAATTTTTATCGACGGTTCATCCGTGACTTCAGCATAATCTGCTCGCCACTCACGTCAATGCTCAAAGGGAAGCCCAAAGTGTTAGTCTGGTCTCAAGAGGCTAAGGAGGCCTTCCAACAGTTAAAAGAAGCCTTCTGCAGTGCACCTGTTCTTCGTCACCCCTCGCCTGAACTCCCGTTTGTGGTGGAGGTTGACGCCTCCACTACCGGCGTAGGGGCGGTGCTATCACAGCTGCAGGGGAATCCGGCACGCCTTCACCCATGCGCTTTCTTCTCCAAGAAGATGTCCCCAGCGGAGCAAAATTACGATATCGGCAATCGAGAACTGCTGGCGATCAAACTGGCTCTGGAGGAATGGAGGCATTGGTTAGAAGGAGCTAAGTTCCCTTTTGTCGTATATACAGATCATAAAACTTGTTATATCTTCGTGAAGCTAAAAGACTTAATTCCCGTCAAGCCCGGTGGGCATTGTTTTTCTCCCGTTTTAATTTCACAGTTACTTATCGTCCTGGAAGCAAGAACGGAAAGGCGGATGCGCTCTCCCGAATCCACGCCCCGGATGTTAGCTCAGAGCCTCCAGAGCCCGTTCTCCCTCCAGCCATGGTGATCTCTCCCATCGAATGGGAGTTGGATAAGCAGATTGAAGCCAGTCTTCATGGTCAGCCTGCTCCGCCGGGAGGTCCGGAGGGGAAACTGTTTGTGCCAGAGGATTTGCGCGTTCCCCTCATGGACTCCGTCCATTGTGTTCCGGGATCAGGACACCCAGGTCAGCAGCGCACCCTCTCACTGATCTCCCCCCGGTACTGGTGGCCCGGTATGTCCGGAGATGTTACCCGTTTCGTGAAAGGATGCTCAGTCTGTGCCATCGCCAAAGTTCCTCGTCGGCTGCCCCAGGGTAAGCTTCTTCCTTTACCGGTTCCTCAGCGGCCATGGACTCACATTGCTGTAGACTTTATCTCTGATTTGCCCTGTTCAGGGGGATATACTTGTGTTTTTGTAGTCGTTGATCGCTTTAGTAAAAGCTGTAAACTAATTCCGTTGTCTAGTCTGCCCACAGCAATGCAAGCAGCAGAAGCGCTGTTTCAACATGTGTTCCGGCATTTCGGTCTACCGGAGGACATTGTGTCAGACCGAGGACCGCAATATATTTCTCACGTCTGGAAGGCGTTTTTATCTCTCTTAGGAATTTCTGTTAGCCTAACCTCTGGTTACCATCCGCAGGCGAATGGCCAGACTGAGCGGAAGATCCAGGAGGTCGGAAGATACCTCCGGACTTACTGCCACCGTCATCACCACAGCTGGCATCGCTTCCTCCCGTGGGCCGAGTACGCACAGAACTCGCTACGTCAAGATACCACCCAACTGACTCCGTTCCAGTGCGTGCTCGGCTATCAGCCACCCCTCTTTCCCTGGACCCAAGAACCCTCCACGGTGCCAGCTGTGGACCACTGGTTCCGGGCCAGTGAGAGGGTGTGGAACTCCGCCCATGTCCACCTACAGGCTGCAGTCCGTAGGCAGAAACAACAAGCCGACCAGCTGCGCTCACCGACTCCGGTCTACCAGCCCGGGCAGCTGGTCTGGCTCTCCACCCGTGACATTCGCCTACGGCTGCCCTGTAGGAAACTCTCCCCAAAATTCATCGGTCCCTTTCCCATCATCAAACAAATCAATGCAGTGACTTACCGGCTGCAACTTCCCCGGTCCTACCGTCTGGCCCCATCCTTTCATGTTTCACTCCTCAAACCTTATGTTGACCCTGTCTCTGTTTCCTCCCCAGAATCCGATGCTGAGGGACCTCCACCAGCGGCTCCGGAACCTCCTCCTCCTCCGCCTCTAGTCGATCAGGACTGCATCTACCGAATTCGATACCATTCTGAGGGCTCGTCGACGGGCGGCAAGTTGGAGTACCTCGTGTCCTGGGAGGGATCACGGTCCTGAGGCGTTGCTGGGTTCCCAGCGGATATCCTGGATCAGACTTTACTCACCGAATTTCATGATACTCACCCTTCTGAACCTGGTCCCAGGCCGCGAGGGCGCCCGTCGGCGTGCTCTGCGGCCCGCAGGGAGGCCGGTCCGTGGGGGTACTGTCCGCGAGCCGATGCCTGCAGCATCGGTTTCCCCGCATACGTCACACGATCCCTGTCACCCGAATACTAAAAGGACTTCATTTCCCATGTCACCTTGCACCTCCGCACACCTGTTCATTATCATCATCATCATCACCGGCACCTGTCTGCAATATCCTGGACTCTTTATATACCCTGTTATTGTTCTGTTCTTTGTCCGGTATTGTTGTTGCTGTGTTTTGCTTTGACTGTGTGGTGTATTCGTCTGCTACCTGTTATCTGTTTGATGTCATCTGGAAATCCGTGTACCTGAAAATTCTCTAGTAAAAGTCTAGTTGGAAATTATCTCTGGCGTTCTGGTCTTCCTACCCAGCAGTCGTAACAACAACAAAGAACATGTAATGGCAGTATACAGTTCATTTGTTCTGTGTGTGTTTAAGCATGAATGAAGAGCTTTCAAACACATAAAAATCCTGTTGTGAAGCATTACTTCATGTAGGAATTATGGATTTAATGGATTTCATTTGCTGCATACAGTAACAAAGTAATGCTGGGAGTTTTGTTTTTTTGTTTTAAGCATAGTATTTTTATTCTTCACAGATATTTTTCTGCAGTCATGAAGATTCTTATGACTAGGATTAAGATGTGTGACGCTGAAGGTTAAAACTGAATTCATACTGTGATAGAAGATGATGTTGTCTGCTTTCAGGGTCTTTCACTTTAACTCCACTGGGGCGAAAAATGAACTTCCTCAATAATCAGAGTTTATAATGAAGTCTTAAATATGATGTACAGTAGACGGTGTGAAAACAGACATTTCTTAAAAAGACCATTGATCACATGTAATTATAATGGTTTTGTATCCAGTATGGAGGAATGTGTAAGTGTGCGTGTGAAGATAAATGAGAGTCTGAACAGGTCTATTGTAAAGACTGCAGAAGGCCTTTACCGCAGTAAACATGTGAACACAAAGCAAATGTCACTGTGTTTGTCTCACAGAACGGTCTGATAACAGTTTATTGATCTTCAGATTTCATCTGTTAGCAGTGTGAGTTCAGTATGGATGGTGTGTGTTACACCAGCTCTGTCATGGACTTCAGATGTGGAGGAATGAATCAACTGAAGTTACTGCTGTGATGATCAGACTCATACAGTTCATCACACACGTTAACGGCTCTCACAGCTTGATTATCCTGTATTTACCATCCAGTGAACGTTATAGTTCTCTAACCCAACAGGTCCAGCTCCACAGGCCTGACCGCACCATCACACGCATGACCTCTCCTGTCATACGCCCTGAGACTCCTCAAGACAAAATTACATCGCACACTTCAAGCCAAATCCTTAATGGATAAAACAATCCCAGAATGCACTGACAAGCTTATTGAAAAATCTATCAATCATGACAAAGAACACTGAGAGAAA
This sequence comes from Beaufortia kweichowensis, assembly GCA_019155185.1. NCBI lineage: Eukaryota > Metazoa > Chordata > Actinopteri > Cypriniformes > Gastromyzontidae > Beaufortia > Beaufortia kweichowensis. Next base: position 683,155 of record CM032812.1, on the reverse strand, counting down.
CGCTGTTTAATATTAAATATGTATTTCCACATTGAAAACGTCCAATATTTTTTATTTATCTCATTAATCTTGTTCAGTATTTGTGTGTTATGTATTTTTATGCTCATTATGACATCAGAAATCACTCAGTTATGAGATGTGATTGATACTTGACTATGTAAAACACAGCAAGTCGGCTCAGTACGGTTTAAAAAAGAGTTTTTTGTGAAATTTAAAATTTAAGCTAAACCTTCAGTTTTGCTTCATAACAATACTAGTGTTGACAAGTACACAATAAAATCAAATACCGGACACATGGCAATAAAATATAACAATAACATCTCAACAGTGTCTCAAATTGTGATCAAAATCAAAGACTGTTTACTTTTATAGTACTGTACTTTTTCTATTATATTGAGTAATAAATGTCAAGTTTTTCCCCCACTATTATAAATATTGCATGAAGTGTAAAATCATGTGCACAGGCTGCATTAATATTATTTTTATTAAACTGCAAGAGAAAATCACTCCATTTAGTGCCATCCATCCATCCATTTTCCTCCGCTTATCCGGGACCAGGTCTAAGCAGGGACGCCCAGATTTCCCTCTCCCCAGACACTTCCTCCAACTCCGTTCTCAGGCCAGCCGAGAGACATAGTCTCTCCAGCGTGTTCTGGGTCTTCCCCGGGGCCTCCTCCCGGTGGGACACCTCCTTTGGGAGGCGTCCGGGAGGCATCCGAAACAGATGCCCAAGCCACCTCAGCTGGCCTCTCTCGATGTGGAGGAGCAGCGGATCTACTCCGAGCTCCCCCCGAGTGACCGAGCTCCTCACCCTATCTCTAAGGGAGCGCCCGGCCACCCGGCGGAGGAAACTCATTTCGGACGCTTGTATCCTGGATCTCATCCTTTCGGTCATGACCCAAAGCTCATGACCATAGGTGAGAGTAGGAACGTAGATCTTCGCCTTGTGGCTCAGCTCCTTCTTTACCACGACAGACCGGTACATCGACCGCATTACTGCAGAAGCTGCACCGATCCGTCTGTCGATCTCTAGCTCCATCCTTCCCTCACTCGTGGACAAGACCCCAAGATACTTAAACTCCTCCACCTGTGGCAGGAGCTCCCCACCGACGTGGAGGGGACAAGCCACCCTTTTCCGGCTGAGGACCATGGCCTCAGATTTGGAGGTGCTGATTCTCATCCCAGCCGCTTCACACTCATTTTTACTGTAAACTGCCCCAGTGCCCGCTGTAGGTCCTGACTTGATGAAGCCAACAGGACAACATCATCCGTAAAAAGCAGAGATGAGATCCTGTGGTCACCAAACCGGACCCCCTCCGGTCCCTGGCTGCGCCTAGAAATCCTGTCCATGAAGACAGTGAACAGGACCCAGGTGACAAAGGGGCAGCCCTGCCGGAGTCCAACACGCACTGGGAACGAGTCTGACTTACTGCCGGCAATGTGAACCATGCTCCTGCTCTGGTCATACAGGGACCGGACAGCCCCTAGCAAAGGGCCTCGGACCCCATATTCCCAGAGCACCCCCCACAGAACACCGCGAGGGACATGGTTGAATGCCTTCTCCAGATCCACAAAACACATGTGGACTGGTTGAGCAAACTCCCATGAACCCTCCAGTATCCTAAAGAGGGTATAGAGCTGGTCCAGTGTTCCACGACCTGGACGAAAGCCGCATTGTTCCTCCTGTATCCGAGGTTCAACTGTCGGACGAATTCTCCTCTCCAGTACCCTGGCATAGACTTTCCCGGGGAGGCTGAGGAGTGTGATCCTGTAGTTGGAACACACCCTCCGGTCCCCTTTCTTATAGAGGGGGACCACCACCCCGGTCTGCCAGAGACTCCAAGAAGGCCGGGTACTCTGTACTGCCATTCAGCCCGTAGGCACAAATGACAGTGAGAGACCTATCCCCCACCCGGAGGTGCAGGGAAACGACCCTCTCATTCACCGGGGTAAACTCCAACACATGGCAGCTAAGCTGGGGGGCTATAAGCCTCCATTTAGTGTAAAGTTAATAATAATTATAATTATAATGTAAACTTAATTTAACTGAACAATTGTCGACTCTAAGTAACTTTAACTTAGTTTTGTGGTGAATATATTATTGTGAATAAAAATAAAGTACATCCTACTATATTTATTTTTCTTTACATTAAAATCTCTCTGAGCAATTTTAATGACACTGAACAGTGATTGGGTGATTATTAACAGTATTAATATCTCCTCAAATGCAAAGATCTCAGTTTTATTATAGAAATCAATAATTACACATTTAGCATTCTATTAAAACAATTTGCTTTGCACATATCATGATGGACATGTTATCAATGCATCATGTTTATATTAAACACATTTATTAATTCATCATTACATGCTGTACACTATTCATCTGCTGCTGTATTGATTTTATATTCATTTACAGATTAGACATTTTGCCAGATGTCAAGGAGAAATAAGTGATCATTTATGTTTCTCTTTTGCTTTGTGGATCCAGGGATCTTACTGTAAAACAAGACATTTATTAAGACTTTTTATATGTAATTGTTAAAAACAAGTGATTTTATTAAATGGTAAAATGTTGTTTTAAATGAGATGCTGATGAGCATCTCAAAATGTTTAAAGCATAACATGAGATAGCAAGTCATTTTAATCTCATGAAATACATATATTTAATATTAAATAAATAATACTTTGCTTTGTTAACTTGACAGAGGGTTGGGGACAGACCTAAACATCCCCTCATGAAGAAAAGTTTTTTTTTCTGGTCATTATTTACAGGTGTTAATGAGAGACAGTAAAAGCAGCTGTTTTCCTCCTGCGTCTGCGCACATGAATGTGATTTCAGTCTGTGGAATCTTCTACACACTCCATGTTCATGTTATTTCCCCAAGCCATTAAAAAACCCTCGCCATATAATTAATAACAGCAGACGGTGGGTCACACAGATCCTCGCCACATCTATCCTCATTTTTCTTTGTGCTTCTGTAATAATTATATTACAATAATCTACTAGTGATAATATTTCCATTCCAGCAGTGTTACTAAAAATACATGAAGACTGAACCCCAGCAGGTATCTTATTTTCTATGATAATAATTCTAAATAAACTTCAGTGCAGAACAATGACCAGAAGCTGTTTTTCATTTTGAGGGAATTGTTTATCGTTTGAAAATAATTGATTTTCATTCTAATAATTACAGAATCATGTTATGTTACTAGAGATAAGAAATGACATACTAATTGAATCAGCTTTGTTTTTGTTTTCAAATGTACTTTTGACAGACTGTGTGTCTGTGTGTGTGCGTGCATGTGCGTGTGTGCGTGTCAGTGTGTGTGCGGGCGTGCATGTGCGTGTGTGCATGTCAGTGTGTGTGCAGGCGTGTCTGTGTGCGTGTGGGCGTGTCTGTGTGTGTGCGGGCGTGCATTTGCGTGTCTGCGGGCGTGCATGTGCGAGTCTGTGTGCGTGCAGGCGTGCATGTGTGTGTGTGTCTGTGTGTGCGGGCGTGCATGTGCGTGTCTGTGTGCGTGCGGGCGTGCATGTGTGTGTGTGCGGGCGTGCATGTGTGCGTGTCTGTGTGTGTGCGGGCATGCATGTGCGTGTCTGCGGGCGTGCATGTGCGAGTCTGTGTGCGTGCAGGCGTGCATGTGTGTCTGTGTGTGCGGGCGTGCATGTGCGTGTCTGTGTCGCGTCGGGCGTGCATGTGTGTGTGCGGGCGTGCATTTTGCGTGTCTCGGGCGTGCATGTGCGCGAGTCTGTGTGCGTGCAGGCGTGCATGTGTGTGTGTGTCTGTGTGCGGGCGTGCATAATGCGTGTCTGTGTCGCGTGCAAGCGTGCATGTGTGTGTGTGTGTCTGTGTGTGCGGGCGTGCATGTGCGTGTCTGTGTGCGTGCGGGCGTGCATGTGTGTGTGTGCGGGCGTGCATGTGTGCGTGTCTGTGTGTGTGCGGGCATGCATGTGCGTGTCTGTGTGCGTGTCAGTGTGTGTGCGGGCGTGCATGTGCGTGTGTTCATGTCAGTGTGTGTGCAGGTGTGTCTGTGTGCGTGCGGGCGTGTCTGCGTCGCGTCGCGGCGTGTCTGTCTGTGTCGCGTCTTGGCGTGCATTTCGCGTGTCTGTGTGTGCGCTGGCGTGCATGTCGCGTGTGTGCGTCGCGTGTTTCTGTGTCGCGTCGCGGTACATGTGTGTGTGTGTGTCCGTAATCGCGTGCGAAGCGTGTCTGTGTAGCGTGCGAAGTGCATGTGTGTAATGTGTGTAATGCGGGGAGTGCATGTGTGTGCGTGTCTGTATGTGTGCATGTGTGTGTGTGTGTGTGTGTGCGGGTGCGTGTCTGTATGTGTGTGTGCGTGCTTGTGTGTGTGTGTGTGTGTGTGCGTGCGCGTGCGTGTGTGTGTGTGTGTCTGTATGTGTGTGTGCGTGTGTGTGTGTGTGCGTGTCTGTATGTGTGTGTGTGTGTGTGTGTGTGTGTGTGTGTGCGTGTGCATGTCTGTGTGTGTGTGTGCGTGTGTGTGTCTGTGTGTGTGTGTGTCTGTGTGCGGGCGTGCATGTGTGTGTGTGTGTGTGTGTGTGTGCATGTCTGTGTGTGTGTCTGTGTGCGGGCATGCGTGTGTGTGTGTGCGTGTCTGTGTGCGGGCGTGCATGTGTGTGTGCGTGTGTGTGTGTGTCTGTGTGCGGGCGTGCATGTGTGTGTGTGTGTGTGTGTTCTCCTCACAGAAGCAGCTGTTTTCCAGTCATTTACTGTCTCTGACAGAAATTAACAGCAGTGCACTTGTTTTTCCAGACATCAGCAAACTATAAATTTGCTCAAAGTTAGTTTTTGTGTACAGTAATATAGAAAATATTTATGCTGCAAGCTGCTTCCAGTGGATCTCGGTCACCTCTGGGATGTCGGCCAGCACACTGACATACGGCTCTTTCTGGGGTTAATGCTCTCAACAGATGCACATAGATGTTTATTTCAAGACTTACAGTGCATTTAAGCTGTATGTTTAATCAGTTTGTTTCTTGTGACGTTTCCTGTAGTTCAGTTGGTAAGATCATGGCAATGCCAAGGTCAAGGGTTTGATCCCAGTGATTGCACATATTGGGAAAAATAAATGTATAGTATAATCCACTGTAAGTCGCTTTGGATAAAAGCGTCTGCCAAATCCATTAATGTTGTGTGTTTTTCTCAGGCACTGGTTTTATTTCTGTAGTGTTGGTCTGGCTTGCCCAAAAAACTTAGTGGACCTAAATCCATCAACAGCATTAAACTGACTGTAAAGTTAAATCTGGTATTAAAGCATGTAAAGCATGACACACGTGTGTGTTTTTAGTTGTATGCTTTTGTGTCGCAGTGTGTTGTGAGTGTTTTGTCATCCACACACTGTTCTGATTAGCTTTGATGTGTGATTATGATTGTGCGATCGCACTGCTGCCCATTTGCACCTTCATTGTGGGCGGACAAATAGCTTGTCACTAGAATCTCAGGACACAGAGTTATTTACATTAAGCAATCATCATCCACAGAATGAGCCGCACAAACGGGACATGAGACATTTGCGAATGTTTTCTATTGATCATGACGGCAGTAATGAAGAAATGATGGGATGAGTGTATTCTACATCAGGAGCTGAAAACAGTGTTCTGGATCTTAGCAGTGATTTAACATCTGACACAGAGTGATCAAAACATGAATTCATTACATTTACTTAATTTAATTCAAGTTTTTACACACAATATTTTAAATGAACTATAAATTAGTTTAGTTAAATCGATACATTTTTGATGGTTTAGGTTATATTCATTTACAGTAAAAGTATATGTTAATTTTATTTATCAAACAAAATTATCTTATGTTGGTCCCAGTTCATTTGTTAACAATATTTTCATTTGGAAACAAGAGCTGATCGTGGCATTATCATGACCAGCATCATCACTTCTGATTAAACACACATTTCAATGCATGCTGATCTTTTGCCTTTAATTCCATAATGTGACTTACGACTTAAGTCTCTAAACATTACTGATGAGAAAAAGGGTCTTGAGAAGTCAATTTATTGTTTGCTGTATTTCCATATGGTTAAATACATGCTTATTACTGATCTACATCCAACCGGAATCCATTTTTCCATTTGTTTGAGGTCAATCTTTGTATCTACATTTAAAACAGACAGACGACAATATAATGAGAGTCTTAAAAACATGGCATGAGATGTGAAACGTGACACAACGGTCAAAGATGTGAATCATGCATGTGTGAACAAGAACTGTTCTGCTATCTCTGGATAAGCCTTTAGCTGCCATTCCTGTTGAATTAGTCCTGTCTGAGAACATTTAGGTTTCTCATGACAGCATCATGCCACACTTCACAGAGGAGACTCGTGTGGATGGACGAGGGTTTGACATCATCACAGGGAGAATCACACAGGGTTCAGACCAGAGGAGCCATAACTCTTAATAAAACATTTCTTTATAGAGAATTTAGAGAATATGAAATGTTAACATGTTATGAACCAGATTCAGTCTGTCCTGATATAAATCCCAGCTCTCTGTTTTAATGTCAGCAGATCTGTCGTTATGTCTTATTCAAATATAAACTGCATTCTTCATACTGTAAATAATTGTAAATAATTGTAATTGTAAAAAATAATGCAATTAAATGGACTCTTAACTGTGGATGTATATGGAGTAAATCTCTGATATTTAGTCACAGACTTTAATAACACTTCTGACTCACTAAAGACTTGAACAAAGTGAGTGTCTATTCGCTCATAATAGACAAACTGAAATTAAGATATCGAACAGATGAGAAATGGATACCTTGATAAGGGAACAGGTCTGATTTATAAGAAAACAGAGACTTTTTAAAGCAAAACAAAGAGCTTCATAACAAACCTCCTTACAGTCTCACGGAAGGCCAGAGAAATGTAAAGTCTCTCACTCTCTCAATCGAATCACTATCCATAATGGATGTGAGAGTAAATAAGTGATGAGAGATCACTATGAGAGCATTACACCTGCTATTGAAATCTAACAGAAGCCTGTCTCACTGACGCTCCGCTGGAAAAAACCAGACAGACCAAAGAAACACGTCAGAAACATATACTCTATGTCATATTCAGGCAAAACAAACTAAATGTATTCCATGTAAAATCATAAGCACTATTTTGTTTATTTTGATTAAAAAAATTAATACAAATGCTTTTATGAAACGTGATAGACCAAATACAGTTTAGTGCAACATGATGCATTCATTTTCTTATTGTAAAAACTATTAAACAACACAATTTCTATTATATAGCTTAGTATGAACATTAGCTAACGTTAAATCAAACGTCTTTAAAATGACCAGAAAAAAAAACTAAAAATACAGCTAATATAAAAACATTCAGAGGAAAAGCATCTCCCTTCAATGACCATTGAGTTTTTTAGGCTATTAAAGGGATAGTTCACCCAAAAATAAAAATTATTTTATTATTTACTCACCCTCATGTCTTTCTTGCTTCAGCAGAACACAGAAGAAGATATTTTGTAAAAAGCTGGTAACGGCACCCGTTCACTTTCATAGTCTATATTAATAGCAAGGTATAATGGAAGTCAATGGGTGCCGGTAACCAGAGTTTTGTGTTCCACAAAAGAAAGAAATATATACAGGGTTTAAATGACAAAAAGTGACCTAATTTTTATTTTTGGGTGAACTATCCCTTTAAGGCTAGTTTGTGCATATCTTGTGTCCTGTTGGTGAAACGTGTCTTTCATCAGTGTTGGTAAACAAATGCAATGTTGGGCTTCAAATTCAGCAATTTTCATCAGTCACATATAATTAAGCTCTTCTAAGCCCACATAATTATTATTGGATTAGACATAAAAAAACCTCTTAATTTTGTCTGTTATTTAGAAAAGTGCCCTGCAGTAGATTAGATCCAGCTGTCTTCATCACGGCACGCCGCTGCTCTTTCACTCAGTGTGTGTGTGTGAGACAATCTAAGTCCACTAAGAGGAGCTTCAAACAGCAAGTTAATTCAATTTAATATGAGCTCAACTCCATCGCCACACCACCTGCTTCCATGTGGAAAAAAACCAACATCTTCATCAGAAGATCCTACTTACTTTAAAAATGTTTTACAAATTTTCTAGCAAGCGTTATGCAATTCCTGAACATGTATTAAACCAAACTGTACGAACACTTTCAAAATATAGTCAAATATGATCAAAACAGCATGCAGTATATCCACATCTCTAACAGACAAAAATATAAAGTCTTTCTTTATATTTTAGACAGACATGTAATGACCCTCCAAGTGAGTCTGGCTTCTCTCACGGGTTTTTCTCCATATATATATATATACACATTCATTAATGGAGTTTGGGTTCAGTGTTGGAGTGTCACTAGGAGACTGAGCTGATATTAGATATTAAATGAGTTTTTATATTTCCCTGCTTGTCATTCTGTTTATTCTGCTGTAAAGCTGCTTTGAAACAGTGCATCAGTGTTAAAGCGCTATACAAATAAACTTCAACTTGAACATGCATGTTCAAACACACACACACACATTGCTCGAGTAAAAGTCACTGAATCCCTGTCCTCTACCAGTCATGATATTATGAGTGCTCTCGCTCGGCGCGGCTTCCCGGATACAGCCGTCATCGGGGAGCACTAAAAGCTAATTCTGACCCTGTTGATCATCAATAATGCAGAGGAAAGCAGGGTTAAAAGAAGTGCAGCGTGGAGAAAACACATCATTCATACAGAAGGCATGTGGAGGACGAGCTCTCTTGTCTTATAAAGTTTGAATAAGCCTGGAGGCTCGCTGATGTAGCTGTCCACATGCGTTACAGCATTAGCTCAATTACTGTGATGCCTGAACGCCAGACTACATTTACACCAGCCTGTCTGAGCGGATTTAATCCTACAGATGAAGGCTGTGTGCCGAATGAACACTTGCATACAGTATATGAAACAATGCACAGGTGATTCGGTACTCAATGTTTACATTAGACAATATAAAGACTCAAATGAAGCACCTGAATCAAACATTGAAATGTAAGTACTATAAACTGCATATAGCATAAGAATTATTCAATTAAAGGAAACATTGTTACAGTCTGTTTCTGGATGGTTGTTGTGGATGACATTTCACACAAGCTCATGTTTTGTTCATTTTATTATTTGTATTTTGTATTTGCATCTGTGACCCTGTCTGACCCATTTTTTGGGTGGTGACTGTATGATGCATTCCTCTGTTCCAACTGCACATCCACCATCTCAGTGTAAGAAAAGAGTTGATTAAAAAAATATTCATCTTTAAATCAGAGAACTGAGAGTAGACTGGACAGATTGATTAATTCATGTTTGGCTCTGGAAAAATGGAAAAATCGGCAATAGTTAAAGAATTTCAAAGAAAGTTTTTAAAAGATTTCCAGACGCTTGTAATTTGGCTGATCAAAGTTTACATGGTCACATATATCAGTAACATTAAGATTACTGACTTTCTTTCTGTAGCTTCACACAAACAATCCGATTCAATGACATCAAATCGCATATAATATCACCAAAGTTAATAACGATCAAATAAAAGATTTCCCCTTTATTGTGTATTTTTGTGCCTGCCATCTAATCACATATTTCTCAAATGATATTGGTTACGGTTGAGCTTTTCAAATCTGATATAAAAAACAAAAAATGAATAGCCTGAAGACAACAACAGTTATCTATCTACACCTATAGCAAATGTGTCCTGTCTAATAACACAAACACTTCCTTCCCTTAGGGAAACACTTACAGTGGAGTATACGCTACAATTCTGACAGATTTTCAGAAACTGTCTGCATTAATATTCATTAGAAGTGAGATTGAGAACGTTCGCTCATCCCTGTAATTCACCTTCAAACTGATAAAGCCTCTCTATAGCGCAGTCATGTTAAAACCAGCGCCGCTCACGTCTTTAAGAACGCTGCATGCAGAACGAGCATTTATTCAGACCTGTCACATTTCATGTGTCTCGTATCTCCACTAAGGGCTCTTTAATATGTTTTTATACCCCCAGCGGTGCATGAAAGCGTGGATGGATGACACTGTGTATAAAGCGTGAGGGGGATCTCAACATAATGCTTAATGCAGACTTGAATAAATCAATAGAGGCTTTGAGGAATGGCTGAGGGATGACTAACTTGTTTATCAAAGCAAAACTGCATCTTTTTGCCAGCAAAACAAGCACAATGAGCTTTGGCTGTAAACATTGTCGAGTCGAGCCGAGAGCCGCGTTAGACGTTTCCCAGCGCGGCCGTGAGCGCAGAACCGTTCCATCAGACGCGGCATCAAACACACACCCGATGGCCTCTCTCCGGCTCCAAGCTTTCAGCAAAAACACTCCAACACAGCCGTCTCTCCAGCAGTTATTCCTGCAGATCATCACGCTGCTCCGTTTCAGAAAAACAGCCGAGCCAGAGAGATAAACAGAGAGATAAGATATCTATCTCATCTGTTATTGGTTCTTCACTTCACTGATGAGATGAACTTTCAAAAGCAACATTGACAAATGTTATTATAATGTTAGAACATTTGTCTTTGCATACATTGAATTGATGATTTTAGTTCAGTTTCTCTCAGTGCAAGCACAGCTGCAGACATTTATCCATTGTTTCATCATTTCAAAACCAAACAAACATTTGTGCTAAATTGTTTTGAAATGTCTGCTTCTGCAGTGGTTTATTATAAAAGCCACATGCTCGAATATTTTGTTATTTAATGACATTGCTGCATTTTTTGTATGGTGTTTCAAAAGTCAACTTCAGACCAACTGTTTCTAAATAAACCACAGAATGGGATTAGGTTAATACGCACAATGTAATAATAATGATTTCTTTTCCACCTCCAAAATGCTGAAAGATGGATGTGTCCTGATATAACCTTAAGTCTAATTTTAAATCTATTCTGAGTTCTGAAGAGAAAATGAATCATTCTCATATATAAGCAGTACAATCTTATTAATCTAAACACTAAAATCCAACCCAAAACTCCTGCTACATTATATAAGAAATATACCCATACAGATTTTCTCAGTTGCTCTCGGTTTGCATTTTTTAGAAACTCAATTTCCACATCATCTAGTTACCTGTGCATGTAATAAAAGAAAAGAATATTGTTTTAAACTGTTCATTCACTAATTTACTAATGCTCTCTTTCTAAACATAAGAGACTGTGTGTAGATGCACCAATGCTCTCATATTTAACAACAGCACATATACATTCAATTTCAAAATTATTATATTATATTATTATGATGATTACACAAGTCAGAAATCTAGAATTAAAAAAAATTAGAGGAAAAATTCACATGCCTAAATGAGGATGAAATGTTTAGTTATATGAAGTCTAACTAAATGGCCCAAATCAGTCTTTATACAGCTTATCACAGAACCAGCGGTCCTGATGCCATGCGCCTGATCCGGATCAACAGCACAGAACGATGGGACTCATGACCCGAAACAATAGAGTTTCACTGAAGCGTGTGACGTGTGATAAGAGCAGATATTATCAGCACAAGCAACACACGACTCTATTGATGTGACCTTCAGTTTCTGAACACACTGGAGGAGTGCTGTCATTAATGATGAGACCTCACAGCTTTTCATCATACACAACCCTCATAAAGAGCGACAGGACCAATAACTGTTCACACACAGAGAGCCAAGAAATCATGACCAAATCTATGAATTTTGTAAACTGTTTTGTTCTCGTGACATCAGTGTTTCTCAGGGCTGCTCATACACAACATACACACTCGGACACATGAACGGGTAGCCAGTATGATCCCAGATAAATCTTGTTTATATTCTCATCATATCTGCTTCATTCTGCTGTGAATACCATCAGAAATATATATTTTTTCTAGTGAACATTTTTCAGGGTAGGTTTCATTTTGAAAGTTTCTGTATAAGCACATTAGAGTACTGAACTGAACTTAAACAGTACAACAATTATGAAAATTTATTTAAAACAGAACACATGTTAAAGATAACATACAAAAATATAAAACTCAGTTATTACAAAATTATAATGATATGGGAATTTTAGTTTGGAGGATTATCCTGGTTTAAGACTGAAAGCCTTAGCAACTAAACAACAAATCCAGTGCTAGCCCTCGAACCCGCTATCATCTGTTGTTGACACAAAACCATGGTATTAAAAATAACTGCTAACCCAAAAGCATTTTACAGTCTTACACAATAAGACAGCACTTTTAAATTCTATTATTTATTCTCATAGAAAGCCATCTCTGTACTGCTGCATAAAATAACAGATCCTATAATAAACATCAAAAACAGTATTAATATCCAAGGAATCACTTATCATCTCAAGAACTTGCTATTTTCCTTTAAGGTTACACTCTAAAAACAGATGTGTTAAAATAACACAAGATGTGTCTAGTTAGGGACAACACACAGATGTGTTGACACATCTTTGTGTTAATTTAAAAACAACACATTTTGTGTTACTTTCAACTCAACATGTGTTGTCCCTTTTATGTATTTAACACAAAATGACACATTATGTGTTAAACAGCATAACACAAAAAATGTGTTAAAAAATAACACAACCTTTTTTAGAGTGTACATGTGTAACAGGAGACATTTCTTTTTGTAGGGACTCAAAACTCAAAACTCAAAACTACTATCCTCAAACTACCAGCTCTAGAGAGAGCGGAAGACCCTCTGTAGTAAGGGCCAATGCCTTGAAGATCCAAACCTGAAGACAAAAGGGTCCTGCTCTTAATTTAGACAGAAGGCTAGCTACATCCACTCCAACCTGTGGTCCACAGACTAAAATCCAAACTCCAATTCCCCTCAAGGCTGTTCTAAAATCAAGAACGGCTGTAAACATACAGACAATAAGACGTTCCTTGCAGGAGTTTAGGAATCAGAATTTTTTTTCTCTTATTTCTGTGGATCAGGGAGGGCCTGTACCTAGAACTTATACACTAGCTCCCAACATATGACACTACTGTCCTCTATAAAGCTTATGAGGCGGCCGCCCACCTAAGAAGATGGCTCCGATATCCTAGTTGAGCAGCTCAACTTTGAGCTTGTTTATAAGTTAGCATAAATAAACAAAAGCTCAGCTACAGCAGTGGATGCCACGCTATAAGCATACAACCTCCACTCGTGGATAGAATACCACTTAAACTGGGTGTGATACCACTGTGCCAAACCAGCAGAAAGGAGGACCTCACCCACTTGATGTTATGCAAACTGCCATAACGTCATAGGTCCAGCCCTCAGGGACTGAGGTAAACGTGCATGTACAAACCTCTGAGAAGAAAGAGGAAGGAGGAGAAGCTGCTACATCTCCTGGTGTTGTGCCTCCTCAATGCTCTGCTGACTCCTCTTCTGGCTCTGCCTCCAGTCCTCAGAGGAATGCAGATGTGGTACAGTATATATCTCCTACAGAGATCAACACACACCCATGCTTGCTCATCTGCTCAGCATTCGCACAATTTGCCTGTGAAGATGAGCGGATGTGGATGAATAAGGTTCCGTTACCCTTCAATCTAATCACAGAGAACAGAGAGGAACAAAAGGCACACATGACAGGAATGGTTATAAAGCCATTACCTTCAATAAATGACCTTGTTCAACCATTAAACTCTAGAAGCACAGGCTGATAGTTCCTAGTCTTGCAATCCGTTAGTCAATCAGACTGATTGGCTTTTCAGGTAATTCATTGGCAACAACATCTATTGCTTTTCTACCTCTACATTTAAATAGTCCCCCAGCTCCACCTGTCCAGATCTGTTCATGTGGGGATATTGTGCCTAACTCTGCACTGTAGCTGAATCATACTTGCTTTGTTACTGCAGCAGCAGTGTAAGCAGATTTAGTTTTACCAAAACCTCCAGCATGCAAAAAGGAATCACAAAAGATGTTGTGACTCCTCGTATCTGTGGCTGGAACAGCTCACTAACTTCCTTGCCCTACAATCCTGCACTTCCAAACGCGCAGGTTTTAGAGAGGTGTTCGAGGTTGGGCTTCACTCACCGGCACACACTCGCCTCCTTCAAGAATGCCATACACTATCTTCTGCCCCACGCTAACAATGCACAGGTTGTGTGCGTCCTCAAGCATCAGAAATCGGTGACATAGGTGCACACACTTCTTGAAGCGCTTTGCAACAGGATCCATAACATTTGCCTTTGACACATGTACATGCAAATGGCTCCTGAAGATAAGAAAGCTGCTGTCATACACCTGCGAGTTTAACAGGTGCCCTGTTGGACTCATGGGTGCTCCTGCTGCTGTGGGATAATGTAATTGTTGTGATGATTAAACACATGATTCAGACAATTCAGGCGTTTGACGTTTGTTTGTAATCACACATGACTGTAAATTGTTCTGTAATCTCTAATCTCCTAACGGTACAATATAAAACAGAAACAAAAATAAACTCTGTGAAGTTTATTCTCTGTACAAATCTGATCTAAAATATCTAAAGGAAAGATAAGAAAATGTAAAGGATCGTTCATCTTCCTATTTCATCAAACTATTTTATGGCCCTGTAAGCGTTGCTATTAACCAAATGTGGTATACAACTGTTAAATCTAAAATATTTCCATTCTTCCAAAGTTTTTAAAAGAAAAGAATATCATATAGAGACATTATAGAAGAGAGAGTGTGTCAGATGTCTGATCTGGTCCTGAGGACATTCTGTCATCTGCAGAGACTCATTTATCTTCAGCTAACAGACCGTGTCCATTTATTTCATAGCTTAAGTCACAGTGGATCTCACCCAGCTCAGATGATCCACATTATTTGTGTTTGTGTTCAGGTTTCCAGTTCTACACTGAAGTGAATTCATATTTACTAGAAACAAATGCTGCACTATTAAATACTGTTTCTAAAAAACTGGCTTCATGATATTTATAATGGTGCATTTTTTTAAATTCTGTCAGTAATAAATAGCCAATGTACTGTACTGAACCCTCAACAATTCTGAAACTACAAATCTCTCTTTTCTTCCTACAGTCATGTTAGACTGTAAATTCTGAACATGAGAAGGACAAACCTGTCAACATCTTATACTGTAAATCATCTGGAAATGTATGGACCAGTCAATGTCAGATTATATTTTCTACTGTAATTCAGATGAAAATGATTTTATACTTTTCACTCCCTTAATCAAAACAGTCATGAGTAAAATATCGTAATATCAAACACTTTACACATTTACAAGTTTCTCTAAATGTGCCATCATCCCGTTTATGCAAATGAGAATATATATGTATTATAAAAAGAAAAAAAAAACATTAGTCTAGATCTAGTTCAATCCCTCCATGAGAAAAATATGTAAAATATTTATACTGCTATGAAAAATGATATGAATGAATCATGCGAGAGTCCTGAAATTATCCATATATTTCTGTCCCTGACTAAATAATATTGAGATATGAAATGAATTATTAATAAAGATAATTATGAATCCTACATTGGTTTAGTAATGAACAGAATGGGAATCATCTGAATACATGATGTTCAGAGTATCAGACATGTGATGTATCTGGAGCGTCAGTCACATGAGTTTCATCATGTTTTGTCTTCTCTAGAACTGGTAATATGGTACTTTATTCTGCTAATTAAAAGATGAAGATTATCTGAGCAGTCTCTCTTTAATCAGCAAGAGCTACACGACTTCCATTAGACAGTTTGACTATTAAGCATTTAATGTAATAAATATATTTCATTTATTCTGGAACACTTGATTCTGATTGGCCAGTCACAACATTCCAGGGTATGTTATTCCCCATAACACATCATCTTAAGTAATAATACAGACTAATCCCGGTACTATGAGTCAACTTGAACTTAAAAACTATTTACTTACTTATGAATCAGAAATAAATATGCATATACTGTATGAAAGTATAAAAGAGATTATTTTACAAATAATGTTCCTCTTGTTTTAACGTAGTGCCTAAAGCTAAAATGTTTTTGTTCCTTGCTGCAGATATGTATTCATTACAAATAAGCTAATAAAGCATTTCCAATCAATATTTCATGTCCATTAATGAACTCATGTGTCAAGCTGTGTAATAAGCAGAATAATGTACAGTCAGCTGGTTGTTATCACAAATAAATCCCTTCAGAGTGATACTAGAGGCCTGATGTCAGGGTTTATTCCACAATACCCATCGTACCCGAGTACTCGACAATGCCAAATGGATTGCCTTTAGAATATTAATCTTGCCAGTTTAATAACAGAATTGATGAAAATGTTGTTTTCACAACCAATAAAATATAAAGGTTATAAAAATACATTGTAGCAAAACATTGATTTTCCTGCTTATATCCCCACCGCTACATTATCTTTGCTATAACAGAATATACTTTTTTCTGTGAATATTTTGGGATTTTTGTTGAAACTGGCCTAAACAACAAATTGAATCAAGTAACTCATTACAGAATCAATACTGATGTGCATGAGAGGAATGACAGTGTTGCTAAATGAGTATATAATGGTAATAGCAGAGCTCCTGACCAATAAAAGAACATAATGTGCATCAGAATCATCACAGATATTTAATTAGAGCCTAAAAATACTCACAAAACTCACCAGCTTTGCTCAGGATAACAATCGTTTTGTTCCATTTCTGATTCTTTTCTGTAATGTAATAATCATTTCATGAGTCTTGTGTTTCTTTTGTTGGAGCTGAACTGTGAGTCATTTAAAGAATCCGCAAAATAGACTCCATACACTGTATTTATGATGTGTTATTCTCTGGAGCGTGTTGTTTGGATCTGTGTGGTTGAATCATTGTATATTCATTAGGAGCATTACTCAGAATCAACTCAGATAGAGTACACTTCAGTTCATTCACACAGTGTTTAGTTCATCTGAGACTACCACAGAGACTTTTTCAATCACACTTAAGCATTTATATATTTTTATCAACTAAAGGCAGCAAACCAGCTAAAACATTGCTTTTTCTCGGCTGTGGACTGACAGGTTTCAACTCGTTCAAATCACAGACACCTCATAACATTTATTACAGCACTAAACTACTGTTACACAGACAATGTGTGTGTGTGTGGCCATTGAGGAGACCGGGTGAGAAGGTTTCTCAGTGTATTATGGTTATGAATTCATGAGCTATCATCAATGTCATGTTCATGAATTGCCATTCGAGTGAGTTCTCACAAATGCTTTCAGAATGATAAAGATCTCATTATGCTGCTTATAATGTGCATGTCTATGGTCATATTCTCTTCTCTTCTTCATCTACAGTATGATGAGCAGATTGATATAGAGCACATGAGCTGCTGTTTCATCCCTACAGAGTTTTACAAAATGACATACACTACACATAAATATGTACAGTAGCAAGAACTTATATCATGGTAATATATATATATATATATTATATATATAGGTATATATATATATATATATATATAATAAGCCCTAGCATCATGGTATGCATCAAATAAGTGTTTTATAACTTTTTACAATTTTAATTGTAAAATCTAACCCTAACCCAGGCCTACTGTATCAATGTAATAAGCAGTCACTAAATAATTATTATTATCCAACAGTAAAGTGGATTCGCACTGCACAATGAAATTGATAATAAAGTCATGTGATCTACCACAAAGTGAAGGAACAGGTATGTTTCATCATTCCCTCCGCCAATGTCCTTATCCAATGACACAACTAATTCATTCTGCTGACCCACTTCTGAACGTTTAACTGATGAAATGGAGGCGAGACCCTCTCACGGGTCTTCACGTTCCCCACACCTGAGATCTGCCCACTATTACACATGATATTTGCACAAACTGCCCTGTTTGTGTTTGAATATGAAGTACATTTTTTAACAAAGGTATTTCCCAGAGGCTTTAAAAGACAGATGAGTGTTTCTCCACACTGATTTCTTCTCACAAACTCTCACATTTCACATCTCTATGAGTTTTAACCTTATCAAAGTCCTACATTGAAAGTTTTCACAAAACAAAATTTATGTCATTAGTTACTCTCATATCATAACTTCTCTGTTGTTGTTTTTTTGTAAAACATGTTTTTTCAGAAATCTTTGTATAGTGGTCATGTCCAGCTCCAAAGGCGGTAAAGTGTGTGTTACATTTCAAGACTTCTTAATTCATATGATAGCTTAGTGTGAGAAACTGAGATTAAAAATTCACTGATAACCTTCTGTTAATCTCTGACATGTCATGATTATCAGTGCAAGATTATGAAGAGATGAAGAGAGAGTTAGAGATGTTTCTCACACTCAACACTATTATACTGAAATGCTTCATACATTGTGGAATTATTGGACTTTAATAATGCTTTTCTGTTTTTTTTCATCAAATGTGTTTTTTCATCAAACTGTCATTGTATACAACATTTCTGCATTTCTTCTTTTGTTCAATAGGGAAAAATCACGGAATGAGACTTTTTTTTGCAACATTTTACTATTTCATCAAAAGTAGCTGGTTGAATTATAAAATATTCATTTTAATATTTCCCCAAATATTATAATTGGGGAAAAGTTTAGTAAATGAACCAATCCAATATAAACATAAAGGTACATTTCTTAAAAAATGTCATGTTTTTCTAGAGTATCTCTTGTCTGATTACCGACAGGTGCATGTCAGATAAAAATGTAATGTAAAATATGATGTCATTGCAATGGAATGTGTGTGAGAGCTGGACAGGAGAGGATATTACTGATACCAACTATCACACGGTACATTTTTTAACAAGTACTCTTTATTAGATAAGAAATCCTGTCACAAGTGATGATGCCTATCTTCAAATACAAATTGAATCTGAGAAAACATACAGTTCAGTTACAGTTGTTATAAAGCATGTATTAAAAGCCAAAACAAACGAGTGGACAACTAAAATAAATCAATAAATGTCATTTCAGACCAAAGCCTGTCCAGTCACAAAATCAAACAGGCCTATGAAGAAGATAAGAACATAGATGCAGATTTGAACAAAATGAAAAAGTCCTGTAATGAACCGGATACAAGTCTATATTTACGTGCCACTTGAATGCAGCCTTTTAATTCAAGTCTTTACTGCTGGTCAAACAGTACAAATGACTCATCAGATAGTTTTCATTGTTAATCTGATAGAAGCACAACTAACAGATGATGATATGAGTGAATGAGAGGATGAGAACAGAATGTCCCTGACAGCGAGGACGGCCATGACTTCAGTGACAGAACATCTGAGAGAGAACTTTACTGAATCACAGGCTGCAGAGCGAGTTAGGAAACAAGACAACTAATCATTCACACAGAGAACTAATGTATGTTTTCACACTAGTTTTGCTTCAATCTCAAGTGATCAGCTGCAGTGTCTACTGTACACCAGCCGCTTCTCTCTCATACAGTGTCCTACAGATTTACAACATGTTACTAACACTGCAATGGGAACACTACATTTCACTGTCAACATTAAACAATGGAGATACATGCAGTTCAGTCTTACAAAGCAAAAGATACAAAGCAAGATATCTTACAATGCACACTACTCTTCAAACCAGCTCTCACAGAGAAACGATCACACAATAAAATGTTGTCGAGAGAGAGAGAGAGAGAGAGAGAGAGACCTACTACTGGTTCACCTCAGCCAGATTCACATTTGTCTGCTCATAAATAATTCAACGTTTTAAAACTAGCAACAGTAGCACAAACCACACTGACGTCTACATTGTTGTATTGTTAACTTTCCACTCTTCATTTCACAACTAGAGTGTACAAGAAGAATCATGTCAGTAAAATAAATCCAAATTCAGTGTAAAATTAAATGAAGATGATATTAGTTAATAATAAAATATTATTACAGTTAATAGTATTACATTTTAAAAAACAGAACATGGGATCTAGTATGTTGGTATAAACTGTTAAATATACACAAAAAGCCTGTCCTCTGATTGCACATTTAAATTATATAAATGTAATCAATTTAATCTACATCATATTATTTTTAAGTTATTTTTCATGAAAAATGCTGAATCTAAATACGTATAACAGTCCTAAACTGTCATGCTGGTAATTGCCTGTCAAATCTAGAAATAAGCCAATCGTGACACAATGAAAGGTGTGTTATTCTGCTGCATCATCTGCTCCATCTGTGAGGTGTAAGAAAATATTCCAACTATAACACAGAAATATGCAAAAATATAACAACTAACTCTTTGAGGAGATACACCGTAATGAGACTTTGGCATCTTTAAAACACATCACAATCTTCTGGCAACTCATAGCTATTTAACAATTAGACTAATTCATATGAATTTATACATTTATGAAGTTTTTCAGTAACATTACAGGGCTGCGTTTTTCTAATAATCATTTATTTTTGTGTCTTCACTTGTATAAATTTATACAAAATAACATCCACGTAAAAATGGTTACAAATGGTCCCTGTGAGACAAAATTATATATTAAAAATGGATTATTTTCTGGGTTATTATTGTCTATACAACTGTGGTAAACTATCAGTTATGACAGATGGTCCTTTAACCCATTCTGCATTACATTTAATAAAAAAAAAAAACATTAATTGCACATTTAAACTTAAAATTAGAAACAGAATATGTTTTAAATAATGTTTGCTTTTTCAAACGATATAAAATGCTGCATATATTTGAGTAAGACAAATGAAGCTCATTTTAGGCAAATATACATCAGCATAAAGTCAGTAATTAGTTGTAATATATATAGTTATTTTTCATTTGCATTTCCATCATGAGTTAAAGCAATGTTTAATAAATACAATATGATTATAAACAGGTTGCTGCTACCTCACTGACAAGAAACCCCACAATTTAACACAACTTTTTAATGAAGTACATTCGATAAATTAAAAATATTATTGCCTGACTGTCATGGCAGTGAAAACATGAGTTCTTCTGTAACATGACATGACAGACTGTGAATAATACTTCACTGCAGATACAGTCTGTCACAATCATATAGAGAAGAGGCTGAACATCTGCTCACATTCAGCCAAACAAGATCATCTGATTATACAACCAAAAAGTTTGTGGCACACTCATAGACGTCACATAAACACCTAGCAAATATGATTTGCATTTGTATCTGATTCTTCACATCGTGTGACTATTACTTGTGGTTTTGGTAGATTTAAGTTTTTCAAACTTATCCTACAGCGTTCTTCAGTCATCCTCAATTTTGTGTGCGATAATCATAAATGCATGTCTCCTGCAGATTTCTGATAAATCAAACCATGAGAAGAACATTAAGAAATGTGATGGCGAGAGCGACAAACGAGAAATGACAAAGATATTTGAGCAATATATATTACACTGATGAAACTTGACGTGTACCCTGAGGATCTTTGTGAAGTTTGGTTATCAGAAGTTACACTCGCTCATTTCCATTATTGGAAGTTTCCTGAAATGGCTGATGTGCTCTTGTGTGACATCATCATTTACTGTTGAAGTTTAACTCCAATATTTATGTATGCAAGTAGAGAGGATGAATGAAACAGTCATACCCAGAATGCATGTGTGCAGACCTGAGTCCACTTAACCTGCTTTACACGTCACTCACAGTCAGATTGTGTTGATCTGCTGCTGCTTCACTTTATGTAAATGAATGCCTGTCTTCAGTGTGTTGTGAAGTGTTATTTTCACTTCACTATTGCCTGCATGAGGTATTTCAACTTCCTATAGCAATCTGAGAAGCATTTTGTATTTAAAATGGTTTTTCAAATTGAAAATCCAAAAATAAAAAGTGAGATGTGACAAGTCGCTCGCCTGATGCTGTTTACTACTCTTGAGGTGCTAACAAACAAGAAGCTGATCTACATGCAGCATATTTACCACAGCTTTTTGCTGTTTCTTGCTAATAACCGTTTACACAATGTTCATTTACACAAGCCACTTCTCATTATCTCCAAAAGTTATCGTGATCTTTTGACATCTGAGTTGAATTTCTGCAGACGTGCTGAGGTAGACCTAACAGTAATTATACGGTCCACCCATCGAGAGCTCTGCTCCAGTAATCCGACAGTGACGTACGACTGATACCCCTCTCTAACATCGGACCATTGCCGTGAATGTTGGCAGAGTCTTCATCTCTGCTGAGCTTCACCGATCCGCCGTGGAATGAGCCCAGATTCTGTGCCATTGATTTTGAGGCCACAAAGATAAACGGCACCATTCCCAGGCAATAATGCGTTCAGTTGTACATAAAAACAACTTTAAAACTGCTATAGATTGTGTGAAAATGGGTGAGAATGTTTCCTCTCAGTAGCTCTAGACAGATTCCATCTGTTCAATGATCGCGGTGAATACTTGATGTGAACGTCGAAGACCGCTGGCGTCCGCTCAGACATCACGGGTGTTACAGAGCAGTTTCATCACCTGTATTGTTATCTTGTAATATGGATGTGACTCAAGTGATGGCCTTGTTTAAGGCAAGAATATTAAACAGACTTTTGTTTTTAGGTTGGGCTGTTTAGCATGATATCGGCAGATGACGTAACCACCATCTAGGAGGAAAACTTGTCTTGCCCCATTGCAAAGAAGACTGCATGGTATTATAGTAAATGTTTATCATGTTTATTATCCAGTTTGTTACAGTAAATCTTTGTCATAAAAGTTCCTAGGCAAATCCACACACGGTCTTCAGGGCAAACTATCTGATGCTTATTTTTTAAAACTTTTAGTCAATTATGTTGCAGTGCTTCAATAGCCCGAA
Organism: Beaufortia kweichowensis; assembly: GCA_019155185.1. NCBI lineage: Eukaryota > Metazoa > Chordata > Actinopteri > Cypriniformes > Gastromyzontidae > Beaufortia > Beaufortia kweichowensis. Next base: position 660,447 of record CM032812.1, on the reverse strand, counting down.
CATGAAAAATAGCTTCTCTAGGTACTTTCATTATCTAATTCCCATCCAATTAGTGTATAAATGAACTACAAAGCTTCATAATAAGGTTTAGCCTGTGTTTCATTTGTGACGGTTTCAAAACCTCTTGTTGAGATTTCATGCCACCTTAAGGCCAAATGAATCATGATCCTTCAGCTGCTGAACGAGAATGATTTGATTGCACATTGTGTCTGTCTGCTGTAAAAGCGATTCTTTCTCGCAAGATTTCTTCCCGTCTTTTCTTCTTGAGTGACCTTTCGGCGATGTGGCGCGCTGCCTGCGGCACGTTATTTATTTATGATTTGCGTCTGAGCCAAAAGCCTGTCACCCCGCCCCCTTCTTGTTACGGTTTGGTCAAATGCTGAAGTGGGTGGCTGGTGTTGAGAAACTGGGGCAGTCTGATTAATGTCACCCTTTGGAAGTGAGATGAAGACATGACAACAAAACGGGGTGGAGAAACTAAGATAACACAACACACAAACACAGAAAAATGTTTCGAGATTCCAACCATGAGAAGACACAAAAATCCTTCACAGCACTGCAGGTTTACTTATATTTAGTCTAAAACTAGTAAATAATTACTCCAGATGAAGAAAACAACATGTTTGTATAAATCTGGCAAACTTTAGAGGCTGTTTACAATATAAATAATGGAAAAGGTTTTCTATTTAGCTTCTGATCTGCTATACCTGATGTTAATTTCCTTTACAATTTTCTTCACAATTTAAAGCTGTAATTTAACGGAACACTGCAGAGAGTTTAAATGCAAGCATCTCATCCATTACCCACAAATAAGATGTTTATAAATGGTCTATTACACATCAGTTACAGTACATATCAATGCTAAAATCAATCAACTTTTGTAGCATTGTAATGTAAATGTAATACTGTAAAACATGTCAAAACAAGTACGCAGGAGAAGTTTCATTTACCCATTGACAACATCATTCCTGGCAAAGCCATTGTGTTTCACATTCACTCTCACATCATTACACTCCCATCAAAGTGTCACAGACATGCAAGACATTGTTCAAACATAACACATCATTTCTTTTATATCTGTGAGACTCTACAGACAGAAATATGACAACGGGAACCATGATAGTCTGTTTCAAACCCTGTATCACTGCATGTAGGAACTTCTCTGACCAACAATGTGCCATGAGCATTACACAATACTGTATGAGTTTAGTTTGGACTTACTTTGGCTGTCAGCTCCTCCGTACGACTGCAACAGAAAAAGATAAATAATCATATTCATGTCTGAATTTCACTGCATTACATAAAACATTAAAGTCAAACTGATGTTTCTGCAATGAGTTTAGTAAATGTGGAAAGACCATTTTCCACATATTGAGATGAAAGGAAACGATCAAAATATATTTTCTGAAAGTATTAATCGTCAGACGAGATTCCGAGAGTTTATAAAGATCTCTGATCTGCTCCAGATAAAGATTCCTCCGTTTCATCCTCCATCACTAATATTTTACAGCTTTTACAGTGATCTCTATGTCACGTCACTGCTTTTACAATTAAGTTGATCATTCATCATTTGCCAAATAATCTAGATCCTTATCAGCAGACATCATCAGATAGTTTTAGTCAGGAAACTGCTGTTAATGAGACATCATTTCTGCAATGTCTCAGAAACATATTCTTTCTGACGACATGATGTGTCCTGCCTTCTGAAGAACACATCAGTGAAGACTGTTGTGGGACACAAATAGCCATTTCACTCGTCTCTGAGATTCTCCAGGTGCTTTGAGATGAGCATGGAGGACATTGAGTTTTAAAAGCTTATTCACCTGTGGGACTCGTCCTCTATAGAGATCAGCATGGTAATGTTTGATTTCTTACTAAAGCAGTATTCATCAAGGGTTAAAAACAGGCTTGCATTTGTTAATATTAATTAGTAGTTTAGTAACAATAACAGTGAACAATATCTTTTTACAGCATTTATTAATCCTAGTTCATGTTAATTTCAGGATTTAGTAACACATTTTAAAATCAAAAGTTGTAATTTAGTTAATGCACAATAAAAAAAGATTAATAAATGCTGAAAAACTATATTGCTCATTGTTAGTTCATGTTCCGTTAATGCATTTACTAATGTTAACAAATGCATACAACCTTATTGTAAATGTTACCAAAATGTCAAAATGTAATTTAATGAATGCTAACATCAGAGAAATGTAAATGATTTTATAAGATACTTACATCTAAAAACATCTGATAATTCTCTTACAATATTGATTGATTTACTAGATTTCTTGCAAAAGCTACATTTAGTTATATATGACAAACATTATATTTAGAGAATGTATTTATAGTGTAGAATTATAACCAGAGTTGCGGATACAACTACATAACCCAAAAAGCTATCGTCATTAGACACTGCCACCGTGATTTCATTTATATTTAATAGTAAAATCACAGAAATTAGTATGGGCTACTGTTAGGTTTGTGTGTTAACAGTAGGAAGGCTTTTACTGGCATATGCACTACTGAACACATGTCATGTCAATGAATCACAGCATTTACACATGACTGCATCACAATGAACACGTTTCAAGTATCTCTCTTCATACAGTATGTGTCACCGTGATGTACTTTATAATGTACAGTAGCTTTATAAAATGATGTTTTAAATCAGATAAATGCAGCATGACCAGTAGACCTCTGATGTTCACACATTCACACATCAGATCCCCTGAAAACTGTACATCTACACAGATCCTGTCATCGTCTGTTGTTTAAGACAGCATGTTACAATACGAATATGTTTGAGCCCTTAATTCGGTAATGCAGCATAAAATTGACTTCTGATAGTCGTGTGTGAGGAACAGGACACAGCTTGTGCAATTGTGCAATTCAGGTTTTTAGTTACAACTCATTTTATTTGTCTATGTTCCACACAAAGCTAATGTGTGAAGCCTTTAAATATGGCACACAGGTAATAAGGGCAACTTTTATTATATTTGTGTAGTGAAGAGTCTGAGAATAAAAATCAGTGCTTGTCTTTCACGTCAAAACTAGCATCTCATTTTATTTATCCGTAACAGTTGTGCTGATGGAGTAATGAACATGTCAACATTTTAAATGCTAGTTGTTTAATAACTGAGGATTGCTCTGACTGCCGTGTGAAGCAGAAGACTCGCATGAGTGGGCCAGAAATATGAAATGTGCTTGACCCTTTATGTCCTAACACTCATTCAGCCATTAGTATTTCATTTGGAAAATGTGCCCGTGCTTCTCTAACTCTGAAACAATGCTGCTGCATCTCATTATCATCTGAAAAACACTTCAGGGAGAGATTAAACTAAAAGCTGTTAACCAAACACAACAGAATATGATCGATTCCCTTATTATTATTCTTTAAAGGAACAGTCTAACAAAATATTTAATGTCTTTGTTTACTGTAACAGCAGAAACTTCTGCACATTATGTCATAAGTCATATATTGGACTGCGTAAATATTCTTTAAAACATCTAAAACGTAAAAATGAATATGAAAGAATGATAAAAATGCCTAATGACAAACAATAAAAATGTACAGTAATGGCATTTTAGTGCTTGTAAAGTAATTCAGTATTGTTTGTGTTGTGTATAAAAGATCACAGACGTCCTTGTGATGAGTTTGCGTGTATGTGCGTGTTTGTGTGCGTGTGTGCGTTTGTGTGTGTGTTTTAACATTAACATTATCCACTATGGAAACTCCTCAAGATCTCATTTGGGACGAGCAATTACTGTCTCTATATTCACATTAGACGTGACATTATACAGACTGAAGAGGCTCATTAAAGGCTTTATTACTCCTTCAAAGATGCTGCAAACTGTAGTTAAGCATGAACCTTTCAACAATACAACAACATTTGATTAAACATGCTAATAGGTTTAGGTTGTTGGGTAATTGCTGGGATAAAAGGTGCTTGTAAGTAATTTTATTTATTTATCACGCATGGCCAGATTTGACATGGTCTTAATTCACCTCTGCTGGCTGATGCTGTAACTGCTGCAAAACATCAATCTATTCTGACTAAAAAATGTAATTGCATTGAAATGTGTACGTACAAAATATCCTGCTAAGCAACGAATTGACATAAATAGGAATATAAAAACATTATTTACATTGTAATATATGTTAATGTAATGAATGAGTAAAAGTGAAAGTGAACAGCAGAATCAGGTGTGTGGGTTTTGGAGGATGTGATGGACTGAACTGACACACTCTCTGCCATCTGAACATCCCACAGGCTGAAAACAGACGGAGGTGTCCATGCTTAATTTCACCAAGAATTAAAGGGCAAACACCCAAAGACAAAGTGACTCTTCTTTCTCCTATAGGTCACTGGGACAAGTGTCTTTTTAATACTGTCATATATTTTAGAAATGTATAGCTGCTTTCACACATACAGCTTTACTGGCACATTAACAGACCTTTTTAAAATACTGCTAAATCAGTACTGTAAGTTACCAATAAAAGACGTTGTAACATACAATTTGTTCACAATTGATCTGTTAATGGTGAATTACTGATAATTTACCAGAAAAGACTGTATCTGTGAAAGCAGCTTATGACGGATGTATGATGAATGTTAAATGCTCTAAAGGCAAACGATAAATCTGATGAGATGAGGAAAAGACTGAAATACCCTCTCGCTGTTGACCTATAATGTTTCCTTTTACGGTTTCATTTTAGTGAATAAAAAATGACATTTCATCAAAGGAGAAAATAAACATAAGATCCTGAATGAAATTTGAATGAAAATAATGAAATGTACTAACTGGTTACAATTAATTCAGTGCTGCACTTTTCAGACAGACATTTTGCCTAATGATCCATAATTCTGATCATGACAAGCCCAGACTATTTGATCTCATACTGGTGAAATGAACTAAGGTGCTCATAACAATACAACATGACAGAGAGCGTATCATCACCTGAAGGTCGTCTGGAAGCTTCTTCACTCTTCTTTCAGTAGCAGCGCTGGCCCAGACTCCATCAGCCAGCCACAGAGAACATCCGATCAGGCTGGAGAAAGCCCAAACGCTCAACCAGCCCATCAGCATCAACCTGTCAAGAGAACATAACATCATATAAAACATCATATAACATCATATAAAACATCATAAAACATCATATAACATCATATAACATCATATAACATCATATATCATCATATAACATCATATAAAACATTATATAACATCATATAACATCATATAACACATTATATAACATCATATATCATCATATAACATCATATAACATCATATAACATCATATAAAACATTATATAACATCATATAACATCATTTAACATCATATATCATCATATAACATCATATAACATCATATAAAACATTATATAACATCATATAACATCATATAACACATTATATAACATCATATATCATCATATAACATCATATAACATCATATAACATCATATAACATCATATAACATCATTTAACATCATATATCATCATATAACATCATATAACACATTATATAACATCATATATCATCATTTAACATCATATAACACATTATATAACATCATATATCATCATATAACATCATATAACACATTATATAACATCATATATCATCATTTAACATCATATAACACATTATATAACATCATATAACATCATATATCATCATATACTGTATCATCATATAAAAAAATCATATAAGATCAGCACTTGTTCTCCAGTGATGCAGCAGTTAAACAGTGTTGTGTAATTACAGTGAAGACTTTCCTCCAGTGAAACTATTACAGCTGTCTCCAAAAAACAACATGTCACAGAAAAACTGTGAGTTCTCACTGAACTCATCAAGCATGAATGAAAAATGACTAAATGACACAGTTTAGCAGCACGGCAAAGACAAGGGCCTGTCTGGTCTGTCCTGTTATGACCATGTTTGTCATTGTGCTTTTTAAGGTCAATTCAGCCTTACATGACCTCAGGGTTTGTGTGATGTCTTTGTGAAATGCAAATCTATGGACTCCCGCTGTGGCCAATCGGCTCTTATTAGAGAAGAGATGATCATTGAATTATAATTCAAATCTTTCTCAAATCCTGACATAGTCCTGATCCACTGAAAATCATGGAAATCTCTAGAAGCCAGAAGCAGCTTATAAGTAGCTGAATAAATCTATATTGTAAAACAAGTATCAGAAAAGTTGTATGCTTTAAAAGAGATTTAAGATCATGCTTTAAATATCTCTCTTATATTAAATTAAAGAAATCTCACATCACTTTCAATATAATTAACAGTTTTGATCTCTTCATAACATGTGCATATGGCATTTACATATTCCTCATACAGTATATATATTTAGTCTTATATAGCTGTACAACTCCGCAATCAGATTAGCTGTTAATATGTCACACATGATGTACAGTGGCACAACTAAGCCCCAGTTAAAATGTCTGAAAGTCACCGCATTAGATAACAACGTATTAAAACAAATGTCATTGAACAGAGCCGCATTAACAAACTCCAGATTGGCTAAAATACTGCTTGTGGTTCATTGCATAAGAACACAATATTATCACTTTACAGCATCTGCAAACAAATACAGCTGAAACTTACTTCACATTTATATTTGAGAATTGACTTTATAAGCACTTACAAGGAACTGCTGTCAACATGATCTGATGAAATCTTTTTGTTTTCTATTTGATCAGTGCATCTATTGCTTTGATAATTACAGCCTCACAAACATCTAAAAACCGTGAAAAGGTTTTTCAATAAATTGCTTTGATATTTAATTCAGCAACACTCTGACAAGCTTTTTTTCTCAGTTGAGTCTATCATCATTGTTCTCTGGACACAACCACGAGCTCAAGCATGACTTCTGTTAACACGACAACGACTTTTTATGCGAGACTGAAACGCAAACTTTTGAAAACGTGTCTCAAAGTGTTTGTTTTTGAAAACAACATCTCTGTTAACATGAAAAACGCTAAAATGATGATATCTCTGAAAACTATGATGTCAAGCATGTGCACGAGTATACTTAAAACAACGATGGCGACTTACATGACTGTGTGTTCGCCTTACTCAAAATACTTATCATATTTAGATACTTTACGTATCTCAGTGAAAAGAACACCTACATGATTTACTGCACGTGACAATTAGCAGAGACACATTATTTACATAAGCCAAATTCTAAACACACTTATATGCCGTCAAATGGTATTAAAAAGTGCTTTTGGGTTAAAGCCAGATGTGCGTTTGTGCGCAGCCCGGGACATAGTGTTTCTAGTCTGGACCGCATAACACAGCGTTTACAGTCGTTTTTGCGGCTCTGTGTAAACGCCAATCGGTTCAACAACGTTGTCGCGTGTACATGGAACTTTCCAAAAACGCAAAGGAGAAACTTTTCAGTTTTTCACTATATTGTTGTCGTGTAAACGTGGCCTAAATTTAACATAAAATCTTTTAAGCCAGCTTTCAAACAAAACATTTAAATGACAAAACAACAAAAGTAAAGATGACAAAGACTATTTGGAGAAATCTCCTGCTGATAATAACAGATCTGTACCTGTCAAAACAAGTATCAGACAAATAAACTTCAGTATTCAGTGAAAGCATTTGTTTTCTGAGAATGTTCATTTTGGCTGAACTGTCCCTTTAAGTGTCCAAACACCGGGGCCAGTGGATCAGGAATAAAAAGCATTTCTTTTAGGAACATGCTCGTCTTCTCTGTAGGTATAATGTCTCATGAGTTATTACAGGAGAAGGAGACTCTATTGAAGTATAAAGAATCCTCATCACAGACCCGTAATAAAAAATATTCTGCAGGTGCTCTAGTACTTACAAAACCCTGCTGATAGCATTAAACTACCAAATTAATAGCAAAAGAAAAGCAGAAATTTCATAAAAGAATGAAAAATCAGGACCTTATTAAGGCTTTGTCTTGATAAAGATATGGTTATAAAGCATAATTTCCCAAACTAACACTGAGACATGTAATAGTCTTTGAGAAGAAATGTGGGAAAGATATTATAAGCAAACAGCACATCTCTATCATCATAAAAACAGATTCTGCTGGTCAAGATTTAATAACTTCATGCACATTATACAGAATAAAAGTAGAAATCTGACAGGATATCGTCCTGTCAAGCTCTGCAACAATCCTCAAATGATCTTTATACACACTGTCGATCGGCATTTCTGAATATTACAGTCACTGATCTTTAAAATCTAATAACTGATTGTCTGTGAGAACATCATCATAAATATACAGTAGTCAGTGCACACTTTTAATTAATATTACAAGTGTAGAAATCACCTTCATTTTTTCTGAACTGTTCGTTGACATTCAGAGAGCTGTTAGAGTCAAAGCTGTTATTCCATTTTTAACTGTGTTTTATGTGTTAATCAACGTAATCTCATTGATATCTGATGGTTTATTTTTACATATTTCTACAATATTTATGTAACTTTAGAGAACTCTTTTGAAATTTCCAGATAAATGGTTGATACTGAAATTGCCAGAATCACTGGGAAGGTACCGAAATGGGAATCGTATCGTAACTTTATGCAAGAAAGATGTTTTAATATTACATTTATATATAAATAAAGTAAAAACAGAACCTGATTTATCAATAAGGCTCATGTTATGGTGTGGCACACATACTGTATGTTGTATTTCAGTCTACAGAAGTCACATAGAGCAATTAAATCAAATGTATAATATTACTTAATCAAATACATAAACTGTGTTAAATCAATTGAATAGCAATTGGTTTTCACAAAAGCCCAGATATGTAAAATATAATAAAAATATATTGTCTACGGTGATTCATGTAGCTTCTGCTGTAACCTGAAATCTGTCTTTAAATGACCCAATAATACAATAAATCAATATATGAAGTAGTTTATATGTATTAATGTATATTAATATGTATATTATTCACATTTATGTTTTTTGTGTGTGCAATGATAACAATTAACATCCTACATATTTTAGGTTGAATGTAAAGTAAGAAGAACAACAGTATACACTGCATGAAAAGAATTGTATTTAGTCTTGTACACTTCTGTATACGCATTTAAACTTGTGAACTACAAAGAAACGCTCTATGAGTACACAAAAACTCAATATATTGAGTATTTATTATAATGTATTTGTTATTTATTATTTTATTTATTATATAATATATTTTATTATATATTTGAGTTTATATTATAATAAAATACTAAAACGCTTTTATTTATATGAACAGAGTAAAGTTAAACTTTTAAAATGAATAAAGAACACTTTTATTTTGTAAATTTTATATATAATTATAATATATAACAAGGAATACAAAACTAACTCATGAACAGAGACTGAGTACGAGTCATCCACATGCCTGTGTGTGTGTGTGTGTGTGTGTGTTTACTTCATGCTGTGTATCAGCTTCTGTGCTGCTGGAAATCCATCACCGTGATCAAATACACGCTCGACTGAGACTGATCTGAATCATGGCAGGAATATTCTGCTGTCTGCCAATGTCATTATTCACCTGCACTACATCACATCTGCTCTCCAGATAAAATGTTATTACTGCCTTCGAATACATTTACACAAATGTTCCTATCAGTAATATCACATTATCTCTGTTATCTATGTAAGTGTATTTTCTGTATAAATTCATGCACTTTTCAGTGTTGATTGTGTAAAGCCAATATGATGCAGGTCAGATCTGAAAATCTAACGTACCATATAATCATTACAATAACAAGACACATAGGTTTACCAAACGGAGGAGAAAAGCTTTCCGTGTATTTATTCTGCTATTATTCTGATGTCTGGTCACCTAAAACTGCCCAGTGTTGTACATTCATCTGTCACACTAGAAGTTTATAAGGCAGATAACAACATGTCAACATTCTCAAAAAACATGAACGCAAAAGACAAAGGAAAATAAAACCCATTCAGCACTAAATACACAATTGTCAGCTTTTCTAATGAGCTGTTAATCATGTTGCTTATTGTTTTGCCTATTTTGTTTTTGTACTTGAAAACCGCTGCTCTTGTGAGAACTGAAAATACCACCCAATGCTTATTTAGCAGACATTTATTAACACTTTATATTAACACTTTATAACAATATTCACAGGCAAGTTATTAAGAGCTATAATTAATGCAAAATAATAAAAGCTAATAAACTTTTCACTAGGTTGGTCATTTAAATAAAACATTTTTCTACTCATTGTCGCTTGGAATAAACACATGAATAAATGTGTCACAAAGTTAATGGCCTAGTAGTTTGTTAATATCTTGTGATAATGTATCTCAGTGTATCTCAGTGTGATCTGTGAGAGTTGAGACACACAGTATAGATAGAGCAGGTGTATAACAGCGGGATGCAGAGCTTTTACTGCATTACTCTCATCATATACACACACACACACACACATCACACACACACATCACAACACATGATGCACAAAGTGCTCAAAACACACATACTTAACACAAACATAAACTTCAACTCATTCCACACATATAACAACACTGCATGAAAATAAAAAGCCGTATTAATTCATTGCGCACAAACAGTAGATCGCAATAAATGCTTTATACGGATTCTTGTATATTGAAAAGTGTATAATGGTTTATTATAAGAGCGCGCGCACACGCAGCGCGCGTCCCGCTACAGCAAACACAGAGAGAACAGAGTGATGTTACGCGCATAGAGAGTCACTGCATGTGTGTGTGTGTGTGTGTGTGTGTGTGTGTACCTGTCGTGTTCCTCCAGAGAGACAGAAACGATGTGTTTAATCTTCAGTGTGTATGTGTCCAGAGACCCCTTACAGTCCACACGATCACATCTCACTCCATACTGAGAGCCGACAGTCCTCTGCTCACCCTATTTCAACTGCTCTCTCTCTCTCTCTCTCAAACACACACACACACACACACACACACACTCCTCCCGACGTCACTCACACACACAAACTCCAGCCGACGTCACACAGCGCATATATAACACTTAACACACACTGCGCGTTGCTCAGAAGACATGCCATACAAACACTTCCTAAACACCTGACAATCAATATGAAGACATTCACATCATAATAGCCTGTGAAATGTATATTTATATTACATTGTATATTCTATTCATTTATTGTATTATAATTCATTATAATCGTTTATATTAATATCCCTGTATATATACAGGGTACAGTGTGATATCATAAAGATATTTACTTTTGCTCTGCTATAATAAATAGCGGTAATTCAAAACAAATGATAGAACAGTAAAAATGGCAAAAGTACATTCTAATATTGACCTTTAAGCATTGACACTCAGTCAAACAAATATAAAAGCATTGTTTTGGTAAAAACTGTATTGTAAAACACACGGGACATCATAGACACAATGACATTTAGTATATAAAACACACTCCAGTCCCAAGAACACGCTTTATAATCAACCTTCATATTGGAACAACATTATCAATATTAATTTAATATTGTCTTACGTATATGTTTAAAATCAACACATCATTTGTAGTAAAATCACAGTGATCACAGCATATGGTAGATACATTACATTGTCTTACATTATAACAAGGCTTTGCATACAGAGTAGAGGAGTTCTAAAAGGCAGAGGGCGGTGACACACTTACAGGGGATAATACAGACTGAAGCATCAAAGATGCATGCGTGGCTAAAATATTCATACCCAATGTAACATTTATCACCAAAGAGAAAAGAACTTTATTAGTGCCGCAGCCAATTCAATCCAAGTAATGCTGCAAAGCGCTAAAGCAAGTGATGCAAGTGACTGATGCTGTTTGTGTTATCAACAACCTGCTGTCATACACAACACTATATACACAGCATTCATCACCAACCTTTCATTTGATCTCAAACACACAGCGAAATTGACAACAACAACAACATCAAATACATTTTAGATATGCATGTAGTAATAAAAGGATACAAGGAAACTCAAGTTTTATTCAGATCAGATGAGAAAATGGTCGAACAGATGCCGTAGATGCCCAAGAATCTGCACTTCATTTATCAAGACTGATTCACTGGTTACTAAAGGGAAATTGTATTCATCATGTTTTAACTTTCCTTTACAGAGTTTGACATTAATCATTTGTCTTTACAGAGTTCAACATTAATCATTATTTAACTCTGATATATTCTTGTGTCTTTAATAACCATTATTTACTCTCATATATTTTGGTGTTGATATTAATCATTATAATAACATTAATCAATAAAACAATATTAATCACTATTTGCTCTATATATATATATTCATAGTCTTATGTGCTTGTATGAAATGCTTGCCAGTGGAAATTTACCAAGGAGAGAGAAGAACCGGTATAACCATATATGAAATGCGCTATCTTAGGTCAAAGTGCCCTAAGCACTCCGAATATGTCTTTTGCCCTTTACAAAATGTTGTTTGTGCAGACTAAGCGATTATCTTTGCAGACCTAGCAGGAAAGCTGGAGATAACCATGCCCAAATTCGGGAAAAAGGTGCCAACAGGTCTGGGTTGCTGGCCTTGGCAGCGGTCCACGACCATCAAAGAAGAAGACTTTAAATACTGAAAGTTTTAGGGAAAGAGGGGTCACTTGGTCGTATTGCTCGATTGGTGAACTCCTAGGATTATATAACTAGGGACAGAATTCTGCATATTTTCTTCAAGTGTGATTTTCTTCAATATATATTTTGATTGTTAAAATAAATCATTTTAAAGATATTTTTTGAGTCTTCATTCCTGGATAAACGAACACGCGGACTTGAAGGATTAATTGCCAAGTCCAACATTACTTGCAGTGTAAAGAATGAAAATATCATGTTTTTCATGGTAAAGTGCTTTTATAGCGTGACACTATTATAGCTTAAATTATTTAACCGTCATGTCATTTGAAGTTTAAGGAAACAATGAATTATAACATCACAGTCAAAATACTAAATTCCAAATTGAAAAAGAATTGATGGTCTTCACCTGTGTCCTGTAACTCTGATTAGATTGTGTATTTATACTGCTCATGTGTTGATGTTGTGCAGCTTGTTTCTTGATTCTCTCTTGATGTGGATATGTCTCTTTTAGCTTTTAACAGAGTTTACATTGTACTTGGATCCATCCTGTCATCCACCATTGTTATTGTGCTCCCACGTTAAATTCATCATGTGTACGTGAATGACGTGATCCAGTCTGTGCAGATGTTTCATTTGAGGAAACTGTATATACACTTATAAATAAATAATCATGTTTTAATTGGTCTGTGATTCACACAAAACAATATAATGCCAGATGCTTGTTTTGGTTTAGTTGAACAAAATCATTATTTTATGAAGAATGCTGAAATGGAGGAACATGGGGGAAGTTGATAAATGATAATGAAGTGAGAGTTTAAACATCAATGAATTTAGATACAGATGCTCAACAGTATTAGTCTCTGGCTGTTGGCAAGCGTGTTTGTTTACTTGTCCAGATGATCACATTGATGTTTTGGAATATTTTAACAGTTCTACCAAACAGTAATCAAAGTGAACTTTGTTTCAGTCAGATAATCGTGGTGTGCTGTGTTTTTCGTTTAGTTACAGCCCCTCAGCTGCAGAAACTGACGCAGACTCATTAAGGGTCCACACCACAATTGTATTGTCTTATACCTTACATGTTTGTTGAATCCTTAATAAATATGTTAAATAAAGAAGAAAAAAAAGGCATATCCACTGACTCATCTGAGGACTTTATACGGCTTCTAATTCCTATGGGCTCTCATCTTATATTAGTGCCATCTTGTGGTCAGTGAACACCTCAGGAACACACCCTGGCAGCTGAAGTTTTATTGCTGTGACATGTTTAAATCTGTTAGCACATGAAACAAAAGAAATGTTTTGCTAACCTCAGACCACAAGCCTCTTGTTGAAATTCCTCATGTCAGTCAATCTTAATGCCAATGCAGAAAAGATAAGAGAGTGTCCTGTGATGGTGTCCTGTGCTTTAAAGGCTGTCTCAATCACACAATCCTTTCAGTTCATTTCAACATCAAGAGTTTCCTGAAAAATCTCACAATGCAAAAACCAGAGAGCATTAATGCTTACAGACATCATGTCACACTTTATAAAGACAGAATTGCATGAACCTAATACAATAAACATCACGAAACAGGATAGATATTTAAAAATCTTTATTTAATTATATTTCAACATATGTTTTAACAATGATCATGAAGAACACAAGAATAACACACAAATAATCTATTAACATTTAACAACTAACATTTGGCTAGAATAATAAAGCTGCAATAAAGAAAGTAATTTGCATCATTAAACAAAAAAGCTAAATAAAATAATACCAATATGTCAGAAACTTTTGGATGGTGCCTGTATATTGATTTTTATTTTATTTTAATGTACTATATGATACAACTACCGTAAATACAGTGTGAATGAAGTTGATTTAACTGAACTAGTGATATCTCTTGTTCTGTTATTAGCCCGGGATTACTGTAAAGCTCAAACTTCTCTCAGTTTCACTGCACTTTTGGCAGATATGATGTTGAAGTTTGACTCTGAAAACACTGTGATCCAGTCTTCCATGAAGATGACAAGCTAAAGGAAACATGTCTCCTGCAAGATCTTAGACATTTCCAGAAGAATCAAGGATTAATGTGCTTATCATGCAAGAGGCTCTTCTCTTAGTCAACAGCCGTTGAAGACGCATGTGTTAAATCCTTTGATACGTCGTACGAGTCGAAGAGAATTTCTCAAAGTTACACGTGGAAGTCTTGCTTCTGAGAAACTCCTGACAGTCCTGTTCTCCACATCACTCCACAAAGCCTTTTGTCTTTACTTTCAGACCGGCACCTGCTACATTTACTCCAAAACTTTACTGGGAAAGTTTCAACAAAACCTAATATCTCTCCATATGAAAGGAGTTAAGTGATAGAGGTAACCTGGCAGTATGAAGGGTTTGATGTGTAATGTAAGTTCAAGTGGAAGAACGCTTTGTGTTCTCTCTTTTTCCTGAACTTCTCAAACTTTCCACACGAAAAGATTCACTGTTCAGTATACAGATCAAATCCCCAATTATACATCTTATCAGAAGTTTGAACTTTACGTACATTAAATAATTTCTCGTGATATTTTATGGTTTATGCCTAAACAGGTCAAAGATCACAATTCAGTTCACAATTCAAAATAAAAGTTCAATTTTTATTTTGTTTATCTTTTTAATGGATAAGCAGAAAGAGTTTTGATTTTACCATAATTTTTATAAAAATATTTGTTTGATTTTTATAGTATTTGGCCTATTAAATGTAGACAAAATAGTATAAATGAATTAAACAAATACACATATGTGTCCAAAGCAAAAGTTTATAGTGTGTAAACACACTAGGGTACAACATAGAAAAATGTCTTTTCATTTTGCTATTGCTCTTCTTAAGTCCTTTTAAAGGCTTTTTGTGATTTAAAATGTATGTAGGGAATATATAACAACTCTCAAGTTTTTCTCTGTTTTTGTGTAGCATTGTAATTTAGTCTCTTGTAGAAAGCTCTTGACTATTGCCATGAAGTCTGGTCTTCTTTGGAGCTTATTGAATTTTTATTTTCTTTTAATGTGGCATTAATGGACAGTTTCATTGGACATATAAAACGGGAATAATAGTGCAGTATATATATAAAGCAGAATAAATGTACAGAACTTCAGCTCTCAAAGCCGAATCTGTGCTTTCTCATCTAAATCTCTGTCTGTCTAAAAGTAATAAGTACAGATTATTTTATGAACATAATTCAGAAAAACTGTGTAAAATACAGTGAAATCTAGTTTACTGACAAATAAGTGTCTCACACTAAACTTAAATATTACATTGACTGACCTTGTGAACTTTAACAAATCTATAATTATTCTCAAATATAATTTGTAAGTTGCTTTGGATAAAAGCATTCACTACATGAATAATTGTAAATGTAAAGATCCCTTTAGCTAAAAAGGAAATAAGTCATGAAACATACAAAGTATACAAAGACACTGATACTAATATGTGAGAAAAATGGACCTGCCAAGAAAATGTTTAACTGAATTTGTGTACAGCCCAGATTTGTTAAATTTCAAACATTCTGTAGCTTGTGAACTAAATCACAAGTCACATAAATCCACACTTGTGTATTACAGACACACATTACTGTAATGATGTTTAGCAGTAGAGCAATACACATGACACCGATCACAATTAAAGACCTGTGACATCTATAGAGAATACTGGAGATAACCAGAAGAAAAAAGAAAAACACTTTTACAAAGACAATCACTGACCATGAACAGAAGAAAACCACAGCTATATATACACAAGACACAGGTCATAATGATTTGTAACCAATGTATCTTAACACAGGTGATAAACACCATTAAATAATATGAAAACTTAAATGATTTAGCCAGAAATGTTGTTCTGCTTGTGTCGACCAAACCTGAATAAACCAGAACATTGTTATTATATTTGAACTTATTGGATGCTTTTTTACTTTTGTTTTAGTTGATTTCCATGAATCTGATCTTGTACATGAATCAGGGGAATATCCTTTGGGTGTTTAAATGACCTTTATCACCTCCAGCATTGTGTCATAAAATACACTTTCTGGGAGGAGCTTCTGGACCCGTGGCCCTTTAAATTCCTTTCCACCTTTTAGCCAGCCGGCCGCGTCTCGTGTCCTGCTCGTGTCTGTGTAAGGTGGAGAATCACCTCTCAGAAGAGTTGTGAAACTCTCTCGCTTTAGGACAGTCTTAGGACATCAGCTTCATCTTCTGAATCTCTGCTCGTTCCTTTTGTTCCTCTTGCTTTGCCTTTCTGATTTGATGGCTTTTGGACCCCAGATGACAATGAAATACAGAAACCAGATGAAAGCGAGGTGTGGATGAAACACAACACGGCTTCTGCAGCTCGCTCTTATGGACCATACGTCTGTGATACATAGAGAATGGCCCGCTGCTCCTGACCTGCCGCTCTCTTTGCTTATATCTCACATCTTTATTTCCTCACATCTGTCACATTATCTATATCCTCTTCCTTTTATTTTGTTTCCTCCTCAATTTATCGCCATTTCTCTCTGTAGTTGCCATTATCCTAGAAACGCCTTCTAAAAATCATCAGATCTGATCTTGAACCGTTCTAACACCACCATAAAGCACCTTTAGAGGAACATAAAGCCTTTAAAAAAATAAAGCCACGTGTTTGATTAAGGAATTTAAAAATATAGTATTAAGCATTAAGGGATTATTCTGACTATAATATTAGAGTAATGCTGTTATAAGACATTTCCACACGTTCATGAAGCACAAGATGTGTTTCTGAAGCATCAGTTGTGTAGAGTAGCTTCACTGTGATGTAGTTTAATGCTTTATGTGATAACATCTCCCAACACATCCACTATCTCCTCCAGATGAAGATGTGGAGGCTGGAGAGGATGATATCATTGCTTCAGTGCTGTATCATTATAACAGCTCAGCTAAATCTCTTTCATATGGCCATTAAAGCTGTGACATGCACGTGACATCACACGAGAAGCAGACTGTAGACAAACATTTACTCTGTGTGCCGGGATGTGGCAAGATGACCAATCTAAAGGACTTTCAATTATTTCTGCAGTGTTTTTGTGTTAAAGAAATCATATCAGGAAGAACTCAAATCTGTCTATATTCATGTCTTTCTGAAGATTCCTGGTGTTAGAAAAGAGAAAAAAATTCAATGTCAAATCATCATTAAATGTGTGTGATCATTACAGTTTCACAGTTTAGTCTGTTCTTGAATGATCCGTCGGGTTTCTGGTCAGTGAATCCAAAATGTCTATTGAAAATGAAAATTGGTTTGAGAAAATGTGTATTTTTGATCTCTTTATGTGTTTATTGCTCATTTCTCACACAGCATTATAGTGTTATCAGTGATGTATACTGATAGAATATTTGCAGACTGTGTAAATGTGGATGACAATGTGGTTTGACCTCATCAGGACTGACTGCTATGAAATCTCTTACACATCCGAAAGCATTTTACAGCAGTTTAACCCGTAAGATGTGCTCATAGGGACTGATATTAAATAGAAAAATCATGTCTTTTTTTGAAGTAAAACATTATCCAACAGTGACACACATAATGATCAACATTACATTTAAATGAAGGTGACTGGTGATATATAATTAGTTAATATTACTAATGTGTGACCCTGTCGGTGAAAACCAGGCGAAAGTCTCAAAATCAAATTATGAGATAACAGCATACATTTGTGATTTCATCTGTAAATATCACTATATGATTTCAAACGTTGACATGTCATTACTCAGTCAATACATATCAAGATATATTTTCACAGAATGTTCTTTACATTATTTACAAGAAAATGACTTTAGCTGGGCTGGTTTTTCATTAACATTATTGCTATTTTAATAAAAATATTATGATACGCTTTTGAAAATATTCATCACAGTATCAAAGGTTTTTAACGAAACCATACAGCCTGAAAAAGAAGCTTTAAATACCTTAAGAACCATATGAAATCAGTCTTGTGAGTTGGTTTTGGGGCACTGTCTTAAACCATTAAACAGATATTCCTAATGTCTCATAATATGATTTCATAATTTTATAACCGCATGCACAGTATTAATATATTGTAATATTTGAGTAATACTGTACATGCTTAAACAATCATTGGATGATCATTTGATGATTATGAATATTGTGTGGATGGTGTGTTTTAACCTTGATGATTTGAGTTTGTTGCTGATTGAAGGTGTTTCAGTCTGTAGGGGTGTTGTGTGATTACTTTTGCTTCACACTCACTAACTCATCTCATTACACAACTCCAGTGAAAGGGCACGGCTGCAAAAAAAGAGGTTAATTGCTTAATTTTCCTACCATATGTACAGCCAGATCATGAGTCAAGCTTTTATTTAATGCATGGATACATTTCAAAAGCTACTATTTACAGAAGCGTTCCTCCTTGACTTTATCAGCAAACAAAAAGCTCCTCTTCATTTCTTGCTGTTGCTTTTCATAGCTCTTTATACAGCGGTCATGTTCTTCATGAATCCTCATAAAAAGGTCATCCATGTCTGGATGTGCATCTCATGCACAACAGTCTGACACAGAGAGAAAGGCAGCACGTCCGCGGGGAACTGCAGACATTACTCGGATCATTAGCTTCTGATATAGAGGAGGGAGCGTCCACTGGCTTAATGATGCTTTGATAAGCTGTTTTCAGGACGTAAACATAATCTGTTTGCTTTTCAACACTTTTTTGTACTCTGGGCAATTTTTGCTGTGAAATGAAACAGTCATTGGCTCGTTTGCAGAATAGTCAACAACTGTAAATATTTCATAAAATTAAATTCAGAATGTTTCAGATTGGTTTAAATGTGCACTGATTAGAATTTAGCATTTCTGAGTTTTAATGATCTTCATTAGGGTATTATAAATGAATAAATGAACCTAACCCTTCAGCTAAATATGATTGTTTTTCTTTGCTGTCTAGTTTCTGAGAAAAGGGTTTAGTTTGTTTTTCGTATTCCTCAAAATTATATAACAGTAAATCAGATAAGTGCTGCCAGCTCAATAATTTCTCTGCATGAATCTCCCGCATGCAAACATCATTCAGCTGCACACGCAAGTGGTCAATTATGGGAAATTTTGTAATGGGAAATAGTTTTGCATGTAGTCACATGGATTCATTAATTGTCTATTCATCTAGTCTGCAGCAGTATTGTTTGTTTGTCTATAGCCGTGTTTTACTAGGGTCCCAAATACAGACTATTGGATGCCAAATAACTCATTGTGTGTGAGCTTTGTGAAGGTAATACCTGTGATTTACTGAGAATAATTGTGCAAATAGCTACATGTGTAAATAGGTAAACATATAACAGCGTCCTCAATGACATATTTATCAGATGAAGACTGTGACATGCTGCTTTATTTTGAGCATCTGAAATTAACAATCCTCACAGAAACAGATTAGATTAGATAGTTTAGTATAAAAAATTAGTGTGCAGGACTTATTATATATTTGTAATTTATAATACATTTGTTTTTTTATTTAGGAGTACATTTTAAAATACATATATAATAAAACAGAACAATTCTTTATTTAACCAGCATGAACTTTTGTTTGTGCCAAATCCAAAACTCAAGCAAAATAAATAGAGCAGGGTCAAACATTCTTACCTTGATGACAAGATGACAAGTCTATCAATCTTCTTTATCCAGGGAACGGTGGACGTTTGCTACAGCAATCAATAACGTCACAATTAGAAGCCCTTAGTAGAGAATCAGAAGCCCAGCACAGCTGGACTGGAGCTCCGCTCGGCCTGTATCATGCCAGCTGCCCGGCCTGACATTACCCAGCTCCTCCTGGGACACGCTGACATTTCCTCAAGCTTACAGAGCTTGTGTGTGTGGATCTGTGCGCACGTGGGCCGCTCACCTTGACTTAGTGACCTGGAACTGCCTCCAAACTCTGGGATTCCCAAAGGCACCTGAGAGATCTCCATCAAGGGCTGAAGTTTAGATGTCTGTCAACACTCATCAGTGCAACACTGAGCTAATGACAAGTAAAGTGCCTCTGTGGCCTGAGATGCTTTGGGAAGGTACAGAAGCGGGTGTCACGCATGGCCGGAGTTTAGGCTCTGTCTGGTTTTGGATTACTTAGATCCACACTGACTTTTTGTAGTGTGTAAGTAACTGTATTATACCTTACACTAACTCATCATTTTCAGTGATACTGAATACAAGAAAACAAATGTAAAGACTAAAAAGTAAAAAATTAGTGACTATGGACATTTTAGAAACAATCTCTGTGACGGCTGACAGCTCCAACGACACTATGATCGTATTCAATGTAAGTTCTGATGAATATTAATCATCAAATACGGACTAATTATAAATTTATAGCATCCAGTGCAACATCATAAGTCATTCATCTCTGTATGTGCACACTCTCAGCTCACTCAGCTGCAGTGCGAGAGGGTGTGTGAACACAGAAAAACTCTTCTGATTGGCTGTGTTTTGTGCCTGATTGTTACGTCATGCCCCTTCTTTGTGCTTATTGTAAGTCATGCACCTAGCACTAGTACAGCTAGTATGAAATACATATACAAAATGTACAATAAAACATTTCTGAAATTTAGTCAACAAAGCAATCTGTACACTTCTCTTTCCCCACAGCCTATAAAATCTCACTAAACGCAAGATAAAAAAATCTCACTACAAGGTTTAATATTCTCTGAAGTTATTAATGACACTAAAGCAAGTCCTCAGAGATCTTCATATACATATTCCATGTTCCCAGAGGGCGACTAATTGAAAGCACATGCATTTATTCCCCAATTCCACATTAACATAACGACGACAGAGCCAAGTACAGAGAGAGAGGTAAAGTAAATATAAGCTGTTTCTTCTTACATTATTCTCAAATGAAATGCAAACAACAAGAATTAAGTCTTGCTGAGGAACATTGAAGAAATTTCGACTAGTTTCTGCTAAAGCTTTGTCCAGGCGCGGCTCGTCTGTATGGGCAGGTGGGGCAGAGCCCCACCAAAATATTCAGCCACTTGAAAACATAGAACTCTATATAAACTGGACCAGTCCTAATTAACTGTTAACTCAAAAATGTTCATCCTTATTCTGAAAACATGTTAGACTGTTATAAGTCATAAAGTGAGGTGGATATGTTAAAATTTCATCGCATTGCTTCAGGTTTGATAAGCGGGTCAGAGCGTCTCTCTGCCCTCCTGAGCTCAACAGCGCCACACATTTTCCTCAATGTAAATTTGTGGTGAAAAAAGGAACTGCAGTGCGCTCTAATTAAGAGCCCTATGGGCAGATTTGAGACCGCCCCACTTGCTTTTACGTCACTTGAACGTAGTTCCAGACAATATTATTAATCCGCGTCAGCAAAGTGTATATGAATCTATGTCAGTTAGACGGTGAAGATGGCGAGTAGTACAGATCATTCTGTGTAATAGTGTCGAGTTTCTGTTGCAGAACTCGTTTGAAAGATTGTCAATTAATGATAAATTAGCGATTAAACAGCTTGGCCCTGACAAACAACAATAATAAAAAATAAACAAAAACGATAAAAAAACGATTTGTTCACGTAAATAGTTCGTTTGTTTGTTTTGTTAAATAACCCAGTTCCCTGTGCATTCATGGATAACTTACGACCCAGAAACTGCCCCTCCAAAATCTTTGGTCAGGAGCCGCTACTGGCTTTGTCTGTCTGTATATTAACAGTTACAACTTAACAAACAACACAACTAAATCAAGAATCACTAAATCAATTGAATTTCCACTGATTCTATCACACTGCCTTCTAAAGGTCAAGAGAAGGTGCCATTTTCCACATGCCACTTCAAAACATCATGAAGTCAATAAAGTCTAAAAGTCAGTCAGGCCCATTAGCAGAATTCACAGAGAGACGGGGACGGGGACTGGAAAACAACAGCTCTTCAGACACATAGAGCTTAATAGACTTCACCTTAATAGATACTAACATATTCCCCTGTAATCCCTAAAGGACATCTCTATATCATTATGCTCGGGGATGTCCTTATTTTGTTTATGGTGTATGCTGGTAATGCATCTGTGTAATAACACTGCTTGGAATAACTTTATCATTGCGTGATAATTGACGCATTTGAATGAACGCATTTACACCTCTGAAACAATAAGGTTATACAGAGATTGTCAGTGAATTCATTATCTTTATTATTTCCTACATTTCTTCATAATCTTAGATTACATTGTATCCTCATAGCATGGGCCAGGCTTTTATTAAACATGGTTAGATTATTACTGGTTCAATGTAGTAGTTAATTATTGCAGTCCAGTTGCAAATGGGCATATACACAGTCTTTGTATTTCAATATATTCCATAAATGTATGTTAATGCTTGTTGAGCACGCAATCAAAATGTAACAAAATTGAGGTTTTTTTAATAAAATGTTATGTTTTGTAAACATATGTTAATGTCGTACTAGATTTACATCTAGTGGTAAGGTTACAGATATCATTGTAGAAAGATTATTTTCACAAGTCATTTTTTTTATTAAGTTTAGATTTTTTTTCTGTATAAATAGATATAGTGAGTAGTATTCATAAAATGCCACCATCATAATCTTTTTTGAGTTTTTTTGTGGTTACTAAAAACAGGTTCATTTTTCAGGTTAATTTCTAGGGCATTCCCAGGTCTCGACTAGGGTAACCTGGATCATGTACTATGGTTCCTAATCACCCAGCAGGTAAAAATGTCAGAAAAAAGTCTGACGGTCACTCTTATCTGGGTCACAAACTGTGCAGTAAGAATTATTCATACCTATACTTATGTATATGTGTGAAGAAAGGTAATATTCATATTTACCTTAATCTAAGACACTCGCTAATTTACAGCGAGTGTGAAAATGATATTTGCGGTGGGTTGATGCAACAGCACTTCCCCATTCAGCAAAGAGACTGAATACAGAATTAAAGACAACGTACCCTTGTGGTGCATTTCAAATATTGTTTTGCATTTAAAGTGAAATGCAGGTGTAGCAGCCGACATCTGGAGCTCTGTGGTGTGTGATACGGTGAGCTTTATTATCATGTTCCGTACATCCATTAAATTTACATATTCATTGTCAACTAAAGATGTTCAACGTAGTTAATGGCCACAACTTTGAAATATGAAAAACAAGCCTTGCATAAATCAAGTAAAGCAGATAACATCTTTGTCAACTGAATAGACAGCACGTGCAACTCTGCTAACTTGAGCTGAGTGCAGAGTTTTCTAAAATAAACATCATTTGTCAATTATCAGTATCTTGCAGTAGAGATTTATGTGGAAGATCTGTGGAAGTTTCTTGGGGAAGAAAAAGTGTATCAGAATTAAACATCAGAATATCAAGTTTATGCTGACCTGTGCTGTCCTAAACAGAAATCCATGAGACCTTCAGAATGCTTCCTTCTCTGCCAGAAATCCATCACTGACATACCGACATCTGAGCATTCAGCCTTACAAATAATGAATTATGGAGGAGGAGAGAATTTTCTGTCCAATCAGAGCTTTAAACACCCCTCCAATTACTCCTGCCAAGAGCCCAGATATAATTGGCAGTGTATTAACAAACAAATTACATTAATTAGTGGGTACAAATGGATGAAGAATGATATTCTGTCTGATGGGGGAAAGCTGGCATCATTAGCACTTCCTCAGTCTGGAACTATAATGGAATTCATTTTGAGAACTCTAGAATTTCATGTCAAAGCACAGATATTCATATACAAATATAGAGGAATTATGAAACATTGCAAGAGTGGGTGGCTTACAGAAAACTTAATCAGCAAGTGTGAGCAGAAATGCAACTTTTGGCAGTGGAAAAACAATAAATGAATTAATAATTTATATATCAATAATCAACAGTTTGCAATGCTTTATATCGCAGAGGTAGAGACAAAGACAATAGGTATACCACTAAAGTTAGCTTAACGTTAGCTTAGCGTTAGCTTAATGTTAGTATGTACATGTCTTGTTACACTTTAAAATATTTTTCTATGTCATGTGTTCATCCAGTCAACATACACTTGTATGCTACTGTTAGTTTCTGTTGCGCTGGGTTAGATTAACCTGCTCTGAAACAGCAGCTAATTTATTCCCTCAAAAAGATGTTTCTGAACTAAAATCATGAAAAGCTGCCAAAAGGCCTGTAATTTGATGGGGCTCATAACTTTTTATTAAAATAAAGCATAAAATATAAAGCTTGAAAATTCACAGTGTGTATGTAACCTGGTATGTTGTATGTTCCATTACAAGGGAATGAATGTTTCACATTCATACAGATTTCATTTTCGAGTTTACACACAGCATGAGATGTAAATAGCAACCGCGTCTATTAGAAGGACTATTAGAAGTTTCTGTTTTTAGGACTTGCCCTTTACACAGTTCTGTATTGAGTTTATTTACTGTATTTAGCGTGAGTGAAACTGGTAGCTAGGCGTAATGGTGCAAGTCATAAGGGTACCAAATCTGCATCCATACAATTTATGAGAATCTGAAAAGTGTAAAAGGTAGGCTACTCTATGGCTCCTTTGTCCAAGAGAGATTGAAACTTTTGGGCCAAGATGTGCCTTTACTCTGTTGGATATGACTGTAGATAATACACCTGCAAAACGAGGGAAACAGGAGGAAAGTTAAATCCTACAGCCTCTTCCTACAGTACAGTATGTAGAACCCATTTGGCAGTAGCTTCCATGGTGCCAAATGGTCTAAAAGGGTTCATCATTTTCTCTACAGATGAAGCAGAATCGGCCTGCCCGGTGTCTTGAATCAGCATGCTGGCAGCTGGACAGAAATAAGATGGAATAGACAAACCACTGGGTGCTACTGAATCATCGGAGGTGGTGGGGATTTGACACAAAAGATCCACTAAGCTGATCTCAGCTTCAGCGTGGATAGTTCACCTCTCTGTTCATCTAACGTTGATTTGCATTCAAACACACCGCGCGTTACAGGGCTTATACGGCAATGTTACCAGATCCCCTATACAGAATCACTTTCTGTATCAATCACATGTGTGTTTGCATTCACATAGATTGTCTGGGATCGATGCTCTGCGTAAATGGGATTTTTGACTGCTTTTTCACTTCCTGGAATCTGTGGGGCAGGACTGGAGCATCCAATGAGAAAGCCTTATTCCTCTCCCTAATCCCCATAAGGTTGAACCACAAATGCCTCTCTGTGGTAACCATAGCGGCCACAGAACAGTCAATGGCATGGACATGTTGTTGGCAAGAAGAGTGAGATCAGTGGTCTGGCATTCTCTGACTTTCTCAAAGTCTAATCCCTCGTGTTGGTCCAGATCTTTTAGCAGGTCAGGCCATAGATGTGTGCCATAGATCAGTCTGACCTACTGTTGAATAAGCATTGCCTACCAGGCTAAATGTGATGAGGCCTGGAAGATCTGCTTTCTCCATAATTGGTCTTTGTAGACTTTGTGTCAAAAAATGTCTGTCTAGTCAAGAGTGGCAGTTCTAGATTGGACTAATTAAGTTCAAGACTCTAAATTGCATAAGCAAGAATTCGAAGGAACTTTAAAGCCACGACCAGCAAGACATCTGGATGGGACCAGCAATTATTGCATGTAACGAGTCATAGCTTACAAATAGATCTGGCCAAATACATTAAGTCAAGAATATACTTCACAAGCACACAACAGGAGCAGGATGATTCGGTGTGACTGCACTTGGGCTTTAGAGAGTGTCACTACTGGGCAGAGGTCCCATAACATCTGCTACTGACACAGCATTGAACAGACCAACTTAAAAAAACAAGTGTTTATGTACTTATTGTCTCAACCATTCTTATAAAGTGTTAACATTTTGCTTGCATGAATTATGTGAACTTTCATCTGATTATAGTGTTTGTACGTTTAGAGAGAGTGTGTATGATGTGATAACTGGCCTGTGTTCTGTGTACGCAGCACTCTGCATTCATACCAGCAGACTGTAATCATAATGCTGATGTGGCACTTTAAACTAGGCCATTCAACTCTCAACACAAACATGGATGAAGTGTTTGTTGTTAAGAAATACATCATGAGAAGCTTTAATTGTTGGGAATAAAGTGGAGAGAGCAGTGTGCTCTTAAATGTAATGTTATTAGTTGCAATGTTTGCGTTTGTTCCTGTTGTAGTTTATGTGATAACTAAGAAGATAAATTAGGTAAGGGCAGATCACTATTGTACGGTCACTGGTATTATTTCCCACATAGTTTAATTCAATAAAGAAAGAGTTGGATCACTATTTAAAACTACAATTGCATATAAAAGACATGAATCCCTTGAATTTCCAGGAGTAAAGGTGAAAGCAGTTCAGACATAAGCTCATGTAAATCAAACGCATCCAGCTGTAACAACGCTAAGGGCAAGAACATATTTACAGTACAAGCCAAGAGCTGAGAGACTCTTTCAGGCGTGACAATATAAATAATTCAGTACTGTAAATTACTCGCATACAAATCACCAACATTAAGACGAGACAAAAGACACTTATAGAGACATTAGAGGTATATCTGCACAGACTGACAACAAGATGCAGAGCATGTGTGCAAAATTAACAAAGCAACAGACAAAAAAGGTCACAAAACAGACATAGTCTGAACTTTCACATTTTTGTTTGGTAGCTTGTGGTTTCTGCCAATTAGTAAAGAAAAGCAACAACCGAAAGAAGCCTTTGCTGGTAGCCAACCGGTCATAGTCGGTCTTAAGCTGGTCTGATAGGTCATAGTGAGAGAACAACTAAAACCAGCCGACCAACTTTTAGCTGGTTTTAGCTGGTTTTAGCTGGTTTTTGTTCTTAGGGTTCTTAGGGTGTTGATTTAACGTGTTTTACTGTGTTTACTGGATATTTAGATAGATTGTGCTTGTTTAAACAAATAAAACCATGATTGTGATTGATTTGAATAAACTGATGTAACGTCACCCCTCAATTCACAAGAACAAAGATGAAACTCTAATTATGTTTGGCAACCAAAAAAAGTTGTTTGACTTCTGTCTGAGTTGTGGCGTTTCAGAGCAGGTTTCTCTTGTTTATTGTAAGGCCATCTGTTCGTCAGCGTGCCATCATCACTGTGAAGCCCATTAGACAACACACAGGTATTGTGTTAATGAAGTGTCAGAGTGTCTCTGCTTGTTAGCGTTCTTGCACCCTACTGCATCCTAATCTGTTGTGAATCACCGCACAGGAAAGCAGAAGCCATATTCATCAAGGGTCTTCTAACATGTCACTTCCTGAGGGTAAAGAAGAGGTGTTAAAGATTCCTAAAAAAAGAAAAAACTTGCCAAAGAACTGCCATTCTTTCCAAATGATTGCAAACACTCACGCTTAAATGCATGCTTGCGAGATTTGAGAGAATTTGAGATGCTTTCCATCACTTTATACAATCTAATGTTTCCATAAGCCTATCACTGCAAGATTCAAAGAGAAAGAAAGAGAGAGAGAATGTGGGTATATTAACATATAACAACACACCATATGACATACAAACCAAACATAATTTAAAATTTGGAAATTTGCTCATTTTCATCACGTATGTTTAGTTATTTCACTATGTAGGAAATGAGTGCCAAAGATCTTCAGATTGGCATTCAATTTAATAATTTGTCTATCCTCCAGTGCAAGGAATGTGAAGCGCATTCATTATGCTTGAAGTTACTTAACATGGCTAACAATGTTAAACAGTACTCTCATTCACACAAAACAAACTGTGTACATCAAAACTGCAAGTGTATAGAAGTGTGGGTATAAGAACACACTGAATCTTCTCAGGCTCTGTTTATAGAACTGAATAGAATCCAAATGTGAAAGAAGTAAAGAAGTTCAGTATATTCAATCACAGATGCTCAGGAGATTACTGACATCACAGCTACAGATGATCTTCTTCTGTACTGGCACTAATGTCTGGAGGTTTGGGGGAGTTATGTAGGTTTACAACAATGAACAAATCGGTAATTATAGGAGCTATGTGACAGTTTAGATACAATCAGTAGAGTTTCTTTCTAGTTCCTTCTAGTGATTTAAAAATGTTCATTTCTGGCTAAAAGAGAAAATAGGCCAAAATCTGTGAAAAAAAAAACAAGAGTATGGCATTTGAAAAAGGCTGATAAGAAAGCGCTGACATGGAGAAAAAACAAGGTGAAAATGTTATGCTATTTTCATGTAAACCCTGGCCACTGATGATGAAATGTTACAGTGGTAAAGTTTAAGTTCACAGCTGATGAGATGAACACAAAAAGATTCAAATGAACAAACAGACTGGATAAGTTGTGCTAAGAAAAGCTCAAAAGAATGCATATTTGTGCTTCCTAGTTAAGTGTTTAAAAACATAACTCATATTTATGTTCACATTTCTGCCAGCTTTTACAATTAATAAAGACTGTTTGTTCTTCTCACTTACAGTACTTACAGTATACATATTGTGAGCCCTTTAAAGCCATTGTCTCCAAAAAGTTTAGGCACAATTCTTCTTACGCTTCTTTCATAAGAAAATAAAATAAAATGTTTCATATATTTTAAACTAGCATCCCAAACATGATGAATAAAGATAATTATGCTTAAAGATTGTACTATTCAGTGGTGCATTCCCCAAAAGCATCATTTCCCAACTAATTATGTCATCATAGCATAGTTTCAAATATATACAAATTACATTCGAAGTCTTTTAGTTTCTAAAGTGTTGTTTTTGTGCATACGTGCACTAGTACGCCAAGGCAACCCAAGAGTGACGTAAGAGACAACTTAAATGAAACGTCTGGAAATAAAACAACAGAGAACAAAAATAGGAGAAAAATTATTCCTCAGATGCAATGTTTATTATTTACAGCAATAACCTGATATGAATACAATCTATTTACTAATAAAAACATTACTTCACCACACATACGGTATAATGTCATTAACCAACATGATTCTAATGATGGATGTCCAAGAACATTTCTGTGTTTTGGAAAGAAAATGATGTCTGAGCACATGTGACATCACACCTATTTATAGCAGGCTATAATAAGGTCAGGTGACATAGCAATGTGCCCCACTAAGACCATAAAAGACGTCTGCATCATCAGATTCTGTTCTATCTGAAGAAAGATAAGCAGGCATGTCTGAAGTGTAGAGAGACAGTCTCATTCTTTCTCAGAAGAGCTGCTTACCTTATTTCTCTTATTTACAGTATCTCTGCGACCACAAAAGCAGCTAGGAAGGATTTCTGTCACTGGCCTGAGCGGTGGACTGTCAGCTCTAACTGAGGACAGCAGCTTCAGCAATCTGTATGCTCCAGCAACTCATGCGTCAGAGGAAAGAAGACTTGAATCATGACTGTGTGACCAGTACACTGGCTTCAATTGTTGTTATAAGAGCTAGTAATCAAAGCATAAATCATCCATTAAACAGAAGCGATTTAACATTTTGTTGCAGATGGGTTTTGAAAAATGCTCATCAGACTGAGTATGAAACTGTTACTGTCACAGTTTCGCCTTCACCTCCCATTGGACTCCATCTCCCATCATTCCTTACACCTTCAGTCAGCCCTTTGGTTTGTCACACCTGCCATCAATCACCCATTAACCTGGACTCCCTGCCCATCAACTTACCTGCCTGAAGCAGCCATATGGGGTACTTTTTATATCTTGCCCTGCAAACTGACTTCCCGGACAACTGCCTTTGTACCTTCTATTATGTGGTCTTAACACCGCCACAAAGGCTAAGTTGTCCGGGTAGGGTCCTCGGGAGAGTTTTCTCACCTTTCTGGAGCGGGTGCTGACGAGCTGCGGATGTAGATTCACTGGCATCATCAGCTTCACTCCTGACCCAGAGTCCAGACTATGTCCCTGAGTTCCCTGTTTTCCTTGACTCTGTCAAGGACGAGTATCCTGAGCTCCCTGCCACGGTCAAGATGGCCGACCCTAAGCTCCCTGCCATGGTCAAGATGGCCGCCCCCAAGCTTCCTGCCGCGGTCAAGATGGCCACCCCTGAGTTCCCTGCCGCGGCTCCACCCACTTCCAAGATCTCCGCCCTCCCTCCTCTGTTTGTCCTTTTGCGGCGCTAGGTCGTGCCTTCTGGGAGGGAGGAGTACTGTCACAATTTCGCCTTCATCTCCCCATGGACTCCATCTCCCATTTTGATTTGTCACACATGCCATCCATCACCCATAAACCCGGACTCTATTTAAACCTTTCTGTTTTGTGTTTGGTGTCAGGTCTCGTTTGTACTACGTTGTTGTTTAACGTGTTCTCTGTTTACCTCATGGATATTCTACCTGTTACTCTGTGGATTTAATAATGTAACATTGTGTTTTCATAATGCAATATATCAAGCTCTTTTATTTCAAATCATCAAAGAAAATGAAATCTTTTTTTGAATATTTGTGATACTGGCCCTTTAATTTGTACGTTTTTGAACATATTTGAAGATGCAGTGTGACTCAATAAATATAAGCCGATATTAATGAATATTATGTGCAATAACAACTGATGCAGGTAAGTTTGTTTTCAGAGCTTCTGCAAAATAATAATCTTGTCAGAACGTTGTTTAGCTTGTGTGCTGTACAGAGAGATATAAACTTCCTTTGAAGTGTAAAGACCAAACATCCTTTGTATTATTAAAATTCATTTCAGTTATATCTGATCTAATTTTAACAGCATTACTAAAAGATCTCTGCAGAGATGAGAGCTTGTAGATATTACATAATGATTAATATCCTTTACTGAGCAGCAGACAGAGTCATCAACATGTGTGTGATTCATAAAGATGAGTCAGAGGAATAAACGCAGCGGGATCTTTCTAAATGCTTTACACCCACCTGTGTCCTTCTGATGCTTAACTAGATGAAGAATAATGACAAGAAGCCAGGCCAGTATGAGTAACGGGTGTGCTTTAAAATCATATTTTTGTAATATATGCTGGGTCTTAATAGAAGTTAGATGCTAATCTTTGATAAATTCCTGAGTTCATTATTATGACAGTACTCTTTATAGTTATTTAAATAATGTCACACATTTTACATTACAAACAACCTTTTGTAGATCATGTCATCAGAACATCTCATTTCAAAACTTGACAAGATATTTTCAATTATTATTCATTATTTAAATGTCCATTATGAAGCATGTCTTCTGTCATTGACCTAATGAAGAGTTTGGGACCGT
Organism: Beaufortia kweichowensis; assembly: GCA_019155185.1. Classification (NCBI taxonomy): domain Eukaryota; kingdom Metazoa; phylum Chordata; class Actinopteri; order Cypriniformes; family Gastromyzontidae; genus Beaufortia; species Beaufortia kweichowensis. Next base: position 628,712 of record CM032812.1, on the reverse strand, counting down.
ATGCATGTGATGACATCAGCAATCATGTACCTTGTGTAAAATTTAACATCCTGAAGTGAGAGCACATAAAGAGCTTTCTGCAGGTATTACGAAGCTCTTTATGTTTGTGAACCCCTGGGAGTGATAGAAATGCTTACTTTAATTAAAAACTCTAATTTTCTTTATTGTCTCCTTTCTTTATCTGCCGAGCTTCTGTAACAAAATGATAAGGCACAACATTAAGCTGAACTGTCACGACCCAGTTTGTCTGACTCAGCTAATCCCTGTAATGAATGTAAATGAAAGTGTAATTCTTTCATGTGCATTCAAGTGATTTCGGTCAGAAGACAGATGGATCTTGGGCAGTTTCATACTTCTAATGCTTCTTTCACTGACTGGCACATACAGAAAGCTTTTAAGACACTACCATTCAGATCAAATGTACATTAGGTGTGGAATTGATCTGTGTTTAATCTGCAGCCATATGAGCCTCATAAACTGACGCTATTCTTCATCAGCAGTGTCATTAAGGACAAAAGGGTTTGGACAGCAAAGACAAAAGACACAGGGCTGTCTATACACAAAGATTTTTTGGTAACACTTTACATTAAGGTTCCCTTTGTAAAGCATGTATTAAGGTGTTTATTAGGGATGAATAGCTGGTTTACAAATGTTTTACAAATCATTATTTAAGCAGTTATAATTACATGAATAAAAAGCCTGGCTTTTATCAAACACTTGCCAAATAGTATTAATGCTTAATAAAGATGCTTATTTATATTTTTCTGTTGTGAGGGTAAAAGGGTTGCATTATAAAATGTAACTGCTGAGCTTACTAAAAATAAAGTGAATTTTGATGAAGTTTGTTAACTTTACTTAGTTTATCTATGCACCAGAACCTTTTGCCCCAACATGTGATTAAACTCAACTGATTAATTTAGCTGTTTTAAATGTTGTGACTGCATTTATAGCTTGCAAGTTGATAATGGCTTACTATTTGGCAGGTATTTTATTAGAGTCACCCTTTTATTCAGTTATAACTGCCTATTAATCATTTATAATGCATTTATAAACAAATCATTACTTATTAATAAAGATATTTATAGTTACTTAACAAAGGCATATTTCATTTGCAGTTTAGCCAAGAATGTCCTGCAGGTTAAGCAGTTTAATGGTGACACCAGCATCCAGTGATGTGAAACAGACTCAAACTTACGCATAAGCATGATATCATCTGTACTGAACACAATGCCCCGGCTCCAACTGTTCTTGTTCCACTGGTTTCTTCTCATCTAACCAAACAGGGACAGAATCAGGTGCAAGAAGAGTCTTCTGGAAGCTCTCATCACTGACCATCACTGACCATCAGACACCTGATATCCAGCTAGATTAGACGAGACTGGACATATAGGAGATGATGTCATCCTCTCTCAAAATAACACAGCAGAGCAATAGGCAGTAATGATCAAAATGATCACCAAATGGCCTGTCTCAGAGTTTCAGCTTCATAATTATGATCCACTCTTATCATGGCACACGCAGAACATACAGCAACACCGTATAAGTCACCATCAGCCATTCAGTAAAAGTTTACCTATTTTACAGTCAGCTGTATCTTTATATACAGTATCTTATAAAGTGAATTTATTGTTGTTAATTAGTTTTATGGTCAGGATAAGCTTGTGTACTGACAGTATAAAATACAGTTGTATTTCTAATGAATTTCTAGTGTAAACAATATATTGCAACTTATGCTGTAAAACATATTTGTAATTTTAAACAAAATTACATTTACACTTTTTTATTGAGCAGAGGCTTTTATCAAAAGCGGCTTACAAGAGAGAGCTGATTGCAGCACCTGGTGAGTAATTGGGGTTTAGGTTCAGTTGTTCAGTTGGGGTTCAGTTGTTTTCTGCTGGTACTGGAAATCAAACCGGCAACCTTCTGGTCACGAGTCCAACTCATACGTTACTGTAGCAGTAAAGACCTGTTAATTGATTAACTGTAAAAAACCTTTACATATACTGGGTCATTCTCAAAAAAACGTGACTTTCTGACTTCAGAAAGTAAAAAAAATGTGTTTTCACCCTTTCAATTCTTAAAACCAGTGTTCTTTGGCATGATGATATTGTTACCAATAATAAAGATAACTTGAATCTTTTTCTTATTTTCTCATTTTCTTTCTTTTCTATGCATCACTTTTTCTGTCATTGCCATAACAAATTTGATAAAAATGGCACCTTAAAGAACTACACCAAAAAGTGACATTTAAAGGCAGTTTCTAACTTTTAATAAGTGAAGGGACACTCAGCTGGTGTGTGCTTGAATAGATCTTCTTCCTGGTTGACCTTTGAGCTTCCTCACATGGTTTTATTATTTAATAAATATATAAGTTTTAGGGTTAGGGTTATAAGTTTTTTCATGCCCTAAATGTGTAGGGACAGGTTTGTCACCATATTTGAAAAATGACCCATACAGTAAAAAACTGATTTCAGAAAACATTACATTCAATGATACTGTAAAATATCCAAAGCGACTTACAGCACATTATACTGTATATATTTTTTGTTTATGGTGTGTGTTTGTGTGTGTATGTGTTCTGTGTGTGTGTATGTGTTTGGCGTGTGTTTGGTGAGTGTATGTGTTTGATGAGTGTACGTGTTTGGTGTGTGTACGTGTTCAGTGTGTGTACGTGTTCGGTGTGTGTACGAGTTTGGTGTGTGTACGTGTTTGGTGTGTGTACGTGTTTGGTGTGTGTATGTGTTTGGTGAGTGTATGTGTTTGTTGTGTGTATGTGTTTGGCGTGTGTATGTGTTTGGTGTGTGTATGTGTTTGTTGTGTGTATGTGTTTGTTGTGTGTATGTGTTTGGCGTGTGTATGTGTTTGGCGTGTGTATGTGTTTGTTGTGTGTACGTGTTTGTTGTGTGTACGTGTTTGGTGTGTGTACGTGTTTGGTGTGTGTACGTGTTTGGTGTGTGTATGTGTTTGCCGTGTGTATGTGTTTGTTGTGTGTATGTGTTTGGCGTGTGTACGTGTTTTCCGTGTGTATGTGTTTGTTGTTTGTACTTGTTTGGCGTGTGTACGTGTTTGTTGTGTGTACGTGTTTGTTGTGTGTATGTGTTTGTTGTGTGTATGTGTTTGGTGTGTGTATGTGTTTGTTGTTTGTACTTGTTTGGCGTGTGTACGTGTTTGTTGTGTGTACGTGTTTGGCGTGTGTACGTGTTTGGCGTGTGTATGTGTTTGTTGTGTGTACGTGTTTGGCGTGTGTCCGTGTTTGGTGTGTGTATGTGTTTGGCGTGTGTACGTGTTTGTTGTGTGTATGTGTTTGGTGTGTGTATGTGTTTGGCGTGTGTATGTGTTTGGCGTGTGTATGTGTTTGGCGTGTGTATGTGTTTGTTGTGTGTATGTGTTTGGCGTGTGTACGTATTTGTTGTGTGTACGTGTTTGCCGTATGTACGTGTTTGGCGTGTGTACGTGTTTGGCGTGTGTGTATGTGTTTGTTGTGTGTATGTATTTGTTGTGTGTATGTGTTTGGCGTGTGTATGTGTTTGTTGTGTGTACGTGTGTGGTGTGTGTATGTGTTTGGTGTGTGTACGTGTTTGGCGTGTGTACGTGTTTGTTGTGTGTATGTGTTTGGCGTGTTTGTTGTGTGTACGTGTTTGTTGTGTGTACGTGTTTGTTGTGTGTATGTGTTTGGTGTGTGTATGTGTTTGGTGTGTGTACGTGTTTGGCGTGTGTTTGGCGTGTGTATGTGTTTGGCGTGTGTACGTGTTTGGCGTGTGTACGTGTTTGTTGTGTGTATGTATTTGGCGTGTGTACGTGTTTGGCGTGTGTACCTGTTTGGCATGTGTATGTGTTTGTTGTGTGTATGTGTTTGGCGTGTGTACCTGTTTGGCATGTGTATGTGTTTGTTGTGTGTATGTGTTTGGCGTGTGTATGTGTTTGCCGTGTGTATGTGTTTGTTATGTTAATGCGTGTTTGTCGTGTTAATGCGTGTTTGTCGTGGTGTACGTGTTTATGGAGTATTAATGCGTGTTTGTTGTGTGTACGTGTTTGTTGTGTGTATGTGTTTGTTGTGTGTACCTGTTTGGCATGTGTATGTGTTTGTTGTGTGTATGTGTTTGGCGTGTGTATGTGTTTGACGTGTGTGTATGTGTTTGTTGTGTAATGCGTGTTTGTCGTGGTAATATGCGTGTTTGTCGTGTAATGCGTGTTTTTGTTGTGTGTACGTGTTTGTTGTGTGTATGTATTTGTTGTGTGTATGTATTTGTTGTGTGTATGTGTTTGGCGTGTGTATGTGTTTGTTGTGTGTATGTATTTGTTGTGTGTATGTGTTTGGCGTGTGTATGTGTTTGTTGTGTGTACGTGTTTGGCGTGTGTATGTTGTGTGTACGTGTTTGGCGTGTGTATGTGTTTGGAGTGTGTACGTATTTGTTGTGTGTATGTGTTTGGCGTGTGTACGTGTTTGGCGTGTGTATGTGTTTGTTGTGTGTATGTGTTTGTTGTGTGTATGTGTTTGTTGTGTGTATGTGTTTGGCGTGTGTATGTGTTTGTTGTGTGTACGTGTGTGGTATGTGTTTGGCGTGTTTGTTGTGTGTACGTGTTTGTTGTGTGTACGTGTTTGTTGTGTGTACGTGTTTGTTGTGTGTATGTGTTTGGTGTGTGTATGTGTTTGGTGTGTGTATGTGTTTGGTGTGTGTATGTGTTTGGCGTGTGTTTGTGTTTGCTGTGTGTATGTGTTTGGCGTGTGTACGTATTTGTGTGTGTATGTGTTTGGCGTGTGTATGTGTTTGGCGTGTGTATGTTGTGTGTACGTGTTTGGCGTGTGTACGTGTTTGTTGTGTGTATGTGTTTGGCGTGTGTATGTGTTTGGTGTGTGTACGTGTTTGGCGTGTGTGTATGCGTGTTTAGGCGTGTGTTTGTGTTTGCTGTGTGTATGTGTTTACGTAGTAATGCGTGTTGTTGTGTGTATGTGTTTGTTGTGTGTATGTGTTTGGCGTGTGTATGTTGTGTGTACGTGTTTGGCGTGTGTACGTATTTGTGTGTGTATGTGTTTGTTGTGTGTATGTGTTTGGCGTGTGTATGTGTTTGTTGTGTGTACGTGTTTGGCGTGTGTATGTGTTTGTTGTGTGTATGTGTTTGGTGTGTGTATGTGTTTGGTGTGTGTATGTGTTTGGTGTGTGTATGTGTTTGTTGTGTGTACGTGTTTGGTGTGTGTATGTGTTTGTTGTGTGTATGTGTTTGGCGTGTGTATGTGTTTGGCGTGTGTACGTGTTTGGCGTGTGTACGTGTTTGGCGTGTGTATGTGTTTGGCGTGTGTACCTGTTTGGCATGTGTATGTGTTTGTTGTGTGTATGTGTTTGGCGTGTGTACCTGTTTGGCATGTGTATGTGTTTGTTGTGTGTATGTGTTTGGCGTGTGTATGTGTTTGGCGTGTGTATGTGTTTGCCGTGTGTATGTGTTCGTTGTGTGTATGTGTTTGGTGTGTGTATGTGTTTGTTGTGTGTATGTGTTTGTTGTGTGTGTATGTGTTTGGCATGTGTACGTGTTTGGCGTGTGTACGTGTTTGCCGTGTGTACGTGTTTGGCGTGTGTATGTGTTTGGCTTGTATATGTGTTTGGTGTGTGTATGTGTTTGGCGTGTGTATGTGTTTGGTGTGTGTACGTGTTTGGCGTGTGTATGCGTGTTTAAAGCGTGTATGCGTGTTTGTTGTGTTATTATGCGTGTTTGGCGTGTGTACGTGTTTGCCGTGTGTACGTGTTTGGCATGTGTACGTGTTTGGCGTGTGTTTGGCGTGTTTGTGTTTGGTGTGTGTTTGTGTTTGGCATGTGTACATGTTTGGCGTGTGTTTGTGTTTGGCGTGTTTGTGTTTGGTGTGTGTTTGTGTTTGGTGTGTGTATGTGTTTGGCGTGTGTTTGGCGTGTGTATGTGTTTGGCGTGTGTTTGTGTTTGGCGTGTGTTTGGCATGTGTACGTGTTTGGCGTGTGTTTGTGTTTGGCGTGTTTGTGTTTGGTGTGTGTTTGTGTTTGGTGTGTGTATGTGTTTGGCGTGTGTTTGGCGTGTGTATGTGTTTGGCGTGTGTTTGTGTTTGGTGTGTGTTTGTTTGTCCTGTTTGTGTGTTTTGTGTGTATGTGTTTGGGTGTGTGTGTTACATTTCTGTAATACATATTGCTTGCCACCGTATTTTCCACAGTTTTTACCTGCAAAGCTGTAAACACCTTTCCCGTAATTTACTGACCACCACAGCTGCCAATCTTTGCCATAAAAATCACGTGTATTTTTATACAGTTTACCATAAAACACTTTGTAGCTGGATTTGTAAAATCAGCACTTAAACTCTATAATATTCTGCCACAGATGATCAGTTTAGAAAAATGCCAATATAGACTGATGGAGTGACTTTCTCTAATCTTCAAAAACTACGTACAGACTTTCCATTGGTTACTGTGACAGGTCAGATGTTTCTTTCTTGCTGTCTGTCAGGGGAAGGTCAAATGACCTGCATGCATGTGTTAATTATTGTGCACCACAAAAGACATGCAGACACGCTGTATTTGATCTGACCCTGAATAATACCAACCCAATCCCTCCGGCGTGATTGAGTAGGACAAACCTTATCTCCAGCAGTCAATATCATACAGCCGCTGTCACTAAGCGATTACTCTTCTCTCTTAGAGATGCTTGTCAAACTGAATGAGTGGCACACTATTGATTAGCTGATAATGGTGTTAAGCAAATAGAAGACATGATGGTGTTTTTCAGGTCTAAAAGGTCATTGCAGCGAGTGCACTCGATAATTATTATGCTTCTCTGTCACCGATGGGGTCCAACAAAATAACAAAATGACCTAACCTCGGACAACTGTGTTTTGAGGTGTACGACAAGGCCTTTTTCTTTGTTTTTTTTAATTGCTAGCTCCCATCTGTGGTTGACTCTTTCACAGATGGTGATTTTACTGAATCTCGTCCCCAAATGAACTCCAGTACTAAACCACTATATGCACAGGCCGCTCTGTATTAAACTCTGCATCATGCTGGTGCACACTATTTGACAGGGGGTTTTTATTCAGATTCTTCACAGCTTTGGTGCCCGACATCAGGAGAATTTCCACTTCTCTGTGTCACATTCAGTTTTATGGGATTGCAGCCGCTCTAAATTCCAGCCGCTTCTCTCATTAAAAATGAATTGTGACCCGACAGGTAACTTAGTCTAAGCAGCTCCCTGAGCTATACTTACCTGCCACCTTTCACTTCAATTGCTATCTGTCTGCACTGTAGTGAGACATGCATTCGGCCCATGAGAAACAGTCTCTTCACCTGTTACAAGCCAGAAGTTACAGTACATTAAATCATACAATCAAATGAGCGCTGGCTACTAATCTACACAAGATATGCCGGCATACACTTGCGATTTGCGAATCTGACATTTATCACACACACGTCTCCGCATGATGTCACTGATCAGTTTTCTATTTATTTCTTTGCTTTGTTTTCTGTATATTTTATTATTCATTTTTAGTAGAGGTAAATGCTATCCTGTAATGTATTCATCATTAAAATTTTAGAAAGGTTTTTTGGCGACAAATTACAATGCAATATCTATAGAAAGAATATATTGTCATCTCTATTCATCTTAAGTTCTACAAATGTAATGGTCATCATTACATGGCTCTCTGTAATTCTGATTGGTCAGTTCTGAGGTGTTTTATCCCCGAAAATAACCACTAAAACTGATAACACAAGTTCATCCAGGATCTGGCAGTCATCTTTACACTACTGATATATTTAATGTATCAATCCACTTTCTTCTCTCATGCCAATAAAATCCAAATGCCAAACTGCCACTGAAATGTTTCTAATCAATATTTCATTTTCAAGTTTTTACTTGTGTGGCATGTAGCTGTGAAATAAGCAGAATAATGTCCATTACGTTACTAACGCAAACCTATTCTGCTTTATGTTGGGTCCTGATCACACTGTCATGGTTTATTTTGAAGTAACATCCAGCTGGACTGGATGTACATAATCCCTTAAATGTTTCATGTTAGAAATGAATAGGAGCAGATGAACATTAGATGGTGAGAAGGTAAATGAGAGAAAAAGAAACTTTGCTTAAATCTGCCTTTCATTTTCAATAAACCTGGGCAGCTGAAGATTTTACTGAATGGAAACTGTTACTGAAGAATAATTTCAGATCTTAATTATATTGTTCTAACATCCATTTTAAACTGATTAATAGTCATTATGAAGCGTGCAGTAACTGCTAAGCATGTCTTTACTTGTATTAAACAGCATAAGTGTCTACATGAGGTGATTTGATGCATTAGGATTTCTTCCTCTGGCTAGAGTGATAGATTGAAATTTTCATGTAGGTCAAGGGTGGGCAATCCTAGTCCTGGAGTGCCAATGTCCTGAAGAGTTTAGCTCCAACCAGCTCCAACACACTTGCCTTGGAATTTCTAATAATCCTGAAGACCTTGATTAGCTGGCTCAGGTGTGATTAATTAGGTTTGCAATTAACATGTGATTAACATGTATTGAATTTATTTATGTGCTGTTGGCAAGTAAATACTCCCATGATCTCCAGCATCTGTTCTCCGGCGTCTTCTCCTTGTTCTCCAGCATTTTCTCCTTGTTTCTTGCCATCTTCTCCTTGTTCTCCAGCGTTTTCTCCTTGTTCCCTGCCATCTGCTCCTTGTTCTCCAGTGTTTTCTCCTTGTTCTCCAGCATCTTGTTCTCCGGCATCTTCTCCTTGTTCTCCATCGTATTGTCCTTGTTTCTTGCCATCTTCTCCTTGTACTCTGGCAAGCCCCAATCTTCACTACTGTCCACCAGCTCCTGGTAATCCCACTCACTGATCCTCCTAAGTGTGTGCTCTCTGTCAATACAAGAAATATCATCATCATCACTATCTGCTTATCATTCCAAAGACTGCTATTTACCATTTACTGATACCTGTTCCTGGTATCAGTCTGGTATTCATGATGACTACAGTGTCCAGACACAATCTCACACAACATTTTAATAATTCACTGAATATAAAATAGATAAATGTTACGATTGTAGTTTTTTGTAGTGTTATATTACATCACAAGTGAATATTAGCATTATTTGTTGTCTGTCTTTGGAATCTGAGATCGTTTGGATCGTTGGAAGTAGTGGTGCATAATGTCAGACATGAGAGACAATAACAATCACCATCACAACAGAAAAAAAGAAAAAAATGGAATATTTCTAAAAAGGTAAAACAGCAAAATTACTATATAAAAGACTTGATATTTAACGTCAGCTGAATCATAAAAGTGAAAACCTCTTCATATTATTTACTGCATATTAATCATGAATAAAAAAAAATCAATAAGGCCTAAAAAGAAAGTTTGGGTAGATGCTGAAAATCCAGTCATCTTTGAAGAGGGTTGAAATTTACATGCATGATTTATTATGGGATTGTTAAAGACGTTACTTGACATTTTATTTACATTTACATTTAGGCATTTAGCTGATGCTTTTATCCAAAGCGACTTACAAATATTAGGAGAATTGTCTTATTGTCATAAGAGTCACAGGAGAGGGCGGAGGATTCTGTGAGAAGTCTGTGTATTTGGTTCTCTAGAGGCATTTCTTCAATGCCAGAGCAGCACAAACAGTTTGCCAGTTGGAATCACAGGCCCACATTGGTTTTCATTTATCCCACATCACAGCGGCACAGAGTTGATTTCATTCTTCAATCCTGTATGTGATGCCAAAGCACCCCCCGCTCTCCAATTCACACATTTGCCGTCTCTCCTCCATATTTATCTTAATCGTAAAACAGGAAGTTTAACTGCATTTTTGGGTCATCCAGATGGTTCCTTTGTGAGGAGATTAATTACTCAGTCGGACAACATTAATAAAACAAATGTATGCAGGGAAATGTAATTGTGTATCCCTGTATGGATCTTGTAAAAATGTGAGATGTGAGGAGTCAAGCTGATTTTCCCACCGCATTCAAACGAAGAAGGAAAGAATGGACAGGAAGACAAATGAGCAGTCACGCATATGTCAGTGTGTTCAGCGATGCTACCCAGCATACTAATTTCATTCATATATGCTCCACTCGTACACTAACAAACACTTGCGTGACATTTGGGCTTTATTAATAAACTCGATTCATAATTCAGTTCTACCTGTGAAAACATAGGTAAACAAACAAATGAAATTAAAACTGTGGCTTGTTTACAAAGTAGCAAATATTATTACAAACTAATGTACAAGTGATTTTACCCTTACAGTAAAAAACAATTCAAAGACAAAAGTGTTTCACAGATTCCGAGGTTTAAGTGTGTGAAGTGTGGAAAGAGATTAAGCAGACCCTAGATCAGAATGGTTCGGAAACTGATCAGTCATCTAAAAGATTGGCAAAATCATCAAAATCATCACACACAGTCAATGCCCCATGATGACACAATGAAGCCGATTTGAGGCAGAAAATAAGCAATTACACCAAAATTGATATTTTCAGATATATTTATATTTCATATTGGTAATAATATATTACATATACTAATTGAACTAATTTAATCAATCAGTATAATTTCAATTGACTGACTAAAATATATTAGATGTTTTGTGACTTGATGTGCCATATCACCAGCATAAAAACAGAAGAAACGTGATCTGTGTATGACTAAACAATCTTCAGTCACATTTATGCACATTATTATAAAAACTGAACAGCATTATAGCTCGCCACAGGTGATTATGATGGAAATGTGAGACAGGGGACAGGGATCAAAAATGAATGCAACTGTGAAAAACTGTTGTGACATAGTGACAGATAATACAAACACATACATGTACATGTGATACAGTTTTATACGTGTACTTTCTACATAATTCTTGATGAAGGTTATTGTGGAGAATAACTGTCTGATCAGGATGACTTTCTTTAAGGTGACTTTGTCGTTGGGTCTTGTGACAAGCTGTGACTGTAATCATGATGCTGATTTGTCCTCAGGCTCGCCATCGCTGCTAATTAAAAGCAATGTTAAAACTGCTCACTAATCTATAAACCATTTCACACAGACATTGATTATTCTTGTCATTTCAGACTGCAGGAACTTCAGGCCAACTACAGTTTGTTTTGTCAGGATTAACAGGTCTAAACAATTACGGGTTATAAAGGCCTTTGGATTTTTTGTTGCAAGGTTGAATTGTAGGCAACACAAAGATATGTCCCTAATAATTAGACAAAAACTGTTAGAAAACAAGTTACATTTATGGGTATTGCAGTCTCTTAGATTACAGCATTGCTTGGAATCCTTAGATATTTTTATTATTACAGCACAGTATTTATTAATAATAATACATTGTTATACTATGTACAGTATATTCTTCTGTCATCTGATGTACTGGGAGAAAATGGCCCTATATAAATAAAAAAACTCACTGTGTCAAAAAAGGCAAGATGCAAGATTCCCTCATGTGGGAGAGAACAGATGTCTAAGTAGGTGTAAAGTGAACCCATGTAGACTTCTCCAATCACAATAAAGATTCACTGTAGCTCCAAGATGCAGAAAAATATTTACAAGTACATGAGAGGTTATGAAATGCCAAAAGTGATAAAAGTGGACATATCACACTTAATCTTGAATGCTTATAGAGCAGTATTGCATCCTTCATATCTCCGGAGAGTCTTTCGTTTGATCAGATTCATTAAACACAGATTCAGCTGTACGCTTCTTTCTGAAAACAGTTGAGCTCCTGGAGGTGTGCTGTGAGCGAAGCTAAAGAGTCACAAGAGTCACTTTGTCTCTTCAAAGGTTAAGAGGAAATCTCAACGTGAACTTAATCATTTCTACAATTTAATATGGAGAGAAAATCTGAGCTCTGTGTGTGATGTTGATGAGGTCTCTTCTAAAACTGTAAATAAGACCGTTGTCAGACTGTTCTATATTTTTGTCTCAGGAGAAAAGTGTAACAAGCAGGACACTCAAGCAAAAGTTTGTTAAAGTAATATTTAGTTATGCAACAATTACGAAGCACTTTATCATTTATTAAAAACAAAGGATTAATCATATACTAAACATTTTACACTAAATAAATTAAATGGATATTAAATAGATCAAATTAAATGAGTATGTAATAAAGCAATAAGCCCCAAGAGAAGAAGTGTGTTACAGTGGGATTTTGTAACCCACAGCTTTACAGGGGATATTGCTTTAATAAATTGCTTATTTCATATGTGTAGCAATGCTTTATAAAATAAAACAACAAATAAATTGCAATGAATGATATTAGTAAAACTTATTAGTGCTCTGCCAAACAAAGTATACAGAAAACATTTATCCTTTAAACAATTAATTATTATTAAATAAAATTGCAGACATCTGATGAGAAAGTTGATGCCTAAATGAGACCTAAAAGAGAATCATCCATTAGTATCCTGAGCTTTAAGTACTGCTGTACAGAGCCGAAGCCTTGTGGACAACATGTTGGCATTGAGACACAACTGCACCTCAGACACGACTTTGAATCCCAGGTAAAGATTTCTCATCTATCCCATTGTTTCCTGACTACTGTCCTGTCCAGTAAAAAAAAAAACAATCTACCCCAAAAAACTACATCTGAACAATAAAACATTTTTACAATGGAGTCTTGAAGGAGATTAAAGCAAGACAATAAAGATATGTTCTGGGTTTCTTCCACCACATTCTCAGTTTTAACTTCTTTTCTCTCAGAAAGTTCTCATGTCTCAGTGTTATTTATCCTAAGGAATTTAAGGACTCATCTGAAACACTGATGATACTGAAATGAGATATGAGAATCATGAGCTTAAAAAAAGCAACCGCTGAACAATTAATTTATACTATTTCCTACTGTATATACAGTGGAAGTGTTAAACTAAGATTCACATTTACTTTAAATTATGATTTTTATTGTATGTATACATCATGTATCCTCATGCACACTTTGTGTTATCGTGTGTGTTGCAGTGAGAGAGCTCAATGGGCTTTATACACACAGACACAGCAGTCTCCCTGTAAGATTCACTCTCCAGGAGTGGTTTAATTTGATGTGAGGAAGGTTATGTTCTCTGCTTCATGTCCCTCAGCAGTAGACTCAGCGCTGCCAGTAGTGATGTGGGCTGGAGGTCTTTACACTTATTCTAAGGAGGTGAAAGAAACAATTGCTTTTATAAAAAGAAAGAGTAGAACAATCCTCCCAGCTTCATCCTTGTGTGGTCATTGACAGCTGTGATTTTGGGATCCGTGAACAGAAACATGTTCGTTTCTGTTGCTTTCAGAGCTCAACACACGTGAGATCAGACCTGAACCGTCCTCAGTCCCATCACAAACTAATCCCACTTTAACACTGAAACTTTCTAGCTTTCTAGTCCCCCCTATTCATATACAGTAACAACAGATAAACTCTGTCTATTTTAAAAGCATTATACGCCTTCTGCGTGCTAGATTTCATATTTAAAATCATCACAGCATTTCTCAGTGGTCAGCTTGCTATTATTTGTTGTTATTGCCATAGCCTTTTTTACCAGGCATTCAATTATTGTGTTGATAATTTATATTTTTAAAGGCCTGCATTACCAAAAGACAGACTAACAGTAGCCAGAGTACTATTTGACTCTTGGTTAAATCAATGGTCTGCACAGACCCCGCTGAAGATTAAACAGAAGATAAATCATGCACAATCAATCATCCATCCTGCTGATATTCAGTATAACAGCACTTTTACTTGTCTAACTGTGCTCTATTAAACTCGCATTGTTTCTGACAAAAGTTTAATTGTTCATTTGTGAAATGATACTGTAGTTCTGACACTAATCAGAGGAACAATTAATGACCACATGTAAACACACGTTTAATATAAATACACCATGTTGCCTACAGCTCCTGAATATTTGAGCACAAAGACATGTACAGTATTTACAGTAATGTGTAACATGTATATAATTTAACAGATATGTGTTTTTCACATATGGTGACCCGGTAAACATTTGGACTTATTGGTGGTCTTTGGTAAATCTTTGACAGACAAAGACATTTTAACCCCTGATAAACAGTGAGTTTAAAGCTCAGAGTCCAGGCAGCTTTATGGGATAATATCAAGGACATTCAAACATCATCAATCATCCTGGCAGTTTTCTGGTCTGTAATTGGGTGTGTGTTTCAGCTGGAGTCCTGGACCTTTGTTTTCAGTGCTCAGGTCATGAGAAGTCAGTGTAGAACAAGCAGCTACTGCAGCTAACAGACGAAGATCTACCATTGAGACGATCAAGGATGACCAGCTCAGATAGTTTGGTCCTGTTCAGACATTTTCCTCAACAGAAGATTAGAAAGAAAACAGCAGAAAAGAACAGCAGAAACAAATGACAGTGACCGCACCTGCTTGAAGCCGATGTTCTGGACAGAAACTCTGTGAAGCAACTGTGTAACGATAAACAACTGTCGTCTCTACCACATTACTGCTTCAATAACAGAAATGACCATCACAGTCTCTTCAGACACAAATATTGATGACGGATGAAAAGGTGAATAATAAGGGAAGCTTGTCTGTTGGTCTGAATGCTGACAGGCAGGTGTGTTTCTGTACAGTTACTCTATAACAACACACAATAATGTGTGTTCTTTCTTCTACACATAACACACACATTTTTTAGGTAAAATCCAGCACAAATCACAGCACAATACAGTATTGTATTGTTTTTCTTTTACGTTTATGGTGGATATTTTAAGTTCTTAAAGTTATAGCATGATCTCTTTCTTAAACAATACATTTGATTCCTCATTATAATTACCATGCAATATCTGTTATTATTATGCACAATTCTTTATTTCCCTACGGAATATCGTAAGTGTGCTGTTTAACCAATCATCAATGTACCCACATGTACACAGTATGTGCAATATGTGACACAATGTTGAAAATGTGCATGTTTAATTAAGATTTTGTGTAAGTAAACATTGTTTTATTGTTCATGTAGGTAAGGCAGACTGGAGCACAGTGTGGAAAAGGTTAATTGGTTTTGTTGACCATCTGTTTCTTCAGCAGCAGTCAAGCAGAGTTGTGAAGACAGGCTTGTATAATGAATTGCAGGAACCAAGATTAAGAAAATCAATTGGCAGGACTAGCCAATGGTTTAATGGAGCAGAAATGAATTTCATCAGGTTTCTCATATCTTCCTCTGCTTTCCTTACGGAACTCATATATTGTGCAGATCTGGAAAACTGGCCATGTATTGTCCCTTAACACAACACACTTTTTATCAGACATTTTTATTCCATACCAAATTCATCCAAAAAACAACAAAGTGGTTGCCAAGAAACACAGACACAGCAACATACAGTGGAGCAGTGATACCAAAGAAACTTAATATTAACAAGATGCGACACTGCTGTTACTATGAATGGGGCAGATTGCAGCACTCAATATGGCCGCTCTAGCGACGGAAGTTCCGCCTTCTAGAGAAATGTGACTCTAGGGGACGGGATGTTTACGGAGGCTCGTGAGGCTCTAGCCAACCTGTGCACATGCGCAGTAGCTGAAGCGATCTCGAAAAATGTGTTTTTTGAAACAAAGATTATGGTACAGTTCACGTGTTCGCATTAACATGTAATCAGATATATAAAGCATATTTGGTGTGCTGTTCGAGGGGAGGGCTCCGAGCTCGGGATTTTAACCTGAACCCGGAGTCCCCCCCCTTTTTTAACTGGGATAGATACCAGTCAAGTGTAAGGCGGTGTAAGGGGTGTCATTTAGTCAGCAGTGGTAAACATGGAGTTTAATAACTGCTTAGAACATGGCTCAACCAATCAGAATCAAGGACCAAAACTAACCATTTTATAATTATATTTTCTAATATGTTCAATATTTACAATAAAAAAAACAATTATCCTAAAATAAAATTGCAGACATCTGATGAGAAAATTGATGCCTAAATGAGACCTAAAAGAGAATCATCCATTAGTATCCTGAGCTTTAAGTACTGCTGTACAGAGCCGAAGTCTTGTCGACAACATGTTGGCATTGAGACACAACTGCACCTCAGACACGAGTTTGAATCCCAGGTAAAGATACTTTCTCATCTATCCCATTGTTTCCTGACTACTGTCCTGTCCAATAAATGTAAAAAACCCAATCTACATTTTTACAATGGAGTCTTAAAAGAAATTAAAGCATGACAAAAAACAGATGTTTCATCTTTCTTCCACCACATTCTCAGTTTTAACTCCTTTTCTCTCAGATATTTTCTATGTCTCAGTTGTGTCCCAGTAGTCCCAGCTCCGGTACCAGCCTGATGCTCTCCATCAGTTCATCTAGATGCCGGTCCCTTCGTCAGTTCATCTAGATGCCGGTCTCTCCGTCAGTTCATCTAGATGCCGGTCCCTTCGTCAGTTCATCTAGATGCCGGTCTCTCCGTCAGTTCATCTAGATGCCGGTCCCTTCGTCAGTTCATCTAGATGCCGGTCCCTTCGTCAGTTCATCTAGATGCCAGTCCCTTCATCAGTTCATCTAGATGCCAGTCCCTTCGTCAGTTCATCTAGATGCCAGTCTCTCCGTCAGTTCTTCGAGATGCCAGTCCCTTCATCAGTTCATCTAGATGCCAGTCTCTCCGTCAGTTCTTCGAGATGCCAGTCCCTTCATCAGTTCATTTAGATGCCAGTCTTTCCATCAGTTCATTTAGATGCCAGTCCCTTCATCAGTTCATTTAGATGCCAGTCTTTCCATCAGTTCATCTAGATGCCAGTCCCTTCATCAGTTCATCTAGATGCCAGTCCCTTCATCAGTTCATCTAGATGCCAGTCCCTTCATCAGTTCATCTAGATGCCAGTCCCTTCATCAGTTCATCGGGATGTCAGTCCCTTCATCACTTCATCTAGATGCCAGTCCCTTCATCAGTTCATCGAGATGTCAGTCTCTCCATCACTTCATTTAGATGCCAGTCCCTTCATCAGTTCATCGAGATGCCAGTCCCTTCGTCAGTTCATCTAGATGCCAGTCCCTTCATCAGTTCATCTAGATGCCAGTCCCTTCGTCAGTTCATCTAGATGCCAGTCTCTCCGTCAGTTCTTCGAGATGCCAGTCCCTTCATCAGTTCATCTAGATGCCAGTCTCTCCGTCAGTTCTTCGAGATGCCAGTCCCTTCATCAGTTCATTTAGATGCCAGTCTTTCCATCAGTTCATTTAGATGCCAGTCCCTTCATCAGTTCATTTAGATGCCAGTCTTTCCATCAGTTCATCTAGATGCCAGTCCCTTCATCAGTTCATCTAGATGCCAGTCCCTTCATCAGTTCATCTAGATGCCAGTCCCTTCATCAGTTCATCTAGATGCCAGTCCCTTCATCAGTTCATCGGGATGTCAGTCCCTTCATCACTTCATCTAGATGCCAGTCCCTTCATCAGTTCATCGAGATGTCAGTCTCTCCATCACTTCATCTAGATGCCAGTCCCTTCATCAGTTCATCGAGATGCCAGTCCCTTCATCAGTTCATCTAGATGCCAGTCCCTTCATCAGTTCATCGAGATGCCAGTCCCTTCATCAGTTCATCTAGATGCCAGTCCCTTCATCAGTTCATCTAGATGCCAGTCCCTTCATCAGTTCATCTAGATGCCAGTCTCTCCATCAGTTCATCTAGATGCCAGTCCCTTCATCAGTTCATTTAGATGCCAGTCTCTCCATCAGTTCATCTAGATGCCAGTCCCTTCATCAGTTCATTTAGATGCCAGTCTCTCCATCAGTTCATCTAGATGTCAGTCTCTCCATCAGTTCATTTAGATGCCAGTCTCTCCATCAGTTCATCTAGATGCCAGTCTCTCCATCAGTTCATTTAGATGCCAGTCCCTTCATCAGTTCATCTAGATGCCAGTCTCTCCATCAGTTCATTTAGATGCCAGTCCCTTCATCAGTTCATCTAGATGCCAGTCTCTCCATCAGTTCATTTAGATGCCAGTCCCTTCATCAGTTCATCTAGATGCCAGTCTCTCCATCAGTTCATTTAGATGCCAGTCCTTCATCAGTTCATCTAGATGCCAGTCTCTCCATCAGTTCATTTAGATGCCAGTCCTTCATCAGTTCATCTAGATGCCAGTCTCTCCATCAGTTCATCTAGATGCCAGTCCCTTCATCAGTTCATCTAGATGCCAGTCTCTCCATCAGTTCATCTAGATGCCAGTCCCTTCATCAGTTCATTTAGATGCCAGTCTCTCCATCAGTTCATTTAGATGCCAGTCTCTCCATCAGTTCATCTAGATGCCAGTCTCTCCATCAGTTCATCGAGATGCCAGTCCCTTCATCACTTCATCTAGATGCCAGTCCCTTCATCAGTTCATCGAGATGCCAGTCTCTCCATCACTTCATCTAGATGCCAGTCCCTTCATCAGTTCATCGAGATGCCAGTCTCTCCATCACTTCATTTAGATGCCAGTCCCTTCATCAGTTCATCGAGATGCCAGTCTCTCCATCAGTTCATTTAGATGCCAGTCCCTTCATCAGTTCATCGAGATGCCAGTCTCTCCATCAGTTCATTTAGATGCCAGTCCCTTCATCAGTTCATCTAGATGTCAGTCTCTCCATCAGTTCATCTAGATGCCAGTCCCTTCATCAGTTCTTCGAGATGCCAGTCTCTCCATCAGTTCATCTAGATGCCAGTCCCTTCATCAGTTCTTCGAGATGCCAGTCCCTTCATCAGTACATCTAGATGCCAGTCCCTTCATCAGTTCATCTAGATGTCAGTCTCTCCATCAGTTCATCTAGATGCCAGTCCCTTCATCAGTTCATCTAGATGCCAGTCTCTCCATCAGTTCATCTAGATGCCAGTCCTTTCATCAGTTCATCTAGATGTCAGTCTCTCCATCAGTTCATCTAGATGCCAGTCTCTTCATCAGTTCATCGAGATGCCAGTCCCTTCATCAGTTCATCTAGATGCCAGTCTCTTCATCAGTTCATCGAGATGCCAGTCCCTTCATCAGTTCATCGAGATGCCAGTCCCTTCATCAGTTCATCTAGATGCCAGTCTCTCCATCAGTTCATCTAGATGCCAGTCTCTTCATCAGTTCATCTAGATGTCAGTCTCTCCATCAGTTCATCTAGATGCCAGTCCCTTAATCAGTTCATCTAGATGCCAGTCTCTCCATCAGTTCATCTAGATGTCAGTCTCTTCATCAGTTCATCTAGATGTCAGTCCCTTCATCAGTTCATCTAGATGCCAGTCTCTCCATCAGTTCATCTAGATGTCAGTCTCTTCATCAGTTCATCTAGATGCCACTCCCTTGATCAGTTAATCTAGATGTCAGTCTCTCCATCAGTTCATCTAGATGCCAGTCCCTTCATCACTTCATCTAGATGTCAGTCTCTCCATCAGTTCATCTAGATGCCAGTCCCTTCATCACTTCATCTAGATGCCAGTCTCTCCATCAGTTCATCTAGATGCCAGTCCCTTCATCACTTCATCTAGATGCCAGTCTCTCCATCAGTTCATCTAGATGCAAGTCCCTTCATCAGTTCATCTAGATGCCAGTCTCTCCATCAGTTCATCTAGATGTCAGTCTCTCCATCAGTTCATTTAGATGCCAGTCTCTCCATCAGTTCATCTAGATGTCAGTCTCTCCATCAGTTCATTTAGATGCCAGTCTCTCCATCAGTTCATTTAGATGTCAGTCTCTCCATCAGTTCATTTAGATGCCAGTCTCTCCATCAGTTCATTTAGATGTCAGTCTCTCCATCAGTTCATTTAGATGCCAGTCCCTCCATCAGTTCATTTAGATGCCAGTCTCTCCATCAGTTCATCTAGATGCCAGTCCCTCCATCAGTTCATCGAGATGCCAGTCCCTTCATCACTTCATTTAGATGCCAGTCTCTCCATCAGTTCATCGAGATGCCAGTCCCTTCATCAGTTCATCTAGATGCCAGTCCCTTCATCAGTTCATCTAGATGCCAGTCTCTCCATCAGTTCATCTAGATGCCAGTCCCTTCATCAGTTCATCTAGATGTCAGTCTCTCCATCAGTTCATCTAGATGCCAGTCTCTTCATCAGTTCATCTAGATGTCAGTCTCTCCATCAGTTCATCGAGATGCCAGTCCCTTCATCAGTTCATCTAGATGTCAGTCTCTCCATCAGTTCATCGAGATGCCAGTCCCTTCATCAGTTCATCTAGATGCCAGTCCCTTCATCAGTTCATCTAGATGCCAGTCTCTCCATCAGTTCATCGAGATGCCAGTCCCTTCATCAGTTCATCTAGATGCCAGTCCCTTCATCAGTTCATCGAGATGCCAGTCCCTTCATCAGTTCATCTAGATGTCAGTCTCTCCATCAGTTCATCGAGATGCCAGTCCCTTCATCAGTTCATCGAGATGTCAGTCCCTTCATCAGTTCATCTAGATGCCAGTCCCTTCATCAGTTCATCTAGATGCCAGTCTCTCCATCAGTTCATCTAGATGTCAGTCTCTTCATCAGTTCATCTAGATGCCACTCCCTTCATCAGTTCATCTAGATGCCAGTCCCTTCATCAGTTCATCTAGATGCCAGTCTCTCCATCAGTTCATCTAGATGCCAGTCCCTTCATCACTTCATCTAGATGCCAGTCTCTCCATCAGTTAATCTAGATGCCAGTCCCTTCATCACTTCATCTAGATGCCAATCTCTCCATCAGGTAATCTAGATGCAAGTCCCTTCATCAGTTCATCTAGATGCCAGTCTCTCCATCAGTTAATCTAGATGTCAGTCTCTCCATCAGTTCATTTAGATGCCAGTCTCTCCATCAGTTCATCGAGATGCCAGTCCCTTCATCAGTTCATGTAGATGCCAGTCCCTTCATCAGTTCATCTAGATGCCAGTCCCTTCATCAGTTCATCTAGATGCCAGTCGCTCTATCAGTTCATTGAGATATTAATCCCTCCACCATATGATGATGACTACTGCCACGACCATCTTCCACCCTTCTGCCACCTGATAATAACTACAGTCACACCCTATAGACTTCCAGAACTTCTGAGAATAACTGCAAAGATATCTATACTTTTTCAATTTACAATAACGTATAGACACCGTTGCTCACTGGAAGACTCATTTAACTTGAACACTTTACTTTAACATGCATTACTGTATATTTAACATGCATAATTGTATGCACATGCATAATTGTATATTGTCTTATTAATATTCTATAATTTATTTGTATTATTTCTTCTTTTTAATTATAACGTATGTAAAGCTGCTTTGCAACAATGAAAACGGTGAAAAGCGCTATATAAATAAATGTGAATTTAATTTAATTGAATAATGACTCCTTTCTATAAAAAAACATTTGTTTCAACAAAACTGGCAAGCTGAGCATCTGATCACTTCCAAAGCCATCCAGCAGCCGTGAACAGAGACAGCAGGCTTAAAGCAGACTGCTCAGCTTACAGTATTTACAGTACTTAACAGTATTTACATTTTACATAATATCTGAGAGGACCAACAGCCATTCTGCACGACCATCGGATGGACTGCCCAATCATAACTAAGTGGCTTAAGTAACAACCCCCTTCTCACCGAAAACAGACACAATGCTATGTTTACAGATAGAGAAGTGCCAGCTGTATTTGATCTGACAGCAGCTACATCCCAAAAGGACCATCAAGACATTGATAGACACTTGGATCAATGATCGGATCACAGCAACTCATTTAAAAGCGCTAACTCGCTTGTCAATCCACCATTGGAGTAAGACAAGGATTTTAATGAAATAGTTCACTAAAAAATGCATTTTTTATCATTTATGCACCCTGACACCATCACATGTGTATATGATGTCCCATTGCCGTGTGTCCATACAAGTGTTGAGCCTCTTAAAAGCACATCCGTCCATCAGAAAAGTAACCTGTAATAGTAGGTCTAGACGTGACACTTAATGTATCATGTTTGCACATTTATAGTTTACCTATTTTGTCTTTATTAATTGACATGCCCTCTTTCATTTAGTATGTTAGCAGAAATAATGATCTGTCTTTACAACCCTTGAACATTATCAGTGTGATTTGGAAAAGCAGATTATCAGTGAAATATACATTTATATTTTGTCAACTGGAGGTAGTTCAAATGCTGATCTTTGTACAGCAGTGTCTCTCTAGCCTGACTGTTAATGTGTGTGAAAGTATCTTGGGAAATACTGCCTTAACAAGGACGTCTCCACCAAACAGAGGACAAAAGATTTCTGAAGCTATTTACAATCAACTGAATAATTCATGTATGTATTAA
Source organism: Beaufortia kweichowensis (assembly GCA_019155185.1). Classification (NCBI taxonomy): domain Eukaryota; kingdom Metazoa; phylum Chordata; class Actinopteri; order Cypriniformes; family Gastromyzontidae; genus Beaufortia; species Beaufortia kweichowensis. The sequence continues at coordinate 606,499 of CM032812.1, read as the reverse complement.
ATATGCACATTTGAATCACAAAGTCAGTATTTCACCATAGAGACAAAGTGAAAGACAAAAAACAGAATGTTGACTCACAGAGGTAACAGTTATTAACTCATGTTATTTTTCATGCACGGCCTGCATCTGCACATTAAGTAATATTGCAAGCTAATGAACAGTAAATGATTCCCATGGCAACTATAGGGCTTTAGATTAATGGGAAGGAGATACTGTTTTGCAGCGATAACATAATAAAGGTCTTGTAATCCCTGAATTATCATAAATCACAGGATCTTGTGCTCTGTGAAGGCCAAAGTTTTCCATTCTCTCACCGGGCAACACAGATAACAAACAGACAGCTGCGTTTAAAAGTTTTTTTCATTATGATTCATCTGACAGAGGTGATCTGGCAGAACTGCACACTTGTGCATCTCATACACGTAAATACAATGAAATCAAAGATCACCATCACTTGCACATACAGTTTTATTTGTTGCTATTGTCACACTGAAGGGTTCATTGATGATTGCTGAAGCAATCACTACTGTCCAATTTAATATAGAAATAGGCATCAGGAAAACAGAGTTCATTAGTGCTAAAACATTATCTTTTTCAGCTTCTTTTGTGTTAACAGCACTCAGGGGTTATTTAGGCGAAATATCTATAAAATGATACTAAAGAAACACTTGATTTGAAAAACTAATGTATATAGTAAGTACAGGGTGTGGAGCAAACATCATGATGGAGGGAAATGATGAGAACCAGCAGCATCCTCAGCATCACCATGTTGATGTTTTTCTCAGACTGGGAAAGACTGGCTAAAACTCACTCTGATCAATTTTGGCTTTTACTTTCCTTCTTTGTGCACCAGTTTTTTATACTTCGCTTTGGTACCCAGGAGTACAGAAAACATGCCAACCTCTGGCTGCTTATTCTTCCTCCAGGACCTGAAGAGTCTTTGCATAAAGGAGTGTGTAATGAGCTCACGGTCTCTTCCACCTTTGCTCCACTTTCAAAAACACTACTGCTAAAATTTGCATGAGGGACTCAGAAAACAAAACACTAATCTTGTGTTATTTGTGTAAATGCGGATAGCCCAATAATGCTTTAAGGCTTGTTTAAGAATATAAGAATATTACGACCATAGATAAGGTAAGTTCAAGTTTATTTGTATATTATTTGCGCTTTAACACTGTATCACTGTTTAAAAATATAAAAAATATAAAAGCTCATTTAATAACTCATATCTAATATCATCAGTCTCCTAGTGACACTCCAACACTGAACCCAAACTCCATTAATGAATCTATATATATATATATATATATATGGAGAAAAACCCTTAAGAGAACCCAAACTCACTTGGAGGGTCATTTCTCCTCTGACGCGTCACAGCTGCTGTCAGTAGTTTGATAAAAATTATTTGATTTAAAGTCGTGAACTGAATTTACTAAAGTTTGAAGCCGTGTAGATCTGAGTTTTGAGTTGATCTGGATTATTAGTTGTGATTGAATTTAACAATGTGTTTGTGTGTAGGATAAACTAGGTAGTAGTTAAAAGGCTAATATTCTACAATAAAGGATTGTTTAGCCGGAGATGACTGAGATGACTGAGTGCAGCTATAACATCAAACTGCTGACATAGACAGAAAAGAAGTAGTTCATTAGTCAAAGTTAAATAGTTAAAGAGATTAGCATAAATACTGTTTAGCATTACTTTATTTAGCAATACAGATAGAGAAGTTAGCAATTTAGCAATGTACTGTCTTTCTGTTTTTTTAACAGACTGTCTCCCAATCTAAAGATTTGGGAGACAGTTTATTTTTGACAAAATTGATCTTATAAGTCTAATATTTTTTCAGTAGGGAATGTTTAATTAGTGGTTCTTGCAAAATGTCATCACTATTGTTATTCATCATATTTATTTTTCTTCTTATTCTGGACAACTTGTCCCGCACTGTTTGCCGCAGAACCATGAATGAGGGGTCAAATCGACCATCTTATTAAGGAGAGGTGTGCTATGACTTTTATAGGCGATCGGGGGTACGCTGTTCATGGGGCGGGCAAAAAATCCCTGAAATTTCCCATAGACTTATAATGGCCCATAGACCATCATTATAAAACGGCCCAGATGGATTATCTTTGCATCAGAGTGTCATAGACATTTACATTACATTTACATTTAGGCATTTAGCTGACGCTTTTATCCAAAGCGACTTACAAATATTAGGAGACAATGAAGCGACACATCAAAGCAGCAACAATAGTACTAAGGTGCTTTCCTAAGTTTACAATGTTTTGCAGTGCTAGATAAATACTTGTAGAGGAAAGAAGAGAGTTTTTTTTATGATGTCAGGTGTTGGTGGAAGAGGTGTGTTTTTAGCTGTTTCTTAAAGGAGGTGAGGGATGTGGCAGAATGGATTGCGTTAGGGAGATTATTCCACAAGCCGGGGACAGAGAAGGAGCGAGAGAGAGATTTAGTGCCCTTCTGTGAGGGAAACACCAGTCCACGTTCATTCGCTGAGCGCAGGGTTCTGGATGGGTTGTAGATGTGTAGAAGAGAGTTAAAGTATAAGGGGGACAGAGTTTGTGATGGTTTTAAATGTCAGCATTAATGATTTGAATTTAATGCGGGCAGCAACCGGTAGCCAATGGAGAGAGATAAAGAGAGGTGTGACGTGCTCTTTTGGGTTCCTGGAAAACAAGTCTTGCTGCTGCGTTCTGTATCATCTGAAGTGGTTTGACTGCTCGTGCAGGAAGACCAGCCAGGAGAGCATTGCAGTAGTCCAGTCTGGAGATTACCAGGGATTGAACTAGCAGTTGGGCGGTGTGCTCTGTGAGATATGACCTGATCTTCCTGATGTTGTAAAGTGCATATCTACAAGACCGTGATATCCTTGAGATGTGTTCGGTAAAGGACAGCTGGTCATTGAAGATTACATCTAAGTTTCTTATTGATTTAGACGGTGTAATGGTTGTGTTGACAGTTTGAATTGTGAGGTTGTGTTGTGTTGCAGGTGAGGCCGGAAGTACCAGGAGCTCAGTCTTGGCTAGGTTTAGCTGGAGGTGGTGTTCAGTCATCCAAGATGAGATGTCTTTTAGGCAGGCTGCAATGCGTGATGCTATTGTGGGATCGTCTGGCTGGAAGGAGAAGAAAATCTGGGTGTCGTCTGCATAGCAGTGGTAGTTAAAGCCATGTGATTGAATGATGGGTCCCAGGGATGTTGTGTAGATAGAAAAGAGGAGTGGTGCAAGAACAGATCCCTGAGGAACACCAGTGGCCATGGGATGGGCTTTGGACAGCCCCCCCATTCCATGACACCCTGAAGGACCTGTCTGAGAGGTAAGATTTAAACCATCGGAGTGGGGTACCTGTGATCCCTAGCGATGAGAGGGATGTCAGTAGGATCTGGTGGTTAACTGTATCAAAGGCAGCAGAAAGATCCAGCAAAATGAGGACAGATGATTTAGACTTGCAGTACCTCAGTGACTAACAGAAGCGCAGTCTCAGTGGAGTGGTTGCTCTTGAAACCAGACTGTCTTTTGTCCAGTAGGTCATTCTGGGTGAGGTATGATAAAATCATTAAAAACAGCTTGCTCCAGTGTCTTTGAGATGAACGGGAGGAGAGAGACAGGTCTGTAGCTGTCAGTGAGGGAAGGGTTGAGAGTGGGTTTTTTAAGCAGCGGGTTGACCCGGGCCTGTTTAAATGTGGTGGGGAAAGTGCCAGAGAGAAGTGAGGAGTTAATAATGTGTGTGAGTGATGGAGTGACTGTGCTAGAGATGGATTGGAGCAGATGGGAGGAGATTGGGTCAAGTGGGCAGGTGGTGGGGTGGGGTGGCTGGAGAGAAGTTTGGTAACTTCAGCATCGTTTAGAGTGGAGAAAGAGGAAAAAGTGGAGCTGGGTGAAACCCAGTTTGATGATTTGTTTGTGAAAAAGTTAGCAACATCATCAGCTGATAATGAAGAGGCAGGTGGGGAGGAGGTGGAGAGAGGAGGGAGCTGAAGGTTTTGAACAGTTTTTTTTAATCTGATGCATGACTGACCTTTGTGATGTAGTAGGATGGAGACATGGGGGTGGGCTCATTTTACTCAGACCATCAATCAGTCTCTCAGAACCTTCATGATGGTGTGAAGCCACGCCCTAGCAACCATTTAGAGTAAAGACATGGGGTTGGGCTTGTTTTACTCATGGCTTGTAGTATCATCACTGGTGGATGCCAAGTTGCTCCCTAGTAACCAATCAGAGTACCCTAGCAAGCATTTTAAAACAGCTATATCTCTGCATTGGAAAATTATAGAGACATGGGGGAACATTATAGAAACATGATGGTGGTAAAACATGTCAGCATCATTGTAATATTGCAGTCTGAGTTTTGCCACAGCAAGCACCACTTCACATTTTCTTCAGAAAAAAATCTAGTTCTTTGTACTGTTTGAGTAAACTGGAGCTAGTTATATTGCATTCATGTTCATCAACTGTCAGTGTAGATACTGTTAGTCCTAGTATTTTATCAATTGTTATTAGCATTGGGTCATCAGGGTTTAAGCATACCATTGTTGAACCAATTTTGAAGAAGATTAATCTGGATCTGCTGTAAAAGCAGTCTTTTAGAAATCAAATAATAAAAGGTTGTTTACAATAAACTATAATCAATTAGTTGATTTTTTTGAGTGAAAATAATATTATGGATATTTTTCAATCTGGATTCAGGTACAGAATCGTACTACAGATTTATTAAAACACTTTATTGTTGTTAATGATATTTTGTTTAGTATTGACTCAATGTTGCCTTAATGTTGTTAGATTTGACATTTGTATTTCCTTCTAGAGTTTGATAATTCTACATGCTTTGCTCATTTTTAGACGTGCCTGACTAAGGTTAAAGGGTTTGCATATTTGGTTACCAGATTTGCTGTATAACTGTATAGTTGTATAATTTTATGTTTGTAAAAATTTAACCGAATTGTTAGGGGTAATGCAACTGTAGTACCTCTGCAAAGGGATGATATTAAAAGGGTGTTATGTAAGTAACACTCAGAACACAAAGGCTTCTTCACCATTGCTTTACTGTGAATGAATTAAAATATAAAACAAGATAAAAGGTATACATAGACATAAATATAACCTTTAAACCTTTAGCACAACTTCTAAATCACATGTTACCAACATGAATAATTCAATATCACATGTGCGAAGGTATACTAATGGCGGTTTCATAGTAGTAAGAAATATAAACTTAGTTCAAATTCGAAAGAATAGTAGACACATATCAGTATAATAACAGTAAAATATCTCACCAATCACGCATCCTTGTCATAAAATCAACAAATGAATACATTCATATCGATATTGCACAACCCGGTTTCATTTCCAGATACACGTGAGAACACGTTCGTCTCTCATCGGTTACGGTAAATTAACACAATATTATTTTAAAAAGAGAATGTATGCATTAAACAAGACACATTTACTAAAACAACATCATGTGTTTAATTCAATAACATTATATGTCCCATATCCCATATCTACTCGCGCTAGCTACAAGCCGCTAACCATGTGCTTAACATATCCAACTGCACAAGCACTAAAAACAGCGTTAACATACTTTAATAACATAAATAAACATAACAAGGAATCTCTATTACACTCGATTACACAATTGCAATGCGTGTTTTATGCAGGTTACCTGTAAAAGGATGCTATTACCATTTTTCTTGATTGCTAACACACTAATACTAATTCAGTTGACCTAATTTCCCAAACCAATAATTCAGTTCTCGAACATTGAAACAGTTCTCAAAACTCTTAACACAATTCACACCTGTTTTCACACAGGTTTTAAGATTGTGACAAGATTTAATCATGTTCTCATTCAGAAAACACAAACACATAATATAATTAACTCAAGCTGTCACAAGCTGAACACAATCATCACACAATTATGCATGTGTTAACACTAAGTAGCAAAATTGATGATACACCCATCAGAATTTCAGGTAATATAAAAAGGGTCGCATGTGGATTATTTGTTTTGGAAAATGGATCCTAGTGGTGGAAGAGGTGGAAGGACATTTATTCCTGATGAAATACGGGCAACACTAGTTGACCATGTTCTTGTGCATGGGATGACTATGAGGGAAGTCGGCCAACGAGTTTAGCCAAATGTGAGCAGATTCACAGTAGCGTCTATCATTCGAACATTTAGAGAAGAAAACAGGTACCTGATATTTGCCAAATTTATAGGGCTTTTATAATATTTGGATATACAGTTAAAACTTGGATGAGAGAACCTTCATTTTTGTTCTGTGTACAGTACTGTATCACATGCTGTACGTTAATGAGTGTCAAATTGATTTGCTGCTTAGTATTACAGTAGTTCTTATAAGTACTGCAAAACTGAGAGGCGACAGCCTGGGGGAGGCAGACAACATCTTCTGACCAAGGACCAAGAAACTGCAATTGTAAATATGGTCATTCCTAATAATACAATTAGACTGTGTGAAATTCAGAGAAGAATTATTGAAGATAAATATACCATCTTAGAAATTGATCTCTCGGGCCTGTCCCTGCCAGCACAAACCAGGGCACCAAGCTACTCTCACACATAAGTAGACTTTCTGGCAGCATGGAAACTTCTGCCAAATGTGTCTTGCAAACTATAGAACACGGTTATACGAATCAGTTCAGGCTAAAACCACCCAGGTTCAATGGGAGGGTTGTCCCTATTTTAGTTCTATGTGTGTTGAACCACTCAGTAAAGACACTGAAGTTCAAGTTGCTTACACTCAAACAGATTGTGACGCAAATCAGAGCCGAGGACTGGTTTGTCACCATAGACATGATAGATGCATACTTCTATGTCTCCATCCTTCCTCAACACAGGAAATTACGGAGGTTCGCTTTTGGGGGCGTAGCGTACCAATACCGGGTTCTTCCCTTCGGTTTGGCCCTGTTACCCCGCACATTCACATAGTGTGTGGATGCTGATCTGGCACCTCTGCGTTTCTGGGGCATCTGCATACTCAATTATCTGGACTATTGGCTCATTTTAGCCCAGTCGGAACAGCTGGCGGATCAACGTCAAGATGTCGTCCTGGCCGATATGCAAGTGTTGGGGAGAAAAGTAAAGAAGCCAAGAAAAGTATGCTTTCTCCAGTTCAGAGAACTACTTATCTGGGTTTAGATACAGCCGTGGCCGATGCTATGCCTGTACGCTTTTCTGGAGTTCTGGAGAGAGTGCGCCAGGACGGGGTACGCCTGTTACTGGTAGCACCGCATTGGCCGGCCCGAGTTTGGTTCTAGGACCTCATAGCACTCCTAGATGGCACCCCTTTCAAGCTGCCGGTCAGGAGGGTCTCATACGCAGGGCACCATTCTTCACCCTTGCCCAGAGATATGGAAATTGTGGGTCTGGCCTCTGAAGTGGCCCGACTCATAGAGGCAGTTCTCTCAACCAAGGTTGTTGAGACCATTCTTAGCTCCAGAGCTCCTACCATGAGGAAGAATGCACTGAAGTGGAAAGTTTTCACTTCATGGTGCAAAGGTCAGATGCTGGATCCTGTTAACTGTCCTGTTAACACAGTGCTTGAGTTCCTGCAAGTTTTTCGTCGGGGCTGATGCCCTCGACTCTGAAGGTGTACATGACAGCCATCTCTGCCTACCACACCCCTTTTAATGGTCAGTCTGTGGTTCGAGACCCACACGCGTTATTCTCCTACTAGCATCATTTTAACCATTTGTTGGAAAACACACATTATTAAACCATAACGTTTACAATAGCATTTTGTAAGAAATATTACTATAACAAATGTCATAAGCACAACATTAGTATTATAGTATAGAATTATAATAATTATAATCACAACCATACATATTTCACCATATCACACAATATAGACAAACCTTTTTTTGGAACCTGTCAGGCAGCAGTTTTTAGATAACTATTTCTTTGTTAACTTTTTATAATCTTAAGAACCTTTCCCTACCAGAAAGAACCATTTGCAAAACATAAACCTTCTGCAATGTTACGGTTCTTCTATGAAAGTGTTTCGCACCTAAGAATATAAGACTCCACTGTACAATCTAATTAATTTTTTACAGAATAAGTCCATGTCATTAATGTGTTACATTCAAAGTCACACTTACTGCAAATCGGTCATATCAGGATGTCCTACACCAGGTTTGACATCACTGAAGATCATTGGCTCTCACATGTCATGTAACCAACTGTGATTAGAGCTGTCACAAAAAGGAAGATTTAGCAAATAGCATTTTTATTTTTGCTCTGTTCCTCACACATATAGATATTGTATGCCCTCAGAAGATTTGACATATATTGTTGTAGTGATCCTCACACGGGGCACCAATTAATAGTACGCTTCACACAGGACACTAGAGGTGTTAGTGAGACTTGAACCCACGTTACTTCAAGTGTGTGTGTGTGTGTGTCAGATGACCTCTCCCTCCTTTTACCTCGGGGCACCAGCTGAGGAATTCCACCTCAACATTTGTTGGAAAAATCCAACATAAATTATAAATTATATGATAAGAAAAATTATGTGAAGTGGAGGGAGTAAATCACCTGGGGTATCTGAAGGATTTTGTGATATTCGTGCTAACTTGTAGAGCCTTTTACTGTATTATCAACACAAGGAAGACACAATTGACAATTGAAGATTTATTGACAAAAGACATACAAGAATAACTAACACACTACTAAATGATACTAAAGAGCTAAAGGATAGTAAGGTTGAGTGTAAAGAATAAATGAATGCAACTAGGATATAAACTGAAATGAACTGAAAGAGTACAATAATGCCAAGGTCTCTAGAAAGAGGTTTGGTAAGTGATATTTACGTTCACGTGAGCAGTCCGAGGGTGGCGACGTCCTCCACTGGTGAGGCTGGGCCTTGTTGCAGTGGAGAAGGAGTCTGAATCCGTTCAACAGCCTTGAACACGAAGCGCTGTGGGATGCTAATCTCCTGGAGCACCGAGAGGGTCCTAGCAATCTGGAACACGCAGATGAGGCCCTGAAGCTGGTGCGGAAGGTCCTTGACGATCTGGAACACGCAGATGGAGGTACCTGGAAGTGAAAGTTACTTTCCTGGGCTTAACCTTGTTGTAGACGTTTGTTATTGCCTTTCTGGACAGCAGACTCTGAACGTGGTTTCTCTATTTCAGTCCTTGCAGGGAGACTCAGAACTGGGTGATCTGTTATGAAAAAGATGTTAAACTATCGTGCATGAATTAATTTATATGTGAATAGCATTTGTAAAAACTTTAGTATTTAACACAAATGACTATTACAAAGTATGTTCTCAAAGAGTACAGAATGAATATGTGATAGTTTGTGTCCATTTTGATAAATTAAGGAATGTAGAGATGTGTCCTTTGTTTTAGCCAAAGCTGCCACATGGTCAGTTAATTACATGCCATAGTAGAATTAAACAGTAAAGTAACAAAGTACAGCACAGTAAAAGTAATATACAGTAGCATACAGTAAAAGGACAGCTTTCCTGTAGTTCAGTGGTTAAAGTGGTATAATATAATGCACTTTAAGTCACTTCGTCTGTCACATGCATGAATGTAAATTAGCATTTACAGTTTGTCTCAACCAAAACATACTGTATGCATAAGATTAACATTGTGTTGGAAAAACGTCATCAAAATGTGGCTGTCATAAAGGGCTGGGTATATACTCGCCAAGTGCATGATGTTCGTCATCGAGAGGGTCTGCGGTCGTCCGCACACCCTGTTCGCGTGCAGCCCAATTTTTGAGACGCATCCAACAACGCATGCGCATGAAAATGTTGAGTCCAGTAGGTGGCAATACACCATGAAAGTGTGCATTTGTCAATACAAAAACAACACGCTGAAGAAGCAGAACACTACAATGTAGTGTGAACTTGACGAGTGTTTGTGCATTTAAGCTACGAAGCATATCCTTCTCCATTTTGTTTCCTTGTTATTCTTTGTTGTCTTGTTGTTTGCAATGGTGGGTCCGAAACTTTCTTTTCTTCTATCATGTATTTGCAATGGTCCTGTGAATGACATGACTCAGTGCTGCCCTCTGATGGTCTGGTTAAATACTCATACTCAGTTTATTGTCATTTGTCGACCCTGGCCATCCACACCTATCTGCGGTTAAGTTTATTTTGGAAGCTGTGCGGACGTGTAGTGTGCGAAAGTGAACCGGCCCTTTAAACTATTTAGTTTTTCCCATACAGTTTTTCCTCTTGACATCTCACCAGGTCATGACAAAAATTGTACCCAGAGCTCCAAGGGCATAATTGACCTGATGAATGTACGGTTAAAAGAAAATACATGATATGTGACCAATTTGATGTCTGGTGTAAAATCACCCAGCGCAGCAATAAGAATGAGAGTGTTTTTTCAGGTCTCTGCTCTCGCTGACAGAGATGAGTTTTAGCGCAGCAGGTTCCCATCAGTGTTTGGGGTCATTGATTGAACGCACTCACTATTAAGGGCACAGAGGGGAGTCAATATTGCTCTCTGGGTATTGATTGTCTCAGGGTAGTAAATATACAGATTTGCTGCATCTCTAAGACCTTTTGGATTTACGGTATATATTATAAAATGGAGGGAGTGGAAATGGGCTGCTTAGGATGCAGAGAATATGGCCTGCCATTAAGAGAGACCAAAAAATGCGTTCCGCCTCCCGGGCTCATATCACAGCGCTTTTCTGCTGTATTCAGCTCTCTTCAAGTGTTATTTGTTTGATGTGTTCATGCCATCATTCAAAGCAGAAACTAGTGTTGTGAAGTATAAGCAGTGACAGCATGCTCTCTGTAATAACCTCTTACAGGCCATGTGTGTATTTTGGATCTCTTTTGGATTTACTTATTCCTACAGATGGTGAACTGCATTCAGACTGCAGGGGATAGTGAACACGGCCGTTATTCACCGCTCACACGCCCTCCAGCGCTGGCTGTGTCTAAAGCTGTGCACTGTGTCTTTAAGAACAGTAAATGTGTTGTGTACTTCTGCTCACAGGAGTGATCGGCAGTGTGACAGGAATGCATAAAACTTTCCATAGATTCATTACTTATGAATCTATCTATATCCATTACTTATTATATTTGTAAATGTAGACCATGTTATGATGTCATGTTTAAATCTTAGTTTGCATTAGATCTGCACATTCATCAGCTCTTGGCAAAGTAGTCACACTTTCTCTAGAATTTGAATCAAACTCTTGATATTTTATCATACAGATTCTTGATGTCTCAAGCTGAGAAGCTTTTTAAACAACACTGAAGAAATGTGTATATATATGCTGGACTTATTTACTCCAAGTAAAAAATATATTTATATTACTTTATTTATATTACTTTTTAAAAAAATAGCATAACTTATCAACAACACTGATTGGCAGATGAAAACACAGCCCCACCCCCTTCACTGATGACACTGCTGTGCTGTGACATCAAAGCAGCACAAGGAGAAAACAAGTCCATTTTACACAGTCATGTCCATAAAACAGTACTGATGGTATTAGGCTGTGTGTTATATGTCGGTCTGAGCTGCAGGAATGCTGAAGCGCGTATGTGCTAAGCCGTGAGTCCAGCGAGTTCATTTTAAGATACAGCGTTTGGAGCTTTAGTCCATCTCTGAAAGAAAAAAGCGCAGCATTAGTCCCTCACCCTTCTTCTAAATCTCTTCTTGATTGTGAGTCAGTGTTTCTTTTCACGCAGCTCATTACAGCTCATCCAGGAGGCAGTGCTGATATACACTCAGCATGCTCACCACATCAATGGAGAAAGATGGACACAGTCCAGACGGTGTAGTACATCTACCTGCAGAGGCTTACAGTGCCGCGCACTTCACTCCTGAATATACAGTCAAGAGACCCATAAGTCAAGAGACACAAGTCTCAGTTATAAATCCTGCTGAATGTTCATAAGTTTAGATGAACCAACCTGCAACATTTTGCTTTCCGGTAACACTTTACAATAAGGTTACTTGTTAACAGTAGTTCCCTGTCAAGGGAACTCAACGCTGCGTCAGCGTTTGACGCTATGGGAACTGAAGTTCAAGATGCTTACACTCAAACAGATTGTGACCCAAATCAGATCTGCGGACTGGTTTGTCACCATAGACATGAAGGATGCATACTTCCATGTCTCCATCCTTCCCAAGCACACAAAGTTCCTGAGGTTCGCTTTCGGGGGCGTAGCGTACCAATACCGGGTGCTTCCCTTCGGTCTAGCTCTGTCACCCCGCACTTTTACCAAATGTTTAGATGCTGCCCTGTCACCGCTGCGTTTACAGGGCATTCGCATACTGAATTATATAGACGACTGGCTCATTCTGGCCGAGTCGGAGACTTTAGCAGCTCAACATTGAGATGTTGTTCTCGCTCACATGAAAGTGTTGGGGTTACGGCTGAACGCCAAGAAGAGTTCACTTTCTCCGGTTCAGATAATTACCTTCCTAGGCGTAGAATGGGACTCGAGAGTCATGTCTGCACGCCTCACTACAGCGTGCATACAGTCCATTCAGTCAGCCGTGACTTCATCAACGGGTCACAGTCCTGCAGTTTCAGCAGATACTCGGTCTCATGGCAGCCACAGCCAGCGTGATACCTCTGGGCCTGCTGTACATGAGACCCTTACAATGGTGGCTCAAGTCCAAGGGGTTTTCCCCGAGGGGGAACCCCTCCCTCACTATTCAGGTCACTCACAAGTGTCTGAGGGCACTAGTAGTGTGGAAGAAACCTGGGTTTCTCTCCCAGGGCCCAGTTCTGGGGTCAATATGTCATCGCATAACGCTAATGACGGACGCATCCCTGATCGGCTGGGGGGCGGTAATGGAAGGCCGCTCTGCCAGAGGCTTATGGAGGGGCCGCCAGCTCGAGTGGCATATAAATTACCTAGAGATGATGGCGGTACAGCTTGCGTTGAGGCAGTTCCTCCCTCGCCTCAGAAACAACCATGTTTTGGTCCTGTCGGACAACACATCGGTGGTTGCATACATCAACCACCAAGGAGGTCTGCGGTCGCGCCCTCTGTACAGATTGGCACACCAGATTCTGATGTGGTCCCAAGGGAAGCTGCTCTCGGTCAGAGCAGCGTACATCCTGGGACGGTTGAATGTGGGAGCAGACGCCCTGTCGAGGCAGGGACCGAGGCCGGGGGAATGGGGACTTCACCCCGAGGTGGTGCAAATGATCTGGGATGTTTTTCTCCCAGCAGAAGTGGACCTGTTTGCGTCTCGAGAGACTACGCACTGTCCTCTATGGTTCTCCCTAACACCCCACTGGGGCTGGACACTCTCGTACATCCGTGGCCGAGGCTACGCCTGTACGCTTTTCCCCGTGTCGGCCAAATTCCTGACCCTCAAGACAATTTTCTTGTTGGCAGTATCTTCTCTGAAGAGAGTTGGCAATCTCCAAGCTCTCTCAGTTTCTCCTTCATGCCTGGCATTCGCACCGGGCATGGTTAAGGCTTTTCTCTACCCGAGGGTAGGATATGTGCCTAAAGTTCCCACCAATGTGCCGAGGCACATTACGCTACAAGCCTTCTGTCCTCCTCCCTTCAAGGATTCGGACCAGGAAAAAGCTAATTTACTGTGTCCAGTGCGAGCACTGGACGCCTACGTTCACAGAACTGCTCCCTTAAGAAAGTCTGAGCAGCTGTTTGTGTGTTTTGGTTCTCCCACCGCTGGACTGCCGGCGACCAAACCAACTCTTAGCAGGTGGATAGTCGAGGCTATTTCACTTGCTTATGAAGCTTCTGGACAGCAGTCTCCACTTTCTGTCAAAGCTCACTCAACCAGGGGTATGGCGGCCTCTAAGGCCTTAAGGTCAGGGGCCACGCTCGAGGATGTTTGTAATGCGGCCAGCTGGTGCGCAGTCACGCAAAGGCGTTCCCATAGCATCAAACGCTGATGCAGCGTTGAGTTCCCTTGACAGGGAACGTCTCAGGTTACGACTGTAACCTTTGTTCCCTAAGAGGGAACGAGACGCTGCGTCTCCCTGCCATACTCCCTGCATCCCTGGGCGCAGCTTCGGCACTATACGCTGAATGTGTGTGCGTCCCAAGGTCCTTTTATAGCTTCCTGGTCCTGACGTCACCCGCCTGTGACGTTCAGTCTAGCCATTCGGCAATTTTACACACGTGCTTCAGACGCAATCACGCAAAGGCGTTCCCATAGCGTCAAACGCTGACGCAGCGTTGAGTTCCCTTGACAGGGAACGTCTCAGGTTACGACTGTAACCTTTGTTCCCTAAGAGGGAACGAGACGCGCTCGCCTCCCTGCCATACTCCCTGCATCCCTGGGCGCAGCTTCAGCACTATACGCTGAATGTGTGTGCGTCCCAAGGTCCTTTTATAGCTTCCTGGTCCTGACGTCACCCGCCTGTGACGTTCAGTCTAGCCATTCGGCAATTTTACACACGTGCTTCAGACGCAGTCACGCAATGGCGTTCCCACAGCGTCAAACGCTGACGCAGCGTCTCGTTCCCTCTTAGGGAACAAAGGTTACAGTCGTAACCTGAGACGTTAATGCATTAGCTAACATTAGCTAACAATGAAAAAAAAATTCAGCATTTATAAATTTTTTGCTAATGTTCATGTAAATACAGTTATTCGATCCTGATCTCACAGGAATTTGTACGTATTTTACGAGTTGGCTAATTTGTACGAATTCGTGCAATGTAACTCGTACAAAAACATCTATAAAGCCCCTCCCCTAACCCCACCCCTAACGTCACTGGGGAGAAGACAAATCATACTAAAAAGTACAAATGAGATTGTACGAATGTACGAATTTACGAATTTGTATGAATTAGCCAACTCATAAAATATGTATGAATTCCTTTGAGATTGCGTTGGTTATTCATGTTATTTCATGGTGCATAGACTAATGTTAACAGTGACGACATTTTATTTTAATAATGTATTAGTAAATGCTAAAATTAACATGAACTACCATTAATAAATGCTGTATTAGTATTGTTCATTGTTAGTTCATTTTAGCTAACGTATTAACTAATTGTTAACAAATAGCACCTTATTGTAAAGTGTTACCCGCTTTCCTAGCATTTACTGATACCTGTTAGCGTGCGTCAGACAAGGCAGAACACTAGAATTCAGATTCAAATCTTTTACTGAACTTCATCAGTGGAAATACAAGAACTGGTACAGACCTCACTTCAGAGGGGGAATCACAGGCAGATAAACTGTGCACAGCAGATTGACAGAGTATTCGCAAAAACATAAACAGGATAACCACACATTCAAAAATAACATCAACACCAGACAAAGGAGAACAGAAAACCAACATATTAAATAAAGTCCATAACGACGTGAGGCAGGTGCAGGTGATAACAAGATTACTGATATTGAACAGGTGAGCAGGGTAAAATGGATTGTGGGAAATTGAGTCCAGAGGGAGGTGCTGAGTGAAATCGTGACAATACCATGTTCGTAAGAATTTGTGATATGACTAAGCTTGGAAAATAATTTCATTGAAGTAGATGGGTGTATAAAAACACTGACCATGTATGCTAACAAGATGGCGTCTAGTGAACTGATTTGATAAGTAAAAGGAGAATATATGAGGTGAAACGCTGTGGCCGGCTCAGTGCCAGATGATCTATTAGAAAATTTACCTGACAGCCAACTGAGAAGTGGCTCATATTCACAATAGCCATTCTGTCCACGTCTGTCAGCTCAGTATAAATAATAATTCATGTATTTGTCACGCATCTCTGAATTCTCTTTTGAAAGTCACATGGAAAGGTGAAGCTGCATACATCATAAAAACTTAATATGTATTTCGGAAGAAGCGAGATATTGTTAATATGTAAAATGCTGAAATGCCAGAAGCTTCTGGGCTGAGATCAACGGGGGATTTTAAACACTCTTTATAAAATATCAATAATTGTAAGACACCATTAAGGTCTCCATCTGATTTAGACAGATGGACCTATTAAAGCGGAAAGCTAATGAAGTGTCTTTTCTGTTCTTTCAAGGTTCAGCAATAAAGTTAAATGAAGAACAATTTCTTTCTGTCCATTACATTAAATTACTCACTCCATATTCTCCTCTCTTCTGTGACGAGGTTTGGTTCACTGCTAAGGGACCCACATTAGTGTTTTATAGCTTTTAAGGGAATGAGTTCTGCTTCAGTCTTCAGGAGATGTTTGGCATGTGAACATTATTTATTCATCATTGTTGTTCGAACCTCGTGACCAGGTAAATGACTCAGACTTCTGCTTTTGGTCTTGGCTAGCTGTATTTTATTTCTCAACAACCCAGCTTTACTTATCCAGTGCAGTGCTTCTGTAACGACCTAAAATTACCCACAATTCCACACAGAAAGTGCAAGAGCACATGAAAGTCATTCTTCATGGGTTTCAAATGATCGGTGATGATTCACATGAATATAAAATCAAGATTACAAGTACATTTCACTTTCACGTTCTGTTAAAGAGGGAACAAACCTCTAAGATCATTACTTTTAATTAGTTAACTGTTCAAATATCCTGTAATAACTCATCAGAGTAATAATCTATTTGAACATGAACATTTTTCAGTCAATCTCTAAATTGGGACAAAAAAGAGGACAAAAAAAGACATATCAAGAGCTAGATACAGTAAGTGAATCTACAGGTTCTGGGTGGTTAGGTTTTTTATATTTTTCATCAGGTAAAAATGAAGTGATGTGTCAATGAAGTGACTTCATTCATTAATGTTTTATTGAGTGCCGCAGGGATGATGTATTTTTGTATGCCAACCCAGACATTTACAAATAAATGTAAAAAGATTTACAAAACTACAGCTAAAATATTTATTATAAAATCTTTATTTCACAATTTTTCATTTAATCCGATCAGCAAAAATATTTCACTTTGTTTAATTTTTATGATGATTATACTGTACCTTCTTCATTTGAACCATACATCAGTTTACATCAGTTATTTCTCTGAAGATAAGATGACAGAGAGTAGCAATGATGCTGCCGCTGCATCTCTTTCTTGAATTTCCTGTCAATCTCTATATTACAGACAGGTCACTTGCGTGTCTCTACACAACACTTTCATTTTTAATCTGGACTTAAGCACTGCTTTAAGATGGAAATGTGTGAGCGTGCTAAAACGCTCTTTTACTATGATGATTAAACTTTTTGGGTTGCATGTGTTGCACGAGGCGCGATACATACAGATCAACAGCAGTTATAGGCTATACCTATCGTGACTCACAAATGACTGTTTGTGCTAATTTAGTTCAGGTTTACCAAACTTTCCCAGCAAAGTAAGTGAATATAATTTGTAAATGAGACACCTGCCAAATTGGCTAGTGACTTGACAGTGTTGGCTGCCACGGTTGAATTTCTACCCACATTTGACGTCCCTGACGGGTTGGCGGACGTTAATTTCAAATCCTAGATATATCTTTTAATAAATCGTTATTTGTTGATATAATGTTTAATATTAAATAATGTTTAATATGGCATTTGTTGTCATTTTTAACAAGTGCAGATTTAACTCGTTGGTCTCAAATAAATTGGTAATTAAAAGAAATATTTCAAAGAGGAAAAAAATGTTTTGAAGATGTAAGAGAAACACCATTTTTTGAAAAAAGGAAGACATTTTTAGGACTGAGGTTCCAGGAGAAAAAATAGAGAGATTTTTGTTCTTCATCATGATTTTTGTTTCTTGCAGTTCAGGACATGTACTGTACAGACCTCTTTTCTTTCCCAGCACTCATCGCCCTCTAGTGGATATAGTGTGCATTACATCTCTCAAAATAAAACGGCACAAATGTTATGTTTGATCATTCATTAAATCAACAAAACCTCATCCAGGTACACAATTTAAAGTGCCGTTCACGTTCGTTGCACAACCAGTTATCAAAAACAAATAAAGTATAAGCTTAATAACCTTGTTGTAGTGTACAGTCTTGTATTTAACAGAAACCTAATAATGTTACGCTATAGGGTTGAGTGGTTTTGATCTCATTTTCAGCCCCATAAGGCACATGCTGTATTTTGAGCCTCAGAGAGGGTCACATGTGTACTGAAGGAGCTGTCGTGGGGTATAACCTTCAGATTCCACAGTAACACGCATGAATAAGTGAGTATACAAAGTATACTGTTATAGTATTGTTATAATTCACACAAAACCGTTATCTTATATGTTCTATATGGTTTACCTGATCTAAAATGTGTGCTGAGTGGTCACAGTGTGACTTAACTGCCTGTCCTGCCCCCTCTTCTCCCCTTTTGAAATGAGCTTCAATGGGAGAGGTGGGTTTCTTCTGATGTCCTGCCAATCTTATTTAATTGTTATTTTAATTATTGCTTTTATATTGGTATTTTTACTTAAACTTATGTATATAATGTTATTTTAATTATCCATAAGATTATTTTTGTTATTTTGCATTCTTTGAGGTATATTTGTGATCTTTATGTGTAATGAGCACATGGTAATGGAGGTGCATCACATTTGTTTTATAGAGTTTTATAAGGGCCACTCAATCTGAGGCTGCTTATGTTTCTATGTTGATCAGTAAAAAAGATCCAGTAAATCTGCTGCCTGTTGTCCCGTGTCTGTCTCCACAACGCTGCACAACACAATGCTGAACACAACACAGAATAAGTTTTAATAACTGGTGTCGCTGGGCATACGCGAGCCACCGGTTACAAACACAGCAGTCAAAGGGGATTTACTACAACTGAAAATATGCTTTCTAATCGTCTAATGACGATCACTGTTACTACATTATATTTCCCTAATGATACTGATTATGTCACAGCCCCGTGTGTTCCCCAGGACTTCATTTCCCATAATCCTTTGCACTCCACTCACCTGTTTCCACTTACTCGTCTTCTGTGATCACCTGCACCTGCCCACCGTCATCAAGGACTCTATTTATACCATGCATCTTCCCTTTGTCTTTGTCTCGTGTTAAAGTTATGCTATGTGTAGCGTGTGGTTACTCTGTTCCTGTTTCGAAGTAAAGATTATTCCGTGTACTCCTGTCTCCGTGCTTCCTTGTGTCTTCAAGGTACACAGCAACCCGTAACAGATTACTCTTGGTTGTCAGTTTTGGTAACTTATAAAAGGGCCTGTTGCTTTATTTTCAGTAAATGGAGTAAAGGAGGAATATGTCATTTATATGCCCAACAATTCCTGCTGCCAGCAAGTGGCACTATGTCATAGGTATCACAGATAAGACTATATCTGAATGTTGACCTTTAGATATGATTAGGGCCAGAATTTTTATCTAACATGTGAAGGTTGCAGACTGGACATTGTAGGGTTGCCAAATACGGGACAAAAGTTGGCCTGCTGGGTATGATTTTGTGTGGAGAATATACAGTGTGTTTAAGCCATTTGTCATAATGATAGCTAATCTCTTAATAAAATATTAATACATAACTCTCATGCCTTGGCAACATAAGGTAGGTTTAATAATAGTTTGGTCATTTACAGCAGGCACCTTTAACACAATTGAACCATTTACCTTTACTATTTGTCTAAAATAAAACACTTGTGACTCCTACACTGTAGGTTAAAATCCACATCGTATTAATATTAATTGTTAATATTAAATGAATTACATTCACAAACTAAAAATAACATACAGCTTTTGTATATTGTAGTTTTGCAGAGAGTCAGAACACTTCACATTTTTATTCACTCAAACTATATATAAGCTATAAAGAAAACATTTAAATGAGAAAGAGGAAAAGAGGAGCTTTGCCTCTGCTCACTATAGCCCTTTTCTGTGGGTCATTGTTTCTCATACAGACGTCTGTAAAAACAAGTTTACATGGCTCTTTAGTGATTAAAACTCATGCGTTCCGATGAAGATATATTAACGGTGGATGTTTGAGTTTGTGATCCCGCATCCCCCCATGGGCTTTTATGGTCAAATGTATTACATGTAAAGAGATTTACTAAACAACATTCGTAATGATCGCAATGAGTTGTGAATACGGACGGCAGTTAAATCATCACCCGTTGTTTGTCAGAAACCGATATATATATTTTCTGGATTCGAACGGAAATTTTAACGACTTAAATGATGAGGAGGCCCGTGATTTGATGATGACAGGTGTCGGGTCGGTGATGATTCTCAACTGCTGTTGTTGTATCAGTCAGTGGCTAGATCAGGAAGGTCCTAAGGAAGGTCACGGATGGGACAAATCAAATAAGTTCAATATACGTGACGTCCCGGCTAATACGGGATGGTTGGCAACCCAAATTGTATGGCAAAAGTACATCAACTTCCTGTTTTGTGGTGTTAATAGCATGTTTTAGAACTTAACCTAGTGTTGCACAATTTAATGTGTTTCTGGGAGCAAATTACAGTGTAATGCATGCCACTTCCTGTTACCAACAGGTGGTGCTATGACCATTACTGAACATTTTAGGGAGTGTCTGACCCAATAAACATGGAAATATTTTTTTCGACAACAAAGAAAAACAGAATAATATCAATAAAACAAATAAAATAAACAGGCCTGCACTAATATTTTTCAATTACAAAATGAAAACACACTGAATCCTTTTGAAGCTTTGAAGAACCGACGTAGGCTAGTTTTTTCAGTCATAGGCTAAGGGTTTTTTTCGTCAAATGAAAGTAACAGGCCTACCTCAAACCAAAAATTGTCTAGTTTTTATTAAAAAAAATGTCTATGTGCTGTGGGGATAGTCTGGAGTGCAACCTGTTGACAGTTAAACCCACTGCAAACACCCTTTTAGATGGCACAGATGTCCCGGGAATGCAGAGATAACGCCTCGCTAAAATGGCCAGTCTTGGGAAGCACCTTTCATTTGCTTTCCACCAGTCAAGAGGATTAATATGCAAAGAGGGCAGATTGTCTCTCATATAAATGTTCACCTCTGCTTCTGGATAATCAGTGGCTTATTAAGGGGTAGTGTAGTCATCTCCCAGGAGCAACATCATGGCATTGCTCCGGCTGCGTTGTGTATCTCCAGCTTGGGCAGCAGAAACCGCTTTCAAACCACCTCCTGGAGTGGCCATTTCCAAAGCAGCGCACACTTCAGTAAGTTTTGCTTTTGCGGCGTCTTTCTCTGCTTGTGCAAAAAAACTAAGATGTTTATGGCGAGGGTCCAGGATAGATGCAGCATGCAGTCAGCGCTGGTTTGGCAAGGTACGTCTGTAGGCATGTGTGGTTGCACGTGTTAACGCCCCGTGAGTTAACAAATAGCCTATGTGTAGCATATTTATGCAGCAAAACTTTTAAAAAATTATATAATAAAAAAACTTTTTAAACCATTTAACTGATAGCATTAATTGGTCAAAATTCGTTCTTTCGGTTAATGGTTAAACGGTCAATATGACCAAAATTCTACTATGTTAATAGTATATTAAACACTCACTGGCAAATTTTAGGATGTTGCCAGGAGTGCATAACATTGTAAAACATGTCACTTCCTTTTGCCAGCTGGTGGCGCTATGACTATAAATGAATATTGGCATGCAGATTTGTTCAGTCCAGGACTCTTAGCAAACATGTGAAGTTTGGAGCCTATTGGACATTGTACACCTAAATTACAACAACTTCCTGTTACATGGCGAAACAATGAAATTTGACAGGCCACCACAGACACGTCATCAACGAAAAGTCAAGATCTTCTCAATTTAGCATTGCAAAGGCCTTTAGATGAGAGTGACCAAATATGATGCTGATCTGATTGAAACTCTAGGAGGAGTTCATCAAAGTACGACACCTGGAAATGGCAAAAACTGCACAAAAAACGCTGAGGAAACTCAAAAGGAACTAATAGAAAATATAGCCTATGACAAATAAATAAATGTTGATACTTGTTTACAGGAAAACACGTGCAAATGCTCTCTCTCTCTGTCTCTAATAACTGCATATTAATGGTCTCTGTTATAAGCTCTAAAATTATGTTTTTGAATTTTAAATATATGATTGTGTTCAGAGCAGAGATAGATGGATGGATGGATGGATGGATGAATGAATGGATGGTATGATGGATGGATTAATGGATGGTATGATGGATGGATGGATGAATGGATGGATGGTATGATGGATGGATTAATGGATAGATGGATGGATGAATGGATGGTATGATGGATGAATGGATGAATGGATGGTATGATGGATGGATTAATGGATGAATGGATGGTATGATGGATGGATTAATGGATAGATGGATGGATGAATGGATGGTATGATGGATGGATTAATGGATAGATGGATGGATGAATGGATGGTATGATAGATGGATGGATGGATGAATGGATGGATGGTATGATGGATGGATGAATGGATGGTATGATGGATGGATTAATGGATAGATGGATGGATGAATGGATGGTATGATGGATGGATTAATGGATAGATGGATGGATGAATGGATGGTGTGATGGATGGATTAATGGATGGTTCGTCTGTCTTCTCTCGCAGCATTCTGATAAGTTTGAATTTGGGAGTTTTGGTTTCAGCTCTCTTCCTGTCAATGAATGTGCACTATATGCCAATTCATTAAGTGATTGTAAATTATTCTGCTCCATTTAGTTAATGAAGACAATCTACATAATGACTCACACTGTGACTTTACTGTTTTTGTGTGCTTTTACACTGTGAAAATATACAGCTCACTTTTCATTAAACCTGCACTCTTAAAATACACATTTTGAGATTATAATGAGTCCAAAATAATATACCAAAGCTCTTCATTTAATTATTCACTTCTTTAGTTTTTATTACAGTAACATAAAAGTGAAGTAACAGCTTCCAAAGCTGAAAGCTTTTAAATCAGCAGGATTTATTACTAGGGATGGGTACCGAAACCCGGTATTAAACTACATTACATTATGAAAGACCGAAGTATCAATAAGCTCTGACGCTATCGGTTCTGCTTTCGGTACTGGAGAAATGAAGAAAATACATGTCCTGTTTATTAATGCTAAATAAACGTTATCTTGCGCATTTTAACTGTCCAACCATTTCTAATTTACGATAATCCCTAACGCAATCCGCTCTGCCACATCCCTCACCTCCTTCAAGAAACAACTAAAAACACACCTCTTCCACGAACACCTGACACCATAATATATATATTTAAAAAAAACTCTCTTCTTCCTCTACAGGTATTTATTGTTACGGTGCTGGGTTAGAGTGAACAAAACGCCAGAGAGTACTTTAGAACAAGTCTTTACTGAAGCTTTTTCAAGCACAGATATATCCAGGAGAACAGGTACAAGAACAGAGATCATCCAGAGAACATCATCACGTCAAACAGAGTAACAGGTAATAACCACGAAATGCCCACACAACCGAACTAACAACAACAATACCCGACAAACTAGGAACAGAAAGCAGACTTTAAATAATACAGACAATAAACGCTAACTGATATAAAACAGGTGCGGGTGATAACAAGGTGACTAGTGCAGACGGGATTACAAATACAAAACAGGTGCGCTGGTGCAAAGCAACATGGGAAGTGAAGTCCTTTTTTCAATAAACTGGGGAAAGTGATCGGGTGACGTGATGGGGGGAATCCGATGCTGAAGGCATCGGCTCCGTGACATTTATCTAGCACTGCATTACTTTGTAAACTTAGGAAAGCACTTCTCAGTACTATTGTTGCCGCTTTTGATGTGTCGCTTCATTGTCTCCTAATACTTGTAAGTCGCTTTGGATAAAAGCGTCAGCTAAATGCCTAAATGTAAATATAAATATAATAGCCTATTTAGACATTTACCTGCATTTTTATCCGTCATGCGCGAAATGTCCCTGTCTGTCCCTGAGTACACTGAGTGCGCGTGCACGCACACAACACGAAAGCTCGCGCTTCATAGAGTGATGATGGCGGAGAGAAGCAAACGGTGTAAAGTATGTTTACATTTCACTCGAGTGGATGCAGACAATGATCATTACAACACGTGCAACAAGATCTTAGAAACACAAGCAATCCGTCAAAACATCTTTCAAAAGTTCATCATGTGCGGACAGAGAAAGTTTTCGACTGCCTAGTTAGTTCATCATCCACCTCCTCAGGTAAATGTGTTAGCAGTCTTCCCAAATAACAACGACATAAGCATCCTATAAGGTCTCTCTAAATTAGTATTTAATCATTTAATAAATACATCACGTTCAGTTAAATTATGAATAACATACGTATTTTTTCTGCATTAGCTAAATAAATCATAGACATTAAAAATGCCTTTACAGTACTGCATTTACAAATAGATGAATAAGAATAAACTATGCTTATTAAGAAATGATCAAGTAGAAATGACCTAATAATTAATTTGTAGTGATGAAATACATACACTTAAATCTTGTAGTGTACATTACAAGTAGTTCCAAACATGTATAAGTTTTAAGTCCAGTTCTTTTGCAGTCTACCTGCCCCAACTGTGCTGCTTTAAAGCACTGGACATTCTTTTACAAAAGAAATTATTTATTTGATTTATTTTGTTTGTATAATATATATTTGCTCAAACATTGCTGTTTGTTAGGCTATAGATAATTATTTTATTTTACATTTAAAAATAAAGGTGTTAATTCTGTTCTCAATTTGTTTTAGTTTTTTATTAAAAACACAACAAAAAGTACCGATAAGAGTACCGTTAAAGTACCGGATCAATAAGTGGTATCGATAAAAGTAGTAATACTGTTAAAACCTTAACGATACCCATCCCTATTTATTACTCTGTTTTCTAAACCACCAGGTAAAAATGATAAATCTGACTGCCTAAAACAGTAATAACACACATCTCTTCATCAGGTTTGTGTTTCATTCCTGTCACCACTGTCACAATTACATTACTGTTCGTGTCCAATACAATCTCATGGGAATTTGTAGGTATTTTATAATTTTTTTAATTTACAAAATGTTCTGTTTTGTACCATCTCATAATATGTTGTTACATGAAGGTTAGGTGCGGTCCTTTATCTTTTTTCTATAAATCTGTTTTTGTACAATTCACATCATATAAGCTACTTGTAAAATATGTAAACATACGTGTTTAGGGTTAGGCTGTTGTGTCTATTAATAGTCTGGATTTCCTGTTAGTGATGTTTTTTTAAATCGATTGTGAATTTGCTGTAGAATTTAAATAACCCAGATCAGAAGACTTATATGAGTAATATAACACTATGACATTACAGTATCTTTCAGCAAATACTTTCGTTCTAAAATCTGAACCCCTAGACAAACTTCTGGCACCAGCAAGAATTTCAGAAACAAGCATGTCATATACAGTATATATATATAACTATAGACTAAAAGATTTGCATTATATTAATATGAAAAAGTTTGATGTTATCTGACTGCATCACCACAAGCTTTATAAAAATGCAAAACCCCCAGAAGCTTCTGATACCTGATATAATACTAAAGACTGTTTGATAACAGATTTATTTTGAATCTCATAGTCATCTCTTGAGCATATATTTTCCTCTTATCTAAGAGATGTGTGTCGACAGAAACAGCAGAACGGACACTTGCATCAATGTGCATCTGTTTCTGCACAGAACCATCAGAAGCCAGCGGTGAATACAGCAGATCTTCAGCACAGATCACTGAGCAGAGGTCAGAAAACAGACAGAACGGCAAAAACATTTCTATTTTTGTGTCTCTACTGTCAGACTAACAGCAGTTGTGTTTAATGAACATATGTGTTTAATAAATGCTCAGCCAATCCAAAACTGTTAAGAGCGGTCCGTCACATTTTCACTCAGCTTTATTCACAATGGCAGAACTGGTGCATGAGAACTCTTCAGATGACTGGGCATTTGTGCCTGTCCACCTGAACGACATGTTCTGTAATATTCTGACCGTTAGCCCTATTTCACTGTTTACTCTGTAAGAAAGGTAATACAGATTATGAATATATTGTGTTCTGCTGATAAACTGCTGTGTTTCACAGGAGCTCATTATCAGAGAGATTACAAGAGATCTTTCCATTTACACATAAACAACTGATTATTCATATTTTTAGTTAGCTTCATAGTTGATAGATAAAAACGCAAACATCAGGGGGTTACTCTGAGTTAAACTAACTAACTGAGTTAAACTAGTTATTTTAACTCTGAGTTAAAATGTGAACTCTAGGTTGATTTACCCTGAGATGTGAAACACAGTTTTTGGTTTCAAAACAGCTGACTTGAGTTAGTTTAATCAACACTAAGTAGACTGACTCTGAGTTAAGTGCGTGCACAATGACTATAAAAAGCCATCATTAATGAAGCTCAGATACTGCGATTCACCATGACAACGGCACCTGACTTTCAACTTTTCAGTTAAATTTGAGGTACTATTGCAAGCATACTGAGCAATTATGAGCAAGTTGTTAGAAAATTTCATTTTAGTCACTGTTATATATTTAAAAATTAGAGGATTTTGTCACCAAAAAAACGTTTTAATTGTTACTGCGACTTTTATTGCTTTTTCGCGACAATTTACCATGCTGCCATAAATAAAATTAGGGATTTTTTTATTTTGGGCAATTAAACTTTTACATGCCAAACGTTGCCCTGATCTTTCCTGTTTGTGCTCAATTATGCCATGAGTTTGCGCAGTGAACACACAGGGCCGTTTGAAGGAATTTGGGGGCCCCAAGCAAAATGGACATGGAGGCCCCCCAATACCCCCGCACGCACGCACGCAAAGCCTACAGGAACCACAGCATAGCCATACAGTTTAAGTTCACCCACACTTTATATAAATTAAAAAGGTTTACAGTGCAAATACTGTTGTTGCATATAATGTGCATAAAATTTGAACATTTTCAACAATTGATCACGTGGTTGAGAGGGGCCCCCTGGAGGGGGATCCCGATAACAGTGTCATTGCACTTTACTGCATTCACTATCAAAGGGGCGCTCACACAGTTTGTCGTTGCATTTGCTTGGTTTGCTTGCCTTGTCGCGACGGGCCTGTGAACACACATCAGTACACTTGCCACTTTAGAAATTGCTGATTGCAAGAACCAACCTTAAAAGACTGACTTTAGCCAGGAAATACATCAAAAAGTTTTGCAAATACTGCAAAGTCATACTTCATGCTAAGACATCAGATATAAATATAAACATTCACTGACCACCAAAAACATCATCTGGGTCATATGATGTGATTTGATGTTTTTCTTTCTCTTTAGTTTGTTATGTAGCTGTTTGTGCATGTATAAGATCTGCAGAGTTACAAAGATCAAAGTCTTAAACCCAAAGAGATATTCTTTGTAAATGTTAAGGCTCAGACACATCTTCCTAAAACACCTCGTTCAAACACACCCCCACATTTCTATGTAGAAATGTGGTGGTGAAGTTTCCTAACCGGCCAAATGTTTACGCACAGAAAGAAGGCGTGTTCTCGCTGTCGTATTGTTTCAACTGGCGCCGCCATGTTGTGAATACTCTGGGGTTTTTTTCAAATGTGGTAAAGGCCGTAACACTTCCATCACACACTCGAGGTATTCGGGCCAATCACAGTGCACTGAATCACTGGCCAATCAGAGCACATCGTGCTTTTTAGAATGATAAAATAAAAATAGACTCATTTCAGAAAGGCGGGGCAGAGAGGAGCAACAATAATCCATATTATGTATAAAATAATGACATTATATAGCCTAAAACCACATAAACACATTGCATTAAACCATATACACAAAATAATGTTCTTTTGAGAACCATAATATGACCCTTTTAAATATACACAAATGCAGACCTGTATTTACTTTGTTTTCATATTTGGTGACTTTTGGTGAAAAAATGAGACTTTTGAGGGTGGTTCTAGAGATTTTCTGAGGGAGGAGTTTGGCAACACTGGATGATGCGCAGGATCCTCCAACCTTTTTTAACTGGGATAGATACCAGTCGCGAGAGAGGTGATGGGGTGGAGGAGGGATGCTGTAAAAAACTGTCATGGGATAGCGGAGTTATGTAGCCATCCCTGGCTATATATAGAGACCTCTGCGCTGATTGGCTGATTGGATTACATGACCATGCTCCTCCCGAACTTTGTTAAATAAACTACATTAAAAAGAACCAATCACCAGTCGATAAAGACTGGCGTTTTTCTAGGGGAGGGGCTGTTTACGGAGACTCGTAAGCATATGGATATAGATGCAACATTGGCCTCTGAATCGCACGTCAATGCTGCCGCCATCTTAGTTAGGTCAACGTATCCATAACTCTCATTACTGGACTGGAGAAAAATGCCTGTTTCATGTGCTGCTTGAGGCTGTACAAGCCGCCACACAAATGAAAACAGGTCTCGGGAAATTACCTTTCACATGTAAGACTAAAAAGTTGTTTTTGGTCATTAAAACATTTTGTTCAAACTAAATGGCAATATGAGTCTATTAATAGCTAGCGATATCGCTATTTAGCTGTGAGTCGCGACTTAAGAAAGTTTTTCAATTCTTTCAGAAATAGTTATAGTTTTTGTCATATTTTCTATTATAAACTAAATTGCCTGTAACCAACATAATTCATTTATATTGCAGTTTTTCCACTCAAAATCAAGTATGCCAACCCAATCGTTTCATTCTAATGTATTATTATTTTTATTAATAATAATAAAAACTTACTATTATATAGTAATAAGTTGTTTAGTAGTTTATATTATATAAACTACAATTTACTATATTATGGTAATATTCGCTACACAGTATTTATTTTATTGTTATTGTTGCTGCAATTGATCTATTTATGATTTTTTTTATTTGACTGTGATCCATAGTTATTCATATAGTTATACTACTGTACAAATTATTTGCTATTTCATATTTATACTATATTACAATTATATTTACTGCACTGTTGTTATACCAGAGGATCCATCAGTAATTGTCTGTTTTTGGAGTATATCAACATTTTAATTCCGTGAAGAAATACAGATTCACAGCCCGCCACTGTAAATTGTATTTGCCTGTTTGTTTTCTTACATATGGTAGATTATTACGCTTTTTAAGATTCATAATAATTAGTAGATTATTAGATTAATAACATGCACATTACTATTTTTACACTACTTCAAAGAGAATGAGGTATGTTCTGACCTGAAGCCCAGAAAAACAAAACTGTGAGAAAAACAGAAAAGCATTTCCTCAGTTAAAAGACTTTAAAAGACAGTAACATGACAGAAATATACATGACAAGTGTGCAGTCCTCCTGATTCCTTATTAAATAAATATTTTTCTCTAGGTCATAAATCACTGATATCAGTTGATAAATAGAAACGGTTTGTTTTTAATCTTGATAAATCGCTCTATCGTTTAGTTGCACTTGATTCAAGGGGACTCATGACCGAGACAATATGGCGGCGCGGTGACGTATCGCAGCAGAACACGGAAGCGACAAATGTCGCGTCTAGTTATTTATACATGTATCCGCTCGTAAGGCGCTATAGCCAACCTGTGCACATTCGCAGTAGCTCAAGCAATCTCAAAAAAGGTGTTTTTTGCACAATTTAAGCTTAAGGTTTTTAGATTGCGATTGTAGAAAAATTTGCTTTCCCCCATGGAAAATGGGACTGTTGTCTTGCTTGTCTTGTTGAGAGGCGTTGCAAACATGGCGGTGGAGTGAACAGACTTCTGTAAGCGGACTTTGGACCTGTCTAAGAAACGCACAATTCACAATCAGTCATGTTTTAGTTTTATTCTTAATGATTATATTACACATGTAGAGCCCTGAACAAATGTTTGGATTTCTAAATTTGTAACTGTTTGGGTTTGAAATGATACACACATATGCTGACAAAATATAGATTGACTTTGTTTATTTGTACTGTTTTTTTATATGAGACATGTTTATAAAAGGGTTCTAACGTGTGTGTGTGTGTGTAAAATAATACAATAATTGTATTTTATTGTGTTTTCTGAGAGCGTGATTTTGCCCTATGAGAGCTGTGGACTTCGACCCCTCAAGTTCAAGGGGCGGAGTCAGAAGAGAAACAACGAAAAGGCAGGTGTTGGAGTGCAGAGAGAGGAGAGGTCAGGAGAAAAAGTTGAGTTCGCCACGAGAAAATTAATCGGTGTCGAGAAAAGCTCATTAGTCAACGCTCATAGACATTCGGAGTGGCAGCTCGGTTGTGAAAGTTTGCCGTGCATCAGTTTGAAGCTTGCAGCACGGGGAAAAATACTTGGAGAGAATTCTGCGAGAGGCCACTAAATTCAACTCGTGAGTCACATGGAAGAGAGATAGCACGAGGATCTGCACGTGAGAGATCTTCTGTTTGTTTTTTATTTGAAGTTAGTCATGTTTACAAATCACCCGGAAGAATATTCCTGTGTTTATTTTCAAGTTCAGTGTTGCAGTTATAATAAATTGTATAATTCGTTTGTAATCCGGAAGAATATACACGTGTTTATTTTAATAATTCAGTGTAAAAGTACCACAGTGTTGTGCAGAGTTCATGTCAAGTGCGTGCTTAGTGCGATTAATCGGGAGTTCTGTGAAGATTTGTGGAGGCATCTAACCAGTCGAGGAGGGAGGAGTCTATCGGGATCCACTCAACGTCGTCGTGGGATGCATCACGGATGCTGTTTATCATCTCGTTGGGAAGTGAGGGTTAAAGATTAGTATTCGTTCTGCACTTGGAACTGAAATTTCTCTGGATTCGTGAGTACATTGGGGTTGCATCAAAAGAGCTCCAACTAGCCATCTGTGTACTGAAAATCTTAGCTAGGTAAAATTATTACATTGACATTTGGATTTTTTATGTTTTTTATTTTTTTTGGTTATTGTTATCATTGTGATTTCGTGAATTGATTTGGTTGATCATTCAAACGGAAAAAAAATCACAAAGACAAAAGAGTAATAGAAGAATAAATACATTTATTGATCTTCCATAATTTTGTGTGGTTTCCTGTGGGAAAAATAGTTTAGTTTATTTCCCTGTAAGGGATTTGTAGTTTTTTTTATTATTTAAAGGTAAACACAGTAGAGTTTTTTATTGTTAAATAGAAAACAAAAATCTGACACTGTCAAGTGAATATCTGAGATCTGGGTTTTGTGATTAACAAAATTAAGTAAATTTAGAAATGTGCCTCTCACCAGGTCATTGTTAATTTAGTAGTTCCCCTAATATGCATGCACCTTTAATATTTCATATTTCATACAGGCACATCAAGGAGACTTTGAATATTTAGAAGAGGATGAAAAAGATTTTTGATGGTAGTCCAATATTTCCTAACAGCTTTTAAAGTGCAGTAATTTTTGAGAAGCTGACGACGGACAATTTTTACCTTTAACTGAATTCCAGTTTCTGTGAAACTTGTACTAAGAGCGGATCAGACGTGCTGCAGATGAATAACTGGAGCGCTTCCATCTACATCCACTGTATCCTTTAACATACACTACATGTGTGGTTTACTTACCTGTCTGCAGTGTTACTGTATAAGTGTGTTTAAATCTGTTTCATCTATTGTTTTCATGATCTAAATCACTGACCAGAGCATGTGATCTTATTTCATCACCCGTCATGATGAATCATTCACAATCTGCAACAATTTAAGAAATATACATTATTCTTAGCCTTCTTGGCAAATGATTTATTAGACACATTTTTCCAAAGACAATTTCACCAAAATAAACTAAAAAATGTGTGTGAGTGTGTTTAAGTTCAAGTTGAAGTTTATTTGTATAGCGCTTTAACAGTGTAGCACTGTTTCAAAGCAGCTTTACAGCAGAATAAACAGAATGACAAGCAGGAAAATATAAAAGCTCATTTAGCTTAGTGTGTGCATGTGCGTGGTCCTGGTAAACTCTACAGTGTTGGGAACCTATGAGGAAAACAACGTTTTCAAACAAAGTTTATTAATCAGACTAAATTATGTTTCACGAGTTCGCCTTTACAGATAATAAGCAAACGTAATAGTTATGCGTATTTGGCGTGCTGTCCGGGGGAGGGCCCCGAGCTCGGCAGTTCTTCCCGAACCCGGAGCGCTCCCCCCTGTCCGGGGAGGGCTCCGAGCTCGGTGCTTGCCCGAACCTGGAGCGCTGCCCCCCCACGGAAGGTAACGTTGAGGCGTAGGGGTGGAGGAGGGATGCCAAAACGTTAGAGAGAATGAAGGTAAGGCTGCTTGATTATTTTATAGAGGTTCTCTCTTGCGCTGATAGGGCAGACGCTGTGATTACTAATGATGAATTGGCCGGTTCAATTATCTGTGTGTGCTCCTCCCAAAATTAGTTAATCAAACTTCACTTCACGAGTTCGCCTTTATAGATAATAAGCAAGCGTAATAGTTATGCGTATTTGGCGTGCTGTCCGGGGGAGGGCCCCGAGCTCGGCGCTTGCCCGAACCCAGAGCGCTGCCCCCAAAAAGCAATAAGCGCAGGACAGCAGCCAGAGCGGGGCAAAGTGGCCCCCCAAAACTGCAGGGCATGATGTGCTATAAGAGCTAGGGATGAATAAGTATAGAATAACGGAAGAGGCTCCTGCGGGAGCGTGCACTGCTGCGGCAGTGTAGAATAACGGAAGAGGCTCCTGCGGGAGCGTGCACTGCTGCGGCAGTAGAATAACGAAAAAAGCTCCTGCGGGAGCGTGCACTGCTGCGGCAGTAAAATAACGGAAAAGGCACCTGAGGGTGCGTGCGCTGCTGTGGCAGTATAGAATAACGGAAGAGGCACCTGCGGGAGTGTGCGCTGCTGCGGCAGTATAGAATAACGGAAGAGGCACCTGCGGGAGTGTGCGCTGCTGCGGCAGTAGAATAATGGAAAAGGCTCCTGCGGGAGCGTGCACTGCTGGTGCTAGGGGGGGTCGCCGATTAGGGTTCGGTGGGCTTCTTTAATGAGGGAGCGGTCCGAACGAATATAGCTTTTAAAAGCCTCTGAAGACCAGCGGCCGAGCGCCTGGATCTGGTGCTGGGAGAGGCCCTTTTGGGCTGCTGTGGTTGCCGCTCCTATGCGAAATGAATGGCTGGAAAAGTTATCGGCTGGGGTGCCGGATAGGCGCAGAACGGACTTGAGGTGTTTTTGAAACCAAAAGCGAGTAACGGGTCGGTTGGCGTCGTCGGTGAAAAGGGGGTCGGATGGGAGTGTAGTCTGGGATTTCCTGAGCTGGATGTAGGCTAGGAGGGTTTGATATGGGAGTATGGGCGTTGGGAGGTTGAAAATGTAGATGAAGTGCCCTTTCTTCATCTGGTCCGTCTTACTTTGTTTAATAAAGTAGGAGACGGTTTGTCGTCTAGAGCGGCCAAATCAGATATCGTGGGGTGGATGTTTGGATTGAAACTCGATGTGATAGCGAGCTCAGAGCATCTGAGAAAACCGAAAAAAGCCAAGATAAACATGGCATCGAGCGTGCGGGCGGTGTGGGTGGAATGGTAGCCTCTGCGGAGAGTGGAGATGCTTTTAGTGAATACTTTTAAGGTTATGGGTTGGCGGGTGTCTGGGCGGGGAGGTTGGTCCTTTTGGATGCCTTTGATGAGGAGGGAGGTCTGAGAATTGGCTATGTGAGGCGAGGCTGAGCCGTATATGAGTTTGTGGAAAAACTGAACTCCACTTAAATAGGCCTTAATAGAGCTGATTTGAAGATTTTTATTAATGTTGAGATGCGAGATGAATGATGTTATGGCGAGTAGGGAAAAGTCAGGGAATGGCAGGTTGTGGATGGTGTGAAACGCTTTAAAGCAGTTCCATGCAGTCAGGTAAGAATGGAGGGAGCTGGGGGAGACGGCGCGTAGGATCGATTTAAGGGAGGCTTCGAGAAGGGGCTTAAGGGGATGGTTTATGGGAATATCAGTTTTTGTAAAAGAACGACAAGCCGTTCCATTGTCTAAGGAATGATTTCCATAAACCGAGCTCGTTGCGGCACGAGTCGTTTAGTGTTATCCGGTCCTCCAGTGCAAGGGCGGAGGACGCAAGGACGAGAAGATGGGAGATAAAAGGACGGCCCTGTGGGATGATACGCATCGCGAAGTTTAAATGACCGAGAACGGATAGCAGCTCGCGTTTGGAGCAGCTTGAGCTTTCGATAAGAAAGCAGGCGACCAGAATCGTTCTGTCAATTTTTTTCCTTGGGTAAGGAAGCCTGGAATTTTTGCGAATCGAAGTTAATACCCAAAAATTCGATAGAAATGCTTGGGCCCATAGTTTTGTCCTGGGCGAAAGGGATCCCGAGTTCGTAGAAAACTCTCTGGGTTATTGAGAGGTGCGTGGCTGGGATGGCATCGGGAGGCGAGATGATTAAGAAATCGTCCAGAAGGTGGATTAAATAGGGTATAGCGTAGTTATTAGAGAGAATCCAGCAGATTGCTTCTGACAGCATGTCAAAAAAATTTGGGCTGCTTTTGCAGCCGAAAGTTAGACGGATGGAGAAGTAAAACTTGTCATGCCAGTATATGCCGAATAAATGCCAAAAATCGGGGTGAATAGGCATCACTTTAAAGGCAGAGGTGATGTCGACTTTGGCCAGCCAGGCGCCACGGCCGGCGTTCTTGATCAAGGTCATGGCATGGTCAATATCGTGGTAAGTGAGGGAGAATTCTTCGAGTGGTATGAGGCTGTTAACGCTTGGAAAAGGAGAATTGTGCGGGGAAGACAGATCGATTATGAGGCATTTCTTACCTGAGAATTTACGGGTAGCTACGCCGATAGAGCTCACGCGAAAAACGGCGAAGGGGGAACGGAAAAGGGGCCGATCATAAAGTTCTCGTCGATTTCTTTTTTAATTAGAAGGTCGACCGTGTCGGGTTCGGCGAGAGCAGACTGGAGATTTGCGGCTGGGAAGTTCGGGACGTAGCTAGTAGATTTGGGCTGGGACAAGGGGGAAAGGATGAGTTAACTAAGAGGCATGAAGTGGTGGAGTGCGCGAGAGAATGGCAGACTGCGCAGGAGATATTAGTGCACCCCGTGAAGACCCTGGTGTGCAGCTCCGTGTCCAGAGCCCCCCAGTAGGGACACTGGTTCCACTGGGCGACACAAAAACAGCCTATGGTAGGTGTAGAAGTGTGAGCCTCCGTAAGATAAAGCGAGCTCGGCGATTATCGCGAGGTAATCCCCGAGCTCGCATTGCCTGTGTGGAAAGGCAGTGCAAATTACACTTGAAAAGCGGGTAAATGCTATGGTGAATTCTGGGAAAGTTAAAACTCGGGACTGGGCTTGAGCAGTGCGCTTGAGGGTGAAGGAAAAGTCGCCGCAGTCGACTTGTCGCTCTGTGGCCGGAGGTGAGAGGGGTGATAAAAGAGAAAAAAGATCTATATCCGCACCTGAAAGGATCTGCGTCTTGATGCTATCGGCCACGGGGGGCGGCTCCAGGGCTGGAGCGTTCGGAGGGATGGGCATGGGTGTGGCTGAAGCCAACGTGAAGGTAGAGCGAGCGTGAGATACTGGAGGGGGAAAGAAAGACGCTGGGGCCGCTTGCGGATGCAACATCACGCTCGGGGCCTGGGGAGAAAAGGGGGGGGGACAGAGGGGGGGGGACAGAGGGGGGGGACAGAGGGGAGGGATGGCGGGCGTCAGGGCCTGCGCCTGTAGCGGAGGCAGCCTCGCGCTAGTGCTGGAAGGACGAGCTGCGGGCCAGTGGAGAGTGTTAGAGGGGAGCTGGGGGTGCCAGTATGCTGGTAGCGGAGGCAGGCTCACGCTGAGGTGGCGGCCTGTGGCGGGGGCTGGAGTGTCGAGGAGAGCTGGCAGTTGAGCCGAGGCGTCCGGGGCGCGGCCCAGGCTTGCCAACGGCAGCCGTCCTGCGGGGGCACTGCGGCTCGGCCGGGCCGTTGGTACGGGCTCCCGTGAGCGCGGCCGGCTGATGTTGAGGCTTTTGCTGAGGGGGCGTCGCTTGGAGGCGGCGCTCCTGGCCCCGAGATGTAGCCGCGGGCTCGGGTGTTGCGTCCCGCGGAGTGCTGGCGTGGCGGCCGGGTGAAGAGTCGGAGGATCCGGAAGACATAATCCAATTGTTTCCAATTTGTTTTCAAAATATTGTTTTGTTCTCTGAATGGCAGCGGTGTAAAGCCGATACCGAAACGCTAGAGAGAATGAAGGTAAGGCTGCTTGATTATTTTATAGAGGTTCTCTCTCGCGCTGATAGGGCAGACGCTGTGATTACTAATGATGAATTGGCCGGTTCAATTATCTGTGCGTGCTCCTCCCGAAATTAGTTAATTAAACTTCACTTATGTTGAAAATGTATAAATGCAGAAAGGTTTGTGTGAGGATTACACCACACAAGATACGGTTTATATAGTATAAAAGTGTATTGTGACATTATGTGGCAGTAAGTGCATCAGGACTTTATAAGGTGTTTAATGCGGCTTATTACACAGCGCCCTGGAATACTTGATTCTGATTGGCCAGTTAGGCGACATTCCAGGGTATGTATCTTATCCGGGTACTGCCAGTCAATTTGACCTTGAAAATAATTTACTTACAAATCAGATAGAAATACATCTAATTAATAACATATATGATATTAAATTACAAATGATTAAACCAAAATGTGTGTTTGTCTTGTTTGAATGTTTTGTCTAAAGCCGATAGGAAACAGTTTTCATCAAAGAAGGTTTTTTCTACAAATAAGCTTATAAACATTTCATGCCTTATAAACATTCTATCATCATCATCTCCGTTTGAAAAAAAAATTGAAGGTTCTTTACATACTTTACACATTTACACATCTTTACTTGTGTTGAAAAAACTGACAATTCAGGAAAATCTGAACAACTCAAATGAAATTCTTCTAACAAGCTTAACTTTAACTTTATGAAAACTGAGGACTGGACCTGTCAAACCACAAACTAACAAAAACAACAAGATATTATACCAGTTCTGTCTGTCTGTATGTGGACCATCAAAGTTTTTAAATATAATGAAACAGTGTAAAAAATGTAATAAATTAGTAGGGATATTTCTTCCTACTAAAAAATGTAATAAATTAGTCCTTCAGATGCTACTATATTTTCACAGCGTTGTTGAAAGGGAACATATAGTAGTCAAAGCCGACAGATTTAATGATCTGTTTCATTAAAAGATTCATAATGAGTATGAAAGATGATTAGACACATGCACAGAAATCCCTCAGTCCATTCCTCAATCTTTAAGCACATCACATTCAGAGATCACACACTGATCAGAAGAGTTTATGACATTATCCATGAGTTTCATTTCAGCAAAGGTGTTTTTAAAGCCATTATTTAAACTGTTTGAGATATTCATACAGCTATTCAAATAACCAAAGTTTACACAATCCTTAATACAAAAATACTATACAGTACAAACGATTTGCCTGTTTAAGAATGTTTGTGAACATGGCTCCAGAGAAATCCACTAAACTTACCACTAAAGGAGCATATCAATGAATAAATAGTGAACGCAGAACACTGTTTACTCTTTTACCCTAAATAATGCACTTACTGCAACACAGCGCTTTCACCTTGAACCACGTGATTCAAAACTCGAAAGTATTTCAATAAAAAACATTACTTATAGTTTATAGGATCCTTGTTTGGTCCAAATAATTTGGCACATAGGACATTGGTTAAAAATAAACAATCCATTTCTCTCTGACACCCTTTATAAGTCTGTGAAAAGATGCTTGTCAGGGTTTGGTTGCCATCTATCACTCGTTCCTGAGCTCTGATCTGATCATTTCATCCTATACCCGTCAGTCACACTGGGTCACAAACAAACACATTTCTACAACACTTATACAGTATGGACAACATAATCAGCATGTGAGTTGCCTATATGAATGAATGAAAATATGAATGAGCACTTCATATGAATGCTGAAGTGAGTGTTGCTAAATCTAGTCTTAAAGGCGTTTAAAGGAACTGAAAGCATCATGTATTTGTATGCATGTTTGTGCTTATCATTCATTATAGTTCAGGTGTAGCATACAAATCTTGTGCAGCAGTATGTGCTGGTTCCTTCTGTTAGCAGTATTTTTCACTTCTAATGTTTATTTTATACAGAGATGTTCATTGCTTTAGAGTCAGTACAGTAGAAATCCACAGTCCACATGCATTGTGTTTCATCCCAGCATCTCTTCTCTGAATGAAAACCGATTGTTTGTGTTGTTTTTTATCTTAAAGGCTTTTTTAAACTGACCACATCAAGCCTCCATCAGCAGCTCTGGAAC
Organism: Beaufortia kweichowensis; assembly: GCA_019155185.1. Taxonomy (NCBI): domain Eukaryota; kingdom Metazoa; phylum Chordata; class Actinopteri; order Cypriniformes; family Gastromyzontidae; genus Beaufortia; species Beaufortia kweichowensis. Next base: position 568,459 of record CM032812.1, on the reverse strand, counting down.
TGTGTGGAAAGTCATTTCCTGCATCCCTGCAGATGTATTGTGGGACATGAATGATCTCATTAAGAGTGATGCAGAGGGCCCAGAGCAGATGAAAGGAGATGTGCTGGACTCTGTGCTCTCAAGGGTTGGATGGATAGTTTAGACATACTTTCAATTTCCCACGTCCTGGTTTACAGCTTGCATATGGGACTGCACGCCATTTAGTTTTTATTGTTTCCTATACGTGTTAAATAATCATTTAGAAAATAAGTTCATTTTAGTTCTTGATTGTGATGGTTACATACTATATTTATGTTAACGTTACATATTATATTTTCTCATATTATTTTGACCTAGTATACACCAAAGAACATTCTCATTGACTTGCAACAAGAATGAGACACATTAGAGTGAGTGAAATCTTGCATAATAAAATATAAATGACTGAAACATCTTAATACAGAGACTCCTGTGGTGAGATATGAACCAACTAAACAGATGAGGAGATTTCTAAAGGAAAAGCTAATAACGCTTAATCGAATCTAAACGCAGATATTAGGAAGTCTTAACCATTACACTGAGTCAAAAGTTTGTCCAAAATCAGGACACACACAACCTGTGTATGATTTGCCCACATGAGAAGCACACATGCTCGGTTCTCGACAGAACTTCTCGCTAAAGATTCTTAGTTATGAGGGGTGGGAAGGTGTTACGACCCCTGGCTCAAGAGAAGCAACAAAAACAAGGGACACACGCAAACCAAACTTTAGACTCAAGAAAATGATTATTTTACTATTAAATAAACATTAAATAATAAAATGAAAACAATTAAAGAAAATCATAAGGCATAAATGCAGAACCAATCAAACAAAACAAAACAAAGCAAAACAATATAAAACAAAAATCCAAAACCAAACAAAATCCGAAGCCAAAATTCCAATGCCCTCCAAAGTCTTCTTCCTTGGCTCAACTGAAGTTCTCTCTTAAAAGGAGCGCCCAAAGCACTGGTCACAGGTGTATCCAATAGAAGTAATTTGTGGAAACAGGTAACAAGCAGCAATACCGACGACCAACAGCAGAGGTCGTCACACCCCTCCCCATAAGACAGGGACTCCCATAAAGTGCCCTGTAACGAAACATCGAAAGTCAAACAGTAAGCGACCCGATTCAGGGCCAAGGACAGCTCCTAAAATTGCCAGAGGAACCATAAATTAAATCCAAAAGATTATACAGTGTCTGGAGCGCGTGACAGCGCATCAGCTACCACATTTTCTGAACCCCAGACATGTCGAATGTCCAGGCAGAAGGACTGCAAAAACAGAGACCACCGGACCAACCTCTGATTCGGACACTGCAAAGAATGTAAAAAGGTTAATGGATTATGATCAGTATATATAACAATAGGTGCGCTGGAATTTAAATACACGGAAAAATGCTGCAAGGCCCAAATAAGGGCCAACGCTTCTTTTTCAACTACACAGTAATTATGCTGATACGAATTAAACTTTCTTGAAAATAAACTAACGGGATGATCTGCTCCATCGGCATCAGACAGCTGAAGGACAGCTCCAGCGCCCACGTTACTGGCATCAACGTACAACGTGAAAGTTCTCTCAAAGCACGGAGCCGCAAGCACAGGCACTGAACACAGCAAAGACTTCACATTTTTTAAAGCTAATTAACAATCGGAAGACCAAACAAACTTTGTCTTACCCTTCAACAAATCAGTAAGCGGTGCCACTACAGTAGAAAAGTTACGACAGAATGATCGATAGTATCCCACCAACCCTAAAAACCTCATAAGCTCTTTCTTTGTCGTCGGAGAAGGAAAGTTCTGAATGGCTTGCACTTTAGCATGAATCGGGCGTACTTCGCCATTCCCCACCACCTTACCGAGATATGTCACGATTGCCTTCGCAAACATTTGCGCATTTGGCCAAGTTCACCGTAAGCTGCGCATCAGACAAATGTTTCAACACCAAACGAAGGTGCTTTAAGTGAGTCTCCCAACTGTCACTAAAAACAACCAAATCGTCTAAATAGACGGCACAACCCTCAAGACCCGAAATTACTCGGTTCATGAGTTGAAAAGTCGGCGGAGCATTTCGCAGGCCAAAACTCATAACCCCGTAAGAATATAGCCCTGATGGAGTAACAAAAGATGATATTTCTTGTGCTCTCTTGGTCAAAGGCACTTGCCAGTAACCTTTCAGCAAGTCAAACTTACTGACGAACTTCGCTGACCCAACCTGGTCTACGCAGTCTTCAACACAAGGCAAAGGAAAACCATCTGGTTTCGTTACGCTATTAACTTTACGAAAGTCTGTACAAAATCTCACAGTACCGTCTGACTTCCCAACTAAAATACATAGAGAAGCCCAATCCGAAAACGAAGGAAACGCAATATTGTGATCCTCCATATACTCAATTTCCTTTCTCATCACCTCTCGTTTCTCAGGTGCAACACGATAAAAACGTTGTTTAATAGGTTTGGCATCCCCCACATCAATGTCATGTTCCACCCAATTAGTACGAGACGGCGTATCACCAAATAATTCAGGAAAACTACGCAACAAGTCACATAACTCCTGGCATTTTACAGGAGATAAATGACGAAGAGTAAACTCTAAATTCTGCAATGACTCTGAATTATTCAATCGACCACAGAACACTGAATCATCAGGCGAAATGGTCCCCTCTTCCTCCCCCACTAAACTTACATTACCCACACCGATGGAAACGGCGGAAAGTGCCGGATGCAAAGAGGTTACATTTTTCCCAAAGTTAGCCTCATTTTCATAATAGGGTTTTAAAACATTTACATGGCACCGTTTAACTGACTTTTTCCGTGATGGCATTGCAACATCATAATTTTCATCAGTCAGTTTACGCTGTACAACAAATGGGCCATCAAATTTAGCCTCAAAAGGAGAAGATATCATAGGTCTTAACACCAAAACTTGATCGCCTGGTTCAAAAACTCGATGCTCAACCCTATGATAATACAATCGCTTGATGTCTTTCTGATGTTTTTCGAGAGTTACTTTTGCTAGTTCTCTAGCCTGAATCAGTCTGTTTTTGAACCCCAAAATGTATGACGCCAAGTTTTTAGGAGGCTCTGAAGCTTTACCGAACCCTTGAAATACAGATAAAAGTCCATGAACTTTATGGCCAAAGACCAAGTCATTAGGGCTAAAACCCATACTTTCCTGCACTACTTCTCGTGCGGCTAACATCATCCATGGTAAACCCTCTTCCCAATCTCTATCCAGCTGCACACAGTACGCACGGAGAAGTGACTTTAATGACTCTCTCCAACGCGCCTTGACTTTGTGTATGATACGCAGTTGATTGATTATGTTTAATGTGCAGCTGTTTTAACACTTGTTGGAAGAGATGAGAAGTTAGGTTTGAACCCTGATCACTTTGGATGATTTTTGGAATTCCAAAGACCAATATAAATTGGGTTAAAGCTTTCACAATAGAACGAGACGTAATGGTACACAGTGGATATGCCGCAGGAAAACGTGTGTTCAAACACATCACTGTGAACAAATAAGTGCTACCTGACTTCGAACGACGAAGTGACCCTACACAATCGACAATAAGATGTTCAAAAGGTTCACCAGTGGCTGCAATTTGTTTCAAAGGAGCAGATTTCAATACCTGGTTCGGCTTACCAGGCTTAATTGGCAGATTTTACACGTCTTAATGTAAACAGAAATGTCTCGTTTTAAACATGGCCAAAACAGATATTGCAACAAACAATCGTAAGTTTTACGCACTCCCTGGTGACCTGATTGATCATGTGCAATTTTGATCATCATTTGTCGAAACTTAGTTGGAACTATTACTTGGAAAACAGGATCACCAACGAAATCCTTGTGAGGAATCCACTTCCTCAATAACACTCCATTGTGAACAAAATATCCATGGGCAACATTACACTCTTCTGCTGGAAGAACAGCGCTCTGGAAGAGTTCATTTAAAGAGGAATCACTTCGCTGTTCTTTTCCTAATTCCTCTGCAGAAACAGGAAAAGACAAAGCAGACAGATCAGGCAAAAACAAATTGGTACAGATTTTATCAGATTGGCTATCTTTTTGATCACACAATTCCTCATTTACATGTTTCATTGCACGAGTCACTACACATACTGTGTCCTGACACAAGTTAGTCAGTTCATTTTCGATTTTACTAGTAGAGGTTACTGGGAACACTGAGCTATTAGCCTACACACGTTCACCTACCAGACCGTTTCCCAATATAATATGGACCCCCTCAACTGGCAACGCTGGTCGTACTCCCACTACAACCTCACCTTAAATCAAATCGGACTGAAGTCTTACTTTATGAAGAGGCACAGACAAAGTATTCAAACCTATTTTTTTAATTAAAACATTTTCTCCAGTGTAAGACTACGAGGAAAAAAGTAAAACTGTCCATGGCGCCAGTATCTTGCAAGAATTTAACAGGGACTTCCTTTTTCTCTCCAACCAGAGATACACGACCTTTTGTAATAAAAGGCGAGTAAGAAGAGAAATCAACATCAAATTTTTGTTTTTCAACAATTTCACTCCCAACAGACAGGACCGAGACGCAAAAGCAGCAGGCTTAACATATGAATTCTGTTCAGAACGTTTCGATTTATTTTTAAGAACAGAACAATCTGCTTTCCAATGTCCTTTCTCATGACAATAATTGCAAATCTTGCTCGGATCGAATTTTCGATGCTCACTGATATACGTAGCTATACGACTCGGGACTGAATTTTTAAATTGTTCCAACACTATCAAGTGAATCAAATCCTCCAATGTGTTAATGTCTACTGTTGTACACCAACGATTAAAGTGCTTTCTCAGATCGCGCACAAATTCTAAGTGCGTTTGCAACCCTTCTTTTTTCTGCAATCGAAAACGCTGTCTGTATGTTTCGGGTACACACTCATATATTTTTAAAACTGCAGATTTAACTTTTTGATAAGCTTTACAATCATCGATTGACAATGAAGAAAAAGCTACTTGTGCTTTCCCAGTTAACACTGTAATAGTGAGACGCGATTATCATCTGACCAGTCCCTTAATTCTGCCATGCGTTCAAATAGAGTAAAGAAAATATCAGGATCGTCTTCATTGAATTTCGGAACAAGTTTTAGATTTGAAACAAGTGAAAAAGGCATACTTTGCTCCTGACCAGAACTAGATAGCTTACCTTCTTTCCAAAGGTTGAGCTTGTGGAACTCCAAATCCAATTTTGCTTTTTCTAAGTCTATCTTACTTTGTTCAGCACACTGTTTTAATTTCTCATGCTCCATCTGCAAAAGCAGCAGCTCTTTTTGCTGTTAAAAAGACTGAGATTGTAAATTAGATGCACCTGGTACAATTTCTTTCATCTTGGCTTCTAACAATCAACTCAGTTTTCAAAGTTACCTTAACATTTTCTTTGAGCCTTTTATCTTTAATCACAATTTCATAATGTTTAGCGATGCTTAATAATTGCTCTTTAGTACACCTATCCAAAAATTCATGAGAAGGCGAACTAAAAAAAGTCAAAATCAGCCATGAGAAAATCACCAGAGAACAATTCAGTCCATACAGTGCAATCAAATAACGAGAGCTTTCTCTCTACCTACTTATCCAATACACTACCTAAATCAACCCTAGTCTTCATGTGCTTACAGGTGGGGGGTATTTATGCACTGTAGCCTGCTGGGTGAAAACCGCAACTGGTCAAACCAGCGACTCTTTCAACACCACGGATGTGCTCCCGAGATAATAACTACTACCCACTTTCAGCGCAACACTACACAAAAATAACAAACCCGACACATCTCAAAAGAAACATGCCGCTTTGCCTATCAGAGAAAACTCAAGTAAAAAAAAAAAAACAGTATTGCACATATGTACTTACCAACTGGTGACTTCACACGGTGAACAAATTGACTTCGGTACAAATTTATTTTCGCGTGTCCAAAATATCTAATTATCAAATTTGAAGCGCCCTTTAACTCATTAAGTTAAAGCAAGGACGAGCCCCCAATTTGTTACGACCCCTGGCTCAAGGGAAGCAACAAAAACAAGGGACACATGCAAACCAAACTTTAGACTCAAGAAAATGTTTATTTTACTATTAAATAAAGGTAACATTAAATAATAAAATGAAAACAATTAAAGAAAATCATAAGGCATAAATGCAGAACCAATCAAACAAAACAAAACAAAGCAAAACAATATAAAACAAAAATCCAAAACCAAACAAAATCCGAAGCCAAAATTCCAATGCCCTCCAAAGTCTTCTTCCTTGGCTCAACTGAAGTTCTCTTTTAAAAGGAGCGCCCAAAGCACTGGTCACAGGTGTATCCAATAGAAGTAATTTGTGGAAACAGGTAACAAGCGGCAATACCGACGACCAACAGCAGAGGAACTTACCAAAAATAAGTTCATTTTAGTTCTTGATTGTGATGGTTACATACTATATTTATGTTAACGTTACATATTATATTTTCTCATATTATTTTGACCTAGTATACACCAAAGAACATTCTCATTGACTTGCAACAAGAATGAGACACATTAGAGTGAGTGAAATCTTGCATAATAAAATATAAATGACTGAAACATCTTAATACAGAGACTCCTGTGGTGAGATATGAACCAACTAAACAGATGAGGAGATTTCTAAAGGAAAAGCTAATAACGCTTAATCGAATCTAAACGCAGATATTAGGAAGTCTTAACCATTACACTGAGTCAAAAGTTTGTCCAAAATCAGGACACACACAACCTGTGTATGATTTGCCCACATGAGAAGCACACATGCTCGGTTCTCGACAGAACTTCTCGCTAAAGATTCTTAGTTATGAGGGGTGGGAAGGTGTTACGACCCCTGGCTCAAGAGAAGCAACAAAAACAAGGGACACACGCAAACCAAACTTTAGACTCAAGAAAATGATTATTTTACTATTAAATAAACATTAAATAATAAAATGAAAACAATTAAAGAAAATCATAAGGCATAAATGCAGAACCAATCAAACAAAACAAAACAAAGCAAAACAATATAAAACAAAAATCCAAAACCAAACAAAATCCGAAGCCAAAATTCCAATGCCCTCCAAAGTCTTCTTCCTTGGCTCAACTGAAGTTCTCTCTTAAAAGGAGCTTCAAAGCACTGGTCACAGGTGTATCCAATAGAAGTAATTTGTGGAAACAGGTAACAAGCAGCAATACCGACGACCAACAGCAGAGGTCGTCACACCCTCCCCATAAGACAGGGACTCCCATAAAGTGCCCTGTAACGAAACATCGAAAGTCAAACAGTAAGCGAATTCGATTCAGGGCCAAGGACAGCTCCTAAAATTGCCAGAGGAACCATAAATTAAATCCAAAAGATTATACAGTGTCTGGGCGCTGACGACAGCGCATCAGCTACCACATTTTCTGAACCCCAGACATGTCGAATGTCCAGGCAGAAGGACTGCAAAACAGAGACCACCGGACCAACCTCTGATTCGGACACTGCAAAGAATGTAAAAGGTTAATGGATTATGATCAGTATATATAACAATAGGTGCTGGAATTTAAATACACGGAAAAATGCTGCAAGGCCCAAATAAGGGCCAACGCTTCTTTTCAACTACACAGTAATTATGCTGATACTGAATTAAACTTTCTTGAAAATAAACTAACGGGATGATCTGCTCCATCGGCATCAGACAGCTGAAGGACAGCTCCAGCGCCCACGTTACTGGCATCAACGTACAACGTGAAAGTTCTCTCAAAGCACGGAGCCGCAAGCACAGGCACTGAACACAGCAAAGACTTCACATTTTTTAAAGCTAATTAACAATCGGAAGACCAAACAAACTTTGTCTTACCCTTCAACAAATCAGTAAGCGGTGCCACTACAGTAGAAAAGTTACGACAGAATGATCGATAGTATCCCACCAACCCTAAAAACCTCATAAGCTCTTTCTTTGTCGTCGGAGAAGGAAAGTTCTGAATGGCTTGCACTTTAGCATGAATCGGGCGTACTTCGCCATTCCCCACCACCTTACCGAGATATGTCACGATTGCCTTCGCAAACATTTGCGCATTTGGCCAAGTTCACCGTAAGCTGCGCATCAGACAAATGTTTCAACACCAAACGAAGGTGCTTTAAGTGAGTCTCCCAACTGTCACTAAAAACAACCAAATCGTCTAAATAGACGGCACAACCCTCAAGACCGAAATTACTTCGGTTCATGAGTTGAAAAGTCGTATGGAGCATTTCGCAGAGGCCAAAACTCATAACCCCGTAAGAATATAGCCCTGATGGAGTAACAAAAGATGATATTTCTTGTGCTCTCTTGGTCAAAGGCACTTGCCAGTAACCTTTCAGCAAGTCAAACTTACTGACGAACTTCGCTGACCCAACCTGGTCTACGCAGTCTTCAACACAAGGCAAAGGAAAACCATCTGGTTTCGTTACGCCATTAACTTAACTTCACGAAAGTCTGTACAAAATCTCACAGTACCGTCTGACTTCCCAACTAAAATACATAGAGAAGCCCAATCCAAAACGAAGGAAACGCAATATTGTGATCCTCCATATACTCAATTTCCTTTCTCATCACCTCTCGTTTCTCAGGTGCAACACGATAAAAACGTTGTTTAATAGGTTTGGCATCCCCCACATCAATGTCATGTTCCACCCAATTAGTACGAGACGGCGTATCACCAAATAATTCAGGAAAACTACGCAACAAGTCACATAACTCCTGGCATTTTACAGGAGATAAATGACGAAGAGTAAACTCTAAATTCTGCAATGACTCTGAATTATTCAATCGACCACAGAACACTGAATCATCAGGCGAAATGGTCCCCTCTTCCTCCCCCACTAAACTTACATTACCCACACCGATGGAAACGGCGGAAAGTGCCGGATGCAAAGAGGTTACATTTTTCCCAAAGTTAGCCTCATTTTCATAATAGGGTTTTAAAACATTTACATGGCACCGTTTAACTGACTTTTTCCGTGATGGCATTGCAACATCATAATTTTCATCAGTCAGTTTACGCTGTACAACAAATGGGCCATCAAATTTAGCCTCAAAAGGAGAAGATATCATAGGTCTTAACACCAAAACTTGATCGCCTGGTTCAAAAACTCGATGCTCAACCCTATGATAATACAATCGCTTGATGTCTTTCTGATGTTTTTCGAGAGTTACTTTTGCTAGTTCTCTAGCCTGAATCAGTCTGTTTTGAACCCCAAAATGTATGACGCCAAGTTTTAGGAGGCTCTGAAGCTTTACCGAACCCTTGAAATACAGATAAAAGTCCATGAACTTTATGGCCAAAGACCAAGTCATTAGGGCTAAAACCCATACTTTCCTGCACTACTTCTCGTGCGGCTAACATCATCCATGGTAAACCCTCTTCCCAATCTCTATCCAGCTGCACACAGTACGCACGGAGAAGTGACTTTAATGACTCTCTCCAACGCCTTGACTTTGTGTATGATACGCAGTTGATTGATTATGTTTAATGTGCAGCTGTTTTAACACTTGTTGGAAGAGATGAGAAGTTAGGTTTGAACCCTGATCACTTTGGATGATTTTTGGAATTCCAAAGACCAATATAAATTGGGTTAAAGCTTTCACAATAGAACGAGACGTAATGGTACACAGTGGATATGCCGCAGGAAAACGCGTGTGTTCAAACACATCACTGTGAACAAATAAGTGCTACCTGACTTCGAACGACGAAGTGACCCTACACAATCGACAATAAGATGTTCAAAAGGTTCACCAGTGGCTGCAATTTGTTTCAAAGGAGCAGATTTCAATACCTGGTTCGGCTTACCAGGCTTAATTGGCAGATTTTACACGTCTTAATGTAAACAGAAATGTCTCGTTTTAAACATGGCCAAAACAGATATTGCAACAAACAATCGTAAAGTTTTACGCACTCCCTGGTGACCTGATTGATCATGTGCAATTTTGATCATCATTTGTCGAAACTTAGTTGGAACTATTACTTGGAAAACAGGATCACCAACGAAATCCTTGTGAGGAATCCACTTCCTCAATAACACTCCATTGTGAACAAAATATCCATGGGCAACATTACACTCTTCTGCTGGAAGAACAGCTCTGGAAGAGTTCATTTAAAGAGGAATCACTTTCGCTGTTCTTTTCCTAATTCCTCTGCAGAAACAGGAAAAGACAAAAGCAGACAGATCAGGCAAAACAAATTGGTACAGATTTTATCAGATTGGCTATCTTTTTGATCACACAATTCCTCATTTACATGTTTCATTGCACGAGTCACTACACATACTGTGTCCTGACACAAGTTAGTCAGTTCATTTTCGATTTTACTAGTAGAGGTTACTGGGAACACTGAGCTATTAGCCTACACACGTTCACCTACCAGACCGTTTCCCAATATAATATGGACCCCCTCAACTGGCAACGCTGGTCGTACTCCCACTACAACCTCACCTTAAATCAAATCGGACTGAAGTCTTACTTTATGAAGAGGCACAGACAAAGTATTCAAACCTATTTTTTTAATTAAAACATTTTCTCCAGTGTAAGACTACGAGGAAAAAGTAAAACTGTCCATGGCCAGTATCTTGCAAGAATTTAACAGGGACTTCCTTTTTCTCTCCAACCAGAGATACACGACCTTTTGTAATAAAAGGCGAGTAAGAAGAGAAATCAACATCAAATTTTTGTTTTTCAACAATTTCACTCCCAACAGACAGGACCGAGACGCAAAAGCAGCAGGCTTAACATATGAATTCTGTTCAGAACGTTTCGATTTATTTTTAAGAACAGAACAATCTGCTTTCCAATGTCCTTTCTCATGACAATAATTGCAAATCTTGCTCGGATCGAATTTTCGATGCTCACTGATATCATGAGCTATACGACTTCGGGACTGAATTTTTAAATTGTTCCAACACTATCAAGTGAATCAAATCCTCCAATGTGTTAATGTCTACTGTTGTACACCAACGATTAAAGTGCTTTCTCAGATCGCTAAGACAAATTCTAAGTCGCGTTTGCAACCCTTCTTTTTCTGCAATCGAAAACGCTGTCTGTATGTTTCGGGTACACACTCATATATTTTTAAAACTGCAGATTTAACTTTTTGATAAGCTTTACAATCATCGATTGACAATGAAGAAAAAGCTACTTGTGCTTTCCCAGTTAACACTGTAATAGTGAGACGCGATTATCATCTGACCAGTCCCTTAATTCTGCCATGCGTTCAAATAGAGTAAAGAAAATATCAGGATCGTCTTCATTGAATTTCGGAACAAGTTTTAGATTTGAAACAAGTGAAAAAGGCATACTTTGCTCCTGACCAGAACTAGATAGCTTACCTTCTTTCCAAAGGTTGAGCTTGTGGAACTCCAAATCCAATTTTGCTTTTTCTAAGTCTATCTTACTTTGTTCAGCACACTGTTTTAATTTCTCATGCTCCATCTGCAAAAGCAGCAGCTCTTTTTGCTGTTAAAAAGACTGAGATTGTAAATTAGATGCACCTGGTACAATTTCTTTCATCTTGGCTTCTAACAATCAACTCAGTTTTCAAAGTTACCTTAACATTTTTTCTTTGAGCCTTTTATCTTTAATCACAATTTCATAATGTTTAGCGATGCTTAATAATTGCTCTTTAGTACACCTATCCAAAAATTCATGAGAAGGCGAACTAAAAAAAGTCAAAATCAGCCATGAGAAAATCACCAGAGAACAATTCAGTCCATACAGTGCAATCAAATAACGAGAGCTTTCTCTCTACCTACTTATCCAATACACTACCTAAATCAACCCTAGTCTTCATGTGCTTACAGGTGGGGGGTATTTATGCACTGTAGCCTGCTGGGTGAAAACCGCAACTGGTCAAACCAGCGACTCTTTCAACACCACGGATGTGCTCGAGATAATAACTACTACCCACTTTCAGCTGAACACTACACAAAATAACAAACCCGACACATCTCAAAAGAAACATGCCGCTTTGCCTATCAGAGAAAACTCAAGTAAAAAAAAAAAAACAGTATTGCACATATGTACTTACCAACTGGTGACTTCACACGGTGAACAAATTGACTCGTACAAATTTATTTTCAAGCGTGTCCAAAATATCTAATTATCAAATTTGAAGCCCCTTTAACTCATTAAGTTAAAGCAAGGACGAGCCCCAATTTGTTACTTACCCTGGCTCAAGGGAAGCAACAAAAACAAGGGACACATGCAAACCAAACTTTAGACTCAAGAAAATGTTTATTTTACTATTAAATAAAGGTAACATTAAATAATAAAATGAAAACAATTAAAGAAAATCATAAGGCATAAATGCAGAACCAATCAAACAAAACAAAACAAAGCAAAACAATATAAAACAAAAATCCAAAACCAAACAAAATCCGAGCCAAAATTCCAATGCCCTCCAAAGTCTTCTTCCTTGGCTCAACTGAAGTTCTCTTTTAAAAGGAGCTTCAAAGCACTGGTCACAGGTGTATCCAATAGAAGTAATTTGTGGAAACAGGTAACAAGCGGCAATACCGACGACCAACAGCAGAGGAACTTACCAAAAATAAGTTCATTTTAGTTCTTGATTGTGATGGTTACATACTATATTTATGTTAACGTTACATATTATATTTTCTCATATTATTTTGACCTAGTATACACCAAAGAACATTCTCATTGACTTGCAACAAGAATGAGACACATTAGAGTGAGTGAAATCTTGCATAATAAAATATAAATGACTGAAACATCTTAATACAGAGACTCCTGTGGTGAGATATGAACCAACTAAACAGATGAGGAGATTTCTAAAGGAAAAGCTAATAACGCTTTTAATCAATCTAAACGAGATATTAGGAAGTCTTAACCATTACACTGAGTCAAAAGTTTGTCCAAAATCAGGACACACACAACCTGTGTATGATTTGCCCACATGAGAAGCACACATGCTCGGTTCTCGACAGAACTTCTCGCTAAAGATTCTTAGTTATGAGGGGTGGGAAGGTGTTACGACCCCTGGCTCAAGAGAAGCAACAAAAACAAGGGACACACGCAAACCAAACTTTAGACTCAAGAAAATGATTATTTTACTATTAAATAAACATTAAATAATAAAATGAAAACAATTAAAGAAAATCATAAGGCATAAATGCAGAACCAATCAAACAAAACAAAACAAAGCAAAACAATATAAAACAAAAATCCAAAACCAAACAAAATCCGAAGCCAAAATTCCAATGCCCTCCAAAGTCTTCTTCCTTGGCTCAACTGAAGTTCTCTCTTAAAAGGAGCGCCCAAAGCACTGGTCACAGGTGTATCCAATAGAAGTAATTTGTGGAAACAGGTAACAAGCGGCAATACCGACGACCAACAGCAGAGGAACTTACCAAAAATAAGTTCATTTTAGTTCTTGATTGTGATGGTTACATACTATATTTATGTTAACGTTACATATTATATTTTCTCATATTATTTTGACCTAGTATACACCAAAGAACATTCTCATTGACTTGCAACAAGAATGAGACACATTAGAGTGAGTGAAATCTTGCATAATAAAATATAAATGACTGAAACATCTTAATACAAAGACTCCTGTGGTGAGATATGAACCAACTAAACAGATGAGGAGAGTCAAGAGTTTGTCCAAAATCAGGACACACACAACCTGTGTATGATTTGCCCACATGAGGAGCACACATGCTCGGTTCTCGACAGAACTTCTTGCTAAAGATTCTTAGTTATGGGGGTGGGAAGGTTGAAAAATAAAACACTTGAACCTTGATCATTACAGCAGCGTCTTTAATATAGGGCTTATTAGCTCATTCAGTCATATCATATGAGTGATATCAGATCTGGGAGTTTGTCCGTTTGGCAGGCTGTCCTCTATAGAGAGCAGAAGTGTCAAGTGGTCAAGTAGTGCAGGTTCACTGGGTTGAGCACCGAGTATCAGCCTCGCTCTGTGTGAGGTTTTAATGAGACTCTCTTGTTTCCCATGAGCTGGTCGTGTGCCGACATTAGACTGAAAGACCCAAGTTTGAGCCCTGCCACGAATACCTCCAGCATAGACAGTTTCTTCTACCCTAGAGATCATGGAGGAAACCATTTCTCTGATTAATACATTTCTACGTTTTTCATCTTATTACCCCCGTGGGGTATTGGAGTTTGGGTTTCGGTCTGTGGACCGCAGTTTCAAGTGGCTGCAACAAGCACTCAGCGAGCTCCCCTTTAGAAAACCCTTCTTTGGGTTTAGGTCTGGATGCAGTGAAGCTCTCCTGGCTAAAAGTAGTCATCTGACAGACCCTGAGTTTAAGCCCTCTCTAGAGCACCTTGTTGCTCATTTGTCCCCCTGGTGAATCTATATATGTAACTCTTTGTAAACTCCATGCACTCTCAGCCTATCCCTGTAATCCACCATAGACACGCCTACAGACACTCCTCATACCGCTCACACTCTGACCTGCACACCATTCACACCACCCCCACCCCTCCTCTGTCTCTCTCCGTGGGCCTCTGAAACTGCCAGTCAGCTGTAAACAAGGCTGAATTCATCCCTGCCTTTGCTACGCAGTCAGACATTCACATCCTCGGTCTCACTGAGACATGGATTCGTCCAGAGGACTCTGCCACTCCCGCTGCACTCTCATGCAACCATGCTTTCTCCCACTCCCCCCGGCAGTCCCGCAGGGGTGGTGGCACAGGTTTACTCCTTCCCATCACATGGAAATATACATGCCTTCCAGGATTATGCACAAACACTTCCTTTGAATTCCATGCGGTTACCGTTTCATTTCCTTCTCTGATTCACATCATTGTAGTTTACCGCCCACCGGGGCCACTTCACAACTTCACTGATGAACTGGACATGCTTCTCTCCTCATTTCCTGAGGACGGCAGCCCACTCATTGTTCTTGGTGACTTTAATATTCACCTGGAGAAATCCTCTGTCTCTGACTTTCTTAACCTCCTCTCCTCTTTTGACCTCTCCCTTCTTACCACCACCGCTACCCATAAATCAGGAAACCAACTAGACCTCATCTTCACACGCAACTGCATCACCTCAAATCCTACTGTCCTACCCCTACATATCTCCGATCACTTCTTCATAACTTGCAACATACATCTCAGCGCTAACAACACAGCCACACCCACATCAGTTTCATACAGGCGCAACCTCCGCTCTCTTTCCCCCAACACACTTTCTGCTGAGGTGTCATCCTCTCTCCCTTCCAACTTCGCATCCCTGGATACCAATACAGCCACGGACACCCTATGCTCAACACTAACATCCTGTCTAGATAACCTCTGCCCTCTATCCTCCAGACAAGCTCGTGCCTCCCTCCCCTGCCCTTGGCTTTCGGACGCCCTTAGGGATCATCGGACCAAACTCAGGGCTGCGGAAAGGAAATGGCGTAAGACGAAACACCCACCCGACCTCTGTGAGTACCAGTCACTACTTTCATCCTTCTCCGCTGCCGTCCACACAGCAAAGACATCTTATTACATCACAAAGATCACTCACACACCAGATTCTAAAGCACTTTTCAAAACCTTTAACACCCTCCTCTCTCCACCTATCCCCCCACCTGCCTCGTCAGTATCAGCTGATGATTTTGCTAACTTTTTCATAAACAAAACATCCCTGATCAGCAGCCAGTTCTCAACTCCTGCAACCCCACCACACACACAGGCTTCACCTAGCTCCACTTTTTCCTCTTTTTCCACTTTAAACGATGCAGAAGTTACCAAACTTCTCTCCTGCAACCCCACCACATGCCCACTTGACCCAATCCCCTCCCATCTGCTCCAATCCATCTCCAGCGCAGTCACTCCATCACTCACACACATAATTAACTCCTCACTCCTCTCTGGCACCTTTCCCACCACCTTTAAGCAGGCCCGGGTCACCCCGCTGCTTAAAAAACCCACTCTCAACCCTTCCCTCACCGATAGCTACAGACCTGTCTCTCCTCCCTGCTTCATCTCTAAGACACTGGAGCGAGCCGTTTTTAATCAGATCTCATCCTACCTCTCCCAGAATGACCTACTGGACAAACGACAGTCCGGTTTCAAGAGCAACCACTCCACAGAGACGGCACTTCTGTCAGTCACTGAGACGCTGCGACTGGCAAAGGCCGAGTCCAAATCATCTGTTCTCATCCTGCTGGATCTTTCCGCCGCTTTTGACACAGTCAACCACCAGATCCTACTGACATCCCTCTCATCGCTAGGGATCACAGGTACCCCACTTCAATGGTTTAAATCCTACCTCTCAGACAGGTCCTTCAGGGTGTCATGGAATGGGGAGCTGTCCAAAGCCCATCCCTTGGCCACTGGCGTTCCTCAGGGATCTGTTCTTGCACCACTCCTCTTCTCCATCTACACAACATCCCTGGGTCCCATCATTCAATCACATGGCTTTGACTACCACTGCTATGCTGATGACACCCAGATTTTCCTCTCCTTCCAGCCAGATGACCCCACAATAGCGCCTCGCATTGCAGCCTGCCTGAATGACATCTCATCTTGGATGACTAAACACCACCTTCAGCTAAACCTGGCCAAAACTGAACTCCTGGTACTTCCGGCCACACCGGCATTGCAACACAACCTCACAATTCAAATTGGCAACACAACCATTACACCGTCTAAATCAGTTAGAAACCTTGGTGTAATCTTCAACGACCATCTGTCCTTTACCGAACACATCTCAAGGATATCACGGTCTTGTAGATATGCACTTTACAACATCAGGAAGATCAGGCCATATCTCACAGAGCACGCTGCCCAACTGCTTGTCCAAGCCATGGTAATCTCCAGACTGGACTATTGCAATGCTCTTCTGGCTGGTCTTCCTGCACGATCAATCAAACCACTACAGATGATACAGAACGCTGCAGCAAGACTTGTGTTCCAGGAACCCAAAAGAGCACATGTCACGCCACTCCTTATCTCTCTCCATTGGCTACCGGTGGCGGCCCGCATTAAATTCAAATCATTAATGCTGGCCTTTAAAACCATCACAAACTACGCACCCTCATACTTCAACTCGCTTCTACATACATACAACCCATCCAGAACCCTACGCTCAACCAATGAACGTCGACTGGTGGTACCATCACAGAAAGGCGCTAAATCTCTCTCTCGCTCCTTCTCCTTCTCTGTTCCCGGCTTGTGGAATAATCTCCCTAACTCAATCCGTTCTGTCACATCCCTCACCTCCTTTAAAAAACTACTAAAAACACACCTTTTCCACGAACACCTAACAGCATAAAAAAAAAATAATACTTTTCCTTCCTCTACAGGTATTTATCTAGCACTGCACAACATTGTAAACTTACTAAAGCACTTCTTTGTACTATTGCTGCCGCTTTTGATGTATCGCTTCATTGTCTCCTAATATTTGTAAGTCGCTTTGGATAAAAGCGTCAGCTAAATACCTAAATGTAAATGTAAATGTAAATCTCTATAATGACGTTCAAACATGACTAAATAAGCTTAAAATATTCATCGTTTTAACTTCAGAAAACATTTTGACCCACTGTGATCGTATGCATTATTTTAATAATGGATGCGTGTGCTTTTTGGAGCTTCAGAAAATGGGGCACAATTTTGATGGCATTATAAAGCTAAGAAGATCCAAGATAATATTTAATAATGTAACTCGCATTGTGTTCGGCTGAAGAAGGAGATATACACCTAGAATGGCATGAGAGGAAGTAAATTATTGGGTAAAAACTGTTCTTAAGGAATGACTCTTAGGATAATTATGAAAACCTGTTAGTAATGATGCTGAGCTAAAGGTAATTTCTTGTTGAATCAGAAAGGACTTCCCTAGTTATTTTGATGGGTTTTAAAACACAGCATTCTTCACAGCATTCATTCTAACACGCTTCTGCGGTGATGTCCACATACTCTGATGTTGTGTGTGTTAAATTGATTATTAATCAAACCAAATGATGTTTATTTGAAAATACAGAAAGGTTTGTGTGAATAAATTCTTACAGTAAATCTGGCCTATACATGTAGGTCCAATAAAGATCAAATGACAGCTGTATTATTGGCTGTTGTGTATGTTCAGTCATGTCTCTCATAGTACCACACAAGCATTGATTTAGTTCTTCAAAAGTGAATTTAAATTAGATTGTACATCCTGAAGTCTTTTATTTTCCCTCATTATCATCATCATCATGCTGTTCACTTCCTTCAGTTATAACATTAGCCCTTAAAATCAATTACATTTCTTGCTTTATTTAGTTTTAGTTTTCATTAAAAATAAAGACTGGATTAAACACTTTTTACTAGTCTCTACTACCATCCAGTGGCTGCTGACACACATCCACACCCGTTTCACTGTTAGTGTGAGGACATTTCAGAAATCTTTATAGTGTTTTAATAACAGCGTCATTAAATATTTTCATTAGATTTAGGAGAAATTTGGCTTTTACAAAAACAGAACATCCTTTTCTGCCTGATTTCTGCAATAGACATAAGTGTATGTTTGGAATAATGGCAATAAGACACACACTATGATTACCTGTTTACATACTGTATGATTTATTGATTTAACATGATTTCTACAGACTAAAAAGGCAATCAAAAACCTCATATATACTGCATGCACAGATACGGCCTTCACGAAAAACTTAATGATTCTGCAAATAAGTGCAATTTAAACAAATGACAAAAATAAGGCTCGTACACATTTGCAGACATGTATCCTGTTCTGTACTCAGATTGATATGATCATTTTGACTGTTCTGCTATAGCTGTTAGTGTTGAGATTGAATGACACACATGTGAAGTGACTTCTGACTAAGACTAAAGGAACTACACAAGAACTTTGGCAATAACAGAAGCTGCTCATCTAAACAGCGTGTGCAATAAAAAAACAACTTCACTGAAGTCAGAAGACAAACGTATAAGAGACTGCCCTAAAACTGGCTGCATAGCAAAGCAAATTTAGATTTACTGCATGATATTGCTGTACAGACGCCACTGTACACGACTACTGAAGCTATTATTTCTCTTAGCAGGGCAGAACGCATATCACATCAAGTAAACGACGACAAATGATTGTTGTGCTCGAGTCAAAAATAAACTACACGACCTTAAACTGTAAAGTCAGGTAAACCGTTTCTTTCACATTTCTGTGCTGCATTTCTGTAGCAGGAAAACACATCTCATCTCACTCTGCAGATCCTCAGTGTTAGAAACTAATTCTTACATGGACAAGCTTTCACTTGCTTTCTTTCAAATTCATAAATTGTATTCATCCAGGTGTACTTGCATTAGGATATAAAAATTAAAGTAAAAAGTCAAAATCTCATTTTCATTATCTATTCTGAAACATCGGCATTTATAATCACTCCAAGAAACCAGAGGAAAAAATAAACAGCAGAACTAAATACAATGTGAGAGAACAAGAAACAAGCTATTATACATCTCAATTTTTCCTCCACTGATTAAATAAGACACCATGTGTAGATCAGCTTTCTCCATCTTTTTCTTCAGTTAAGTATGTGGTTGGTCAGAAGATGTAATCGTTGGTCATCTTGAGTGAAGGCATGGCTTCATTGACGTTTTGATCGAGTCTGTGATACTCGACTCCTCGTGAGCAGAGCCCGTCCCTCCAGCGGCGACTCTGAGCCAAAAGCATGATCTGTACGAGCAAAAACATGGTTCATATGACTTGACCATAACCATGTAAAGCCTACCAAACATCTGAGCGATTACTCGCTGAAGTTTCATATCATAAAAACATTTTGCTTATATCTGCTCAAACATGACCTTTTAACATGCCATTCAGTCTTAACCACACAGAAAATCCCTAAATTGTAAATCTCTACAATTTCAATATGAAATAAACCTTTATTCATTTATTATAATTATTATTATTATTAACAGTAGCAGCAATAGTATTACTGGTACTGATGATGATGTTAAAATGATCACGTTCATGAGGAGGACAACCATGTAAGGAATAGCATCTCAAAATAAAGCAGTTTTTTATAGAAGAATGGTATGCTTACTGTCTTCAGTCATCTTATGCAGGTGCAAAATATTTGTTCATTTTTTTAATCATTATAATGGAAAAATATGGGTTTCGAACACTAGGTTTTATATTATCTAATACGAGTTCTCACTTTTTAGTCTGATTTTAAATCAAACCCAATTATTTCTTCCTAGTTTTACATTTTAGAAGTAGCCTTTCATGACATAGTGAAGTCTTTTAGATAAATCCTGGATGATTTTTTTATATTACTGAGGTTAACTCAAATTCTGAATGTTTGACAGAATAAAAGCAGAGGGATGTCCATTCCAGAGGCGACACTGCACTGACTAGACTGACAGGCATTGATAAAAAAGAGCTGTTCAGAAGTAAATTAGGGACACACTGAATGTTTTCACAAGGAGAATCATACCTTTCTCTTGTTGTGGTAGGTGATGTACACGATGGCCACTAGAAAGGCGATGATGACCAGGTGGAAGAAGAAGTGGGAATCTTCATCCTGAGTAGCGTAGATTGTCGTGTCCTTGATGTGTACGTCTATTTGTTCAGGGATTTCGGGCTGAGTTTTATAAACATCTTGGAAAAGGTCTTCTCCATCACCCTGGCTGTCCTGAGGTGCCGCAAATTCATCATCTTCATCAGCATCATCATCGTTCTCATCAACAAGATCGCTTGTGTCATCTCCAAAGTTCATCTCAGTTCCTGGAACATCACCTCTGTAATTCAGGGTTCTCTCGGTTTTATCTGTCGCAGGGCCGGTGGTGGTGGACGGCTTGCCTGCAGGTGCGCTCGTGGTCTTCTGTGCAGTGTTTTCTTCCTGTTTTGCTGTGGTTGTTTTCACTTCTGGGGCGACAGTTGAGAGAAGAGCAGGAGGAGAAGTCGTCAATTTGGTGGTGCTGATGTTGGCAGGAGCTTCTGTGACGATCGTCACCTTATCCGGTACTTCCACATTACTCTCATTCCTGCTGTTGGAAATGTTCTTGTTGGGTGTGACATCATTATGTTCTGTGCTGCCCTGCGTCATACCAGCTGTCAGGCAAAGAAAAAACACCATGAGCGTATGTCAAGTACAATCCAGTCCTGCATACTTTCAATTTATCATCTTCCTTTTTGCAAACAATTCATTGACATTTCATTGAAAATTTCATGAAAATGAAAAGCTCGGCAGTTCTTCCTGAACCCGGAGCACTCCCCCCCTCACCGGGGAGAGATCCGAGCTCGGTACTTGCCCGAACACAGAGCGCTCAACACAAACCCATGGTTGATTAATTAACTGCAAGAAGGCAATACATTAAATGGAGAAGACGGCAGTAGTGAGCGAGTTTTTCTTTACCTTGTTTTTGTGCTGTTTAGAATATTGCCTGTTGTTGGGTAAGAATAATATTTTATACATTTAAACTGTTCCTAGAAGGGTTCCTTTATTTTCCTCATTTTGTCCTGTGTCTATTCTTTAGCTATAGTCTTTAAAATTGTATTGATGCTTATTTGTAATTAAAATGATTTAATTATTAAATTTTATCAATATCAATATCAATATTCAATACCATTTTCAACACCACAGAAAATATTAAGGGTGTACAAATGTAAAAAAAAAAAGTATTCAGACGAAAATACAGAACTAAATACAATGCTAAAATGAAGTTACAGTATATTATTGCACATGGATTGACACTAAATAGTAACAATTTTACACACAAACGGCCAGCATATTACACAATTAAATTGTATGCGTGAGAGGAAACACACTGTGTTATATTCTTATAGTGTGCGAATTTGTGAGGGGAACACAATTCATTTTTGAAGAGATTTCTCGTGAATAACGTAATGCAAACTTGCAATTGCTATTCTTGGGTACGGTCCACACAGTTGCGGGTCAGCCCTGCGCTATGCGGTAAACTGGGTCTGTTTATGTCAACGGGCTTAAAAAGAGCTTCAGTGATCTTCATATTAGCCCCTGCTGGATGACAGACCACGTGAGTTACTGACACATCATTCTGCACATTTATATGTGAAGAGTCTGTTGCGTTTTAAGCTCGAGTCAATGCGGGTGATCTCTGACAATAAAGCAACATAAAGGTGATCACACGCAGTCTCACTGGAAAAGTAGCGCAGTAGAATGGAAAGACACTCAGCTTTTGATACAGTTGTTCCCCATAAACTGGTTCTAAAACTAAGTAACCTGGGCCTAGGCAGCATACTGATATTGAATTTTCTTAGTAAAAAGACCCCAGAACGTCAGAATGGGAGCTCTCGCATCATCTACTCTCATCTAGTCTCAGCCTTAGATGTCACGTCCGCAGACCGCTTGCTAAACGTCTGATTCATATGGCACACTTTACTGGAAACACTTTAACATCTGATTCTACAGGATTTCTGGGAGACACAACTGTTGCATTCTTTAACGATCTGCCCGGAAACAAAACAAAGTGGTCTGATCGAAAAAGAAAGCTGTCGTATTTAGATGGCTGGTGACAGTGACCAGCTAAATGTTTTGTTTCTTATTATTCCGAGGTTGTATCCAGTCCATACCCTGACCTGACGTTGGATCTGTCAGAAGGAGGCGGCGAACCTACACTCATTATAGCTAATGCTAATGCTAGTTACTACATTAATGATAATGCTAAACAGTATTTATGCTAATCTCTTTAACTATTTAACTTTGACTAATTAACTACTTCTTTTCTGTCTATGTCAGCAGTTTGATGTTATAGCTGCACTCAGTCATCTCAGTCATCTCCGGCTAAACAATCCTTTATTGTAGAATATTAGCCTTTTAACTACTACCTAGTTTATCATACACACAAACACAACTAATAATCCAGATCAACTCAAAACTCAGACCTACACGGCTTCAAACTTTAGTAAATTTAGTTCACGACTTTAAATCAAATAATTTTTATCAAACTACTGACTGCAGCTGTGACGCGTCAGAGGAGAAATGACCCTCCAAGTGAGTCTGAGTTCTCCTAAGGGTTTTTCTCCATATATATATATATATATATATATACACATTCATTAATGGAGTTTGGGTTCAGTGTTGGAGTGTCACTAGGAGACTGATGATATTAGATATTAGTTATTAAATGAGCTTTTATATTTCCCTGCTTGTCATTCTGTTTATTCTGCTGTAAAGCTGCTTTGAAACAGTGATACAGTGTTAAAGCGCTATACAAATAAACTTGAACTTGAACTTAAATGTTGGATTTTTAAAAGTTTTAAAAAATGCGAGGTTCATGGTATAGACATTTTAAAAGACGTCTAAAGGTTTTGCTTGAGGCACTTAATGGAGCCTAAAAAAAGATATTTTAACTAATCTAGCACTAGTGTAAATCCAGCTTTGTCAAGAGAGCCGTGTCCATGAAACAATCAGTGTTTAATAATATTACATGATTTGAAATCTTCGAAATAAAGTCTTCATATGTTTCATTCAGATTTTCTTTGTGTTTTCCTAACCGGTGCTCTAGGAAACTAAAGCATTATTGTTACTGTGTGTTACTGTGTTACTGTGTATGCACAACTTTACGTGTTTTATTAAAATACTTTCAAACTATATAATGCTGCAAATTAAAGTTTGAGGTGACAGTTTTATAGGGGTTTTACAGACTCACATTGGCATGTCTTGCCAATTGAGAAGGTGAGAAGGTGTTTGATTGTAATCATTTATGAAATACATGTAAAATAACAGTGTTTATCTGTAGAAGTTTAGTGCCGTTACTTTATTAAAGGTGTTTGATCACAATAATCCATAAAGTAACAGTATTGCACTGTAAAAAGAAATCGTAAAAATCAGTCAAATGACTGGCAGCAGCTGCCAAATAAAAACCATGAAATTTAAGTAAAATATCTAAATTTAAACAAGGAAAAATCTGTTTTTCTCTAAAACTTTTAATGAAAAGTTGTTGTTTTTTTGCACTTTATTTGAATTAAGATATTTTACTTTAATTTTACAGCTTTTGTTTGGCAGTCCTCCTCTACTCCCTCTTCACCAATGACTGCTTTCCAATTGATCACACAAACACCATTGTCAAGTTTGCTGATGATACCACCATATTAAAACCTGCTCTACACACATCTCCCAGCAGGTGAAGATTTATTTCTTCAGGAAGCTAAAACACGGTCACCTTCCTCAAAACCTGCTGACCATCTCCTACCGTTCAGCTATAGAGAGCCTGTTAACATACTCGTGCATGATGTGGTTCTCCATATAGGGCTTTTCTATTCTATTCTTTAATATTCTAGACTGATATTTTTCTGATGTCTGGACTGATATCAACAGGACTTTCTGTGTAAATTCTTTTAATTCTGCTAAAAGCTTTTGCTAAGTTCCGGGATAAATATAGTAGTACACTAGTATGTAGTTTATGTGCTCATTTGTGAGTAGTCAATTACTGATACAGTTCACGCAGGAAGCACAAGATTACTCTGATTATATATCACATAACTACAACACAATACTTTCACGTGTGTGTTATTTTAAGGAAGGACAAAGGTATTGTTTGTTCATCATAACACATGCTGAATCTCTCTCTCTCTCTCTCTCTCTCTCTCTCTCTCTGTGTATCTCTCTGTCTCTGTCTGTCTGTCTGTCTGTCTGTCTCTCTCTCTCTCTCTCTCTCTCTCTCTCTCTCTCTCTCTCTCTCTCTCTCTCTCTCTCTCTCTGTGTGTGTGTGTTAAACAGGTTGGATCAGGATCAATCGCGTCATATATTAATCAGTCTGTAACAGTAGAAACTCGATGATTTTAACTGCGTTTTAAATGCAGCAAAGAAATATAAAACTGCGGTAAAGACATGTACAATGTCATGCAAATATCGCACAATAAAGTGTATTTTATATTTCAAGGCTCATAGGCTTGTTTACAAACGAATGACAGTTTCAAAACTGACCACGTCACAGCACATGACTTCCGGGTTGTGAATGAATAAGCCTTCTGTTTGATATGTCCATCGATCATTTATTGCTAAACAATGACAAGGCATATAGATGAATAAACCGCGTTAGATTTTAGCACGTTTTGTGCTCGTTGAGGTAAATATTAATGACGACACAACTGACAGCACCGCAGTGTTAAAGAACTACTTTAAAGAGTAAAACATTCTCACTTACTTGTTATTGACACTGGACTACATCTCACTGAAAGAATTTGCAGCGACATGAACAACACAAATATTCCCATAATTGACAATCCTGAGACTGTTTCCCGCACCGCCGCCATCTTTACTGAACAGAGTTACTCATAGACATATAGACATATAGGCTGCGTCCGAAATCGCGTACTACCATACTATATAGTAGGCGAAAATCAGTACGCGAGGCGAGTAGTATGTCCGAATTCATAGTATTCAAAAAACAGTAGGCGAAAAGTACCCGGATGGTCTACTACTTCCGGCTAGATTTTGAAGTGTTCATTCGATGGACACTTTTCTATCCCATGAGCCCCGGGAGCTGAGTCAGCCAGCAGAGAAGAAGACGGAGGCTGCGTTATTTTAGAAAATGGCGGAAAGCGGCTATTTTTAAGTTCTAGTACCTCAGGAAAAACGTTGTGCTTGTGCTTTTGTTGCGCTTGTTTAACATCGTCCAAATAACTCGTTTATTAAACTTTTAAACAACGTAAATCGATGGGATATGTTTGTAAATTGGCTGTAAAATATGTTTAATTTTGAAGCGATTTAGCGTGCCTGTGGAAAACTGGAAACGGCAAGATTGTTGGAAAACATCGCAGGTATCAGCGCAGTGTGGCGGGCTCTTTAAATGTTCGGGCTGCTGTGAGGAATGTATGTCACGTGATGCATAAAATGGTGGACGTAGTACGTCCGAATTTCATAGCATTCATACTATATAGAACGTACTGGTTTGACGGTTGATAAGTAGGCTCTACTTCTAATTCAGTACGTACTGTCACAGTACGCGATTTCGGACGCAGCCATAGATATATAATAACTAAACGCGTCATTGGCCGCTGCGATACGTCACCGCGCCGCCATATTGTCTCGGTCATGAGTCCCCTTGAATCAAGTGCAACTAAACGATAGAGCTGCGATTTATCAAGATTAAAAACAAACCGTTTCTATTTATCAACTGATATCAGTGATTTATGACCTAGAGAAAAATATTGATTTAATAAGGAATCAGGAGAGCTGCACACTTGTCATGTATATTTTGGGCTTTTTAACTTTTTGGTTAAGAATTGTGGAGGCATCACTAATATAATATAATTAATTTCACAATAAATAAATAAAGGAAACGAGGAAAATGCTTTTCTGTCATTACTCTTGTGTTTGTTTTCTGGGCTTCAGGTCAGAACATACCTTGTTCTCTTTGAAATACTGAGAAAAATAGTAATGGGCATCTTAAGTAATAATTTAATATATTTGAGAAAACAAGCAGACAAATAAAAATACAATCACAGTGACTCATTTCTGTATTTGTTTCACAGAATTAAAACGTTATTTACAGATATATACTTTAAAAACAGACAATTACTGATGGATCCTATGGTACAACAACAGTGCATTAAATATATTTGTAATATAGTATAAATATGAAATAGCAAATAATTTTTTCAGTAGTATAACTATATGAATAACTACAGACAACAGTCAAAAAAGTAAATCATAAATAAATCAATTGCAGAACAACAATAACAATAAAATATATACTGTGAATAGTGCCATAATATAATATCATAATAGATTGATAATAGTAATATGTATATTGCATATATGTATAATAATAATAATAACACATTAGAACTAGTAGGTTGGCATACTCGATTTTGAGAGTAAAACTGCAGTATAAACGAATTATCTCAGTTACTCGCAATTTATTGTATAATAGAAAATATGACAAAAGCTGAAACTTATTTAAATTTCTGAAAGAATTTAAAAACTTTCTGAAGTCTGGACTCACAGCTATTAATAGACTCCTACTGCCATAGTGTCAACAAAATGTTTTAATGTCCAAATACAAACAAAAATAACTTTTTAGTCTTACGTGTGAAAGGAAATTTCTCCAAAACTGTGTTATATTGTGCGGCGGCTTGTACAGCCTCAAGCAGCACATGAAACAGGCATTTTTCTCAAGTCCAGTAATGAGAGTTATGGACACGTTGACCTTACTAAGATGGCGGCGGCGTTGACGTGCGATCCAGAGGCCAATGTCGCGTCTAGGTGTTATATACATGTCTATGGAGTTACTGACGTCTTCATTTTCTTCTTGGTATTTTATTTGGTGGTTGGCATACAGAGTACAGCAGCATCACTGCCACCTACTGGTTAGGAGTGTGGATCAGGTTCTTTTAACGTCAGATGTTTTGAAATTCTTTTACTAATTTTTACATTAAATTTTAGAACAATAAATGTCACACCTAATTTACCATCTATGTTTTTAAGGCATCTCATCCTTATTTTTGTTATTTATATATTATATATTTTTATATATTAACCACAGGGGAATTGTTGACCATGGAACTGTTGGGTTTACTGGAGCTTCACCTATTTCTATTTCTTTAACCACTTTAACCATTTTTCTCTTTTTCTTCTCTCAACATGACTTAAAAGCTGTCCTTGCTGGATGTTCTTGATTATGTCCTTTTATATTAACCCAGTAACTCAATAAAAGTTCTAAAGGCATTTCTCACATTTCGACTTGTAATGCAGCAGTTGGTGTGGTTCTTCTAGCCCCTGTACATAATCTTAATGCCTTTAGTTTAGTTCTTTTAACACACTATTGGAAGCAGACTGATATACTATACTTCTGTAATCAAAAACAGATTGTATCAGTCCTGTATGTATACTCTTCAGGGCCAGTCTCTCAGCCACCCAATCTTTTCCTACTAAACATCTTATTACATTTTTTTAATCTGTTCTTCATCAAACCATATTCTTAAACATTTTTAAACACGTGACTCTTTCTATTTCTTGACCATCTAATTTTATTTTTAACTCTCCATTAATCTTAAAGAACAAATTTTAGTTTAAAATTTAAAACCCCACTTCAACTCCACATCTGTGTTTGCACATTTCAATGTATGGGTCACTTAAATAAGTCACTTAAAAAAAAAAATTGCTGTTTTATTGCTGTTGTCAGCTCCTCGCCCTTAAAACATTGGTCATTAAGTGACAGATGATGAAAATCAGTAAGCAGGACTATTTTTACATACTGTCTCAAGGTAATTCATGTTAACTTTTGATAAGAGAGATGATCATTTACTTGCGTATAGTTGCTGCAGTGTTGAGTCAGCAGGTGCGCTCTATCTACACACACACTATAAAGTGCAAAACATTTTAAAACAAAACCATTTAATGTCTAAATTAAAATACTAAAATAACATAATTTGGAAGCCGATACTATCTTCACAAGCAGCTCATTATGACTTGGAATATAAGAGCGCGTTACACAGCCTTGTGCGAAATGTGCTGCGTTTCAAACATCTCAGTAGTCAGACATAGTGTGAAGGGCTTCACAGGGATCTATTGTTTTTAATCCCGAGTGTCATTGCGTCTCACATTTGCGTCGCTTTATCGCACCCAGTGTAAAAAGCCCTTAACAGTGAATAGCTAAGTCTTGAAGCATTATGTTAACATCGTGTAGGCATTACGATAAAACATACTAGACATCCTTGGAACACCATTAGTGCTGAAGTTTTATTGGATGCATTGAATAGTGGCTGCCTGTGTCACAACTGAATCAAATGCTGTGGCACGTGAAGATTCGTGGCTCTGATGTAGATGGAGAAGCACTTGATCCAAAGTAACTGCAAGACAAAAAACAAAACACAGGTTTCTCAATAACATGATTTGACATGATTATTTGAGTAATATTTCTCTGTGTCTGTGCAGTGTAATGGCTTTGCATTCTCTGTGCTTTCTCTGATCCTCATTCTAGATCTTCCGCTTTATGACAAACTTGCTCTTCAGTTTCTGCCACATGTTAGGTGCTTTCCTCACTGGAGCTGACTTGGTACCAACAGCAGTATTAATAACTGTGAAGAAAAATGAAAAGAAAAATGTTATTTTTCAGCCGTCTCACACAGTATGTTACAGTACCTGACTCCTGAGCAATATTCCTTACCTTGCTGCAGCTCTACTCCTCGAAACCACTCATCTTCTAAGACCTGCTGTAAAGACGGTGTCTGGACGGGAAACAGCGGTTTCTTCTGTAAGCAGCGTGTCAATAAATCGCAGCATTCTGTACGAGTCAAAACAAGACAGACAGTTAGATACCGTTTAGTTTTGGCCTGTCATCTTCTTCTTATTATTAACACTACTACTGTTCTCTCACCTTTGGATAAAGTGGGATGAAACATCAGATGATCACACTGAAAGCCTTCCGAAGTGACAAAGGCTGCATGTCCGTTGACCATTCTGTACAGTACATCGGCCAGATTCCTGACCATTACTTTCTCAGCTACATATCTGCACCACTTTGACTTCTCCGTTGGGTAGGCTTTCCCTGTTGAAACAAGCAGGACATTTCGAAACATTTCAGACATCAGGCATGTGGATGTGCAAAGAGTTAAAAGCAAGATTCGCACACTCACCTGTATACTGGCTCATGTCAATGTCCGTGCCGACGAAATACCCGACACCAAGGTCTATAAGTTTTAGCTGCAGCGTCTCTGTGTTGACCAAAATGTTGTGCATACTGATGTCATTATGGTAGACACCCCGCTCGAGACAGTCCTTCGCTCCGTGCAGAGCTTGTATCATTAGGTCGCGTGCCACCTTTTCACTCAGACGGCCTCCATTGTGGTTGACGTGTGCGTGCAAAGACACGCAGGGATGCGGATATTCCAAAATCAGGATCCATTTCTTCGGCTCATCAAACCACTGATACATCTGCACAACATGCTGGCTCCTCGGTGCCTTTGACATCAACACATTGAGGGCCACTTCGCTCACGAGAGCTTCAGAATACCCCGGCTAGAAAAAAAAGCATTTGACACAGGGTTAGCTGACTGACTTATGGGTCTTTATGCCATGAATGAGTTGAAAATACAATGACAATTTATTTTCTATATATCTTTTCTGTTTCTATATATAAAAATTATGGCAACACTTTACAATACGGTTGTATTAGTTAACATTTTATAGAATTTCTTAATCTTTGTTAATGTTAGATAATGTCAATGTAGTTATTCATGTTAGTTCATGGTGCATTAACTCATCTTAATAGATACAACTTTTGATAAAAAAAGTACTAGTAAATGCTAAAATTAAGATTGTTAAATGTTTAATAAGTATTGTTGATTGATAGTTTATGTTAGCTAATGAATTAACTAATTGTTAACTAATACAACCTTATTGTAAAGTCTTACCAAAATTATTCAATATCATGTGTTTTTTAACAAACATCTAAAATCTAGATGTTGATTTTGCATTTTACAGTTACTCAGATATATAAAACTTGTCTACTTACAATGTTTATAAACGTGTCGATGGGCCGTTTGGTAACTTCTTTAATGGCGACCTGGAAAGAGACAACATGGTTAGGCATAGGTACATTGATTAAATCAAAACGTCTCATAATATAAACTTATGCTTGTGTGTATGACCGCAGCAAAAACATTTCTCAAAATATTTTTATATTAAAATGATCCAGTTTGATTACAATGCTCTAATTACACACTAACTAACTAACTAAATAATAACAATAGAATTCAAATTCAAAATAATTGTGAGCAGATGAAATTCATGTAGAAAATATCAGCAGAACTATGGACAGAACTGAAACGTACCTTCTGGCGATCAGATTTGCGAGTCCCCTCGTACACTCTGCTGAATAATCCAGAGCCCAGATAATATTTCTTCTTGTAGAGAGAAGTGAATTTACCTGAAGAAACACACAAAAGTAACATGTTTATATATTAGAAGCTGTTTTTCTGATTGTCTTGCATGAACTAATACAATTATAATACACTAATGCAAATGTAAAATAATGAAAGTAGACTCACCAGCTGGCTTGGGATCAGCTAAATACGTGTCAGGGCTTTGTCCCAGATGAGACGGGCCTGGGACAGGTGGAACCTCGGATGCGGCCGGCTCCTGTGCGGCCGGCTTCGTCTCTAAAGTGGATGGGCCTATGACAACTCCTGAATCAAATTCAGCCTGATTTGATTCAGATGACTCAGGCCCGGCCATCTGGATTTCAGGCACAAGATTAGGTGGTCCCAAGACTGGTTTTAACTCTGCCTGGCCATCAGATAGAGCACCTGGATCTTTGACATCCGTTGGCTCAGAGCCGGATGGACCGGGCTGGGCATCAGCTGGATGTTGGTCCATCAGCAGCTGCACTTTGTTCCCTCGGCGGGCGACCTGAAAGGTACGTCTTACTGCCCGCCACGATCTTTGGAAGAATGAACAGATGCCTTTCTTCTTCCTCATTTTTGCTTGTTCATCTAAAAGAGAGAGACTTTATTATAATTAAGTCATGACAATAAAACTTTACATTAAAACTTTACATCTTGGCAAAAACATGCCACTTAAAAACTGTTTTTATTTATTTTTCATATGTAGGTCAATATATTTATTATAATCACTTTAGATTATAAAGTTGATAAAGTTTAGATCAGGTGTTTTTTAAACTTTATAAACACAAGTAAGTATTCAGCCACAAATATGATCAATCTTTTGTGTGGACCACTTTTCTACATTAAAATCTAAATACATGACACATGTATAAATTATATATCTATATATTTGTATGTATACAGCAACAAACTGTGTTTACTAGATAATTAGCAATTGAATATTATATTATATAGAGGACATTGTTTTTAAAACGCCAATAATTGTCTACACATAGAGAAACGTTGCATGAATAACCCTGAAGAAAAACTCATTCAATTCAAATCTGTTTGTACCGCAGCAACTTTAACGATAAATCTTGTGTTGTTTTTTATACGAAGTTTATTTAAATAAGGAGTTTCTGGGTTTCCAGCTCGGAGTCCTTCCTTCGGATAACACGCCAAACACGCTTTGTTATTATATCTGATTACATATTCATGCGAACTCGTTCAATTGGCGTTATAAACAATACTGAGCCTTTAATGAGATGAAACGAGGCACATCAAGACAATCTACTCTACAAAGTGTTTATGAAGCGATGGATTAGTTTGAAACGCGTTGATTGTTTTGATATATTCTGTGATTAGTTTCACGTACCTGACGTGATGTTGAGCGCAGTCTCGTTTACACACTGCTGGAGTTCTGAACTCTTCATCATCATTTTAAACTCGTGTAGACAAACACTTGATCAGATGTTCACTCACAACTCAAGCAGAATCCTGACTTTATGTTGTTCTGTCGCTTTTGACGTCATCGCCCTCTATGACACAATCATGTTTAGAATGTTGAGCAGTCAGATATAGAACACTATACTGTGACGAGTCTCTCGCCAGTGGGTGTGGCCTGGAGACTCATCAAGGGAACACTTTCCACCTGTTCTGCCCTATAAAGCTTTGTTTGGCGTGGGTTGTTGCTTGCTTGGCCGTCCGGTTGGATGGAACGCGGTGTAGGCTACACGGCGTGAGCAAGAGCGAGGAACAGAGAGTTATATGGTTAAAACTTCCACATTAAAAGAATACGGACATTTAATAGATGATCTTGGATTTAAAGCATGTTTATCAACTGGAGGTCGGAAACGCGGGTAAGCACAGCTGTGTTGTGAATGGACCAGAGTGCGGAGATTCTGATATAATAAATAGTGATGATAGTATGGAAACAAGTCAAGGAAGCGAAAGAATGAGGGAGAAAAGAGAAAATCATTTTGAAGAGGTTAGAGCAAAAAAAAAAAAACAGGCGTAATCGCAGTTTTGAAAGAGGAGTGGAAGAGAATGATCAAGAAGGTTTGATATTTAAAATGGTATTGAGATTTGGCGAGGAGAAGGGAATTTCATCACTGAGTCCAGTGAAATTAACAACTATTTTGCGAAAACAGATTGGCGATGTACATATGGCAAAGGTTTTGAGAGATGGAAATCTACTGATAGTTTGTAGAAATGAAGAACAGAGGGAGAGGGCTGGCAGAATGAAGGACATGGGACCATTCAAGGTAATAAGTACAAGTCGTGTTGAAAGGGAAAATAAGTGGAGTGAAGGAGTGATTTGGGGAGTACCAGTAGGAGTATCAATGGAGGAAATTAAATCAAACCTAAAAGGAGGAATTCTGAAAGGTGCTCGGCTGATACAAATAACTCGTGAGGGAGTGAGAAAAGACAGTGAGTATGTTATACTTGACTTTGAGGAGGAATCGCTGAGAATATATTCCTAAACCAACTGTGTGTTACAATTGCCAAAATTTTGACATATAGCCAAGGTATGTAAAGGCAGAAGGAGATGTGCCAGGTGTGGAGAAGATCATGAATATGGGCAATGTAATCATGAACAGCTAAAATGTTGTAACTGTGGAGGAAATCACAGTGTGGCTTATGGGGGATGTGAAGTGATGAAAAAGGAAAGGGAAATACAGCAGATAAGAACACAGAATAAGATCACATATGCAGAAGCTGTGATGAGGATGAATCCAAGAGAAGGAAGAAACAGAGCAGACAAAAAAAAGTATTGGTTGACTTAAAGAAACTAGTTATTTTCATTGCAGGGGTAGTTAATGCCACAATGGAGATTAAATCAAAGACAGAAAGAATACAAATAATTGTGAAGGCAGCAGTACATCATTTAAATCAGGGGTGTCAAACATACGGCCCGCGGGATGATTTGAACAATAATATTAAATATTAAATCTTTTTTTATTATCATTATTATTAGTAGTAGTAGTATTAAATAAAGTCTATGTCCGGGTATTCGCTGCAATATTGTGTTTGGTTTTATTCTTTTTTTATTTTATTTTATCATTGATCATTTAATTGCTCTTCTATTGCGCTTCTGCCGGAACCTCTAACACGCATGCGCATTCTAAAGCGGCGCCAAAATCAAATTTCGAACACGTCGGCTAATTGAAGATGTGTGGCATCACTCACAATTATAAAAATGTCCAAAAAAAGAAAAATTGATCTGGAAGGGCGGATGTTTCAGGAGAAATGGAAAGAGAAGTAATTCTTCTGTGAGGTCAACGGCAAGCCGGTATGTTTAATCTGCTCACAAGCCGTGGCTGTAATTTGGTGCACTATGATTTAAAAAAAAAGAAAAAGGAGATTCGGCCCGCACATGGTCACATTTCTTCTCATCCGGCCCTCACCCTAAAATGAGTTTGACACCCCTGATTTAAATATCAGTGGGCTGACATGGGAGGAAGTAAGAAATGACCTCAATGCTCAGGCAAGCCAGGAACACTCTAAAAACAGATGTGTTAAAAATAACACAAGATGTGTCTAGTTAGGGACAACACACAGACGTGTTGTCCCTAACTAGACACATCTTTGTGTTAATTTAAAAACAACACATTTTGTGTTACTTTTAACTCAACTTGTGTTACTTTCAACTCAACATGTGTTGTCCCTTTTATGTATTTAACACAAAATGACACATTATGTGTTAAACAACATAACACAAAAAATGTGTTAAAAAATAACACATCCTTTTTTAGAGTGAACAAGTATGGGTTGGATAATATTAATAATGGTCCTCTGGATGCAATGGAATGCTAGAAGTTTGTTGGCCAGTGGACAAGAATTTAAAAAATATATAGAAGAGTTATCCAGCAAACCCAGTGTTATTTGTGTTCAAGAGACATGGTTGAGACCAAATTTGGATTTTAGACTAGATGGATATGATTGTGTTAGGTGTGATAGGAGGAAAGAAGTGGGGGGGGGGGTGCGTGATTTTTGTTAGAGAATATATTACATTTAGAGAAATAGGAGCAGGAAATGAGCATGAATACATAGTCATAGAGATCTGTCACGCCGTCAGCATCAGATTCAATCCCGCACTGCACCCGATCTGCATCCCCAGACTTTTAAGAACTCCATTTCCCATCACGCATTGCACCTCACCAGCCGCCATCTTGTCATTACCCGCACCTGTCACCTCTCATTAAGGACTCTTTATAAGCCATGTTTTGTGTGCTGCGTGTTGTCCGGTATTGTTGTTTTTGCCTGTTTGTAACCGATGGGGCGTTTATGTGGATTTTTGCCTGTTTACGCTGAGACCTGTTTTTGGCTACTTACTTGTTTGGATTATTACCTGCTTTTGGATACCTTTTTGTTGGATTTTACCACTACCCAGTTTTGGATGATCTTTCTGTTTTGTGACACTATCAGTAAATCTGACTTTTTATACTTCACCCTTCTGACTCTGTCTCTTCCTGAACCCGTAACAAGATCCTGATGAAGGAAGGAGAGCTCATTATTATTATTAATGATTATAATCCTTGTAGGAGATTAGATCTTAATAGGTTAATGCAAATAGAAGGAATAGATGGAAATAGGAGAGTGATGTGGGGATTTTAATGCACATAATACTTTATGGGGAGGAACAAAAACAGATGTAAACGGGGGAGTGATTGAACAACTATTCGAAGAAAAAGACTTTTGGTTTGTTTAAATGATGGGAGAAGGACCAGACTGGATGTACATACAGGAAATATGTCGGTATTGGATTTGGTGTCAAATAATTTAGCAGGGATATGTGAGTGGGGGGTAACTTATGAAACAACAATAGGGAGTGATCATTATCCAGAAAAAAAGGAAAAGAATGGGGAAGTGGATATTTGATCGTGCTAAATGGGAAATGTTTAGTTTTATATGTGAGAGTGAAATAGACAATATAGATTTAAATGAAGATATTGAGGAGATTGATAAAAATGGGAAAAGTATTGCTTGAAGCTGCTAATGAATCAATTCCTAAAAGTAGTGGAAAAATGAGGAGGAAGGTGGTCCCTTGGTGGACAGATGAATGTAGTGCAATAATTAAAGAAAGAAATAAAGCTTTAAGAATTTTAAGAAGAACTCATAATTATCAAAACTTAATTCAGTATAAGCAAATGCAAGCAAAGGTTAGGAAAACTATACGGAATGCAAAAAGACAAAGCTGGCAGACAGTTTTGTAATAAAACTGGTAGATCAACACCTGTGGGAGAGGTATGGGACATGATTAAAAGCATGAAAGGAATCAGAAGAGAATGGAAATATCCTATTATGAAGGTGGGGGAAAAGGTAGCAGCATCTGATAAGGAAATGGCAGAAATGATAGCAAAGGCTCTCATTGAAATCCATAGCTCAAATAATTTAACTGAGGAGGGAAAGAGAGGAAGGGAATTAACAAAATCAGTTTACCCTGGAAGGATTGAGAGGCGGAAGGAAGCTGACAACACAATGGATGTTCCATTCACTATGGAAGAAGTGAAGAGGGCAATAGCAAGAGCTGGAATGACATCTCCTGGGAAGGATGAAATCTGTATCGGCATCTATAAAATTGTTAGGTTTTTATAATAAAGTTTGGGGAAAAGGAAAGTTACCTATTGGATGGAAAGAGGCAGTCATTATTCCTATTACGAAACCAGGAAAGGATCCGTCAAATCCAAAGAATTATCGACCAATAGCATTGACTTTGAATATGGGAAAGATAATGGAAAGAATGATTACGGCGAGAATAGCATTTTATTTGGAAAGTAGAGGAATTCTGTCACCTCATCAGAGTGGTTTAAGGAAAGGAAGGGGAACTATGGATCCCATTATACGTTTAGAAACGGATGTTATGAAATCTCAGGTTAGTAAAGAATCAGTCATGGCAGGTTTTTTTTTATGTCGAAAAAGCATATGACATGGTTTGGTAATGATCAAACTTGATATGATAGGAATAACGGGTAGAACTTATAATTGGATTAAAGATTTTTTATTTGATAGATTTATTCAAATCCGAATTGGGAAAGCTTTATCTGGAAGATATATGGTGGAGAATGGTACCCCCCAGGGTAGCATCATTAGTCCAATACTCTTTTCAATCATGATAAATGATGTATTTTCTCAAGTTCAAGGAGACATTGGGTGATCACTGTTTGCTGATGATGGGGCATTACAGGGAACAGGGAAAGAATACAAATCATATTACAGGAAAAATACAAGAGGCAATTGAAGTAGTAAAAAATGGTCATATTCATGGGGATTTAGGTTTTCAGTAGATAAAACAAAAACAATCATGTTTATAAAGATAAAGATGTATGGACAAACTACTGAACAAGTTAAAGTTTTTAAGTTTCTGGGTGTGTGGTGTGATGCTAAATTATCATGGAATAAACATATTCAAAAAACAGACACTAAATGTAAAAAGATTTTAAATGTGATGAGATGTCTAAGAGGATCAGAATGGGGAGCGAGTAGAGCTGCAATGAAAAATATCTATATAGCATTGATTAGATCAGTTTTAGATTATGGAAGTATTGTTTATGAGTCAGCAGCAAAAACTTTATTGAAGAGGCTGGATGTGATACAAGCTCAAGCTTTGAGACTTTGTTGTGGTGCTTTTAAAACAACTCCTGTATCTGCTCTTCAGGTTGAAGTGGGTGAAATGCTGTTACAAATCAGATGAAAGCAGTTAATGATGAACTACTGGGTAAATCTTCAAAGTCATTCAGAAGACCGCCATCCAACAGTAAAGGTACTCCATCCGTGCTTGGAAAAGGAAAGGTCTAAACAGAAGTGTTTTGCATGGAATAGTGACAAAGAAGCAAGAGAAATGATTTTAACTCAGAAAAGATACATTTCTACAGTACCGTTATCAATAACTCCTGGATGTTTCCTGCAGTATTATTGGATTTTTATATGTTAGAATTAATGAAGGTTTTTAAAGACCTTCATTAACCTTGCAGTTATTGTTGAAGATAGATTACAAACGGTGTATCAAGCATTTCCTCCAGTATATACTGATGGATCTAAAGATCGTAACACAGGGAGAACAGGTTTTGCTTTTAGTATTCCATCTTTAAATATTTTTATTAATAGAAGATCATCAGATCATTTATCAGTATACACTGTAGAGATGATGGCAATAGCAACAACACTACAGTGGATAGAAGAGACTCAAATTAAAAAGATTATACTTTGTACAGATTCATGTTAGGCATTACAGTCATTGCAAGCATTCACATCTCACAGTAGACAGGATATAGTAAATGATATATATGAAAGTCTGTATAGATTTAAGAATATGAACATTATGATAATATTTATGTGAATACCAGCTCATAGGGGGATAAAGGGTAATGAAAAGGTTGATGGATTAGCAAAACAGGCTTTGGAAAAAGAAGACATCATGAATATCTCACATAGTAAATATGAAGCAAAAGCAGTAATTAAAGCATATACCATTAAGGAATGGCAACAAAAATGGGATTCAGGAAATACAGGACGTCAGCTTTATGAAGTACAACAAGAAGTAGGAGTAGTGAGGATAATTAAAAGAAGCACTAGAGAGGAAAATATTCTAACAAGATTAAGGGTGGAACATACTATGCTAAATAAAGCCTTAAAATTAATAAATAAACATCCAACAGGAGTATGTGAGCACTGTGGAATAGAAGAAACAGTAGAGCATGTTATTTGTGTCTGTCAAAAGTATGCCAAAGAAAGAGAAGCAATGAAGAATGAACTGGGAGTGGATGATCTAAAGCTTTAAAATATATTTAGTTATGGATTAGAGAGTTTATTTCTTTACCTCAAGAGAACAGAGTTGATTAAGAGAATTTAGAGGGGGGGGTTTTCGATTATGAAATGGGTAAACTCTGGTCCACACTCCAATACAGTAGGTGGCGATAATGCACCTTAACATTGGTGCCACCGCCATAAAAAGATAAAAATTTCTGGGGGATATAATGGTTGGTTTGGTTCTTTTTGGTTGCTTCATGGCAGTTCAGTAAGTATTGGCTACTATTTATCTATTTGAGGGGAGGTTTATTGTTGGATATGCTTTTCCCTGGTTAGGTTTAGCGGGGTATCCTTAACGAGATACTCCGATCTTTTTTTATTTTAGTTTGTTTTGTTTGTACGGTGAAAGCAGTTAGAGCAGTTGTCTCGGGAACACGTCCGCATTTTTGTAATGGATTTGATTTGTAATGCTGTTGCAAACGCTGGTTTACAGTGTATAAAAACCCTAAATGAAATTTAGACATTTTTGAAATTTGGATAGAGGGAATTGTTTGTCCAATTTCTACCCCTCAAATATTTTTGTAAATTAAGTAGCCTAACCTTGTTTGTCTTTCACAATGGCCTCAAAAGTTGAGGAATTTATTAGTGCTCCGTCTGAAGGTTTGTTGAATGATTTAACTAAGGATCAATTGGTAGAACTTGCAGGTCACTATAAAATCCACTTGGTAAGCCAAGATAAACGTTTAAAAGACAATATTAAACCCCTGGTAAAAACTGAATTAATTGAACGTGGGATTTTAGAATCTCAATCTCCAGAAATTGCGTCAGATTTTGTTAATGCGGCAATTTATTTGTCTCATCTAACATTTGAGCAACAAAAACAATTGCTGTTAATTCAAAGTGAGATGAAAGAGAAAATATTAGAAGTGCAAAATCGTGTTGAGATGTCTAAAGTTCAATTACAGCAACAACAACTTGATCTTGAACGTTATCGTTTAGAACTAATAAGAGATGGTAAACTATCTTTAACTGGAGGTGTAGAATGTGACTTAGCTTCGTGTAAAACTGATGTAGTGACTAACCGTGCGTTCACACCGCCGGCGGCGAGAGCGTCAAACTGACCGGAAGACATTCATTTTCAATGTGTTTAATGGGCGGCGAAAAGCAGCGAGGAACGGCGCGTCTTGGCCGGCGAGGGCAAGTTGACAAGCCAACTTATGGTGTATTACCGCCACCAACTGGACTGGAGTGTGAAGCATCGACGGGAAATAAGACGAGACAAAAACAATTCCTTTAAATTCTTCTTTCCAATTTTGTTATTTCCTCTCCTGGGACAGCCACCTTACCGTGGTGGAGGGGTTTGAGTGCCTGAATGATCCTAGGAGCTACGTTGTCGGGGGCTATATGCCCCTGGTAGGGTCTCCCAAGACAAACAGGTCCTAGGTGACAAGCCAGACAAAGAGCGGTCCACCCTACCCCTTATGAGAAAAACCACCAAGAAAGTCGTGACGTCGCCCGGTATGGCGCAGCCGGGGCCTCACCCTGGAGCCAGGCCTGGGGTTGGCAAGTAGGGCTCGCTGCAGCCTGCGGTGGACATCAAACTCCTCCCACATCAAACTCCTCCCACATCCAGATGTGACGTCATAGGTCACGCCCACATCAAATACGTAATCTCTACTGTCCCGCCCCAGAAACCCGGTTAAATGTGCGCATGTGCAAAGTTGCATATATACATGTCTATGGTCGGCAGTATGGGATTCAGATATTTCCTACCTTAAAACCACTTTTGCACTTTAATTTAGAATTATTTGAAGCATTTAGTAACATATAAACATTAGTGTTATTAAAGATTTATTAACATTAAGTTAACATTAAGTTTTTTCCAATTAAAAGAGCACAAAGCTTAACTTCCAGGTCTTCGGAAATATCATAAATCCTAAACGTCTGTAACGCAGTAGAGATAACGTTTTATTTTGTTTTACTAATACACACTTTCTTGTTTGTAAAATGATATCTAGACTAAATTAAATCTAGCCCAACTCCACTTTGGTGAAGAATATCTAATATCATGATGCTTATGTCGCCATAACTGTAGGATGCTTGAATTGTTTTATTAAAGTTATAAAATCGTCACTAAAACTTTAATACCATATCTTATTCATTTATGTAACGCTATAGTTTCCTTTTTATTAGGATGATCGATCCTACCCTACCCCAAAATGATTAAAATGTAAGTTAACAGTCTTTGTATCGTAAAATTCACAAATAACATTCTCTTTAATTTATAGTATTTGATAAAATTTTCTAAACATGTTATTAAAGCCTAAACATTTAAATAATAGGCTTGACAGCTCTCTATATGCAAAAGACACATAATGTACTAGAGAAATAGTTTGTTTCGATAGATTAGTAACATGGCATTGACCTTCTGTTGGTTTATCACCACAACTTCATATGAAATGTATCCAGGTCTTCCAGATACCTAAAGATGAGTAAAAAGGCGTGCTTTGAAGGGAAAGTCTGTATTTATTGCTTTACAAAATAATGAACTCAAACAAAAATGAAAAACAAAACAAATTAATCTTTAATCATGGCATGGACCTTCAGGCCTTGTTTCTCATTACAATTGGACATGAACGTGTCCAGATCCTCTGCATATTCAAAAACAAAGAGAAAAACATCTCTGGCTTCTGCACTGCCTTGCAGGTAGGCTTCGAAGACATTCTGCTGGTCTTCGTCATCCAGCTGCAAAAAGGCAGGCTCTGTCACCTCCCCACGGAATAGTGAATGGTGCATTTGTACCCAGGACCACGCTGGACTGATGTCCTGTACAAATCGCCACTTAATGTTCTTTTCACACACCTGTTAAAAAACAGAGAATAAGTTTGTGTTTGTCAGGAGTAATGTTGAGTAATGTCCACTTCAAACAGATGCCACTTTGCAACATTTTTGTGAAGGCACGATTGCCTTGGTTTGGCACAAGGACAATGCCAGGAAATGGTTTTGGCATCATATGCAA
Source organism: Beaufortia kweichowensis (assembly GCA_019155185.1). Lineage (NCBI taxonomy): Eukaryota > Metazoa > Chordata > Actinopteri > Cypriniformes > Gastromyzontidae > Beaufortia > Beaufortia kweichowensis. The sequence continues at coordinate 526,879 of CM032812.1, read as the reverse complement.
CCATGACTCGACCAAGCCTGCTGTAGTAGGAAATTGTGGGCTCAAACACAGAAATATATTTTTTGTGACTGGGCCCACAGACAGTCACTAAGCAGGAAAGAGGAACTCCTGCATCAATTGCCTTCTTCTGTCGAGAAAAACATCGCTCCTTCTTGTCCTCTCCAAACCACCTATCATCAACCATGATCTGTAAAACTTGCTCAGTCAGTAATGGAATGTCCCTTTCGGCTGGTGGGCAGTATGCAAGTGATTGAAGATGATGGCACTCATAGGAACGGATGTTTGATCTTTCTGAGAATTCTTTGTTAATTCTGCAGATGTCAAGTTCACATGTTGTTCTTTGATGTGAGCCCCATGTCTTTCTGATGATGTGAATTGGAGTGCTGGGTGCTGAAAATGATTTGGCTATTGCATAGACACCATTTTCATAATCCACACACTGTGAGCGAAGGTGGTTTGAAGCAGTAATGTCTGTCTTTATTGGTGTGTGTTGCCTCAGAATATGCAACCTAACATTTCTCCTGTTAAGTGACAGTGCACAATGAGGACACACAACTGTCTCTCTTTTCTTCTGAATTTTTGGGGGAGGGGTGGTGCAAAAGAGCCAAGATCAGTGGAAAGGGGGGTAGAGACTGGACACTTGGTTGCAAAAGTAGATGTTGGAGGGGGTGTTGGGCAAACAGCTAGAGAAGGGCCTGGAGATTGCGGAGATGCCGATTCTTTATTGGAGCATTTGGAAACATGGTGTATGAATTGATCCTTGCGTATTACAGTCTGGCTGCAATAGAGACAGTGAAAATGGGCTGCGGTCCTGCACAGTTTACTGCATTTTAAGATAAAGAAACCTGTAAAAGTGTAGCAACAAAGTTAACAACAATACACATTTTACAAGACACACAAAAACATAACTAAATGAAACAACAACATTATCATCACATCATTAGCATCACTTCAGATACAAGGACATTTTTTCAATGCTACATTTAAACATATTTATGATTTAAAATTTCAGAAATCCATCAATATTTAGAGAAATGCCAACACCATACCTTTATGCTCCACTGCATGACGTATATGATTATCCAAGTGTATTGTAAATGAAATGTTTTCATTACATGTGAATGTACAGCAGGGACATTCAAACTGCCCATCTCTGCAAAACCGTTCTGCACATGGCTTGGACACTAAATGCGTAGGATGCTGAAAAACATCGGCATGACATATATGTTAAAAAGAAGGATTCAAAAATATTGAACATTCTCACGTTCTTTCAAACTTAAAAAAATCCTGAATGTAATTATTTTTAATGGTTATAATGTCGTATGGCTAACATTATTAGAGGAAACACAGCTACTCATTAACAAGTCTGTGTGAAGTTAGAAAATCCATACTAGGCATAAAGACGAACACGTTTTGAAAGGTGTCAACCGAATCTTATTAACTTTACTATGACACAAAACAAAACATTTCAATCTAGCCAAGCTATCCTTAAGTTGTTGAGTGCATTTCAGACGAAACATTGGCTCGACAGTCAACGGTATGCTAAGTTAACGTGATTATCATAAACTTTAACTAATAACTTAACATTAACAGCGAAAGATTACGTGTGCCACGGTACACGATGCAAATGCCATTTCTATCAAAACATAAAATATATTTAAAATAAACATTTAGAAATTACACGAATCAAATATTTTTTGCTTAACTTACCGACATGGCTTCACTTCTCTTCAACAAGTGACAAGAACACTAATATGCATTATCGCCACCTACTGCATTGGCGTCAACATTAATGAGAAAATGACGTATTTGGTATAGGCGTGGCTTCTGACATGACACTTGGATGTGGGAGGAGTTGGATGTCCAACGCAGGCTGCAGCGAGACCCTTCTCGGGGTTGGGGCTCGTATGCGAGCGCCTGGTGGCCGGGTCTTACCCCACGGGGCCCGGCCGGGCCTAGCCCGAAGGAGCGACGTGGGGCTGACCTCCCGTGGGCCCACCACCTGCGGGAGGGACCGTAAGGGGCCGGTGCATTGTGGTTTGGGTGGCGGTCGAAGGCGGGGACCTTGGCGACCCAATCCTCAGACACAGAATCTGACTCTTGGGACATGGAATGTCACCTCGCTGGGGGGAAAGGAGCCTGAGTTAGTGCGGGAGGTTGAGAGGTACCGACTAGAGATAGTCAGGCTCACCTCCACGCACAGTTTGGGCTCTGGAACCCAACTCCTCGAAAGGGGTTGGACTCTCCACTACTCTGGAGTTGCCTGCGGTGAGAGGCAGCGGGCTGGTGTGGGCTTGCTTATAGCCCCCCAGCTTAGTCGTCATGTGTTGGAGTTTACCCCGGTGAACGAGAGGGTCGTTTCCCTGCGCCTCCGGGTGGGGGATAGGTCTCTCACTGTCATTTGTGCCCTCACGGGCGAATGGCAGCACAGAGTACCCGGCCTTCTTGGAGTCTCTGGGAGGGGTGCTGGAAAGCGCTCAGACTGGGGACTCCGTCGTTCTGCTGGGGGACTTCAACGCTCACGTGGGCAATGACAGTGACACCTGGAGAGGCGTGATTGGGAGGAACGGCCCCCCCGACCTGAACCCGAGTGGTGTTCTGTTGTTGGACTTCTGTGCTAGTCATGGTTTGTCCATAACGAACACCATGTTCGAGCATAAGGGCGTCCATCAGCACACGTGGCAGCAGGGCACCCTAGGGCGGAGGTCGATGATCGACTTTGTGGTTGTTTCATCTGACCTCCGGCCGTATGTCTTGGACACCCGGGTGAAGAGAGGGGCGGAGCTGTCAACTGATCACTACCTGGTGGTGAGTTGGATCCGTTGGCGGGGGAGGAAGCTGGACAGACTCGGCAGGCCCAAACGTTCTGTGAGGGTCTGTTGGGAACGTTTGGCAGAGCCCCCTGTCAGAGGCATCTTCAACTCCCACCTCCGGCAGAGCTTTGAACAGATTCCGAGGGAGGTTGGGGACATCGAGACCGAGTGGACTATGTTCTCCGCCTCCATTGTCAGTGCGACCGTTCGGAGTTGTGGCCGTAAGGTCTCTGGTGCCTGTCGTGGAAGAGCCCCCCCGGGGAAGACCTAGGACACGCTGGAGGGACTATGTCTCTCGGCTGGCCTGGGAACGCATATACTGACATCCCTCTCATCGCTAGGGATCACAGGTACCCCACTTTAATGGTTTAAATCCTACCTCTCAGACAGGTCCTTCAGGGTGTCATGGAATGGGGAGCTGTCTAAAGCCCATCCCTTGGCCACTGGCGTTCCTCAGGGATCTGTTCTTGCACCACTCCTCTTCTCCATCTACACAACATCCCTGGGTCCCATCATTCAATCACATGGCTTTGACTACCACTGCTATGCTGATGACACCCAGATTTTCTTCTCCTTCCAGCCTGATGACCCCACAATAGAGTCTCGCATTGCAGCCTGCCTGAATGACATCTCATCTTGGATGACTAAACACCACCTTCAACTAAACCTGGCCAAAACTGAGCTCCTGGTACTTCCGGCCACACCGGCAATGCAACACAACCTCACAATTTAAATTGGCAACACAACCATTACACCATCTAAATCAGTTAGAAACCTTGGTGTAATCTTCAACGACCAGCTGTCCTTTACTGAACACATCTCAAGGATATCACGGTCTTGTAGATATGCACTCTACAACATCAGGAAGATCAGGCCATATCTCACAGAGCACGCTGCCCAACTGCTTGTCCAAGCCATGGTAATCTCCAGACTGGACTATTGCAATGCTCTTCTGGCTGGTCTTCCTGCACGAACAATCAAACCACTGCAGATGATACAGAACGCTGCAGCAAGACTTGTCTTCCAGGAACCCAAAAGAGCACATGTCACGCCACTCCTCATCTCTCTCCATTGGCTACCGGTGGCGGCCTGCATTAAATTCAAATCATTAATGCTGACATTTACAACCATCACAAACTCTGCACCCTCATACTTTAACTCGCTTCTACATACATACAACCCATTCAGAACCCTACGCTCAACCAATGAACGTCGACTGGTGGTACCATCACAGAAAGGCGCTAAATCCCTCTCTCGCTCTTTCTCCTTCTCTCTTCCCGGCTTGTGGAATAATCTCCCTAACACAATCCGGTCTGCCACATCCCTCACCTCCTTTAAAAAACTACTAAAAACGCACCTTTTCCACGAACACCTAACAGCATAAAAAAATAAAAATAAAAAAATTTCCTTCCTCTACAGGTATTTATCTAGCACTGCATAACATTGTAAACTTAGGAAAGCACTTCTTTGTACTATTGTTGCCGCTTTTGATGTATCGCTTCATTGTTTCCTAATATTTGTAAGTCGCTTTGGATAAAAGCGTCAGCTAAATGCCTAAATGTAAATGTAAATGTAAATGTAAATCTTTAATTATTCCCTTTATTTCTGCTTTACTCAGTGGAATTTGTACTTCAATGGTCCTATGTTTCATTGCCTGTTTAGCCAGTTTATCAACTGTTTCATTACCTTCTACTCCCACGTGTGCAGGTACCCACACTCTAAAAACTAATTCAGGGGACCTTTAGTCATTACTTAAATATATATATTGTTGTGACATAAAAAATCAAGTTCTGAAATGCTGTTAGACTTTTTACTTGTAATTGTTATTTTATTGAGCTTGGATGACACACAAATTATGCCTATTGATTCGATATACTATCATGACTTGTCATAGCTTAACATTTTCAGTTCATCAAAAATGTATTTAATTTTAAGTTCTGTTAATGTAAAATACAATCTTATGACGTGTAAACGGCCCACAGTTTCCCTGCATGTGCGGCATGTTCAAGGCCAGACGAGTGACCAGCTGAAAGTCATTGACACTTAATGTGGTGAATGGTAAGTAATTTTTTGCTTAATTACACATATTTGCATTCGCTCAGGATTCTGTTGGTGATACTGTAACCGAATACCGACATTTGTGAAAGGTGTTGTTGTTGTTGGTGAACGCGGTAAATTCGTGTTGTGGTTGTGGAGTAAATGGCGTAAATAAAGTTTATGGTGACCGAACATGGACTGCGGCCGAGGGATGTTTTGTGGCAAACATATGAGCAGCTTAACGCGGTTTTGTTTTACGTGTGGTCGGAATTTACCGCGCTCACCAACAACAACACCACCTTTCACCGCGTCACTCCGTGTGTGAGGTACATTCCCTTTCTGTGAAGAATCTGTCATTGTAAATTTGTTTCAGGACTGGTAAAAGTGTTTTTCCCATGTAATTGTGTTTTATGATAGGTAAAAATGTTTTCCAAAATGTAAATTTGTCCCGAGCTTTGTAAATAGCAATAGCAGCTAATTGTTAACTGTTGGTCTAATATTTAAACTTGATGTCTGCATTAGAGAACATGGTGTGGGGTGAGGCTGTAAATCTTATCTTTTAAAGTTGATTGAAAGAATATTTGTTCATTTCATGTTTAAATTAGTGCCTTGAATGTACAGTAATCAATGGTTCTAAATCATTTGACTATTACTGTCTGATTTTCCGTCTTCACGTTACTTAAAACATTATGTTGGATCAACTTAAATAGTTGCATTCATGTTGACAATTTTTTAAGTTCATGTTACTTAGAAATGTGTTTTTATTGTGGCAAAAAAACGTCTTCACCTTACTTAAAACATTATGTTGGATCAACTCAAAATATTGCTTTGAATTAATGTAATTCTCCCAACTGGCTCAAGTTAAAAATTCTAGTGGAAAACGTTAACATACTTTTTTTTGTTGAACCAATGTTTTATTTTTTAGAGTGCATATGAACCTCAGAACTATACCCATTTTTTGTATTCTAAACAGATTTAAAAGTATCTCATATATTAATTCTTGCCTTGCTGTTGTTAGCCCACCTGATATACTACTTAAAGCTGATATAGAATCTGAACAAATAACTGCCCTTGGTGGCTTAAATTCCTCCACCCACTGAATAGCCAACAAAATTGCAATCAACTCAGTTGTAAAAACAGATACTTCATTGGTTACCCTTTTCTGAATAGTGACTTGAAAGCTCTGAATATATACAGCTGCAGCTGTGTGCCCTGACGCAGGATCCTTTGACCCATCAGTGAATATATGAATCATTGAGGAATATGCTTGATCCATATACTGCTGAACAACAACCTCTTTAGATATAGCCTTTTCATTCTTATTCTTACTTAGTAGGTAGAAATCAACTTGAGGCATAGGAAGCAACCAAGGAGGAATATGTGGTATTACAACGGAGGGACTAACTGGAATTTCAGTAATACCCAGATTCATAGCATCCTTATTTGCTGTCCAACCAAAACTTCTAATGCAATCATTTCCATATTCCCAGCACTCTTTTAGTATTTCCTTGACTAGATGTGTCTCTGTGTGCCCTTTTATATTAATCCAATAATTCATTGTTCATTTCAATTTACGTATACTCATTGGTAGTTCTCCTACCTCCACCTGTAACGAGGGTATAGGAGAGGATCTATAAGCCCCACAACAAATTCTTAATGATTGTGCCTGAACTGTTTCAACTTTCTTAATCCAGGATTTTGATGCAGATCCATAAATAATATGTCCATAATCAATTACTGACCTGATCAATGCACAGTATATTCTTTGTAAAGATTTTCGACTAGCTCCCCATTCCATCCCTGATAAACATCTTAATATATTATTACCTTTTTTTGCATTTTTCTAATACTTTTCCTATATGCAGGGGCGTAGCAAGCTTTTCAAAAGTGCGGGGGTGATGTGGTTTGTTTGTTAACAATAAAAACGATGAATACAATGACAGAAGGGTACAAAAGGTATAACATACAAGATATAAAAAGCTTCCCATTTAAATGAGTGATACTAGAAAAGTATAAAAACACACTCGGAACACACAGAAAATAAGTCAAAACTCTGTTGTGAAAATACACAACAGTAGACTTGCTAAAGAATCAGAATCAGAAATACTTTAATAATCCCAGGGGGAAATTATTTTTGTTACAAACTCTAGATATACAAACAACATATATTAAGAACAAAACATAAACAGAACATCTTCCCAAACACATATTTAAGCTTATTATTCAAGCTTATTTAAACCTCGAAAGCATAAACACTCATTCAAAGTACCTGCAAAAGGGAGATGTAAATAACCATAACCATAAGTTCCCGCCTCCTCAGCGCGAGCTGACCGATAAATCTAACACACCAAGAGAGGCGGGACTTAAGGCAGAACAATAATCATCAGCCCGTGTCATGTTTGAGAGGGAGGGGAGAGGAGGCAGACACAGAGCGGCCAGAGAAACGGAGGAGCGACTGCTGTAAGGCGTTTGTGCAAAACTGTGGAAAAACTGCAGAAAAAGTGTGGGTGTTGAACCCTCTCACTGGGAAAAGTGTGGGTGTTAAAACACCCACATCCCCCACGGGTGCGATGCCCCTGTCTATATGTGTCTTAAAAGTTAACCTACAATCCATCTGTTACGTCTATGGGGGGTGTGTGTGCTGGGGTTGTTTTGTTCCTCCTCTCTTTCTCTCCACTGTCCCTCCTTAGATCCATTCTGTTGTCCTGTTGGTCCACCGAGCTGTCAATCATCCGTCCTTCAAAAGGTGACGTCATTTTTCCTCTGCCAATCATCGCCATCCCCCTGTTTTAAAGAAGACGCCAAGTCAACACGCACCAGTCACTTTTCGGCTCAAACATTATTCTGTAGTGAACCTTAATCATATCTGCTTACCCTTCGTGTATTGTGTGTTCTATTTGTTATATGTGCGCTACCAGTCTGTCACCACTCTTTTCTTGTTTGATTATTATTGTATTACCTTATGTTCGTCCGTTATGTGGTGGTGTTCTGTTCTCTCTGGATACCGGGGAGAAGCGGACAGGTAAGATTTTCGCGCGACATACATTGTGCTCACGTAGTAAATAACTACTCTGTATTAGACACACTAGTTTAGGAGTGGGTGCCACTTTGTACGTTTTGTGTTTGGACTAGTTAGAGTAGTTTAGATACTTTCTGTTTATTCTTTTATTTTGTTAGATAGCGTAGAGGGTTTAAACGGTAGTTAGCTGTGTTTTCTTTTGCTCTGTTCTTTCCTTTAGCCCCACTCACGTCCCTTTTCCCTTGGTTAAGAGTTTTGTTCATTTTATGTACATATTGTAAATAGCCCAATATTGTCCTTTCTCTATTATTATTTATCAGTTGTTTACCACTTCCATTCACTAAATTTTTCATTTTAATAAATCACTTGACTGATACGTTGGCTTCCTTGTCCTTGAAAATACACAAACACCCTGGGAATTTATTCATTTATTTCTATTTTAAGTGTTACACCTCTTAATACCCCTAAACCATCTGGGGTCGTAACACCATCCATATCCCTAAATATTTTATAACTTTGACTTGTTCCAGTGCCTGATCATAAAGATTCACTTTGATTTCAGGAATACAATTTCTCTTTGCAAAACAAACTAGTTGAGTTTTAGCAATTGATAACCGGAAACTCCATTTATTGGCCCATTTTTCCACTTCATTAACCGCTGTTTGTATGACTTTGTTACATGTGTTATATTACGTCCCCTCTTCCATATCGCTCCATCATCAGCATAAAGAGATCTTCTAATATCTATTTTAACATTTTGAAAAACATCATTTATCATGATGTTAAACAATACTGGACTGCATACGCTTCCTTGTGGAGTACCATTATCTATTTGATAAATTCTGGAATATGATGATCCAACCCTTACCTGAACTGTTCTATTAAGCAAAAAATCTTTTACCCAGTTAAACATTCTGCCTATAATCCCTATTTGTTCTAACTTTATTAACAATCCTTCCTTCCAAAGCATGTCATAAGTAGGGCTGGGTATCGAGTTTGATAGTTTTTAAGCACCGACCGAATTGCCTCGACACTATCGAGTATCGAAAAATTTATTTTCATTCGGTACCAAATTTCGATATCTAAGGGTTTAATCTTGTCAACGTCAGTGAGCCAGTAAACGTGCAGCATGCTTGACGTGCCCAAATCAAATGCTGGAGATTGGCTGTGACGAGGCAAAATCAATAGTTTACGCCGGTTACGCGCTTCTCACACGTGAGGCTGCGGTGTTATTTAGCATCCCAAGCCCCATAGCATAGATTTAAAAGATGTTTAAACGATCAAAAGTGTGGCTACATTTCGCCAAGGTTGACGAAAATAGCATGCGATGCAATATTTGCGATAAGATAATTGCTGCCAAGACGGGCAACACGTCAAATATGATGAAGCACTTGACCGTGCACGGAATAAACATAAGAGCAGAAAGTTGCACCGTATTTGACTGCAAGAGGACCGAGGCGGTGCAGTCATCCTCTCAGTGGTTTCCTACCTCAGGGCCTCCTTCAAAATGTCCACCACAAGCGTCTTCCTCCATTGTTACTGATGAAGAAGATAGCGGCGCCATGACTGGGGCTCCAACAGGTAAACAAACATACACAATCGGCTAACGTGTAGTGCTAAATGCTTGTGTACTGTTTGTGCGCTATGCAACGTTATATGTTTCGATGGCTATAGATACCATGCTAAAATGCTTTAAGGTTAACAGTAACTGATCAAGTTTAACTCACATTAAACTTATCTTGTTAAAATGTCCTTATCCTTGGCTGCATTAACAGTTTAGCTTTCATGTTTTTTTCCCTCTTCACATTAATGTTATAGCCTCTGCTCCTGCTCACCCTGACAGGAAACCAAGTGTTAATCCATTTACACTGGCAGAAAAAGGAAGAATGAATAAAGAAAGGAAAGATGAATGCCACAGGGCCATCTCAAAGTTTATTGTTAAAGGTTTGCTGCCTTTTTCTACAGTGGAAGCTCCATGGTGGAGGTAAGTAGTTTGCAGATGACACAACAGTGGTGGGCCTCATCAGTGACGATGACGACTCGGCATACAGAGTGGAGGTTAAACAACTCATCAACTGGTGCGACATCAATAACTTACAACTCAATGTCAATAAAACAAAAGAAATAACTGTAGACTTCAGGAAGAAACACATGCCACACACCCCACTCACCATCAATGGCAGTGCCGTGGAGTCTGTGAGAAGCACCAAGTTCCTGGGGGTGCATATCACAAACGATCTGACATGGACAACCAACACCACCTCCCTAGTCAAGAAGGCACAGCAACGCCTTCACTTCCTTCACAGGATGAGGAGAGCTGGCCTCCCCTCTTCTGCACTCACCACCTTTTACAGGGGTGCTATTGAGAGCATCCTCACCAGCAGCCTCTCAGTCTGGTATGGCAGCTGCTCTGCTGCTGACCAGAAGGCCCTACAAAGAGTGGTGAGGACAGCAGAGAAGATCACCAGATCAGCCCAACCATCCATCCAGGACTTATACCCGTCCCGCTGCTGCAAGAGAGCCATCAATATCACCAAAGACCCCACCCACCCAGCACACAACCTGTTCACCCTCCTACCATCCGGTAAGCGCTACCGCAGCATGCGGTACCAGACTCAGCGACAGCTTTTTCCCTCAGGCCATCAGACTATTAAACTCACTAAAGAAAACTCCATAAACAGCTGACTGTTAATATTTATGCTGAATGTTTTTTTTTATACATAAAACATACCTGCACATTGTTTTTATATGCACAAAAACAAATGGTTTACATTCATATATCTCCATGCTGCTATTTTTGCACATGCACTTTATTATATTGCACCTTTTTACAATTGCACATCTGTAACACACCTCAATTGTCTGCATTCAAGAACACTGTGCAAAATGTTATTTGCCCTACTGTCTGTCTGTATATGTTGTGTTTAATTGCTTATTTAATGATGTCTGCGTGCACTTTTATGTTATATGTTGTTGTGTTATATTAACACTGCACATTTGGAGTTTGTGGAAACGCAATTTCGATTTAATTACTGTTACATGGTTGACTGACAATAAAGTACACTTTGACTTTGACTTTGAAGTAAGTGGTGTTGTAACTTTTTACCATTAAGGTTGTTGGCCAGGTTTGTAGGTAGACTCTTAACCTAACCTTCTGCTGCTCAGAAGCTTTACACAATACCCTCAGTCTCACAATGGGCAGGAAGGATCAGAGCAATGGTGGTGTGGCTGAAAAGGTCCAGCCTGGCTAAACCTGTCCTTAAAGAGAAGCAGCGTCTTCTCGGTAGGTAGAAATCACAATACATCAACCTTAGTGCAAAACTCTGGCCAAATAGTTCAGAAAAAGCCTTTGCTAAATCATGCAGTAAAACATCTCTGCAAATGAACAACCACTTTGATAACCACACACACACACACACACCAATTTCCTCTTTCTCACTCTAGGTCTTCCAGAACATGCTGTAATCCTTGATGTGAGAACAAGGTGGAATAGCTTGTTCCTCATGGTGGAGCGATTCCTGGAGCAGTTCCCTGCCATTCAGGCCACCTCCATTGACCCTCGGCTTAAGAAATCAATGGAGAAGGACAGGTAAAGAACTCCGTAATTAGTCTTGAAGGATGGCAACATCAGAAAGTTCTTGGAGGAGGGCACAGCCTTGGATCCCAGATTCAAGTCAAAAGTAACAGATGAAGTGTGGACCAGACTGGAGGAAGAGCTGATGAAAAGTGTGACCTTCATATTCTATTGAATACAGACTGAGGCCGATCAGATAGAACAGGGGCTCAAAGAGAGAGCAGGTGACCAAGATGACAGCTCATCTGATGAAGACAGTGCATCTGCAGCAACAACACTGGTAAGAAAATATAAGGACATCCTATTTTTTTCCCATTTAATTTTAGACGAAAATTAACTTGTATGCCTTTACCTTTATAGTGTTTTATATTTTTCTTTATTTCTTTACTTATTTGTTCATAGAAGAGACCAAAGCTCTCTGCCCTTGAGGAGCTGTTTGCTGTGGAGGACATGGCAGTTGAAGCAAGAACACAGGCCACTGTCAGTAGCAGCACTACAGAGAAGATTCAGACAGAGATAAATCAGTACAGATTGCTTCCATCTACACTGTCCTCAGTGAGTCCAGTAACCTGGTGGTGGGACATGAAGGACACCCTGCCAATGCTTTCAGATTTGGCAAGAAGGTATCTCTGTGTGCAAGCATCATCCACACCCTCACAGCGTACATTTTCCACTGCTGGGGACGTTATAAGTCAAGAGTGGGCTTGTCTGTCTCCTGAAAAAGCGTGATTCAAAGATCTTAAGCAGCAGTCAACCTCACATATACTGACTTAAAACTGCGGTATCGAAAAAAGTATCATTCAGGAACCGGTATCGAATTCAAGGTATCGGTATCGAAATTTTTTGAACGAAACCCAGCCCTAGTCATAAGCTTTTTCAATATCGAAAAATATGCCTCCTACCACTTCTTTATTGACTTGAGCCTTTCTTATATCTGTCTCTAAACACAAGGCAGCATCTATTGTACTGCGTCCTTTACGAAAGCCACTCTGATGTGGTGATATAATCCCTTTCCTTTCTAATATGTAATTCAATCTGCATACAACCATATGTTCCATTATTTTACATAAATTCGACGTTAGCGCGATCGGCCTATAACTTGTAGCATTATGCTTGTTCTTAGCAGGCTTTAAAACAGGAATAATAATCCTGTGTTTCCATGCAGATGGAAGTCTCCCTGTACTCCACACTTTATTAAAAAGACGTAATATACAATTCAGAGAGAAATCAGACAAATTTTTAATCATCGTATAACATATCTCATCCTTTCCTGGAGATGTTTGCTTCGTTTCCCCAACAGCTCTCTTTAATTCTTGCAAAGTAAAATCCATATCAATATGGTCATTAGAAGGCCTTTTCTCCATCATAATATTTGGATATTCTTTTTTACTTAGTTCTCTATTTATTTTCATTTCTTCTGTAATATTATCATTACTGTGTACCTTAACAAACACCTCTGCTAACATTTCTGCCTTTTCTTCATTAGTCACAGCAGAATAGGTATACCTATTATATATAGGTATATATATTTCTTTTAACTCATTAACTCACCCATCTTTCTGATCATACCCCACACTTCACTAATATCTACCTTCTCCCCTATACAATCACAATAACTTCTCCAACTCGTGAAACTTTACCTCATTAATGTATTTGAATGCCTCCCAATTAGCCATTTTAAGTCTCCATCTACCTATCCTGTCCTCTATAATATCATTAACATCCAGGCCTATTTTACAACTAATAACATAGTGATCGCTCCCTATTGTAGAATCTTCCCAGATATCCCACATACATATACCTGCTAGACCTTCCGACACCAGTGTTAAATCTATAGCAGAGCATCTACCCCTGGCCACATCGATTCTAGTATCTCTACCATCATTCAAACATATCAAACTCTTCAAATCAATAATTTCTTCTATTATCTTACCATTATGATCATTATTATCTCTTCCCCATAAAGTATTTATATGCATTAAAATCCCCACACCATATTACTTTCTGATTACCCATTCCCATTACATTTCAATACTTAACCTATTGCAAGGATTATAATTATAACTTTATAACTATTCTTTTAGAAATACCTCTACTATAATTGACTCATACTCATCACTCAATTCTATAAACCTATATGTTATTTCATTTTTAATAAATATAGCCACTCCTCCACCATTACCTGTCTGTCTATCCCTTCTAATACCTGTATATCCTTGTATCACAAAATCTAAATGAGGTTTCAACCAGGTCTCTTGTATACATATAACCTGAGGTTTAAATTCCTTATCTTCTATTACTTTTTAAACTCTTGCCCATTTGCGATTAAACTCCTTGCATTCCACTGTAACACTAATAACACCATTAAGAACCTCCACATGTTGTCTGAGAATCTACTACTTGACTCTTAAGCTTTTCATTTACTTGTTCCAGAGTAATTCCCTCAAACTGTAGATGTTTTTCAGCTGCTTTAATTATGATTTTAATCCTCTCCGTTCACTCTAAAAAAATAAAACATTGGTTCAACAACCATTTTTAACTTAAGCCAATTGGGAGAATTACATTAATTCAAAGCAATATTTTGAGTTGATCCAACATAATGTTTTAAGTAAGGTGAAGACGTTTTTTTGCCACAATAAAAACACATTTCTAAGTAACATGAACTTAAAAATTGTCAACATGAATGCAAATATTTAAGTTGATCCAACATAATGTTTTAAGTAAGGTGAAGACGCTTTTTGGACACAATAAAACGCATTTCTAAGTAACATGAACCTACTAAACAATAGAAATGTACAGTCTTCTTTTTACATGGATTAAAGCAAAAAAATTGACTGAAATGTTTTTTTCGAGCTGCAGCCAAGTCATATTCCCAATTTGTAATTTGTGAAACATGTTACAGGGCACGTTACTTGACACGTGCAAAAAAAAAAGATTTACAGCCTCACCCCACACCATGTTCTCTAATGCAGACATCAAGTTTAAATATTAGACCAACAGTTAACAATTAGCTGCTATTGCTATCAATCTGCTAATAATTAGCTGCTAATTGTTAATCAATCATGAATTAGAAAAGAAACAAATCGATACAGAATGAATACATAGCAAAATTGACGGACATAAAGCATACTTAGACGGATTAAAGAGAGAACAGCAATGAGGAGTGTTTTAATCACCTGCACAGATCAAAGACCTAATAAAACTATTCAATCCTATCCATTCATTCATAAAACACTTTCTAGAGTATTAATAACACTCTTAGCAACAATATTACTGCATGTTATGAACTCCATCAAACTTCTGAGATACTTTTATACTTTATATTGAAAGAGCACCGCGAGCTGCTTACCTCTCCTCAGTGCGCTAAAAGCAGATGGAAGACGCAGCAGCGCGGGCGAATCTACGGTGGCCGGGAAGTGCAAAACAACATGACAAAGTGTGAAACACTTTTACAAAGCTCGGGACAAATTTACATTTTGGAAAACATTTTTACCTATCATAAAACACAATTACATGGGAAAAACACTTTTACCAGTCCTGAAACAAATTTACAATGACAGATTCTTCACAGAAAGGGAATGTACCACACACAGGGAGTGACGCGGTGAAAGGTGGTGTTGTTGGTGAGCGCGGTAAATTCCGAAGACACATAAATCAAAACCGCGTTAAGCTGCTCATATGTTTGCCACAAAACGGGCAAAACATCCCTCGGCCGCAGTCCATGTTCGGTCACCATAAACTTTATTTACGCCATTTACTCCACAACCACAACACGAATTTACCGCGCTCACCAACAACAACAACACCTTTCACAAATGTCGGTATTCGGTTACAGTATCACCAACAGAATCCTGAGCGAATGCAAATATGTGTAATTAAGCAAAAAATTACTTACCATTCACCAGGGGCGCAACTATCCAGTGTTAGTGGGTATGCAGCAAAAAATTTTGGCTCCCCCCCCACTTCTAAATAAATAAGTGTGCCGGACATCATCATGTATGGGTTTGAAATAATAAATGTTTATTTTAAAGTATATCAGACAGCCACTGTAAGCCTACCATAATTATATGGTATATATGTACACATATATATATATATGTATATGTATGTCTGACAGCACAGCTGATCTAACATGAACAGCTAATGGTAAAAAAAAAAATCTATTTGTTTCCATGATAAACCAGCCTTATTGCATAAGTAATGTTTTCCAGCTTCTAGTCATTTATTGTGCATGCTACCCTATATTTACCAGTTGTCATTTTACTTTAATAAAATTGAGATATGTCATGCATGGGGTTTAACCAAAATCTAAATGTAGATATCAGCAACATTATTTTGCAGTAAGTTAGTAAACACTTGTCAGTCAACATTAATATTTGGAAGCCTCCAAGTTTGGTAGCAAATATATGCATGATTCCACGGTAAACCAGAGATATTAAAGTTGTTTTCCAGATTCTTGTCATTTATTGTACATGCTACCTTATATTTTTCAGTTTTCAGCTCAGCAACCTCGGTTTTGCATATTCTAAGCTAGCTACATATTCTGTCTGCTACATTCCCAGTGTCAGCAAACGCTAGCTAGTCTGTTAACATGAATAACGTATTTGCAAGCCTAAAAGCATAGACGTCACATTTTAAATCCTACCTGTTGCCTTTCACCATCCACTTATTTAGCTGCTGTCGCATCCCTTGACATGCCATCTCCTTTTCCCTCTTTCTTTTTCTATTTTAGCCCCGATAGCTTTTTGCTTTATCCATTTTCGAGTTTCAATTACAACTCACTAACGTTACTGCTGCTCACTCCAGCTTCGCCCGCCCACTTTCGCGATATTACCCTTCTATGTCTAAATTCTATGATGGAATCTTATGAGGGCACGGTAGCTACTCTAGCCTGTTAGTCCTCTAAAATTTATATAACTTTTTATATATATATATATATATAACTTTTATATAAATTTATATAACTTTATTATTTAAAAATAAATAAAAAATAACCATCGCTTTAAGCCCCCATGGTCGCGGCCCCTATCCGCATATATAAGCATACCCACTTTTTGCGCCACTGCCATTCACCACATTAAGGCTGCATCCGAAATCGCGTACTGTGACAGTACGTACTGAATTAGAAGTAGAGCCTACTTATCAACCGTCAAACCAGTACGTTCTATATAGTATGAATCACGGGAAGTATGAATGAAATTGGGACGTACTCGTCCGCCATTTTATGCATCACGTGACATACATTCCTCACAGCAGCCCGAACATTTAAAGAGCCCGCCACACTGCGCTGACACCTGCGATGTTTTCCAACAATCTTGCCGTTTCCACCGGCGTTTTCCACAAGCACGCTAAATTGCTTCAAAATTAAACATATTTTACAGCCAATTTACAAACATATCCCATCGATTTACGTTGTTTAAAAGTTTAATAAACGAGTTATTTGGGCGATGTTAAACACGCGCACCAAAAGCACAAGCACAACGTTTTTCCTGAGGTACTAGAACTTAAAAATAGCCGCTTTCCGCCATTTTCTAAAATAACGCAGCCTCCGTCTTCTTCTCTGGTTGACTCAGCTCCCGGGGCTCATGGGATAGAAAAGTGTCCATCGAATGAACACTTCAAAATCTAGCCGGAAGTAGTAGACCATCCGGGCACTTTTCGCCTACTGTTTTTCGAATACTATGAATTCGGACATACTACTCGCCTCGCGTACTGATTTTCGCCTACTATATAGTATGGTAGTACGCGATTTCGGACGCAGCCTAAGACTTTCAGCTGGTCACTCGTCTGGCCTTGAACATGCCCGCTAGGGATGGGTATCGTTAAGGTTTTAACGGTATTACTACTTTTATCGATACCACTTATCGATCCGGTACTTTAACGGTACTTTTTGTTGTGTTTTTAATAAAAAACTAAAACAAATTGAGAACAGAATTAACACCTTTATTTTTTAAATGTAAAATAAAATAATTATCTATAGCCTAACAAACAGCAATGTTTGAGCAAATATATATTATACAAACAAAATAAATCAAATAAATCATTTCTTTAGTAAAAGAATGTCCAGTGCTTTAAAGCAACACAGTTGGGGCAGATAGACTGCAAAAGAACTGGGCTTAAAACTTATACATGTTTGAAACTACTTGTAATGTACACTACAAGATTTAAGTGTATGTATTTCATCACTACAAATTCATTATTAGGTCATTTCTACTTGATCATTTCTTAATAAGCATAGTTTATTCTTATTCATCTATTTGTAAATGCAGTACTGTAAGGGCATTTTTAATGTCTATGATTTATTTAGCTAATGCAGAAAAAATACGCATGTTATTCATAATTTAACTGAACGTGATGTATTTATTAAATGATTAAATACTAATTTAGAGAGACCTTATAGGATGCTTATGTCGTTGTTATTTGGGAAGACTGCTAACACATTTACCTGAGGAGGTGGATGATGAACTAACTAGGCAGTCGAAAACTTTCTCTGTCCGCACATGATGAACTTTTGAAAGATGTTTTGACGGATTGCTTGTGTTTCTAAGATCTTGATGCACGTGTTGTAATGATCATTGTCTGCATCCACTCGAGTGAAATGTAAACATACTTTACACCGTTTGCTTCTCTCCGCCATCGTCACTCTATTAAGCGCGAGCTTTCGTGTTGTGTGCGTGCGCGCGCACTCAGTGCACTCAGGGACAGACAGGGACATTTCGCGCATGACGGATAAAAATGCAGGTAAATGTCTAAATAGGCTATTATATTTATATTTACATTTAGGCATTTAGCTGACGCTTTTATCCAAAGCGACTTACAAGTATTAGGAGACAATGAAGCGACACATCAAAAGCGGCAACAATAGTACTGAGAAGTGCTTTCCTAAGTTTACAAAGTAATGCAGTGCTAGATAAATGTCACGGAGCCGATGCCTTCAGCATCGGATTCCCCCCATCACGTCACCCGATCACTTTCCCCAGTTTATTGAAAAAAGGACTTCACTTCCCATGTTGCTTTGCACCAGCGCACCTGTTTTGTATTTGTAATCCCGTCTGCACTAGTCACCTTGTTATCACCCGCACCTGTTTTATATCAGTTAGCGTTTATTGTCTGTATTATTTAAAGTCTGCTTTCTGTTCCTAGTTTGTCGGGTATTGTTGTTGTTAGTTCGGTTGTGTGGGCATTTCGTGGTTATTACCTGTTACTCTGTTTGACGTGATGATGTTCTCTGGATGATCTCTGTTCTTGTACCTGTTCTCCTGGATATATCTGTGCTTGAAAAAGCTTCAGTAAAGACTTGTTCTAAAGTACTCTCTGGCGTTTTGTTCACTCTAACCCAGCACCGTAACAATAAATACCTGTAGAGGAAGAAGAGAGTTTTTTTTAAATATATATATTATGGTGTCAGGTGTTCGTGGAAGAGGTGTGTTTTTAGTTGTTTCTTGAAGGAGGTGAGGGATGTGGCAGAGCGGATTGCGTTAGGGATTATCGTAAATTAGAAATGGTTGGACAGTTAAAATGCGCAAGATAACGTTTATTTAGCATTAATAAACAGGACATGTATTTTCTTCATTTCTCCAGTACTGAAAGCAGAACCGATAGTGTCAGAGCTTATTGATACTTCGGTCTTTCATAATTTAACACCGGGTTTTGGTACCCATCCCTAATGCCCGCACATGCAGGGAAACTGTGGGTCATCAGATTGTATTTTACATTAACAGAACTTAAAATTAAATACATTTTTGATTAATTGAAAATGTTAAGCTATGACAAGTCATGATAGTATATCGAATCAATAGGCATAATTTGTGTGTCATCCAAGCTCAATAAAAAAACAATTACAAGTAAAAAGTCTAACAGCATTTCAGAACTTGATTTTTTATGTCACAACAATATATATATTTAAGTAATGACTAAAGGTCCCCTGAATTAGTTTTTAGAGTGTTCTGCTTACAGTTTGTGCAGCACAGTTTATTACCTCAGCTAGAAACGCCATGAACTCAACTTTTCCAACTTTCAAAAAATCTCCATTTATTCTATGCAGCGATGTTGATGACCTATTATTTTGAATCATTGGAACAGTTGATCTATTCCCTTGTCCCTCTTCCGTCTGTTTCACCTTTTTAACTGCCTCAGCATATGAAATTCCCTCTTGTATTCTAACGTTCTGAATCTTTACAGCGTTCTTATGCACCTCACATCCCCCAAATCCAGCACTATGTTCGCCTCCACAATTACAGCATTTTTGCTTTGTCCCTTGTTCACACTTCCCATATTCATGGTTTCCACTACATCTAGCACATCTTTGTTTTCCCTTACAAACTGCAGCGACATGACCATATGTTTGACACTTAAAACATCTGACTCGAGGTGGTACATATGCTCTTACACTGTTAGCCCAGATTTAATATCTACATAAACAGTTTAATTGCAACATACTTAAATTTTTTAAGATTTAGTGCAATACTGTAAAATTGTAAGTAAATTCTACTACTTCTGCAGTTGAATGTGTGAATAACTTTAAGTTTAATGGATTAAATGTAAAAAGTTTTTCGACTGACCACACCCACCCCAGTTAGCAGTTGAGAAGTTTTAGATGACGCCATTTCATGTGGTTGCAGCTGCATGTGGTTTTGTACAGTTGTTGGTGAGTAGTTGGAATATAATCGCTTTAATCAGCTTTTTGTTCTATCTTTTCGTTGAGAGGCTGTTTATGAGTATTAAAAGACACTGTTTTAAGTATGTTTTGCATTTTTTACTCGTGCTCGAGCGAGTCCTGCTTGAACACCTGACATGACGGGCAAATTCGGCTGGCATAGTATTGACATCGGCTGTTCATCTGTTTTTTTCTCTTTCTTTTTATCAAAGGGGTGATTGTGAGTAATGAAAAACACAACTTAAGGAATTTCGCTGGCCAATTTGCAAGATTACTAACTCTCGCGCAGTGAACACGATACCACTTGAATAACGTTATCTTGTGTGCAGTGGCAGTTCTACATTGAATTACTCCCCGTCCGAGACCCCCTCTGAGCGCCCCCCGAGGAAATTTTTTTTTGCACAGTCATGTTTTATTTTAACAATATAAGTGTAAGAGCAATTGCACAAATCCTTCAACAGAACATTTGAAAAACACAATTCCGCACAAAACAGTATAAGTTATCAGAACTTAAATAAATATACTCTGTATACACAAAAGTGTCAAAAATATGTACAATCAGAATATAACAAGAGCAGAGAACAATAATAAAATATTAAGAATAATATACAAATAAAATATAGAATAAATATTATAAATAGCACAAATCCTTCATCACACAAATCACATTTATTATAATTATTACACTGCACTAAAAACAGAAAACACAAACTAAAACTAAAATCTTTCTGGCCTTCCTTGATGCAAAATTATCAATAATGTCATCATACGAAATCTGCTCCCCTATTGAGTGATTGATACTGATGATAGCAAAGCCAGTGAGTCGTTCCTGAGACATAGGTTGACCTCAGGTATGACTTGATCAACTTTAGCTTTGAAAAGCTCCTCTCCTCTTCTTCTTTTCTCTTCTTCCTAAATTGGGCACCTGACAGCTTTGACCTTTTTCTCTCCATCGCTGTGTGTTTATTTTGCAATCGACAATCAACAGATTTCCCATCCCCCAACACTGTCACTCAAGACCAGAAGTCAAGACTAAACCACCTAAAACCACTAAATTCACCTCCACATAATCGTTTTGTATTACCTATTTTTATTAGCCATTTCACACAATTTAGAAAAAACAAACACGTGCAAATTATAGGTCTGTGTTTATTATTATGAATAATATTATGAATGAAATGTGCGTTATTTGAAAGAAAGTCAAGGTGTAACTGACTTAGTTTAGCCTACTAAGCTAATTAGGGATCCCCCTCCTTGTCCGCTCCATTTGAACTGTCCTCCGCGCGTGCGCGTGCGCGTGCACCCGCGCCCCTCCCCTCACACAGCTTTTGTGCACAACACCTTCTCAGCCAGCAGGGGCGCCACAGTTATATGATAGATCAGAGAAAACCGCTTAGCAGCGCAGATGATTGTTTTTTTCAAGTGCTTGTGCCGCCCCCATGTGTCATGAAAAAATGCCGCCCCGGGCGGCTGCCCGGTCCGCCCATGCCTAAAACCGCCACTGCTTGTGTGGCATTCTTCGCGGCTTTTTGTAGTCTGTTTATTGTTCCATTTTATTTTTTAAGAGCTATTTGCGAGCACTAAAAAATCTTTAAACAGGTCGCGGTATTTTCACCGACCAGGCTTTTTTACGTGGTTGGCATGGGTATGGTCCCGAGTTCTGTGCAAGAAGTTGTAGAACAGCTTTGTCAGATTCATAAACTATCACAGCCACTTTTGCACAACAGAGTCAGGGCTGTGTTAAGTAAATTTGCTGACATGGATGAAATGCTTGTAAGAGAGGTTACAGGTGTTGTGTCAGAAAGTAACATGATGCATTTTTTGGCGAAAGATGGACCCTTAGGAACTGCTAAAAGCCTATGTACGCAGAGAGTTTCCACTGGTAAACCCCATTGACTATGTTGTGAAGAAAGGGCTAAAACCACTTGCATATGTCCCCATTCTTTCCATGCTACAGAAGTTGCTTAACAAAACTGATGTGTTAAACCGAGCAATGTCAGAAAAGGTCCATGTGCTGCAGGAATACAGATCATATGTAGATGGGCAGTACTTTAATGAAAATTTTTTACTTACAAGAGATGAATTCACAATTGCTCTGGGCCTTTACATAGATGACTTTGAAATTGCCAACCCACTAGGAACATCAAAGCTGAAACACAAAATGTGTGCCGTGTACTGGGTCATTGCCAACATACCAGCAAAATATCGATCAACCCTCAACTCAATCCAGCTTGCTTTGCTGTGTAATTCATTGACAGTCAAAAAGTGTGGTTATGCAAAAGTTCTGCAACCACTTATTTATGATCTGAAGATATTGGAGCAAAATGGTGTTTACCTGGAAAAACTTGGTAAAACTGTGGGAGGTACAGCATTATTTGTTGCAGCTGATAATCTTGGTGCACACTCTCTTGCAGGATTCCTGGAGAGCTTCTCTGTGGACAAGTTCTGCAGATATTGTTTGGCGAGCAGTGGTGACACTCAGCAGCAAGAGGTAAGTTCTGGTTCCTTCCAGCTCCGAGAGAAAGAATCCCATAATAGGCAGGTGCAGGAAGTTAGACAGAACCCAGAATTGAGTCAAACCTATGGTGTCAAAGGTGCCTGTCCACTAACTGAGAATCTTGATCACTTTCATGTGGTCAGTGGGTACCCTCCTGACATCATGCATGATGTCTCAGAAGGGATTGTTCCAACTGAGTTGTCCCTGTGCCTTAAAGACCTGATAGGCAAGACTTATTTCACTCTGGACATGTTAAATCATTCCATCAAATACTTTCATTACACATTTGCTGACAAAACGGACAGACCACAAGTGATTGGAAAGGGATTTTCCACCAAAGGTACCATTGGTGGAAATGCCCATGAGAACTGGTGTCTCATATGGCTTCTTCCGTTTCTCATTGGTAGCTGAGGGTGTCCCTGAGGGTGACGACACTTGGGAAATTCTCATGCTTCTCAAGAACATTGTTGAGCTAGTTGTGGCACCACGGCATACTGAAGAGACACTGCATTTCCTGGAATGTAAGATAGCAGAGCACAGACAGCTGCTGCAGTCAACATTTCCTGATTTCCGTTTAAAGCCTAAACATCACTATATAGAACATTACGCTCAGCTAATAAGGAAATTCGGGCCCCTGTGTGAAGTTTGGACAATGCACTTCGAGGGGAAGCATAAGTTCTTTAAAAGGTCAATTCGAAATGCACAGAATTTCAAAAATGTTGCGATGACACTTGCTACCAAACACCAGAAAGCAAACAGTTACCATCTTGATTGTAGCTCATTTTTCAAACCATCAGTTGAGATCTCAAAGGTCACCCCAATTTTGCTTGCCTCTTTCCCCATGAATGTTCAGAGTGTAATCACTCAAAACATTCAGGATCAGTCTGGATCTGTTTTAAAAGCATCGTCTGTCTGTTTAGATGGAATCAAGTATAATCCAGGCATGATTCTCTGTACTGGCTCATGCTCAGGTCTTCCTGAATACGCCCAAATTGAGAAGATTGTTGTGGCTAACACAGAAATTTTGTTTGTTTGCCACAAAATGACAGCATGGTACTTTGAGCACTTGAGATCGTAACAACTTCTCTGCAGTGATGTCACCTCAATGCATGTGGTTAGGGTTTCAGAGCTGAATGATGTCTTCCCATTATCAGCATACAAGGTGCAAGGAGAACTTATGGTGACATTGAGACGATATGTTATCTGCTAAAAATGTCTTTATTATTTTTTCCCAGATGGCTGTCCAACAGAAATTAACCATGAGAGTTATTGTCTCTGAGGGAGATATAAGAAAAATGACTATGACAACACGGCCTGACAGACTTGAAGATTTAATTGGGTGGCTCAAATCCACCCTCCAAACGAACTACAGCTTCTCTTTACAGTACCAAGATCCTGAATTTAACAATGAACTATGCAATCTTACAGATCTTTCTGAGCTTCCGGATAAGCCAACCATCAAAATCATCCCTATAATTGAGCTTGAACCAGTTGCTGCACAAAGTGAGTGTTTTAGTGAAACATGCAGCCTGGCAGACACGGAGATCCTGTCTGTCTCTTCTCTGGATAGAAGTTCTCAGTGGCCAGATGCATTTTGTATTCCAAAATTTTCAGTTGAGGTCGAGTATCGACTTCGTCAAGGCAACCTGCTGTATCTGAGGGATGAAACCAATCTGAAAGTCCCGAAAGAGATGAAACATGATATTCTGGAGAAACTTGCTGAGGCCATCTATGAGTTTAAAGCATATCCAACAAAGGAAGAATTTGATGCCGTTGCAAAAGCCTTGGTACAAACACACCCATGTCTTAAAGAGCCAGGGTCATCCTCTGGTTGGAAAGGATGGAAAAATAGTTTAAAGTTCAAGATGGGGAATTATAGGAGCAAAATGCGCCAGCTGGGTCGACTTAAAGTCACTGTCAATGCTGGTAAACGTGGAAGGCACACTACAATTGGCAACCCTCCCAACAAAGACATCAAGAAGCCTAGGAAAGAGGAAATAAATTTCTTACCTGAAAATCCAGAGGGGATGGATGACAAAAACCTAGAAGGAGTTCGTCAGGTTCTTGTTAATGAAATGAAGAAGACAAAGCCAAATGGATCCCTTGTCAAGCAAAACATGGACATGACATTTGCTCTTCGCAGAAAAGAAGTTGTTAATGAGAAGCCTCACATCAGCCAGATGATTCTTCGATGGCCAGCTCTGTTTACAGAGAGTCAGGTACAGTATGCAATATATATATATTCTTTTAACTGAGTATTGACTACACCAGTGGTTTTCAAATCTGTCCTGGAGGCACCCCAGCTCTCCACATTTTGTGTCTCTCCCTCATTTATCACGCCTGATTCAACTCATCAGCTTGTTAGTTTAGACTGCATGAACTAAATTGGGTGTGTCTGATAAGGGAGACATACAAAATGTGCAGGGATGGGTGCCTCCAGGACTGGACTACACAAATGGGTATATATGCAATGGGTATTTATAACCATTTGGGGTGGTCAGCACTGTGACACAAATCATGTGGCATTGACCATGGCTTAATATGGTTTGACATTTTATATTTTAGGTTTATTACGAGTTCAACAGAGTAGTGGGGAAAAATCTCAGAGAGAGCTTCTTTGATGCTCTTGACCATTACTCTCCAAATCTAATGGACATCTTCAGAAAGAAGAAAGGCCTTGCCGGTCAGATTTTGGCTGAGCTTTTACGTGAGACAAAGGTGGGTTTATTTGTCTACATCAGTCTACCTTATTCCTCCTGGTTTTTTGTCATCCCTTTGTATTCTTTTCTTGTCTGTCCACTCTTTTTTCAACTTTCTTTTTCTTGTTTCTCTCTTACTTCTCCGTTGTCTCCCTTTACTCCCCTTTCTCCATTTATGTTTGTCATTTCCTTTTGTCCTGTTCTTTACTTCCCAAACTCTAAAAATTATTAATTAAATGCATGTGTGTATTCCAACCAAACTGTTGTACAATATCTGCCATATCTTCCAGACCACTGAGCCAACAGATGTTCGGTCCCTTTGCCTTTGTGGACTGCCAGTCGTTTTGGGGGGGGTGATCCTTCCACCTTCTTTAAGAAATGCTCCGTAAGTTCTTCAATTTTTTTGTAAATTTTGCAGATACAAATTAAAATTTTATTCCATTAATGAAGATATAGAATATAAGAATAGTTGCTTTACTGGTTAATGTTGGGACAGATTGAAAATATTTATTTACAAAATAAGTAAAATGGGGTTAAATTATTATTATTACTATTTTTTTACCCAGTTGAAAGTGTCAGTTCACCAAAAAATGAAAATATTCTAAACCCTTATGACTTTCATTCATCTTCAGAACACAAATTAAGATATTTTAATGATATTTGTTTGTCTGTTCCTCCATTGTCAGTCTACGCAACTAGCACTTTTATTGTTCAGAATGGTAAATGCATCATTTAAGAAATACAGATGACTCCAGTGCTTTAATCATGCCTGCGGTGCTCTTGTGAACATGTGCCAGAGAGGAATATTTTTTTAAAGGATTAGTTTACTTTCAAATAAAATTATACAATTTTCCTAATACTTTACTCACCCCCATGTTAAAATGTATATGCTTTATATAAACAAATGATCACTTCAAAAAGCTTACCCTCTATGTCCTACACCTTCCCTATTCTATGTACAGAAAAAATGGAACTGGCGCTGTGTTCTTTCCATAAGTAAAATAGGGAAGGTGTAGGACATGCAGCGTAAGCTTTTTGAAGAATATGAAAGTGCGGTTTTGGCAGAACCACTTGGAAGGCAATCATTTGTTTATTTGAAAATAAACTAATCCTTTAATAATAATATTTTTGTTGCTGTTGTTATTGTTATTATTATTATTATTATATCTTCTTTACTGGAAACATAGTTTTTGTGTTGCTTCTTTAAGCCACTAGTTAACCACTGGAGTCCCATGAATTACTTTAATGATATATTTGCAACCTTTTTGGACCTTAAATGTGCTATTTGCATAGGATGTGAGTGGAAGAACACAACTTGTATTTCATTAACAATAATGTTAATTTCATTAACAACTAAAAAGACAGGAGGGTGAGTAATTAAAGGGATAGTTCACTGTAATTATAAATACCCTGGGGGGTACGCAGATGAACATCAAATTTTCATTTTTGGGTGAACCCAACTCTACGTATATGAGGGGAAAACTTGACCAATGTATTTCGATTTTGAAGAAGGGTGTTAATTTAATTTATACATTGCAAGTATTGGTTGCAAAACTGCCATAAATGTGGCCTGACATTAAAGGAGAACATTTGTCCTGTTTTGTGCATGACTTACTTTGACTGGTATTGATTCTTTTTGCATGTCTGTGTAGATTACATGGCATGGTGATTGATATTATAGTTGGATATAGGTTTCAGTTGTCAACACACAATTATTTAACTGGCATGATCTTGTTTCCTTCATTGTTAGGATATCACTGACGAGGACTCGTACCAACGCATTCCAGTAGGAATCCTCTGCGTTGCTGCAGAATGTCCACAGCTAAACCCTTCCCGAGTCTGCATCATCTTGGAAGGGAATTCGGTTATGGAACCGGACAACCTGCCTCAGGCCTTCTGTCTTCTTTTTGGACTTATTTATGGCCTTCACTTGGACTGTCCAAAGTGTATGAGAAACACTTTGTGATGTTTTATTAACAAATTTCGGGAGGAGCACGTGCAGATAATCAACACGGTCATTTCAATCTCGCCCCCTATCCAATTAGTGCAAGAAATAACCCCTATAAATAATCAAGCAGCCCTACCTTCGCTCTCTCTCGTTTTCAACATGGCAGAGATCGACCTCTTCCCCGAGGATAACACCTTCGAGACCGTAGCCTCGGTCCCCTCCCAGCCGCGGACGCGGGAGAACACCGCCCGTCCGGATCATCCAGAAGCGATCAGCGGCTTCAACCGCGAGGCCGCAAGCCTTCCAGCGGCATCACTTTCAGCTTCCAGGCGCCGCAAATCTCCGTCGCCCGTCACCTTCACCATCGCCTAGGCGTCAACCACCTTCTCCGGCATCCTCGTACGCCTCAGCCCTCTCCTCAGTTCCAGCTTCAGGAAAATGGACCGTAGCAGCGCTACGGCTAAAGCTAAAGAACGCCAACGTCCCCGTGCCACGCCGAGCTTCAAAAGCGGAGCTCCTCGATCTCGTCTTCTCTCTCCAGTCAGGCGAGATTCCCGTGGTTCCTTCCCCTCCCAAGGCCGCGGATAGAGCACGCTCAAGCCGCAGCGCCCCTTATTCCCGCCCCGGGGAAACTTTTACCCCCGCTAGGATCGGGTCCCGCTCTTCAGGCCGCAGCACACGGGCTTCAGCGAGCCTCGGCCGCGCTCCGGACACGGAGGCCGCCGGCGCGCCCCTCCCCTCCGAGCACCCGACCGCCGCTGCTCCAAGTCGCCGCCCCACCACACGCTTCACGGAAGCAACCCGCCCTCAGCCAATGCCTCTCCTCACTCCCAATCCCCTCCCCTACCCGTGGCCGGCAGCTCCTCCCTCCCATCCTAGCGCGAGCATGCCTCCGCTGTCAGCACAAGCTCCGGCGCCTGTCATCTATCCCTCTCTTTCCGCCCCAGGAGTTAGTTTCGGCGCGAGCATGCCTCCGCCGCTTCTCCCGGCATTTTCTTTTCCGCCTTCTCAGGCCCAGCCCATCCTACACGTTAGCCTCAGCCACTCCTCTACCACCTTCCCTCGAGCGGCTCCGGCTGGAACCAGCCCCCGTCCCTAATTCCATCAGGGCACAAATTTTATCAGGTACGGACATAGACCTTTTTTCTCTTTTATCACCCATTTCCCCTTCACCCCCGGATCGCCAATTTAATTGCGGCGACTTTTCGGTCTCCCTAAAAAATTCAGCCCACAACACGTCACGTATTTTATCATTTCCCGAGTTTACCATTGCCTTCAACCGCTATTCTGAGGTTATTTGTTCCGTGGCTCCACTCAGGAGACGCGAGCTCAGCGATTACCTCTCTATAATAGCTGAGCTCGCGTTATCATATGGAGGAGCTCATTTTTATACTTATCATAAGCTGTTTTCAGCCAAGTGCGCAATTCGCGTAGCGCACTGGAACCAATGTCCTTATTGGGGAGCTCTAGACCATGAGCTCCACAGCAGAGTGTTTGCGGGATGCCGCAACATCGCCTGCGCAGTCTGCCGCTCTCTTTCCCACCCCACTCTCTCCTGCCCTTTCGTTAACCCTTCCAACCCCCCTTGCCCCGACTCATCCCAGCCCAAATCCACGAGCCATGTCCCAAGCCTTTTCGATTCCCGCATTTACCCCACCACTTCACTCCAAAGTCACTCTTCTTCCCCTACTAACCAGGCCTGTAACAGCTTTAACGTCGGCAGGTGCACCAGACAACGGTGCCGTTTCCTGCACGTCTGCAATTTTTGTGGTGGCGCCCACGCACGTCTGATATGCCCTGTTCAAAAATCTGCAAATAAAAATTCTAAAAATTATTTATCGACTCCTGTCAATGTTTCTCGCTTGTCCGCGAATTGCACCACCACCCGATCCTAGTTTTACAGATTACATTCTCTCAGGCCTCTCTCGCCGCGGCTTCCACCCGTAGTAGTAAGTCTTCCCTCCCAGAACCTCGTCTGCCCCAATCTCCAGTCGGCTCTCTCTGATCCTGGAGCAGTTGACCTCCCAATTAAAAAGAAGTAGATGCAAATTTCATGGTCGGCCCTTTTCTGTTCCCCTTTAACGTCTTTAGCGTCAGCCCTATCGGTGTTGCAACCAGAAAATTTTCGGTAAAAACGCCTCATAATTGATCTCTCATCCCGCATAAATCCTGCGTTCCCGAGCATTAACAGTCTCATCCCACTTTCGAAGAATTTTCGCTCCATTACCACGACATCGACCAAGCCACTACCCTAATCCAAGAAGCGGTCGCGGCCTGGCTGGCAAAGTCGACATCACTTCCGCATTTAAAGTCATGCCCATCCACCCAGACTTCTGGCATTTATTTGGCATCCGCTGGCAAGAAAAATTTTATTTTGCCGTCCGCCTAACTTTCGGCTGTAGAAGCAGCCCCAAAATATTCGACACGTTGTCAGAAGCTATTTGCTGGATCCTGTTAAATAACTACCACTTACCTTATCTGATCCATCTTTTAGACGATTTCTTAATCATTTCAAACCCCGATTCCCCCCCAGCCGCGCACCTCTCGACAGTAATAAAGCTCTTCGCAGAACTCGGGATTCCCCTCGCCCAAGACAAAACCGCAGGCCCCAGTACTTCCATCGAATTTTTGGGAGTTAATCTAGATTCCCAAAAATTCCAAGCGTCGCTACCTAGGGAGAAAATCGACAGGACGATCCTGGTAGCATCTGCTCTCTTAACCACCTCTAGTTGTTCCAAACGCGAGCTCCTATCCATCTTAGGCCATTTGAATTTCGCGATGCGCATTATCCCGCAGGGCCGCCCCTTCATCTCACACCTCCTCTTCCTCGCTTCCTCCGTCCCCGCTCTAGAAGACCAAATAGCCCTAAGCGAACCATGCCGCAGCGAACTCAACCTGTGGATATCCTTTCTTAAACAATGGAACGGACTATCCTTTTTCTATAAAAACCTGGTTTCCTCCCCTATCGACATACGCCTGTTCACAGGCGCTGCCCCTCTGTCGGGTTTGGAGGTTTTTCAAGGTCGTTGGTTAAGCTTCCTCATGGCCCCACGAGTTGGTAGATCTACCACAACACTTATCGTCCTCAGCTATTCGAACTTTATCCTCTAGTCGCCGCAGCTGCTCTTTTGGGGAAAAGAGTGGTCGACCACCAGCATAATTAGCGTTCGCGACAACGAAGCTACCGTTCACTGCATTAATAAAGGTCGTTCCCACTCTCTCGCGTTAATGCCCTTACTAAGGAAACTGTTTTGGATTTCGGCTCGCGATCAATTTATCATGACTGCAAAGCATATCCCTGGGTCAAAAAATCTAATCGCTGACTCTCTCTCTCGTTTTGCCTTCCAGAAATTCAGATCATTGGCTCCAGAGGCAGACCTGCTTCCAACTCCAGTACCTCCTTATTCAGAGCTGATATTTCCATAAACCACCCCTTGAGACCCCTCCTAGAAGCCTCCCTCACTTCCATCTTGCAAGCCGTCTCTCCCAGAACCCTTCAGTCTTATTTAACAGCGTGGAATAATTTCAAAATTTTTCATGCCGCTTACAATTTAGAGTTCCCCGATTTTTCCCTGCTAGCCATTACTTCCTTTATTTCCTACCTCAACACCATAAAAAACCTCCAAATCGGCTCATTCACGGCTCACCCTCAACCAACATATCCAATTCCCAGACGTCCCTACTCATCAAAGGCATCCAAAAAACCCATCCCACTCGCCCAGACACCTGCCAGCCCATAACCCTAAAAATCCTAACCAAATGCATCTCCACCCTCCGTAAAGGATACCACTCTCTTCATACTGCCCGCACCTTGGATGCAATGTTCATCCTGGCCTTTTTCGGTTTCCTTAGATGCTCCGAACTCACCATTACATCCACCTTCAACCCAAACATCCACCCAACCATATCTGACCTAGCACCATTAGACAACGAAGCCATCTCCTTCTTCATTAAACAAAGCAAAACAGACCAATTAAGGAGAGGTCATTTCATATATATTTTTAACCTCCAATCACCCATTCAGCCCTTCCAAACCCTCCTAGCCTTCCTCCAGCTCAAAAAATCCCAATCCAAAAAACCCTCTGATCCCCTATTCACAGACGACATCAACCGTCCAGTTACTCGCTTCTGGTTCCAAAAAACACCTTAAGTCCGTCCTAATCCTATCTGGCATCCCAGCCGATAACTTTTCAAGCCATTCTTTCCGAATAGAGCAGCCACAACAGCAGCCCATAAAGGCCTCTCCCAACACCAAATCCAAGCACTCGGTCGCTGGTCATCAGAAGCCTTCAAGAACTACATCAGATCCGACCGTTCCCACATCAAGGAAGCCCACCAGACCCTAATAAGTTAATCCCTCCTCAAAAACCCCTCACCAGCCCCGTCAATCTCACATGCTGCCAACCCTCCCACCTCTCTCATGTTCCCCGCTGCCGCAGCAGTTCCCGCTCCCGCAGGAGCCCCCTCCCTTGCCTGGCCACCACTGCAGTAGCTCATCCCCTACTGCCGCAGCAGTTTCCGCTGGAGCCCCCTCCCCATCCATCACTGCAGCAGCAGTGCCCTCCCCGCCACCGCTACAGCTCATCCCCTACTGCCGCAGCAGTTCCATCTCCGCTGGAGCCCCATCCCCAATGCAGCAGCAATGCCCTCTCCCGCTCCCCACAGCCCATCTCCTACTGCGCAGCAGTTCCGCTCCCCTCGAGCCCCCTCCCCCACTGCCGCAGCAGTTCCCGCTCCCACTGGAGCCCCATCCCCCACTGCAGCAGCAGTGCCCGCTCCCCGCTGGAGCTCATCCCCTACTGCCGCAGCAGTTCCGGCTCCACAGGAGCCCCCTCCCTTGCCTGGCCACCACCGCAGTAGCGTATCCCCTACTGCCGCAGCAGTTCCCGCTCCCGCCGGAGCCCCTCCCCATCCCCCACTGCAGCAGCAGTACCCTCTCCTCGCTCCGTCCGGACTCATCTACTGCCGCAGCAGTTCCGGCTCCTATTACAGCTATTCCAGCTACTCCATCTAGCATCCAGCATCCTTCCAACTCATACCCTGCCTTTCGGGGCCCTTAAGCTGCGCTTTGGCTGCTGTCCGGCGATTACATAGCATTTCGGGGGAGCACTTTGGGTTCGGGCGAATACCGGCTCGAACCCCTCTCCCGGGCAGGAGAGTGCCCTGGGCTCGGAAATAACTACCGAGCTCGGGCCTCTCGGACAGCAAGCCAAATACGCTTATCCTTTACGTTGTTATTATCTGTAAGTGTGAACTCATGAAGTGATGTTTTATTAACAAATTTCGGGAGGAGCACGTGCAGATAATCAACACGGTCATTTCAATCTCGCCCCCTATCCAATTAGTGCAAGAAATAACCCCTATAAATAATCAAGCAGCCCTACCTTCGCTCTCTCTCGTTTTCAACATCCCTCCACCACCCCGTCTCCTCACTCTTAGTCCGGGGAGCACTTGAGTTGGGCCGAATACCGAGCTCGAACCCTCTCCCTCCGGCAGGGAGAGTGCCCTGGGCTCGGAAATAACTACCGAGCTCGGAGCCCTCTCCCGGACAGCAAGCCAAATACGCTTATCCTTTACGTTGTTATTATCTGTAAGTGTGAACTCGTGAATCATTTTATCCAGCAGGTGTTTCTTAACCTTGGAAAGGTGGAGCTGGCACCAAAAATTCAATCCTTAAAAAATCAGCTTGCAATCATGTAAAGTGGTGTCCTCCAGGCATTTTTTTCCTTTCCTGTGTTCCTTGGAAAAAAGGCTCAAGTCAGATTTTGTGATAAGTGCTTTTATTCACAATAATAAAAGTAAGGTTGTTTTAATTTTTTTTAATACTCTGCAGTGTTGCACTTTAAAATTAATCTAAGCACACATTTGTGCACTCACTCTGATAGTTCAGCAGACCTGAAGAAAAGAGATTTTTTTGAGAGAGAGAGAGAGTGATTTTGTACAGTATGTTCATGTGCTTAAGTTTTGTCAATTGTCATGTTCTCAGGCTCAAAAAAAGCTTTTGATTTAGACTTTGTTATCTCTACTTGTTTGAGTAGATGCACTTTAAACTTGTCTTAGTTATACTGTTTGAAAAGTTTTGAATAAAAACAGAATAAAGAACAGAAATCTTTTGTTTGATTGCTTTTGTATATAATTTAATGCAATTAAAAAGGCAAGTGGAGTAAATGAACAGAGGTATTACTTAAACTTAAAGTATTTAGTCTATTCAACTTAAAATAATTATTAGGACGGCTAATATCTTTAAGTACATTTCACTCACGTTTATCAAGTAAACATTACTTAATTTTTTTAGGGCAACCAGTTTCCTCAAATTTTTTAAGTAAACTCAACTTATTCGGGTTTAGAGTGTACCACATAACTGACATATCCAATGTACACTCTCTCTGGCACTACAGAAAGGCTATCTATTTTCTCTTTATTTCGTACACATTTCAGTCTTTTCCCTTCAATCACCTTAGCCCCCGAAATACTGCTCTTTAGTGTTTCCATGGAATTCCTGAAATTACTCCCTTTACCCAAGCTCTTTTACTTAGTACTGTGCAGCTCACCGTCTGACCAAGCATTGATTTAACGCTTTGTACCGCTTTCTGCTGTTTTTCATTTTTACAGAAAATTATAATATTTCCATTCCCCAGAGTCTTGGCACTTTCTTTATCACCTACAGCTTTTTTTAATGCCTTGGTGAGTTTAACAGGATTGATCACATTACTATTTTCAAATTTCATCAGTACCTTATAGTCCTCCTGGCTTGTTTCCACCATCATTCTTTCTTTTCCACTATCCGTTCCTGAATCATTTCTACATATTTTCTTTCTCTTGCGATTG
Source organism: Beaufortia kweichowensis (assembly GCA_019155185.1). Taxonomy (NCBI): domain Eukaryota; kingdom Metazoa; phylum Chordata; class Actinopteri; order Cypriniformes; family Gastromyzontidae; genus Beaufortia; species Beaufortia kweichowensis. Next base: position 492,808 of record CM032812.1, on the reverse strand, counting down.
TCAATTTTACTCCAATCGTTCATTCCCGAATTCCTACCACTTGATTCTCCCTCCATCTCCGGATCACTTCCGGTACTATCGTCATTTCCCTCCATCAATGCTCCAGTCACAGTCCGAGCTCAGCACTCGGAGAGTTGAAATCAGGTCAACATTATGGTAAAGAAACAATGACGCTGTTCGGCGGCAACCAGTCGGAATGTAGAAGTCCTCCGCTTGAGAGGGTCCCAGAGAACGCAGTCCTGTAAACTTTGGTTCCAACCACACATTAGTTCCTAATCAAAATGGAAGAGAAATTAATTACTGCTGTGGCAGGTTTCCCTGTCATTTATGACGTGTCTCTGTCTGTGTACAGAGACGTGAAAAGAAAAAATGTTGCTTGGACCAAGGTGTCTGAGGTTGTTGGTGTTTCTGGTGAGTTGCGAATGTGCATTTACGTTATATATTTTCTGAAAAGAAGCGGGAATTGCGTGCTAACTTTAGCGCCAGAGGATGCTGCAAAATATTTCTGACATGATGAAACTTATTGGGTTAAACGAAAAATGTGTTGTATTGATCGAACCCTTATGAAAACCCTTATGTTACAACAAAAACAAAAACGGGTACTGTAGTAAAACCATGGTTTTGTCAATAGTAATCAATACGCCAAAAAAACATGGTAACCACACTTTTACTACAAAAACAGGGTTAATTTAAAGTAGGAAGCTGCAGCGAAATATTTTGACATCAGATGGAAATTAGAGGTGTATGTCGCATTTCAATATAAAAGCAGTCACTTCTGCCTATTTTTATTTTTGCAACAAGAAAAAAATCTGTACTATACCTGATCTCCCCTGTGGTATAATGAGAAAATTATGCTTAATTAATTAAGCATAAATATATGACCCTGCCTGTGAAAACCACAAAAAATGACTTTAGCTTGATTTACTGTTTTCAACAGGAAATCACACTACATAATGTACAGAACATTCTGTGAAAATATAACTTTGGTATCTTTAATATTGACTGAGTAATGACATGTCAAAGTTAGAAATCATAGTGATATTTATAGGTAAAATCAAACTTTGATGCTCGTTATCTCATGATTTGGTTTTGAGACTTTAGCCTGGTTTTCACAGACAGGGTCACATATACAGTCAGTATGTCATTTTGTGGTAAGTCTGCACAAGATCAGAACGCTTGTTTGGTATGTTTGCGGCCCCTTTAAATAAAGACCGATCGTGGAGCGTCTACAGGGCAGCCAGAGTGAATTTTGACACTCTCACCGGCGGTGGTCACCGTTATGGGCAGCGCGGCCAGAGCGATCTTTTGACGCTCTCGCCGCCGGCAGTGTGAACGCACAGTTAAGATTGCAGTGCTGAGGGCATACGAATTGGTCTCAGAGGCCTATAGACAAAAACTTAGGTCCTGGAAGAAAACTGAGTCTCAAACGCATGTTGAGTTTGTACATGATATTTCAGTTTATTTCAATCGTTGGTGTAGGCCTACAGCTTCTGATGTGAAAACGTTAGACGACTTGAAAGAGTTGATGGTGCTTGAACGGTTTAAAAACTCTGTTTTAACACGTGTAGCAACATGTATAAGTGAGCGTAAACCCGACACTGCATATGAGGCGGCCGTCATGGCTGATGACTTTTTTCTGATTCATAAAACTTCTTCTGGCTTTAAAAATGCTGGAGAAAATGTTCAGAAAGAAGCATGGTATGATCCCAACAGATCTTCTAAATTTTTGCGTGCTTCACCTGACAGACAGCGTCTTGTTTCTGTTGGAGAAAAAGAGAGAGCAAGCATGTGTAATTATTGTCATGCGTTTGGTCACTGGAAGAATGAGTGTCCTTCGTTGAAAGCAAAAGATATTGTTAAAACGACACTTTGAAGTGTATGTGGGTTCGTCAGAGGGACCTCTGGTGCTTTTTACTGATCACAACCCGTTCATTCGTTACAGAACCCCAATCAAAGGTTAATGAGGTGGTGCTTGTGTTTACAGGGATACCTGTTAGATATTCGCCACATTAAAGGCTCAGAAAATATAACTGCTGATGCTTTATCTCGTGTCCATGTAGTCTAAATGTTATAGGATTTGTCCTATTTGTCTTAATTTGCTTCCTATGCACCACGGTTGCTGGAAGGAGTTGGAGAGTGAAGACTGTGATCTGGACTGAATCTTATCTTAAAGACTCTGGTCTTTTTTTTAGGGGGGGGTGTGTGACGAGTCTCTCGTTCTTCCCGCTACGGCCGGCCAGTGGGTGTGGCCTGGAGACTCATCAAGTGAACACTTTCCACCTGTTCTGCCCTATAAAGTATAGGCTTTGTTTGGCTCTTGGGTTTTGTCTTAGTTTGTTTATTTCAATTTTATTTATTTAATTCTAGTTCTGTCTGATGCTTTGTTTATGTGTCTGACAGAAATTGTGTTTGGGTTTTGTTGATTTTATTATCTGATATATTTTCATATTTATGTTAAATACATTTTTTTTGTCAACCGACCAACCTGATCATGTCCTCCATTTCATTTGTCACGGCTTTGAGCCGGTCGTGAAAATATAGATTTAAAGCTGACCTAGACATATAAGAGTATAATCAACACAATATATTTTAATAATGTATTATATCTTTATTATTATAGCTTATTTGTATATGTAGGTCTTAACAATATATGTATAATCCTTATACTTACATTACACTCTTTACATTTTATACTTTACATTTGAATGAGCTATATGAATAGTAAGTGAGATTAGTGTAAAAATTATAATGCAGTTTTGTTTATTGTTTCATTGAATAATGAAATGAAATGAATAATGAATAATGAAATACAATTATGCTGTCTGTTCCTATTTTTGATACACCAATATATTATGGAATACTAATAATCACACAATAATAATAACCTGACAAACCACATTTTTATGAAAAATAATTTATTTAAATAAATGTTCAGATTGCATTTACAAAACCTGATGTCACTGATGTCAACTGAATCAAAACTTATGTGGACAATTTGGGACACAAGGGAGAGATTACTTACTATTATTATACTATGTAAATAAATATTGGTCACTTATGATTGTCCAGTATTGTTGTTTATGGATGCAACTTTCTTTTGAAAATTGTCTTCTTACACACACCTACAGTAGCACTCCTGTAGTTTGTGGAAGGCGGTGGCATCATTAGTGATATTCTACATGAAAAATCTGTTTTAGTACTGATAACATCAGACAGCGGTTTCTGTTGTGGGGTCTGTGCTCTTCATTGGCTTGGTTTTGTTGATGTCCACATAATCATCATTTCATTGGTCATTTTCCAGTTTATCTCCACATTCCTCCTCATCAATTGTAATTCAGTCTAAATTCAGTCTTTTCTAAATTTGGACAGTATTAGTGACATCATATGCATTGTAGATTAGATATGATATGTAGATGCAATCCTGTGTTTTAGCATTCTGCAATTTAAAAAAACACGAATTATTTCCAGGCTTATCAATGCCAATCCCAATCATACTTATACATTTCAAAGATTTTACCCATTCCACACATTTGACAGAATACACACATTACTGTCTGGCGAGTTTATTGTGCTCTATTTAACATGCTAATAGCACCTATATCTATACCACATTCCAGAACATTATCACCTGACCCTCATGCAGCAAGCAGATATTTAGGCAAACAAGCCCAGCAAAAGAAAACAGGACTGCTTCAGTATATTTGATCAACAATATGAAACAGCTAGTTTCAAAAATTACTACATAAATACTTTCATGATCTCAAATGAATACTCTATTTTTTAATTAAACTTGAATTTATTTAATAAACATTAAATTTCAATTGAAAATCAATATTATACTTTGTTTATGACAAAATCATCACAAAGCTAGCTGTTAACAGTTGAGTTGTACAGGTCATCCATGTAATGTGTAAGGTGCACAGGTACTTTTTTCAGTAAAGAAAGATGTTGTGCTTCGAGGGTGGTTCACAAGTTGTGTGACTTTATGGCCATAAAAACATACCTATTTACTCAATTTACCATTCAGAAGCATTAAAGGGATGAACAATAGGACTTATTGATTTTGTAAATGTGGACTTGTAGAGAAAAAAACATGTGTAGGTATATTTAAGTGGAGCTCACACACTTATGTTGTAATATTACAACAGTGGGCCCTTGATAAAAGTGCAAACCACAAAACAGTTTGTCTATGTACAGTTGTACATGTCTGGTTTCTTTTATTTAATAATAAATACACATTATGCTGCTTACAAGCCGATAACAAGCTCTGTTTCACAACAAGCGAAAGTCTTCAGCATGTTCCCTACACGCATAAGCAAAACACGGCTAGTTTCACATCTGTATTCTACAAACTACTGTTCAAGAGTTTATTTTTTATGATCTTAAAAATCTTTTTATCTCAAGCTTATGCCTGAATGTTTGAAATGGAGACAAACATTCTTGTGCCAGCATAATCATATATTTTATTGTAAAACAAGATTGTATTTTTATAACATGTTTTTGAAATCCATGTTTTTTCATTTTTGGACCAAATAATAAAGAAAAAGCAGCAAATGAGTGTGTGCTTGTGTGTTAATATTTGAGTAAATGTTATTAGTAAAGTGTTTAATTTTCAAAAGCAGGAGACTAACACAAACTCAACAGGTTTCAAAACAATATTCTTATTCCAACAAATACAGTTAGGTCCATATATATTTGGACACAGGCACAATTTTCATACTTTTGGCTCTGTATGCCACCAGAATAAAATTAAAACAAACAAAACAATCCAAATGAATTTGAAGTGCAGACTTTCAGCTTTAATTTAAGGGGTTGAACATAAATATCAAGCACACATTTTAGAAACTGCAGCCATTTTGATACACAGTCCCCCCTTTTCAGGGGCTCAAATGTCATGGAATGGGGGGCTGTCCAAAGCCCATCCCATGGCCACTGGCATTCCTCAGGGATCTGTTCTTGCACCACTCCTCTTTTCTATCTACACAACATCCCTGGGACCCATCATTCAATCACATGGCTTTCACTACCACTGCTATGCAGACGACACCCAGGTTTTCTTCTCCTTCCAGCCAGACGATCCCACAATAGCATCACGCATTGCAGCCTGCCTAAAAGACATCTCATCTTGGATGACTGAACACCACCTCCAGCTAAACCCTGCCAAGACTGAGCTCCTGGTACTTCCGGCCTCTCCTACAACACAATACAACCTCACAATTCAAATTGGCAACACAACCATTACATCATCTAAATCCATGGACATTACCAAAGACTGGGTTTCCTCTTTTCTGATGCTTTGCCAGGCTCTAACTGCAGCTGTCTTCAGTTGTTCCTTGTTTGTGGGTCTTTCTGCCTTTAGTTTTGCCACCTCTTCTTTTCCTTCAAAAACTCCTCGGTTGCTTTTGCAGTGTGTTTTGGATCATTGTCCATCTGTACTGTGAAGCGCCATGCTCATGCCATCACACTCTCTCCACTATGTTTTACAGATGATGTTGTGTGCTTTGGATGATGAGCTGTTCCAAGCCTTCTCCACACTTTTTTATTTCTGTCATTCTGGTACAGGTTAATCTTAGTTTCATCTGTCCAAAGGATGTTTTTCCAGGACTGGCCTGGCTTTTTTACGAGTCTAATCTGGCTTTTATATTTTTGAGGCTTATAAATGGTTTGCAGCTTGTGGTGAACCCTCTATATTTGTTCTTGTGAAGTCTTCTCTTAATTGTAGACTTTGACAGTGATACGCCTACCTCCTGGAGAGTGTCCTTCACTTGTCTGGATGTTGTGAATGGGTTTTTCTTTACCATAGAGAGGATCCTGCGATCATTCACCACTGTTGTCTTCCGTGGACGTCCAAGCCTTTTTATGTTGCTGAGCTCGTGCGCACCTGTTGCTCATTAGACAGTGTTGTGGGCCATTAGGATTGGTGTGATTAGACATGAGAATCAGAGTGCTTTCACACCTAGTTCAGCGTGTATATGTGACCAAATGAAGTGATTTCAGACCCACCTAAAAGGACCCAAAAGCGAGCCGAACTTGTACGATTGTGCCGAATACGGTGCGATTGTGAGTCCATTTGTGGTTTCGATTTGTTCCTGACATGTGAAAGCTTCCTGACAATGCTTGCCATACCAGCAGCACCATGTTATGTCACTGCGTGTTGATAGGGTGACCAACAGGATAATCCCAAAATCAGACCTTTCTCCAACACTGCAAAAACTGAAAGCTAAGAAAGTAAAAAAAGCTTATTTCTAGAAAATGTGTCTTGTTTTTTGCCATTAAAGATAAATAGTTTTATAAAATACATTGCACATTAGACTATAAATCTTAATTTAAGAAAATTGATCTTTTTCGGTCTAGGCAAGTAAATGTTAACTCATTTTGAGCAAGATTTTACTAGAAACAAGTGACCGCTATAAAGCCCAAATATTGGTGCATGTTCAATTAGATTGTTGTGCTAATTTTAAGACTAATACCACCACTAAAAAAGTCTAATTTCAAGAATCTTAAGAAAGGATTTTTTTTATTGTGTCTGTAAGTTTTTGAAAATTCAGTTAAGAAAAATTGCTTGTCTGAACATAAACACTTGGCGAAAAAGGGGGTTTAATTCAGATTTATTTTGTATTGAAATTTGTATTGTGTTTCATTTCATTTATTTTATGTCATGAATGTGATCAAATGTGTACTTGTGATAAATGTCATTTTTTATTTTTCCGTAATTTATGTTAACTTTATTCTGACTGTAATGATGCATAAGTAAAATGGAGCGTCGCCTTTAAGAAACGCAGCAGGAGAAGTCTGCGTGAGCAGCGTGATGACGGAAAGAGGAGAGCACGGTCAGATCAGCGGCGAAACTTTGAGAGAAACTTTCAGTTAAACTAAACGGAAAGTTTAGTAGACTTTTATTTCATTTGATTTGAGTGATTTTTGTGGTACAAGTGATTGAGATGTTCTTGATTTGATTTGATGAAAACGGCGATGACATGGAGTTCATCAACACATGGATCAAGATGGCGAGCCACCCACTGAGTCTCGAATCCTTCTAAATCGCCAAAAGAAACATGAGCTGTTGCTCGAGTTTCCCCGGACAGGGGAAAACAAATGTGCAGGAAAGAGTAAATCCATGTGAAAGTGTCCCTCATCATCCGTTTTGCTGCTCATTGCTTTGTGCTTATGGACGGTAGGCCTGAACTGTTGCATTTTATGATCATCTACATCACAGGATGTGGAGGATTGTTAATTTCAAATCAGAAAATTCATGACTGATCTGTTGAAATGGACAATTCATATTTGAATTGTGAACTGATTGCACTTAATGTTTTTGTTGTTTTGTTCTTACAAAAAGTTAAATTTGTTTCGTAATGGTTTTGAAATATGTTTCTTGAGGGTATTGTATTTTGAGCTGTATATATGAATAATCCATTCAAATATAAAGGGTTATTTAAAGAATAGGAACAATTTAGACATACAAAAAATAACTTTAGATTTCCAAAAGAGAAATAAAGTAGAGAATGGGACTAAATCTAGTTGAAACCTTGCTGTGAACAGAGAGGTTTAAACACAGAAACTGTTAATTAATTTTGTTTATTTCATTTTATTTCTTTGCATTGTAAATATTTAAATATTGAATTTATTTTCCTTGTTCTTGGTGTTCATACATAAGTTTCTGGAAGCAAAGAGCAGTCAACAAAATCAATTTTCATTTATAAACCTATCCGTTATTATTCATATTTACCTTGTCTGTCTGTTGATTTTTCGCTCTCATTTGGCTCCTAGAGAACCTAGAGCACTGGTCTATTTAACCCTTAATACCTTGCACCTTATATGCTACATCAATTGTTGGATTTGGTGTGCTGAGGGAAGGGCGGGTTGGCATACCTGTGCCAGGTATTTGATTTATTTTTTGTAAAAGTGTAAGTTAGCCTTGGAATCACTTTACTACACTCCATTTGTTCAGAACTTTGGAGAATGTTCTTTATTAAATGTTCAGCAAAGCTGAGTAAGTTTGTTTCTTCATGTAAAGTTTGGGGAGGTGAGGGGGGTGTTTATTTTGAGATTTTTCATCCCATTTTAGGTTTTTGTGTGATCTTAAAAAAAACTAAATAGGCTGGGTTTAAGGTTAAATATTGTAGTTTCAGTGCATTTTTTCCTAAAATTATTATTATTCAGTTGTAGCGAAAGTCGGGGATTAAGTCGTTAACATGCTATTCTCCGTAGGGAATTGTTGATTTAGCTCAAAGGAAAATACATATAATGTATAATTGTCATCAAGTATACATATTTTGTAGTATCTGAGCAGCAGGAGGGGCGACACGATCCCGTGCGCTCGTCTCGAGGGCGCACCCCGATCATATCGGCCCTAAGTATATCTTCCTGGCCAGGGAAAACAACTATCTGCTTCACAGAGCTACTGAGCATGTAGCAAAATCTAAGCAGTTTAAGTGACAGTTGTCTGCAAGCATAACCAAGCACAGAGACATTCAAATCGATTACAAATGGTGTTTATTAAAACTAAAACTACTATTTACACGCACAGCTATACAAAGCTGTACTAAAACATACAAACATCAAACACATATGAACCAAAGGAAAGAGAGCGAGAGAGAGAGAGACAGAGCGGCAGATTTAAACAGTTCCTGAGTGAACCATCAGACTTTAGAATCACCTTTTAACAAAGGGGCGCTGCTTAACACATCTATCGAGATAGAAATGGATACTTGCATCGGTTTTGGTCGTGCTGAAGTGTCCGTGTGCTGAAAGTCTTTGTGTGGTTTCCAAGAAGATGTTGAAACTGTGTTAAAGTCCGCCATTGGAGGTCCCAAACTAAGTTTGGGAGTCAGCGTGAGTGGTCTTCCCTCCCCCCTCAGGGGGAGGAGTGGTGCTCACGCAGACGTCAGGTAGAGCAGGAATTGAAGTACGAAGAGAAGAGCAAAGAGAAGAGCAGAGATCTGAAGTTGCTCTGCAGTTTTATCCTCAAAAGGGGTCACACCCTATGATGATAAGACTGACCAATGGTTATGTAGTGGGGTAAGGTTTCTTGTCCCTTTCCCAACTTATTTGCAGGCTCATGGCTTTATGGCACATGTGCAAATATCAAACCCTATTATTGTAAAAAGAATATGATGCATGTTATGGTAACATAACATGCACCACAGGAAAGGAAATGCTACAAGCTTTCTATGGGTAGTAAATATGACAGTGTTTGGATTACATTAAGTTTCTTTCCCCTGCATAAACATAATTAAACCCTAACACAACCTACATATCTACTGGTTAAAGCAAGGTTAACATTTATAGAAAGCAAAGTATACAAACAAACACTATACATACATGTACTTAAAGACCCATTTAGTGGCATACAAAGGAAAAGGGATTTTCCTACATTGTTTTAAGATGTTTAAGTTTATTACTCCCATGTCCATGGAATTCCTTTGGAGCTTGAAGTTTCACTCACACGCCATCCAGCACCATTTATCCAGGAGTCCATGTGCAGTTTGCTTCAGCGCTTGCTGGCAAACCCTTACCTGGGAACGGGGACCAGGCCCAATGCAGTTATGCACATCACCTGAACTCTCCTCTCCTTCTTTGGTGACACAGCAGGATTTGCCCTGTGTACTTCCAACTCCTGGAAGAGAAATACATAACCTTACTTCACAAGTTCAAGGTAGCTAGGAAACACTGATGGATTTCATTTAAAAAACCAGAGACAGCAGTTTCTAAACTTACCCAGGAAGTGAAAGTAACTTCTTCTCAGCACTGTGACCAAGTTACCCACCTTGCTACCAAAATGAAGGACAACCAGCAGCAAGTTCTCACACTTTTGGCTACAAACAAAAAACAGGAGGAGGATGAGACTGATCAATTAACCAAGGCCATCAAACTCATGATTTCAAGTGAACTTCAAAGAGTGGAATCGAACTGTGTCGCTGAAGTGCGCTTCATGGTGGATCAGCTGCAGCTGGAAGTTCAACAGGATCTTAAAACCATACAACAGAACTTTCAAAAAAGCCATGATCAGCTAACAAAAGAACTTCACCAATGCAACGACCAAAATGCCAGTCTCTGCACCGATTTAAAAAAATTCCAAACTGAAATGTTTGACCAAAGTAAAGAGCAAGAAAATAAATTTGTGGATCTGCTTAAGAAAAATGTGCTATCACCACCTGACACTACTTCTCTCTCTTCATTACCTCCTTCTACCTCAGTAACAGCACCCTACCCCTTTTCTTGCTATGGCAGTAGTAAGAAGTGACCATTTTAAGTTAACATCCCTTTGGACGTCCATCGGACGACCCTGACCCTTTGCTCTATTTGACCCGCTGTCAAGATTTTTTAGCTTTACATCCCCTAGGCGATACAGACCTGTTGGCCACTTTCCGAACTGTATTTTATGGAACAGCCCGTGACTGGTGGGAGGTTGGCAGATCCTCTGTAACCACATGGGATGAGTTTGAATCCGCTTTCTCTGCCTTCCTTTCTGAGGATTATGAGGATATGCTGGCTGATCGAGTCATTAGGGATTTTGCATTCTCGTATCGAGCTCTCTGCAAGAGAAGCCTGCCCTAATGGAAAGTGACATGATAAAAATGATTCTTAAAAACATCAAGCCCTATCTTGCCAGCCAGCTACGTGGTCGTGTAAGTACTGTTGAGGAGTTAGTGAAGCTGGGTCATCAACTGGAGAAAGATTATGCACAACAATTACAATATGAAGGACGTAAAGGTATTAAATCACTTGCAGTGCCACCAAGACCTAACTCTGGCCAACCTGTAGAAAAGCCTCAAGTACAATGCTGGCAGTGCAAAGGTTACCATTCCAACCTTCGAAGTTTGGTGGTCCACCTCGACAGCCCACTACACCTTCCAGTAACACTGTGTCTGCAACAAGGTCACCTTAGATCTTGGAATCACCACCACTGGTTTTAATACCCCAAATCACCTAACTGCTGTACCACAACAATTGGTGGTACCCATTAGTATCGGTACCTGGAGAGGAAAAGCCATTATTGATACACAACTTTTCAGATTGTTTTCCACAGTAAGCCTTTCACAGTACATGTTGCTGTTCTTACCTCTAAAGCCCTTGCCTATGCAGTGATTTTGGGTTTAGACTTCATCTACATCAATGGATTGCAGATTAACGTGACCGACAGGAAGTATTCTTTCAAGGATGCCCCTGATGAAGACCAACCAGGCCAGGCAAGTGTGCCTGTGGTGAGATTATCACACCTGAAAAAGAGACAACAGCTAAAGTGTGTTAATCAGAGCCTATCTCTTCTCAGTTCCATTCCTCCACCACAACTCCCCCTGCTATCACAATCTTTTGACAGCCTTGATGATCAAGGATTAATTGATACCGCTGTGGATGGTGCTTACTTACTGCCTGATGGAAAACAGCAACTAAGGCAGGTCTTAGAGTCCAACTGTCAGGTGTGCACCCTCCGTCCTGGGCAGACAGATGTTCTCCAACACCGCCTCTATGTCACACATCCAGTACCCATCAAACAGCGACCTTATCGCATGAATCCTTCTAAACAAGCTGTTGTGAAAGAACAGCTAGAGGAGAGGTTAAAGGCAGGTATCGTGGAACCATCCCACTCTGCCTGGGCATCCCCTGTCATATTAGTACCAAAAAAAGATGGTAAAATGAGATTCTGTGTTGATTATTGGAAAGTTAATGCCATAACCGAGAGTGATGCATACCCCCTCCCTAACATTACTGAAAATCTTGAATCCCTCGCTGGTGCAGCCATTTTTTCTACCATCAACCTTAACAGTGGCTACTGGCAGGTGACGATGGATCCAGCAAGCAAACCCATGACTGCTTTTATCACTCCTTCAGGTGGTCTATATCATTTTAAAGTCATGCCCTTTGGGTTAAAAAACGCCCCAGCGACTTTCCAAAGACTGATGGAGACTGTTTTAGAATTACGAGGTAACATCTGCTTCGTCTACATTGATGACATTATAGTTTACTCGCCATCCGTGAACCAGCACTTCAAAAGTCAAAGTGGAGTTTATTGTCATTTCAGCCATATACAAGTACATAGTGAAACGAAACAACGTTTCTCCAGGACCAAGGTGCTATAGTACAACACAAAACTAGAATGTACGTTATATACAAAATTCCTATATACATAACGTGTACAAAGTGCAACAGACAGCACAAGACAGTAACGCAGACACAATACACAATACACAGTTCAGTGCAAAAAAAAACTATATACATAAAGTGCACAAAGTGCAAACAGACAGCACAAGACAGTAACGCAGACCAATACACAGTTCAATATGAAAGTGATTGTTAAAAGTGACAGTGCAAATAATAAAAAGTGATTGTGTAAATTGACAGTGCAAATATTAAAAGGTAAATAATAAAAAAATAATAAAAAAGCAGTCCAATGGCAGTAGTGTAATTTCTAATGAGTTATTTTGAGTTTAGCAGCCTGATGGCATGGGGGAAAAAACTGTTGCAAAGTCTAGTCGTGAGGGACCGAATGCTTCCGGTACCGTTTACCAGACGGCAGGAGGGTGAAGAGTGTGTGTGAGGGGTGTGTGGGGTCATCCACAATGCTGGTGGCTTTGCGGATGCAGCGTGAGGTGTAAATGTCTGTGATAGAGGGAAGAGAGACCCCGATGATCTTTTCAGCTGTTCTCACTATCCGCTGCAGGGTCTTGCGGTCCGAGACAGTGCAATTCCCAAACCAGGCAGTGATGCAGCTGCTCAGGATACTCTCGATTGTCCCTCTGTAGAACACGGTGAGGATGGGGGGTGGGAGATGTGCTTTCCTCAGTCTTCTCAGAAAGTACAGGCGCTGCTGGGCTTTTTTTGCTGTGGAACTGGTGTTGAGCGACCAGGTGAGGTTCTCCGTCAGGTGAACGCCAAGAAACTTGGTGCTCTTTACGATCTCCACAGGGAAGCCGCCGATGTTCAATGGAGAGTGATCTCTCTGTGCTCTTCTGAAGTCAACTACCATCTCTTTGGTTTTGTCCACGTTCAGAGACAGGTTGTTGGTTCTACACCAGTCCATTAGCTGTTTCACCTCCTCTCTGTATGCTGACTCATCGTTCTTGCTGATGAGACCCACCACGGTCATGTCATCAGTGAACGTAATGATGTGGTTCGAGCTGTGCATTGCTACACAGTCGTGAGTCAGCAGAGTGAACAGCAATGGACTGAGCACACAGCCCTGAGGGGCCCCAGTGCTCAGTGTGGTGGTACTGGAGATGCTGTTCCCGATCCGGACTGACTGAAGTCTCCCAGTCAGAAAGTCCAGGATCCAGTTGCAGAGGGAGGTGTTCAGGCCCTGCAGGTTCAGCTTTTCAGTCAGGTGCTGAGGAATGATGGTGTTGAATGCTGAACTGAAGTCAATGAAGAGCATTCGAACATATGTGTTTTTATTGTCCAGGTGGGTGAGGGCCAGATGGAGGGTGGTGTTGATGGCGTCATCTGTTGAGCAGTTGGGGCGGTAAGCGAATTGCTGGGGGTCTAATGAGGGGGGCAGCAGGGTCTTAATGTGCCTCAAGATGAGCCTCTCGAAGCACTTCATAATGACAAGTGTAAGTGCAACTAAGTGCAACTGTAAGTGGTAGTCGTTGAGGCAGGATACTGGAGACTTCTTTGGCACGGGGACGATGGTGGTGGCCTTGAAGCACGTTGGAACTATGGCGCTGCTCAGAGAGATGTTGAAGATGTCTGTGAAAACATCTGCCAGTTGGTCTGCACATCCTCTAAACAGCCTACCAGGAATGTTGTCTGGTCCAGCAGCCTTCCATGGGTTAACTCTGTGTAGAGTCTTCCTTACATCAGCTGTGGATAGACACAGCACCTGGTTGTTGGGGGAAGGGTGGTCTTCCTCTCTGTTACACTGTTTTGTGCCTCAAACCGAGCGTAGAAGTCGTTCAGCGCATCTGGGAGGGAGGCATCACTGTCACAGGCAGGTGGGGTCGACCTGTAGTTGGTGATACTCTGGATGCCCTGCCACATGCGCCACGTGTCTCTGCTGGTCATGAAGTGGCTGTGGATTCTCTGAGCATGTGTGCGCTTTGCTTCTCTGGCCCGGGACAGTTTGGCCCTCGCTGTTCTTAGGGCCGCTTTGTCGCCTGCCCTGAAGGCGGAGTCTCAGGTTCTCAGTAGCGCACGCACCTCTGCAGTCATCCACAGCTTCTGGTTTGAGCGTGTGGTGATGGTCTTGGAGGTGGTGATGTCATCAATAGACTTGCTAATATAGCTGGTCACTGATGTCGCATATTCCTCCAAGTTGGTGGAGTCGCCGTCAGTTGCCGCTTCCCTAAACATGTGCCGGTCAGTGCATTCAAAACAGTCCTGAAGAGTATGAGGTAGTTGAAGATAAATTGTACCACATGACTCAGCTGACGACTGGTCAACACCATTATCGGGTGTACATTCCCAGCACTCTGGTTTCACCTCTTCTCCAACACTACCATTCTAATCCTATGAGTGGTCACGTGGGTATTTACAAGACTTACCAGAGACTGCATGATGTTGCTTTTTGGCCTGGGATGTGGATAGATGTGAAGAATCACGTCAAAAGATGTATCAAATGTCAAACACTCAAAGGAGGAAATCGGAAACCTGCAGGAAAAATACAACAAGTTAGTACATCACGCCCCAACGAGATGCTAGGTGTTGACATCATGGGTCCAATGCCCTGAAGTACCCACCAAAACGAGTACCTGCTTGTCTTTTTGGATTATTTTTTGCGCTGGGTGGAGTTATTTCCCATGTGGAATGCCAGTGCCCAAACCATAGCAGCGATTTTTCGGAGAGAGATTCTGACACGATGGGGTGTCCACGACTTTATCCTCTCCGACAGAGGCACCCAGTTCCTGTCTGCCATGTTTAAGGAGGTATGTGGTAAATGGGGTGTGACACAAAAACTCACGACCACCTACCCATCCGCAAACAAATATGACAGAACGAGTAAATCGGACTCTAAAGTGCATGATTGCTGCTTACGTAGAAGATAAGCATAAAAAGTGAGATCACTACTTACCTGAACTACGATTTGCAGTCAAGTCAGCCGTCCAGGAATCCATTGGCATGACACCAGCAGAGCTTTACCTAGGGAGGAAATTGCAAGGTCCAATGAATAAACTGTTGCGAGGCAGGTATCTCACTCCTGACTTACCCTCCTATGATGTTGTAAATCATCTCGCTCAACTTCAATCAAAAGCTAAGGAGTGTTGTAAGAAAGCTCAGAAAAGACAACTTCGAAGCTACAATAAAACCAGACGTGAAGTGTTTTTTAACAAAAAAGACAGAGTCTGGCTAAAGAATTTTCCCCAGTCCAGTGCCCAACACCACTTTAGTGCAAAACTTGCTCAACGATGGAAGGGTCCTTACTGTGTCATAAAGCAGCTGGGACCACTGAATTATCAGGTGGCGTTGGAGTCCTCGGGGGAAGATGTTCGCACTGTGCATGTCACTAATTTGAAACCGTGCTTTCCCACCGCAAAAGAGTTGGAAATCCAGGAGAAGAAACAACTCCTGGAAATATTCCAAGATGCTTCAGATGAAGATGAAGAATTCTTGGGGTTTTAATCACTCAGCCCACACCTATTTTACAACCTTGGGTTGTTTTCTCCAGGGGGGAGAGTGTGGCAGTATTAAAAACCATAGGATTTAAAAACAAGGATTTTAATGCATGATGGCCGAGTGGAGGAGAGAAATCAATTATCCAGAAGTGAGGAAATTAGTATTTAAGGAGGAGCTGCAGGAATGAGCAGAGAAGTGCAGGTCACCTGATTTGGATCAGACGCCGTCGCTGCATTGCAGAGACCTCGCTGTGTTTGGACGGGTGGATCGCTACAAGCGTGAATTGCTGAGCGATCAAGTGTGCGTGCTGCACCTCCGGATACTGGCTGCAGAGCGAAACAAGTCTCTTGTGCTGACAAGTGCGAGCGGGATCTTAAGGTGAATTCCTGTTATACATTTCTTGAACTTCGTATGTTAAAATAACTTTCTCCCCTGCCATTAGCGGCCAACAATCCTTACGTATTACAAAGCACACACACTCTTTCTGCCACACACAAACATACACAAACATTGACGCAAGCACTTTCACGAAGCACGTAGTAATTCTTGCTGGGTTTTTTGTATTTTCCACAAATATAATCTAATGTTTAAAAAAATATAATTGATGTGATTATAAAAAATAATCTAATGTTTAAAAAATATATTTGATGTGATTAGAAAATATGATCTATGAATTCTCTATTTAATGTTGTTTTCTTGTTTCTTTTTTTTCTCTTCTACTTTCCACTGCCTATTGTTGCTCAAGGGAGTGTTGAATCTGCTGAGGTTTTTTCATGCACCCGTGATTCTACTACCTCAGAGGCACCTTCATTCATTTGTTTCAAGCTTGAATGTTTACATCATCATTGTTAAGCTAAATTGGTTTCTTCTTTCTCTGTTGAATTAAAGTGAAAATGTTGAAAATGTTGAAAATGTGAAATTGTATTTGAAATTGAACCACAGAAATAAGTTTTCAGTTTGAATCCATATTATTGTTGAAAATCTCATTAATACCAAATGCAAAGTTTTTCTGTTTTTTTTATTTTTTATTATGCGATACAATTTTGTGAAACCTTGAATTTGAACTTTGTGTGAGAATTTCTTTCACATTTGTGTAACCGGTGGCTTAAAGAGCTATTCTGGGTAGAAAGAAAGAACTTATATTTGACAAGATTGAGCTTGTCTGGCGCCCGAACTATAAAAAACAAATAGATAATTTTTTTTCTTAAATATATTGATTTAGGTTCTTAGCGCCCGCCACCGCTACACTGTGAAAAAAAATACAGAAATGAGTCATTGTGATTGTATTTTTATTTGCCTGCCTGTTTTCTCAAATATGGTAAATTATTACTTAACATGCACATTATTTCAAAGAGAACAAGGTATGTTCTTACCTGAAGCCCAGAAAACAAAAACAAGAGGCTCGGGGGTCAGGATGCTCGGGGTCAGGAGGCTCGGACCAGGCTCTGGAGGCTCGGGATCAGGAGGCTTGCGCTCTGGCTCTGGAGGCTCGGGTTCTGGAGGCTCGCGCTCTGGCTCTGGAGGCTCACGCTCTGGAGGATCGGGGTCTGGAGGATGTGGCTGCGCCGGGGCTGGCTGTGGCTGCGCCGGGGCTGGCTGTGGCTGCGCCGGGGCTGGCTGTGGCTGCGCCGGGGCTGGCTGTGGCGGCTCAGGTTCTGGCGGCACTGGGGCAGGCTGCGGCCGCACTGGGGACACAGAGGCGCTGGGAACTGGGGACAAATAACCACTGCAAACACTACCTTCTCCCTGAGAGGACATAAATTGAGCCGATGTGCCCATTTGAGGCCCCATCAGTGAAGCTGGAGAGTACTGGCTAAATAAACCGAGATCATTTGTGGACTGACTAGAAACTAGCTGTGAGGAACTAAACTTGGAAGGAGATCCAGGAGCAAACTGGCTAAAGGTACCTTGCGACTGGATAGGGCCACTGAAACTACTAGAGCCTGTAGTAGTGCTAGAAACACCCTGAGGACCTGCAATATTGATTGGCTGGCTTGAAAAAGTTTGGGATGAGATGGATTTAGAGTCTCCAGAAACACGTTTACTAGAGCCGACTTGAGATTGGGCAAGGGTACCACTATCAGTACTACTTCCTCCCTGGGGGGATGCAAACTGACTGGAAGGTCCCATTTGGGGTGACGCAACAACTTGTGCAACTGGTCTATATAAACCCTGATTGCTCCCAGATTGGGTAGAAACATCTTGGGGTGAAGCTACTGCCACCTTTACATACTTTGTAGCAGGAACAAACTGAGCAAAGGTACCCTGAGGCTTGGGAAAAGAGAGATCCCCATAGCTACTTCCTGTCTGCACTGGGACATAACTAGAAGGTGCAAACATTGTACTTGACTGACTTGAGCGCTGGACAAATACACACTGGTGTCACTTGAGGGCTGACTAGACACTCCCACAGGTGAAGAACTAAGCTTGCTAGCTTGCATCTTGGCCGGGACATGGGGCTCTGGGTCGGCCATCTTGGCCGGGCGGAGGACATGACTCTCGGGAGCGGCCATCTTGGCCGCGGCGCAACACTGGGGAGCGGCCATCTTGGCCGCGGCGCAACACTGGGGAGCGGCCATCTTGGCCGCGGCGCAACACTGGGGAGCGGCCATCTTGGCCGGGCGGAGGACAGGACAATTGTCTTTATGTTAAAGCTGTTGGCTTTTTTCCCTCCTTGTTTTTGAGTTGAAAATTCTCTGCATTATCAATTTATTAAGTGAGTGCTGCATTCAGATCTTTACTTCTGCTTCATGTGTGACAGTGTGAGTTGATACATTCTGTGTTGTGCATTTCTATTATAAAAAGACTTATTTATTTTAGTTATTTAAAAAAAAAAGGTCTGATGGCTTAGACTAGAGAAGGAAAACATGAACACTTCCTTAAACAAACTTGCTGTAAAAGCTTTATTTCCCACAATAAATGTTTTGTTTTGAGGGTCAAATGATACAGGATTCATTTGACATACTCATATTTTGCCACATGATGGCGCTGTAGAATAAATGAACAGAACCTCAATGACCATAAGACGAGGATAATAAAAAAAGATTTTCTCTGCTAGACAAACACTGGCATGCTGTATGTCAGGAATAATGTATGTGTGTTGGTTCTGGGCTCATGACACATGACAGTATGTTGTGACACGGTAATCTCCAAACTGACTGCATGTGGGTTTAGCCATCAGACGTAATGAAAGAACATTTACGTTTTTTTTTCTGGACTTGAGCAGGTCTTTCCCTCTTCATGACCTCATCTAGCACACTTTATTTAGTACATGATGACATCATGATGTTTAAACTGTTACTGGATACTGTGTATGCAGTAATTATACTGTGTGCTGCTTCATGTGTGCCACACTCACAAAGACATATAAAAATGTTTAGGAATTAGTTTAGGACCAGTGAATGTTGATAGGGTTTCCATTCATTTGTGGTTCCTGGATAAAAATATAGCCCATGAAAATCATGTTATACAGTGCAGTTATTCGTCTTAGTCATTAAAATGATTTTGCTGGTCTAAATGTCTGTAAAAGAGCACTCCCAGAGAACAATATTCAGCTGTTTAAAATGGGTTTTACTGTTGACATGGTAATGATTTTTCATCAATTCTAAAATGTTATACATTAGTATAGACTTTTCCATGCTGAGAAATCATGATGTAAAAATTCCCGGTTATTTCCAGGATTCTAATAGTGACTTATAAGTACAGTAAGTGGCCTATAGTGGAAAGTCATCTTTATCAATGCCTGTAAAAGTGACACAAATTATTATTAGCCCTCTTTGAGACATTATTCATCATGTCTGTGAATTCTGTGGATGTTCTGAGGTTATTGCTTGAGTTTTAAGAGATGTTTTCTGACCGACTGATGGCATGGAGCTGACTCGTCTCGTATCATACACAAAGCACAGCTGCTTTATTTTTAGCTACCCTGCAGAAGATGATTTACAGATATCTGCTCTTAATCTAAACCATATCCCCATGTCACAGTCCTCTGCTCATCTCTTCCAAAGCCTTGTCCAAACTTGGTCTAAACAGCGTTGCCAGACTCAGCGGAAGAAAAATCTGTGTTTGTATTCACGTCCAGTTGTGTCTGGGTGTAGGGTCATTCCTGCCACAGGACAGCTAGATTTAGAAAACACTGTGAATAGATTACACTGCCATAAGATCGGCAAGAAATCGCTCCTGACGGTGAACGCTGTTGATCATAAATATATGAATTCATTCAAAAGTGAGAATGATGATTTCTTCTTATTGATGAACCATTTTAAGACTAAACTATGCAGCTCTGATAAACCTTTGCATATGTTACAATATATTATAATAATATAGTTTTGAAATGAAATAATGCACAGGGTTTAACATTCACAGATGATACTGTCTTCACTTAAAATCTGTTTTTGGCTTTTTCAGTTTGTCTAAAATCAGGACAGGTGAAATGTTTACACTTAACACAACACAATGACATGATGAGAGGACAGAATGAGTTCAGTATGATTTTATCTCTGTTGGACAGGGTAGTTCACCCAAAAATGGTCATTTTATCATTTACT
This sequence comes from Beaufortia kweichowensis, assembly GCA_019155185.1. Taxonomy (NCBI): domain Eukaryota; kingdom Metazoa; phylum Chordata; class Actinopteri; order Cypriniformes; family Gastromyzontidae; genus Beaufortia; species Beaufortia kweichowensis. The sequence goes on along the minus strand of CM032812.1, from coordinate 472,709 downwards.
CTTATGAAAAGGGTCAGTAAATAACCTCTTTTACTCCCATTTTGAAGTGAGTTGGAGTCAGTTTTGAGTTGATAAAATCAGACAAATTCTAATCAGGTTCATTTGGGTTTCATGATGCTGATTAGCAATTTTCTCTATCAACCCAGATTGAATGCAAATGTAAAAACATGTGACCCTGTCTGTGAAATCCAGGCTAAAGTCTCACAAACAAATGATGAGATAATCAAAGTGAGAGCATCACCTATACATTTCACTATGATATCAATCTTTGACATGACATTACTTAGTCAATATTAAAGATAAACAAGGTCATATTTTTACACAATGTTCTTTACATTATGTAGGATGATTTTATGTAGAAAACAGTAAATGATGAACATAGCTGGATTTTTACAGGCAGGGTCATATAGGTGTGTGTACCTCATTGACGAGCAAGAAAAGAAATGTTTAAAACAATATTAACCACAGAAAACAAACCTGTTGAGGAAGACAATTTCTGATTTTGATTAAAGATTTTGCACAGTACACTTTGTAACAATAAAATCAATTATAAAACTCAGTAATTGAACATATTTCATTTAAGGGAGACATGCCATCGCCATATTAGGAAATACTATTTTTTAGGGAATACTGTAAGTATTACTATATAATACTTTTTTCCGTGAGGTATGATGCGATGTTAGGTCATTTGTTCGGGAATGACATTGGGATTGAACATACGTAGGCAAACGTAACATTTCTGTGTGAATAATTCATTGATATGTTGTAAGTGACATAATTTTTCTACTTCGTTTTTACTTTATTTTTTTACACTTTGTCTCAGGCAATCACTTTCTAGAATGGCTCTTTTTTTATTAAACTGTCAAAGGACCTTTTTAGACTGCCTATGACACAGACGACGATTTGAGTGTTATCATAACCATGGCTGGTTTACAGCAACTTAAATCATAAGATGATACAGGAAAAATGCCTTGCAATAGCAGTGTTTTTATTATGTAAAGATTATAGGTGTAAGTTGTACATAAAAATGTATACATATGCAACATACAGCATTGGATAGAATATAGATATGTGTATACAAAAAACAACATTGATATAATAAAAAGCAATTAAATAACAGGGATATACCATTAGGGATTTATGAAATCATTTATTTATTTATTTAGCAAAATTGGCAGTAGTGTGTCACATTAGTTTGACTTACAAATAGGAGTCAAAAATATTAGACATTAAAAAATGTCGTGTTTATACGACAAAAACGTTTGTTTAAACGCGTAACAGAAAAACATGGCCATAAATATTGCGTTAGGATGATACAAACGATCCTGTCCTCACGCAACAAAAATAACACACTTAAACATGTCGCGTAAGGATGATGAAAATGTTACACGGAACAAAAAGACACGTTAAAAATTGTCATGTTAACACTGTGCGTGTTGATACGTACAAATATTACACTTTCGTTGTAATAGAATTGGCCCCGATCGCGTTCATTAGAAAACATGCACGTTCTAACTCACGTGTACATATTTCACACATTAGCTGATATCTGGTTGCATATGTGGTTGTAATCGGTTCACTGATAAGGTGAATTTGACTCTATATGTGCCCCAATTCGAAGGCTGAATTTAAAGACCGATTGGGTCACATCAACGCGCCTGAAGGCCGGTAAGGCTGCTTCGAATGCAGCCTCAAAATGTGTCCTTCTTTCCTTTGGCTTCAAAGGATAGAAAGAATGATTCCTTCACAGCCGAAGCTATCCCGTGATTCATTGCGCGTATTAAAAACGTATATATACTCCGAAAATTCATCAAAAAGAACATGGCCCTTCTGAGCTGTTCTCAGAACAGGTTGTTCAACGCACCACTGTTTCATCATTCACCATTTCTTAATCAGACAACAGACAAGCATCATAATATAATAAAATGAGAAAAATAAATAAATAATAATAAAAAAACACTAGGGGTTTTCTAAAAGTTTAAGATTTTCTATTAAATTACATAAGTTTAAGGCATTTTTTTTCTTCATTCGTTTTAGGTATAAAAATAATGACACAGTTCCTTGTGAAATATGTAGAAATTTAAAAGAGTTTTTAAGAATCTGTTTTTATGTAAAAAGAACTTCCCAAGAATAATAACTGTGTTAATTGCTAAATCATGAGTTTCATCTTTCAAAAATAAACCAAATAATACATTTTCACATTTAAGAAATAACCAGTAATGCAAATCTTCCCAGAAAGCACATGCAAATTTATAATCATAAAAAAGGTGTTCTGTAGTTTCAATTTGTTCATCACATAAGGAACATTTGTTAACATCAAGACCAAATCGACATCTAAAAAATTCTCTAGAGGGATAAACTCCACTAAGAATTTTATAATAGACTTAATAATAGAAGTGTCTCTTTGAGACTACAAGTTTAAATAAGATTTACACTTATCTAAGGTATTCCAAATGTTAAAATTATTAAGTGAAGTTTTATCCTTTGTAATGTGCACACCTAGGTATTTAACAGTGTCTTTAACCGGAATATTGTAAACGGTTGACAGAGAAAAGTTATGAATCGGTAGTAATTCACATTTTTTAAGATTTAACTTTAAACCAGATGCCCTTGAGAAAAATTCTATGGTTTGGAGTATAATTGGAACTTGGTCAATATTTTTAATGAATATGGTTGTGTCATCTGCCAATTGGCTGATACAAATACTGTCAATTTTTCAAAATCTGATTGTTTTATAAGAATGGAGAGCATTTCCGCTGCTGCAATAAAAAGCAGGGGAGAGATGGGGCAACCTTGTTTGATTCCTTTGTCAATTAAAAATCTTGGCGATATACCATGTGGTAATATAACTGTGCTATTTGTGTCTTTATAAATGAATTTAACTAGATTAATAAAATTTTCTCCTAGACCAAATAATTCTAAAGTACGAAACTTTTAAAAAATCTAGAAATAAAATAAAACCTTCATCTTCAATTAAATGATTTTAATCCAGTAAATCAAGCACAAGCCGTATATTATTGTGAATTGAGCGCCCTTTTAAAAAACCTGACTATGTCTCTGAAATAATCTGTGAAACTACTGTTTTTAATCTGTTAGCATAAATATGTCACGGATGCCAGTACACCGCCTTCAGCATTGGGTTCTAATGTTCCTGTCACCCGCTCACATTTACCGGACTTTTGAACTCCATATCCCAGAATCCATTGCACCGCACCCGCCTGTTTATTGAACCTGTTTTTTCCCCCTTTTTTGGGATCGTTAACCCTTTAAGTGGATTTCTCTGTTGTGTCTATTAGACAGTGCATTTTTGCTGCAGTAAACCAACCAGTTTTGCATTCCACCCCAGTGACTCTGACTCGTTACTCAACCCGTAACAGAATACCAGACCAATAAAATTTTTTCAACTTTACTTCAAGCAGTTTACTCACCGTCTCGTCATGTTTCCTCACCCGTCACTGGAAGCAACCCAGCAACCCCGTCTGAAGCCGTCACGGAATTCCTGCACACCCTGTCACAGCACCTGAGCGCCCATCATGTCAATCCCCCTCAGCCGGTAACCACTGCATCCTCTGGAAGTCCCATGGCCATGCCAAACTGTTTCTCTGGGGCAGCGGAGGATTGCGGTGGTTTTATCCTGCAATGTCGATTAATTTTCAGAATGCAACCAAATCTCTATCCCTCAGATTCAACGAAGATCGCGTTCATGATTAATCTGATGACAGGATCTGCACTGTGGTGGGCGCAGGGGTTTTGGGACTCGGGAGACCACGAGTCTTTCACCTGTGAAGACTTCATTTCACGTTTAAAGGAAGTTTTTGACCATTCTGCCTCTTCTCTCTCTATAGCTGATCAGTTATGCCGCATTCAACAGGGGAGATCGTCGGTGGCGGAATACGCTGTGCAGTTTCGGACTCTCGCAGCGGGAAGTGGCTGGAACCAGCCCGCCCTGCTGGCTGCTTATCGACAGGGGCTTTCTCTGGAAGTAAGAAGGCAGATGGTCATTAACGACGACACAGTCAAGCTCGAGAGTTTCATCCAACGATCCATTAGAATCTCTCAACGTATCACCGCATGTCAGCGTCCCGTTACTGATGCCTTCACCACCGCATCCTTGCGCCCCGCACCTCCGCTGCATCCAGTTCTGCCATCTGCGCCGCTGCCAAACCCTCCAGCACCCGAACCCATGCAAATTGATCAATTCCATATCTCTCGTGAGGAAAGGCAACGTTGAATCATAAACCACCTCTGTTTGTATTGTGGAATGGCTGGTCATCGTCTGTCTCAGTGCCCGGTGCGGCCCCCCGACCAACGGTGAGTGTGATTCAGCCTCCCATTTCTAATACCTCTCTGTCTCTGACTCCACTAATTATCTCTTCTCCTCATCTCATCGTCCCAGCAAAAGCCCTGATTGACTCTGGAGCCGCCGGGAACTTCATGTCCCAGCGATTACTAAATCAATTGCATCTGTCAAGTCACCAAGTAAAAAATCCTCTCGTCATTCACAACATCCTTGGAAAACCGTTGGGTCGGGGGTATGTGAGATCCTTTTCCCCCCTGGTCACGCTGCCCTGGGACAATAACCGGAAGGAGGAGTTATCGCTATGGGTGCTGGAGGGTATCACGGTAGACCTCGTCCTGGGATGCCCTTGGCTCAAGCTACACCGGCCCGAAATCTGTTGGGAGTCTGGACAGATCCTTCGCTGGGGAGATGCTTCGCAGAGCCGCAGGAAGAAGGCGCCGATCAGTTCACCTATCCAGTCTGTGGAACTCTCCCATCCAGTCACGTCCTCATACTGCCCGGAGGGATCGGCAGAGCAAAAGATTCCACCCGAATACCGGGCGTTCCAGGACGTGTTCAGCAAGCAACTTGCCTCACATCTTCCTCCGCATCGGCCATGGGACTGTGCAATAGAGCTGCTGCCTGGGTCCACTCTACCCAAGGGACGTATCTATTCACTCTCGATCCCGGAACAACAGGCCATGGGTGAGTACATTGAGGAAGCGCTGAAACAAGGTTTCATCCGGCCATCCACTTCCCCTGCTGCATCCAGTTTTTTCTTCATGGGTAAAAAGGATGGTGGGCTGCGGCCCTGCATTGATTACCGTGCTCTAAATTAAGTGACTGTTAAATTCAAGTATCCATTGCCATTAATCCCCGCAGCAATCAAGCATCTCCGAGGAGCCACCCTCTTCACGAAACTGGACCTCCGGAGCGCCTACAACCTCGTCCGCATCAGAGAGGGGGACGAGTGGAAAACGGTGTTTATCACTCCGGCGGGGCACTTCGAATATCAAGTTATGCCCTTCGGGTTGGTCAATGCCCCAGCAGTCTTTAAAAATCTGATGAACGAAGTATTCAGAGACATGCTAGATTGGTTTGTAATCATATATATTGATGATATTTTAATCTATTCCAGGAGGCCCACCGAACATCAGCAACACGTCCAGCTCGTCCTCCAACGTCTGCGTGAACATCAGCTGTTCCTTAAACTAGAGAAGTGCGAATTCCACTTGTCCGGGGTCCAGTTTCTTGCGTACATCAATTCCTCGGGGGTGCGTATGGAGAAGGACAAAGTAGAAGCAGTCAGATCCTGGCCTCAGCCCACCACCATCAAAGGTCTGCAGCAGTTCCTTGGATTTGCCAACTTCTACCATCGTTTCATCAACCAGTACAGCTCCAAGTGCTCACCTCTCACCGCCCTCCTGCGTAATCACCCTACCTGTCTCAAATGGACTCCCGAAGCCGCTGCAGCCTTTGAGCTCCTGAAGGATGCCTTCAGCACGGCACCAATCCTCCAACACCCATCCCCTGATCTTCCGTTTGTTGTGGAGGTTGACGCCTCCACTTCCGGGGTAGGTGCCGTGTTGTCCCAACAGCAGGGGAATCCATCTCGACTCCACCCATGTGCCTACTTCTTGAAGAAGCTATCCCCGGCGGAGCAGAACTATGACATCGGCAACCGAGAGCTCCTGGCCATCAAGTTCGGGCTCGAGGAATAAGGACACTGGCTGGAGGGAGCCAAATACCCGTTTGTTGTACACACAGATCACAAGAATCTCCTCTACCTGAAAGAAGCAAAAAGATTAAATCCTCGTCAAGCTCGTTGGGCTCTGTTCTTCACCCGATTCAATTTCACCGTGACGTATCGCCCAGGAAGCAAGAATAGTAAAGCCGACGCTCTATCAAGATTACACACTCCTGACTCAGACCCCTCTCCGCCAGAGTCGATCCTCCCTCCAGCCATGGTTGTCTCCCCCATTCACTGGGAGATCAACGAGCGTATCCGCAGGAGTCTGGAAAATCAGCCTGCTCCACCGGGAGGTCCAGAAGGGAGACAGTTTGTTCCAGAAGACCTAAGACTCTCCCTGATGGACTCCCATTCGGTTCCGGGATCGGGACACCCAGGTCAGCAGCGAACCCTCTCGCTGATCTCCCCCGGTACTGGTGGCCTAGCATGAAGCAGGATATCTCCCGGTTTGTTAACAGCTGCTCAGTCTGTGCCACATCAAAAGTTCCCCGTCGACTACCCCAGGGTAAACTCCTGCCTCTGCCTGTGCCACAACGCCCATGGTCGCATATTGCGGTAGACTTCATGTCAGATCTCCCTGCCTCAGACGGTCACACATGTATCCTGGTGGTAATCGACCGATTCTCCAAAGCCTGTAAATTTATCCCTGTCAGCCTTGCCCACAGCCCTTGTCACTGCCGAATCCCTGTTCCAGCACATTTTCCCTCATTTTGGTATTCCATCGTCTCAGATCGTGGCCCCCAGTTCATTTCTCACATCTGGAAGGAGTTCTTCTGGGGGTCACGGTGAGTCTCACCTCCGGATACCACCCTCAAGCCAACGGCCAGACACCTGCGATCCTACTGCAGTCACCATCAGCACAGCTGGCACCGGTTCCTCCCATGGGCGGAATACGCCCAAAACTCTCTCCGTCAAGATTCCACCAAACTCACCCCGTTTCAGTGTATGCTCGGATACTAACCACCCCTGGACAGATGGACAGAGGAACCCTCCTCGGTGCCAGCTGTTGGTCACTGGTTCCGGACCAGCAAGAGGGTCTGGAACTCCGCCCATGTCCACCTGCAAGCAGCAGTGCGCAGACAGAAGACTCAAGCCGACCAGCGACGAGCCCCAACTCCCACGTTCCATCCTGGTCAGCTGGTCTGGCTATCTACCAGAGACATTCGTCTGCGCCTGCCCTGCAAAAAACTCAGCCCCAAGTTCATCGGTCCCTTTCCCATTCACAAACAAATTAATGCAGTGACTTACCGGCTTCAGCTTCCCTCTTCATACTGTCTGGCCCCCTCCTTCCATGTCTCTCTGTTGAAACCCTTTGTTAACCCTGTTTTGTCTTCTCCCACAGAATCCGATGCTGAGGGCTTGCCACCATCCACCCCTCCTCCTCCGCCTGTAGATGCTGACGGTGATATCTACCGGGTCCGTAAAATCATGCAGTCTCGTCGGCTGGCCGGGCATCTCCAGTACCTAGTGGACTGGGAAGGGTACGGTCCAGAGGAGCGATGCTGGACCCCCCCGGTCGGACATTCTTGATCCATCTCTGCTGGAGGATTTCCACCGCCTTCACCCAGATCAGCCTGCACCCAGACCATGAGGTCGTCCGCGTCGACGCCCGGTGGGGGGGTACTGTCACGGATGCAAGTACACCCGTTCACATTCACCGGACTTTTGAACTCCATATCCCAGAATCCATTGCACCGCACCCGCCGTCATCTTGTGATTACCTGCACCTGCACCCTTTGATTGGGACTATTATTTAAAGCTTGTGTTTTGTCTTTTACTTTGTCTAGTATTAACGTTGTTTGGGTATGTTACATGCTTGTTTTCTGTTTCTGTGTTTCATGTTTGCTTAACCCGAATTTTTGCCTGTTGGATCTGTTACCTGTATCCTTGAAAATTACTTCTTTGGAAAGTGTTTTTGGAAACATGTATCTCTATGCTCTAGTCTGTTTGCCTGGATTTTTGCCTGTTGGATTTGTACCCTGAATCCTTGAAGATAACCTGTTGGAAAGTGTTTTTTTGGATACGTGTATCTTTATGCACCAGTCTGTTTACCTGGATGTTTGCCTGTTTCTCAGAGCCATTGAAGATTGTCTGTTAAGAAGTTTGGATCCGTAAGACTTTGTACCTTCTGTTTATTAAACCTGTTTTTTCCCCCTTTTTTGGGATTGTTAACCCTTTAAGTGGATTTCTCTGTTGTGTTCTGCTCTGCATGCGTTGTCTATTAGACAGCGCATTTTTGCTTCAGTTAACCAACCAGTTTTGCATTCTACCCCAGTGACTCTGACTCGTTACTCAACCCATAACAAAATATGAGTTAAAATTTTGAAGTCATTATTAAGTAAGGTTATAGGCCTAAGATTATCTATTAATTTAGATTTTTTTTCCAGGTTTGGGGATGAGAGTGATGATCCCTTGCTTCATAGTAGTTGGAAGAATATGGGATTCAGATATTTCCTTCAACATATGAAAAACAAGGTCTTTAATATACTTCCAAAAATGCCTATAAAAATTACTTGTTAATCCATCTGAACCAGGCGATTTGTCTAATGATAGACAATATATTGCTGTTTCCACTTCCTTCATACTAATATCTGCATCACAAACATTTTTAAAACTCTCATCTTCTGTGGGGATCCAATCCTTAATGTGATCAAAGAAAGCATTAGCATCTGTATGTGAATAAGAGGAGGAGTATAAATTACTATAGAAAGAATACATTTCCTTAGAAATTTTCTCAGGATCTGTACATTCTTGATCATTAATCAGTAAAACTTTCACACCATTACGTTCTTGTCTCTTTCTTTCCAGTCTACAAACATATGCTGAACTCCTTTCCCCCCTCATCTATCCACTTTGCTCTTGATCTTATATATGCTCCTTTGGCTTTATCAGTATAAATGTTGTCTAATGAGGATTGAAGGAGAAGTAATCTTTGTTTGTCATTTTCACTTAAGAAGGACTTAATACTAATACTGTTTATTTCTTTAATAATTTCCAGTTCTTTTTTTTACTATTCCTACTTAATAATTTAACGCAGCCCAGGTGTGTGCTTGAATAAATCTTCTTTCTTGTTGACCTTTAACCTTGAAAGAGCTTCCTTACATGTTTTTATTCTTTCAAAATAATAGTTTGTGTCACCAATAACACCAATAGGTGCATTTTCACCACCTTCCAAAATGCGCAAATTGAAATTGTGAGAAATAAAAAACATGTCAATTACATAAAAACGCCCTAAAAAGTTTTTACAATCACATTAGGTGGTTTTTCAGGCAACGTGAAAATTTAGACGTTTTTTTACATTTACAGGTCACATATCGTAAGTAAAAAGTCATATGATCATTCTTTAAAGATGGTGCAGTATGTGTGGACCAAAGACGAGACGGAGTTCTTTGTTAAACTAATTAAAGACAAAAAAACATGGAAATATTAGATGTCAAGCAACGGAGAAATGCATTTACCAAGACTTAGAGGCAGACATGAAAGAGAAGGGCTTTGACAAGCCGTGGCAAATCTTACAGTCTGAATGGAAAGCTCTAGAACACTTCCAAGTATAGGGGGTTTGCTTTGCCATTACTGCCTTGAGACTCTGTATGTCTGAAAACAAAAATGGCTAGTGCGTTGGCTGTGATTTAAGTAAACCTACCTATAGCCTATCTGTTGCCATGATTTTTGGAATGACTTATTGCGAGAAGACGAGTTTTAGTCACATAATATGGTTAATAGAAACGTCGTCATTTCACAATAGTTTTTATCGACATTTGGAAAATATCACAAAACTTGTAATGGAAATGCGCCAAGTGACACAAAATCAAAGAACAGATATTCTTTTACAATTATTTATATTAATAAATAATTATTTTGGTTTGGATTTTTATTAATTTATTAAGCCCTGTGCTTGTGTTTATTTGGTTAATATTAAACACTTAAAAGAAAATGTTTATACGCGATACACAAGGTGTTAAACAAAGGCAGTGGGACGTGTTTTTTAAGTACAAAGGAAATTCAAATTAATTTAGAAAAAAATGGACAAAACTACACAGACTACACAGACACACATTATTATAATTATAAAAGGCGCTGAGCTTCACATTAATGGCTGAATAGGGTGGATTTTTGTTTTAAAAAGTTTTTCTCATGCCCTAAAAGTGTAGGGACAGGTTTATCGCTATATTTTTATAATGACCCAATTGTCTTATAAAAGATGAATGAAAATTTTGTTACATGCTATGTTTGTTTAAAGTCGGCATGAAACGGAAATAGTAATTGTCTTCTTTTCTGTATCGAGGTGTATCTCCAAGTAAAACGGCTTCTGAAATGGCTAGAAAACTTAGAGCGGGGCTTGATTTTAAACATCAGACAGATGGAGGGCACTGGCAGGAAGTTATCTCCTATAGCCCCGCCCTCAAGTTTATTCCTCGTGACCAGAAGTGAAGAGTGACGCGGGGTTAATGTTTTTCATTAAAGATTATTAGGACACACAAATTTAAAAATAATGAAGTGCACAGTATGAAGTGTAGTAAAAATTACTACAATATTCCATAAAAGAATAACAGTTGTAAATTTCAATTTCATGCTGACTTTTAACAAACATAAATTGAATAACGTGAAATAAATTATGTTGAGTAAACATAACATTATGTACAACTGATGTACATATTGTTCTTATGTTAATTTTAGTGTACAGGAATAATGAAGTCAAAGATACATTAGAGACATTATTGTTAATTAGATGTAACCCAAATTTCTAAAGAGCTTGATAAAGTGGTAATTGCAATGTGATCTTATAGTCTAACTGTGATGTATCAGATTGACATCACTTTGCTGACAGCTGATTGGTCGAGTTTCGGTTTGAAGTCTTTTATCCAGAATAAAAGCTGTTCTGGAGCAGGTTAGCCGTGTAACTGATGAAGACCCTTGGGTCAGGACAATAAACAAATCAATTTCTTCAGTTTGTATGAATGAAACCCAAATGTATCTGAGTAACCACTGAAACAGGCCACAGAAAACCTCAATTTTGGGTGAACTATCCCTTTAAGTGTACAGTACAACCCAAAGCGAGATGAAAATAGAAAGAAATCACTTTTCAAACTGACAATAGATATTTATTTTAATAGATAATTATAGATATAATTTAACTTGATTTTATCTTGTGTATTTTTAATCCCAGTTTTAATGTGCAGTCATGTATATGTCATACTGTATGTTGATTTCAGTAAACACTATACACAATACAGTATACTGTTTGTTTGACAAATCCAACCAAACTATAACTATAAATACATATCAAACTAAAGTAATGACTTAGGGTTAGGATCTATTCTCATCATATGGACAATGCTATCATTTCACAAATGAATAACTTATAGATGCAGATTTGTCAAACGCTTTAGCTTTGTTTTTATATTTTTAATGAATTGTGTGTGTGTACATTGTGCATTGTGGGGTCTAAATGTGCCCATGATGATGGTAAAAGTTTTAACCACCTACTGTGGGGAGCGGCCAGCCGTCCCAACGAATCAAACTGATTCTAAATCACATGATGTAAATGATGTTTATGTTGTAAATGAATAAATGCCGAAAGGTTTGTGTGAGGGTCAGGTTTAGGGTTTGTAGAGAGAAAAATCATTATGACTATGGAAAGTGTGTGTGGTTTTATTTCATACGTGCTGCTCCTGGCTGAGGTTGGAGAATGTGAGGAGGGAAAGCAGAAGGTATGGAATGTGAAGAGTGTACGGATGTGAATCTGGTTTTGATTATAGATGTGAGCTTGACCCTGACAGCTGTCCTGAAAACACAAACCCGTCTCATTTTACACGCAAACTCAACTTCAGCATGTCAGTCGAGTGACATGTCCTTAAGAAAACACGCTCGTCTTATTGAAGCATGGGAACGCACGTTTGGATCAGAAGCTCTGAATGAACAAGGCAACTTTAGTGAAAGATTTTAATGTTAAAATAGTCACTCGTGTTCTAACAGAGGGAAAAACAGCAAATGGTCATCTGGCAGCAGTGTTGAAATGCCTCCACAGGAGCTGGAGGACGTGCTCGTCTGAAAACTTCTCATTACATGTCAACAGATGTTCCACAAAAGAACAAAATGTGAATTCTGTCGTCACTCGCTCCAGACCACTGAGATTTCTGTGCAACTCTGTAAAGGAAGAAATCGAGCCGCTCATGTCCATATAATGTAAGTGAATTTCACCCTTGTGCCGTAAGTTGTTATGATGATTTGAGAGCTTCCGTGTCGTTAAAGTCATTCTGCGTAACACTTCTCTGATGCCGTCATGTTCACTTACACTGTGTGTCAAATGACAGTATTAATGTTCTGCTTTATACATCCGTTTGTGGTCTAGGATTAAGAAATCATACGGGTGATGACAAAATTGACATTTTTGAGTAAACTGTTCCTTTAAAAAAGTTAAAAATGATATGAACTCCATCGTTTCTCTCATGTATTCATTCTTTACATATCATTGTGTTAGTGAATGTTCTGTTAGCAGTCAAACTAATACTTTTGATGTGTTAGAACATACACGTATATATCGTTCATAAGAAACTAGAAAAACAAACATTTGTCAATTTTTACAGAATTTACAAGAGCATTACCATCTAGATCTCAGGAGTAAAGAAAAGCCCAGAAAGAAAATGACATTTTGTCTAGTAATCATCTAAAGCAACTCAACGAATGTGATCGGGTATGTTAATGGAGTATTAAAAAAATCCTCGTGTCAATGCTGAGCGTGATGTGTTATGAACTTCATTCACCATCACGTTTCACAAAATGTGGCATGTTTGAGTCCTGAGTCTTTTGTTCATGGAAAAGATAATCAAAATCATAGAGTTTAACATCTCGGTCACCTGGAGACATTCTCAGATGTTCATCACACTGTCTGGGCCGTGGAGAGGTTTTCTCTTATATTGGTAAAGGATCAGTAGAATTGCTCGTTTGAGTCGAATGAAAACACACACAGCAGATGACATCATCATCCCAAGAAGATATTTCACTCAGTTGTAGGTCAGTTGTGTTGAATCCTCAGCGGAAAGCTTTGTGTATGTCTGTGTGTGTATATGTGGTTTACAAGTGTAATATTATGTGTATAACAACGTAAACAATGTCCTTGGTATGGCAAAAGTTTTATTCTATGAGAGTGTTAGGATTAAATCATTAAACCATATAAATCATTATGTCTATTATGTCCTCATAATCCACATATACAAGTGTGTGTGTGTGTGTGTGTGTTCAGACCAGTTCCACTTTGGAGTTAGGGTAGACGGCCACCACGTCATAACCCTCGGGCGGCTGCACGCGTGCTTTAGCGTGAGTCTCGCAATACAGATTGTCATCGATGAAGAAATATCCTCTGTGTTTCAGATTGAGACGGCAGTCATCACACACGAAACAGTCAGGATGATAGAGTTTATCTCTGGCCTTCACGATGGTTCCTCTGTCAGAAGATAAAGTCAAACACTTCATTTACTGAATCATAATGCTGTAAACAGAAAAACAGGCTTACTATAAAGCAGGAAAGAAATGATTAAAACTCTATAAGAATAATAAGCTGAATAATGTCTGGATGATTCTGATGTATGATGTGATGGGTGATGTGATGGGTTGGATCGATGCGTGACATTGGCTCATTGTGTTCGCATCACTATTTTCAACAGAAACGTTATTTCAGAGTCAGATGAATACAATAGATGAATTATTCCACTTTTCTGTGGAAGATGACATGATGACATCAGTGTGGGAAAGTGATTTACAGTAATAGATGTTACAGCACGACTCATTTCAAGTCTGGATTTAAGGGATTCATGTGTTTCAGCTAATTATCACTTGAATCAGTGTTTATAATAAAGACTTGTGTGTGTATGTTATTTTCATATAATAATTGAGTTTGATTTTTACTTGAAATATACTGTACAACAGGAGTCACATGGAGTTTTTGTGATGCTTTTGTGTCGTTTTGAAGCTTGAGATCTTTCATCTAAAATCTACATGTGTGCTCACAGGGGTTTTCATCTTCCCTTTAATATCTGACATGATAGAAATGTTTCTGCATACAATAAAAGAAACGAAAATTGTAGATGTTTTTTGGTCCTAATCAATACACATTTATACTGAACGTCATCTATTCAAACACGTACAGTAGTTTGTAAAGCGTTTGGATACTCACACAATGCCGTGAGCACATCGTGTACACTGCGGCAGCATCTGTAAGCTGGCCAGAGGAGGCAGAGGAGACGTGACCGCAGGAGATCTGACAGGAGAACATACACCTCTTCCTACAGGTACAGACCTGTCCACCGCTGACACACCTGAAACAAAGACAGATGTTTATGCTGTGACACGTTACACATGCAGAATCTCATGTTCACTCCAGGAGAAATACATCTCTGGAAAGATCTCAGATCTACTGTGCTTGTCTGAAGTCTTAAGGTGCTTTCAGGTGACAGGCAAGAGCTGTGTGAAGGATGTGTTGCTGATGTGAGTCTAACAGCTAAATCACTCGTCTGCTTGACTCTTTTTCTTGTTTGACAGGTGAATAACAGCTTTAGTCTCATGATGTGACAGACGTGTTCATCATATCGAAACTGAATTATTCTTTTGTGTGATGTGTACGCTCATTTCTTTAAAGAGTTTTGAAGAGGACACATCTCTCTTCTCTATCTCAAACTCCTCAAGCCCAGCCTGAACCCAGCCGTCCATCAAATCTACAGAGATTCTGAGTGACATCAACAAACTTCATCTGATACGGATTAACTCAGATGAGCTCTGTATGCGGCTGTATGTTCGTGAACAACACAGAGTAAAGCTAACAAATCAACTGAATAACACAGAGCATCAATATAAATGGTTGAGAAGCTTTAGATCAACTGATGGATCTGTAGAAGATCATGTTCTTACTTCTCAGACTCGAGCCACAGTATGTCACTTTAGATGAAAGTGTGCGTCAAAACACATTATCAAACACATCGTGACAGGTGAATAAACTAACCTCCACCCTCGGCCTCCAGGATTCCCTGCAGATATTTGAAAGATCCGGATTGTTTGGGTTTTGAAACAGGTTCCTCGTGCTCCTGCAGCATCTTATAGACGTCTGACTGCGTGTCAAATCCATTACGACCGCCCGATGAGTTCAGTGCCGCTTCAGGACTGAAACACAGAGAAAAACACATTCTCTTCTTTACGTCTGTCTGTCACCGGAGATGCTGATGTCACAGATTCACTTCCGTCACGTCTTATGAGAAATATCAGTTTCAGCAGCTGTAGTGATCCACATTGTGTTTGTGTTGGTCTCTGTGTGAAATAACACACCTGTGTGTGGAGGCCAGACTGAGGCCGGCCATCTGCTTCGACAGGGCACCGTTGCCGTTGTTGTGTGAATACAGCCCGACGGGGTTGTTGTACACGTGTCTTGAGTTTGTGTTATTGTAGGGACTGACCGGACTCCTGGGGGAGGGACTCTGGGGAACGGGGCTATGGCCACTGCTGATTGGCCGAAAGCTCTGGAAGACATGAACCAGACATGAACATCATTAGAAGACTCCAGTGCTGTTATATGTGAATAACGGGCTATAAAGATCACGTGTTCAGTGAGCGTCTGTGACGTGTGTTTAATAAACAACTCAATGACACACAGATATCATTCACACACGTGATTCAGTTCTGTGACAAAACACACATGAATCTGTGTTATTTCATTTTCATCTGTGTGTGTGAACAGAAACATGACTTAATCTCAGGTGATGATGTGATAAATGAATGAATGAATGAATTTCATGTGCGGTTATGTCATGCATAATTCTGCTGTGCTAATATTTTCCCTTGAGGTCAATTTGAATAAAATTACTTTTCTGATCCTTTTGAGCTGTTGTGGGCAGCCATACATTCATTTATTCATTTGTTATTTATTTGTTTGTTTGTTCATTCATTCATTTATCTTCGTGACACGATTACTGACCATCAGCATTACAAATCAGTGCTGTGCTTTTTATATTTGTAGATATAGAACCAGAAAAGGTGAGAAAACATTAGGATATCCTGAAGTATTGTCTCATGTATGTCACCGGCCGGGTGAGATAATACTGTATCTCGCTCTGTCATACATCTGGATGAAGTGGAAGATAAAAGCTTTCAGGAGAAAGCAGTAAGCAGTGAACGACAGATTTCTGCTCTTTCTCTAGATGATGTTTATAGCTGCGTACAGCCACAGGCATTGACCTAAAGAAATGTGTGTTACTGTCAGAAACACATGGCAGATTTACTAGTCTACACATCTGCTGTATGGAGAACCATTCATTTAGACCTCTAACCATTCATTTTCATACAAGCGTACATTCTCATGTAACAGATCTGAATAAGAGCGTCATTCAGCCGACTCTACACTTAACATTATTATAATATATAGAACGACATCAAACACATTTAACAAACAGGTCTAATATATATATATATATATATATATATGCAAAAAGCCTGACATGAGTGAATGCTCTTCTCATATAGTCAAATCATTCAGAAAAACACAGACAGAGTTAGTGATGTATGTCAGTCTTTTACATGAATATATTCAGGATTTAAGCTTCAGTTTATGCTGATTTAAATACTAAAGTGACTGTACTCCACTGATGACAATCTTTAATGAGAATCATCACTAATAATAAATGTAAGGATTATTGTGGTATAATGTGAATGGCACAGTAATAACGCACACACAGGCTTTAGTCTCTTTTGATTTCCTTCAGACAGCATTAACATTCTAACAGAGACGGATAGGGTTTTCCAGTATGTTTATGTCTGCGTATAAATCCAGAGCAGCGTCAGATTTCACTGACCTGTTTTACACGGGTATCCCAGCATGCCCTCTGCTTCTACATCACACAGCCAAAGCAGTCAGAAACAGAAAACACTACTGAAGCAGAATGATGTGAAACTCTGAAGACCCGATGCTGATTTATAGCAGCTGATATATCCGTCCAAACACAGCCGGAGAGATAGAGAAGATGAAGGGAGGACCTGATTGAAACCATATGACTGCCCTTCCTTCTCCAAACACATGACACATTTATTGTGTCCAGCTAAAAAAGACTGAAATTGTCCATATAATAATGTCCCATAGTAAAATAAAAGCAGAAATAATCAGTTCTACTTGTACTTAATAACACTATAGTATTAAATTATTAGAATAAAAGCAATTATACTATATAAGAGACGCGTGGAGCCAGTGAATCATATGTGATATGAGAGATTAGATGAGACTCGGTCAGTTGTTGGCAGCGTGAGCTCATGAATCATCAGTTGTGTTCTGATCTGAGACGATCTCTGGCTGTACCGCACGCTCGCCTCGTCTGTTTCCACTGGAAATGACACGAGCGCTGTTCATACACATTCTCAGCATTCAAAGCGTGTATGACTTCCATCCTGACATGAGGAACACATCTGCTGTGGAAATCACTTTATAGATCTTACAGAACGCGAATGTTTTTTCTGCTGAATATTAGTGCCCACTCGGAGCCAAAAACCATTTCACAGCAGCTGTCACATTTGCCACAAAATGGCCGACATATCAAAATCAGTCTGAACACAAAGAAAACTTCAGCATCACGCTGTATGTATGTCAAAGGCAGAATTGTGGCATATCATATTAAACCTGCAAAAAAACTTGGAGAAAAAGCCTCTTAGCTACATACAGATACAAGAACAGATGAGTTAATGGACATTAGCATTCAACAGTCCTGAGGCCTATAATCACTCAGTAATCTTTAATAATTCATACCCTTGACTCAGACTCCAGTGATCCAGTGGATGGACTTGTCTTGTTTTCTTCAACACTAATTGGAGACCAAGGCTTTCCAGACCTAAAAAACACAAGCAGTGAGACGAGTGAGAGGAAACTTCATCTGGAACAGACATTAAAATCATTTTACAGTCACTAAAGTCAAGCCATCCACAAATACACATCAATCAGAATTAGTGCTGTCACAATTCACCTGTTAAGAATAATGACGGAGCATCACTTGTTTTTTTCACTTGCTTTGGCTGGTGTTTCAGTGTGTCATCATGATCACGGCTCATCTAGCTCAAGGTGTGACATGTGAGATTAGGGGTGATTCTAAGGTTTTAACATTAGGTGCTCAGCCCCAATAAGGGTGTGATTAAAAACATATAAAAATGGAAAATAATGAAATGTACATTCCAAAATGTTAAATATCATGTTAGTTCATTTAACCTTTTTAGCTACATAAACAATTGGGTAAGAACTCTTACTGTGCTGTTTCTACGGCTGAATCTTGAACAAGACTACTTGACAATTTATTGAGAGCTTATTACTATCATTATGGTAATATCATGTCAAAAAAGAGTGTGCTGCATTTATTACCATATTTACGGTATTATCAATAAAGCACAGAAGCTGCGTATTACAGCCAAAGCCTGTCACTGTTTTTATATTCTCACAGGGGACTAAAGCGATCATGAATGTGTGTACATTTTTAGGGTCTAGGCGGGCTGGGCACCTAAAAAAGAGCCCAGTGACGCCACTGTGTGAGATCCACATACATGTCCAACTTCATCTGATTCTCTGTGTTTCATCCTGTCACAAATGTGCTTGTCTCAGTGGTTATGACATACAGGTGTAGGAACAATGAAAAGTGACATTTCGTGTAAAAAATAATGAGTCCTAAATGGTTCTTTGTCAGGCTGTACGGTTCCATAAAGAACCTTTAACATCCACAAAACATTCCTGCTGCAAATAGTGTTCTACAGACTGTAAAAAGGTAAGAATTGTTTGGTGAAATAGATCTTTTAAAAACCCTCGACTAATATGTTCTCTGGGGAAAAAAGACACCTTTTTTAAATGACAGTGTTTTGAGTTTTGAAAAAAGTGATTGTTTTTACTTATTTTTGAAAGGTTCTTAATTGTTTAATAATAAAACAATTTTTATAGATTTTATAGATAGGCATGATTAGTCACGATTAATTACAGTAAAATGGTTAGTTTTGTTATGGTAATTTATGTTACAATATATCTATATACTGTATCTGTCTGACACATGTCAAAGCTGCAGTGAACTGGGATGAAATGGAAACCCTGCTGTTAAAATGTCAAACAAATGGATAACTAAGTCCAGATGTGCTTTATCTTAAACCTGACATAAACACAACACCTTTCACCTCCCAGACTAAAAACTAAAAAACAACAAACAACACAGATAAACAAGATAGACACATATTACACAAACAAATATAAACAACAAAGAGAAACAACCAAACTAAACAAGAAAGCTAAGTAACAAAGGTAAACCACAAAATTAAATGACAAAAATAATAAAACAAGACTACAAAGATAAACAACATAGGCTAACTGACAGAACTAAACAGTAATGTTACACGGCAAAGACAAACAACAAAACAAAATGATGAAAAAAACAACAAAGCTAAACAATAACTAATGACTTAACGACAAAGCTAATAACAAAACAATAAAGCTAAAGAACAAACAAAGCCTATATTTCAATTTCCAGGACTTTTACAGACTGATGAATAAATGAGACATTTTCTCAGTAAGATTGAGGGAACGATATTTATATTAAATGTCAAATGAAGGCAGATAAAAAGTGCTGATTGTTTCATACAGTACTGATGAATGTTGTATTTCCACGTGTCATTCTGTGGGTGAATGTTAATAGTCTATGAAAGGTCAGTAGCATGCCGAGCATCTTTTGACCGAATGGAGAGGCTGTGAAGATCAGAATCTGTCCATCTGTCCACACCTACATCTCTGCACAGCCGTACACAAAGAGACCTCTGTGATCCGATGGAAAGTTCAGTGAGAGATGAATGTGTGGCTCTGGTGTGTTGGGGTGAGGTCATGAATGTCACAGTGACTGAAGAGCATCTGAACGGTTGTCATAGCACACCACACGCATGTCAAACTCTCAGCAGCGTGTGCAGCCGTCACCACTGCTTTACATCATTTACATTTGAGAAAATACACTGTCAAAATAGGCAAGGACATGCGTGAGCTGTGTAATATGTTACCCGTGTTTTCATCTTCTGTATGTGTTTGTTTATTTCTTCTGTGTTTCTTTGTAACATATCGCTGTGTGTGTTTGTTTGGCCTGTGTGCGATGTATGTGCGTGTGTTCAGTGTGTGTTCAGTGTGTGTTAGGGGTGTTGAAATTAATCGTTGCATAATAGACCTTAATCGATTATAGCCTATGACGTCATTCGCATATACGCGTGTCAGTCATGCAAGTTTAAAATGGCGGAAGGAGGCGAAATACAGACGCGAATATTAAAAAATACCATGTGCAGGATTATTGAAAACCGAGGTTGCTAGGGTTGCCATCCGTCCCGTGAAATACGGAATCGTCCTGTATTTACAGGCAAAATGAGGCGTCCCGTATCAAATCATTACGGGACGGATTTCTCCCGTATTTTACATAGGTCCACATTATGCAGCATCCCGTGCAAATCACCCCACCCGCATTGAGCGAAGACTCGTCCTATTCTGCCCCTGATTGGGTAATACTCGCTGCCATGGTCAGTTTGTTTCAGGTTTCTGAAAGTTTCAGAGCTGAAACGAAAGCGGATGCAAAAGTACAGACGAGAGTGGGAGGAATCAAATACTTGGCTGGAAAGTGTCAGCGGTAATGACTATTGCACTGTAATTTGTAGGCGAGTGTTCTCTGGGGCGCACGGTGGCCTGTCAGATGTGCGACAGCCTCGGGAGAGCAACATTCACGCAATGCTAGAGCTCACCGAAATCAGAGTGATTTCAATAGCAGATATCTTATTATAATGTCCATTGGTATCAATCTTAATATTTTAATATTTTTATGAAAACATGTTTTAAGTTATGATATACCACCACTGGCACGCCATCGGGACTGTGGTCATCGGGACTGTGGTCACCCCGCTGCGGCAGGCGTCCCTTATTTTTCTGTATTGAAGGTGGCAACCCTAGAGGTTGCAAAGAATGCATCGTAATGCATCGTGAAATCGAATTGAATCGAATCGTTGACATGATAATCGTAATCGAATTGAATCGTGAAACCAGTGCCAATTCACCCCCCTAGTGTGTGTATGCTTGTTTTCAGTGTGTGTGTTCAGTGTGTGTGCGTCTGTATGTATGCATATATGTATTTACGTGTTTTGTGCACGTGTGTCGTGTGACTGTGTGTCCATATGTGTTATGTGAGTGTGTGTGTGTGTGTGTGTGTGTATTTACTCACTTTACTTTTCACACTTTTCTTTCTTTTATATATTTATTGTATTGCTTCTAGTTAATATGTTTCCTGTACAGCTGCTTTGTAACAATGAAAATAGTTCAAAAGTGCTATACAAGTATATTTTCGGTAAGGCTAGCGGTTTGTCCTTGAGATTAGCTTTGTGCTTAAAAAACTCATCTTTTCCTTTAAAGTGAAAGTGAAGTTGAGGTGATTTATTTGTGACCCATACATTGAAATGTGACCTCAGTATTTAACCCATTCAGTGAGTAGTGAACACACACACACACACATCAGTGGACATCTATCACTGCAGCGCCGGGGAGCAACTGGGGTTAGATGTCTTGCTTAAGGGCACTTCAGTCGTTTCCTGCCGCCACTGGGATCAAACCGCTGACCTCACGAGTCAGACTCTTTAGGAAAATGATATAAAATGATAAAGTACTTTTGTTCATACACCAAAAACAATATATTTATCTCTTATTTAACATAATATCAATGTATTTAACATGGAAATGGCTGTAATTTGCAGAAATGTGTTGATTTCTGAAGGGTTTTTGGGTGTCTTTGTGTGAGGTCTCCTGAGACAACATGAACATGAATAATGTTACATGAGTATGTAATAAAAATATCAGGGAAGTAACAAATCACTGGGATGATTAAAATAATGAGCAGCGTAAAATATGATTTTCTCTTTTTGATGTAAAAGTGGGCGTAATGGGTACACTTTTCCCTCTCTGCACAACAGTAAACATCATAAAAATCTTAACAGCTGTATGTCCTTATTAAATGTCTAAATGTTGCAGGTAATGTAATCTAACATGTGAGCTAATAATGTTCATAAATCATTACATGCTGTATATGTGAAGAAACACACACACATTATAGATGTTTTTGTCCCATGACCTCAAGATGCACACATGTCATTCAGCCTGTCACGATCTTTTTTATGCATAAAAAATGTTGACTATCTGCTTGTTAAGTCTGCGGTCACACACCGCCTCTGTCGGGTTTAAAACACCAAATAATGCTAATATACATTCATGATGTGCTGTAAAACTAACAGAAAAAGCACAATCCTAACTTTGGAGACTATAGTGTGTAAACGTTTAGAATAAATGTGTGATATGAATAAACAGTGTTCAGCAGTAGTGTTGTTAAAACAGGCTTGGACCTGAAAACTGTGTTTCTTATGGCATGACTTAACAAGCAGATGTGTTTTAGCTCATCTTTACCAAGTAAACAAAGTCTGATTCATTCACTTTGCCTTTGCAAGACTGTTTTCATTTTTAGGAAAGTGATTAATTTGGCGATTAATCAATTCTACAAATCAATCAATTTGACATCAATTCAGAAATTGTATCTGCTACTGTATCATAAATGAGGCCTGATAACACAAAAACAAACTCAACATCACAGAATTACAAAAAGTGATTAATGACAGAAGTTTCACAGAACTGATATTTCATGAGGTCTGACGTATCTGTGAGCCAGTGATGTGAGACACATTATTATTATTATTATTACTCATTCATGATACAGCAGCAAACAAATTTCTGTTTACATTTTTCATAAACACACACACAGAGATTTATCTGAATGTTTATATGAGCGACTTACTTCTGTCATAATGAAGCCTAATGTCTGTCGTTTGTGTTCAATTACTTTACATTATTCTCCTAATATAAACTCTAAATCAACCAACGGCGGGACCATCTGTCTGTTCGACCAATGGAATCTAATGCCGTTAAACTGGAAACAATGCTTTCTTAACTCTTTTGATTTGCATAAGAGTAAAAGAAAATGAAGAAAGTGTTCTGACAGAACAAACTCTCTGAGCTTTATAAGTAAATAGGAAATAATGGCTGTGTCTGAGTAAAAGATGATCGATCATTACTTGAAAACTTAATGGAGAAGTGTTCAGTGTTAACTTCACATCACATCAACTTTCAGATAAATGTAGGTCCTCCTTTTGAAATCCACACAACACTATTCTTCATCTATGAGTCAATGTGTCCAGTAAGCCCTCGCTTTCTCTTTCCTTTAATTCTTCTTTTCTCTTTCCTCCGCTCGGCTGTCCTCACATGACCCGAGTCTCATGACTCACCCGGCAGGATCTTGTGGAAACAGCTTTCATTTAAAAGACAGCAGGACAGAGAGAGATGTGTGTATATGTGACACTGAATCAGAAACACACTGATCCAGTAAGCACACACTGTCCTGCAGTACATCTACAGATGTTATCTCTCCACAAGCATCAGATGCCAGTAAATACAAACATCTTTAATAAGAAGAGAAAACAGGCCAGGCGAGCGGGACTAGTCCTCACAGACTATTGAGATTATTGAGAAAAGATCATCTGAACATGTCTTGACTTTTTGTGTTGTGTTGTGTTGTCACACCATATGGGGAAAATGTACACAACCATACCTTCAATAAAACATTAAAACAATAATGAAACATGAAAAAATGACTCAAACATAACCCTATCCAAGATTTATGACAAACACAATTGTCCTGAGAAGTGTTAAGTTAAAATCTATATTCATTATATTGTATGTATAGTGTTTGAATGTAGTATGTCAGTGCACTTTTATTGTGTTCTCATGTTTACCCAACAGCTGCAAACAAATGCCAATGTTTACAAAATCATTTTCCTTCAGAAATGTTATGAAATATTCTCAGTGTTGGACATGTGGTAGACGTTTAGGGCCCTGATGTGTATGAATCAGTGTTAGAGGGTCATGTCTGGCTGTAAATCATGTGGATGACTTTACATTCTTTCCTTCAGTGATGACACACTTACACATCTGACGCATAATGTGTTTATCTGCAGCTGAATGTAGAAAACAAATATTTTCACTTTCTTAGTGTCCACCGGTGAACTTCAATAGGATGTGTTCATTTATTTTTAAGTGTTTCCCTTTCTCATCCTGCAAACACACGTATTATTTCAAGAGCACAGACAAATACAAATCACTCATTGACATATGCTAAAGGTCACATACCAATAGATACGGGCGCTGTGTTTTTGCGTTTGCAAAGGTGTCACATGACCTTATCACAGCAAACCATGAAAAAGAGTTATGAGCACAGGCCAGATAAAACACAAACATTACCAACAGATGATAAACTGCTTTTGTGCTATAAAACGACTTATACTTTCACTTGAAGGACAATACGAGCGAAAGGACAGATCTGAAACACATCCAGACAACAGAACATCTCAGCTCAGATCTGACCACCCAGAACAGCCTAGCAACAGCACAACACTGCCCTAGCAACCGCCCAGAACCACAAGAGCCCATTCTTAACATGACCGTTAGCAAGTGCAGAGCAAAAGCACAGTGACCTGCATGGAGATGTGATGCAGTGTAAACTGTTCTCTTCAGTACATGTACTGCTCCTGATATATGAACATCAACCTTCTCCAAATAACAAACACAACTCGCTCTGGAAACACATACCATACATGGCCAGATACGACTCTCACAGTCAGGAAATGAACTGGTGTCAGATGAATACGATAAATATCTAATCTTCACGCTTTACGTGAACATCACACTGTGATTCATGAATGTGTGTGTCTGTGACTTACTACTGATATGATTCACATTGTACTGAAGTTACACACGTGATTTAATACAACTCTTTAAGAGCCCAATGTGTAAGAGCCCACAGCATTACTGTGTTGTACATCAGTCAGGGCTTTTAAGAGTCACACAGTGGGATAAAGTGCAAGTCACTTGGCTGTTTATGAACGTGTATTTTTTTTATGTATATGTCTTGAGGATGAAATGAAAAGGTTTGTGAAGCTCTGTTCTAGACTCAAATGAAACCAGCGGTACCTGCTGATGTCCAGTCTGAGCTCATGTGTACAGGCTTTGATACGGTTCTGCGCCTCCATGTGTGTCATGTTCTCAGTGCCGTCTCCATTGATGGCCAGGATCACGTCTCCAGGGCTCAGATCGCTCAGCGCCGCTTTACTGCCAGGTGTTATCTAACAAAAGAAAACAGAAGAAAGGTTAAGGAAGCACCACACCCTAAGCAAACGCACGCAGTGCCCCGAGCCAAAGCTACTGTTACCGGCCGGTACCGAAAGCTTTGGATGCCACTGACAGATGATTCATGACGGATACGAACAGATCTGTCATCGCCGTTAGCTGTAGCGGAAGAGATTTCTCCCACTGTCAACATCCATTATGTCTCGAGTGATGGTCTGATGAATGACACATCATCTCCCGCTGCTATAAACCTTCAGCAAAACCATTATCTGCTCAAACTCGGTGACTCTCACAGTCTGTCAGGACTGTCCTGCTTTACACCGACATCAACTTTCATTAAGGCTTTTCTGCTTCGTTCTAAAGCCCGCTTTTAACCCTGGTTAGAGGAATGTTTCACACTTGTAATTTGGAAGCAGGTTATCGCTGCATTTAACCCAGGATTAAGTAACCCTGCTCTGTAGCAGGGAGATGCAGCGTAAAAACACATCATGACACAATCATAAGTGTTGATCCTGCAAAAATGCAAATAAAAATGTTATCCCAGGGTTTGGTAATGTACAAAGTGTGTATTAAAGTTGTTGTGTTTCTGCAGCATTCTGAGGAGAAATACTAACACTATTTACTCAAAGTAAATCATGCATGATCCATTGACACAAGATTAAGCCAACTGAACACAGTTACACAGCTGTTGGGTTGCATTTGACTTTTACTGATGTACTGCTTTACGCCGTATGTGTAACATAACAACAATGCAGACTATATATATATATATATATATATATGCATACATTTTTATTCTTTTTTATTTACTCTTCTGTGAAGTGAGACATGATTCTTGTGTTTTTAAGACAATATCACAGAAGGTCACAGCGAGGCACATACGCTGTTTAAGATTTTCATCATACTGATAGTTCAGATGGCAGTATTTGCTGGGTTAATACTCATGTGCATGAGGTCTCTCTCAAAGTTCTTAAAGCATTTATTTGGTTTATGTTTAAATCATGATTTTTTTATAGTTAGATAGTATAGAAGTGCTGTTTTCAGAATAGTCACATCCATAACAGTCCATAAAATTAACTTTGTAGAGTGTCTTCATCATTTGTTGGGTATTATTGCTTATGGTTTGTGTATTTTAATTCACAGAAATCCTACAAAATATGTTGTCTTTCAAAAACATGTGTTCTTCTTCATCACATTCATACTGCGTGAATATAATATAATGTTGTGTATTTATTGTAAATTTACTTCAAATAACAATGGATACTTTCTGACAATCCACCATAGTATCTATTTCAGTCGAGTTTCATTAATGTACAATTACACAGAGAACTATTTACAATAATACCATGAATTAAAATGCAGTTTAATACCACATAATGTCTTTTATTTTGTTACTCATTATCATTTTTTGATCATTAATTCTACTTAATTATAATGTATGTAAAGCTGCTTTGCAAGAATGAAAATTGAAAAAGCGCTAAACAAATAAAGCTGAATTAAATTAAATTGAATTGTATGAGTTGATAGTATATATTTTTGTGTTGATCTATATTAAGCTACAAATCATGTTCATTCCTCATTCCTTTGGACATTACAAGAATATTCTGGTGAAAGTGGAACAAAACTTCTTATCTGCTTCAAATATAAACCAATTCAGACCAGGGCGTTTAATGGTGATGATTAAACGGTATAAGGAGCGTATCTAGATAACACATGATAAAGCTGAAGTATATTTAGAGAGATCTGAAGGGATTATCAGAAAACACATTTCTGCGCAGACGACTGGAGTCATTAGAATGACATCATCAAACGGCCTTTCATTATCCAGCACACACATCCTAAACATTTGACAAACAGAAGCTCTTAACCTAGTAGTAAATGAGGGTAATTCATCCCATATCAAGTCTCATTGCCATGTGGATCACTGAACCGAGAACACATGGTGTTTCAACTCCTGCTGAGAAAATTACAGTAATGTGACGTATCTCACCACAGTGAGGACATCCATCTAAGAATAATCCAGTCAGTTATGCTCGTGATTTCACTGAAAAACATTAGACATTACAAAAGCTGTCAATGTAGAGAGAGAATAATGAGCTTCATCTGTCAGCACTGAAACATCAGCTGTGTTCTGTAAAGAGCCTTTTACACAGTGAGGAACTAATAAAAACAGAAAACATTGACACGCACTGCGAAAACATTCAATGACATCCTGATGATATGATACAATCCTTCACTCAACAGAAGTGTCATCGTGTCATAGCTCGACTGAGATGAACATTCTCCAGCATTATGGAGACTCATACTGAGTCACCAAAAACTGTAAACTAGGTGATATTTTCTTTGAGCTCGAGTAGATTTCTTCATGTTTTAATGATATTGTCATTTCACACAGCCCAAGTTAAACTATGCTTGATTTGGCATTACAGTCATTCGCCTACTGAAACTTTGTTTTGCATGTGACATTGCTGAACATTGTGAACCTTCACGGGTCGTGTGCTTCAATCTGTCCCCGTTGCTACTTAATCTGATTGTGAATATTGTCACATGACCGGCCGGAATGTGGCTGTGTTACAGATGACCGTCAGCGTGCCTGCATTACTGTCCTTACACAGCAATAACAAGAGAAAGACCCTGCATGCAATACATAACCCTGTAAAATCCACCAAAACAGACGCTGAAGATGAACAGGGAAAATATGTTTAACCGGCTGCAGACTATAAAATCTCTTCACTTGCTATTTTTCGTCTCTCGTTGTTTTTTTTAGAGAAATGTTGTGGTTTCTTTGTTCTAGCTTCTGTACAGCATGTGACTGTGAGATCCTGTCAGTAAATGGCAACATTTGTCAGTCTAGACTAACGTGTAACAATGTGTTATCTATTGCACTTGGCAATGGTTTCATGAGCATTTATCTTCTCACTGTCACATTCAACAGGACCACTCCAAATGTTCAGCTCATTACCTCAACACACAAGCCCAAGGTTGAGAAGACCCTACAGACAGTTTAACATCTCTACACAATGTCTGTGTTTTATGGTGAATAAGTCACAGCTGAAGGGTGTTAGGCACGATGTGAAGTGAAGTAACCCCTGTAGCCCCTTCAGCTGTTATTTATTCATAATAAATCACTAGACTCCAGTCAATTATTGTTTTTATACAACACTTACCACACAATACAAATACTAAAGCCTAAATATACGTATCAATGCAACTTTCATAAGGTAAAACCACTAAAAGTCTTCACACAGTGAGTGTGATATATGTTGATGTTGTTATGGGTGATGTGATACACACAGAATCATTGAGTGAAGCACTCAGAACTGTGATTTATCATGAATAAAACACAACTATTCACCAATCACAATCAAGAACTGAAACTAACTCTTTTATAAATATTACACACGTTTCTTCATCATGAGATTCTCACTCCTACAGGACACAGAAACATCAGCACTGGATGTATATGAGTCTGTATGTAAACAGCACAGATAAAGCTCTGGCTATAAGAGATTTGCAGTTATATAATTGTATATATATATATATAGTTGCAGTTCTGATGCGACTACACACAATCTGATATACTGACGTCACACGTGTTCACATTTGTTCAGACTGATTCAGATCTTCATTCATTTGAGAAACATCTGAGTCAATGTCTTAACAAGATTGTGAGGACATCTTAACAATTAACAAGATTTTCATATGAAATTGAAAACTTTCACTGATCACTGTCAGGTGAATATGACATAATATGACAACACTACACCGTCATATATGCCTTTATTTCACTTGGCCTGATTGTTTTAGGCTACAGTTGATCATTTTAATACACCAGGTCCCCATCAAGGGTTTTTTTAAATTAAAAACACAAATTCTTGATCACACGTGTGCTGAAATAAAACATTTTAGAAATTGTTAAAAGAAACTGGAAGCGCATGACGTGACGCGACGCTAAACACTTCTACCGTAAGCGCGTCGCGTCGCGTCACGCTTGCGGCTGGATGGAGTTTCATCGTTCTGTGCGATTTCTTTGCGTTGTAATTAGTGGACAGCTGTAAAAACACAACTTTAACACAATGCAAATTGTAAAAAGCGCTATACAAATACTCAAAACTTGAGCTGAAATAAATGAAGAGATTGAAGAGAGTTTAGAAGAAGAGAAAAAGACATACTCGAGAAATGATGAGCGGTGTGCTGAAGTCCCGTCCACCCACCAGCCGAAAACCCCACGGAGAAGAGCCGCTGAGAGTCACCACAGTGTGAGACATACTCAAATCCACAGCAGACACAGTGTGAGACACACAACTTACAACAAATGCACTGCTGAAATCACATAAGAAACTGTGAGAGAGAGAGAGAGAGAGAGAGAGAGAGAGAGAGAGAGAGAGGAGGAGCTAAACTGAGATCAGCGTGCGAGGGGAGGAACACACACACACACACACACACACACACATCAGCATCCCATCTAACAAAATATGTTGTACGAACATTCAGGTCATGATAACGCTATTCTTTTATTTTCCACTAACAATGTGGAAAAATAACGTAAGTGTTTTTAAAGTTTAGCAAAAACATATAATGTTGATTAAAGTTGACCTCTTCATAAAGTAGTTCAGCTGCATTATTCCAACATTTGACAGAAACCTGTTGATTGTATAACTTAAGCAGAACAACAAAATTGCTTTAAAGTCATCTTGTTCAAAGATTCAAGCCATTATATTGAGGACAATATATCCAGTTAAAGAAACATGAATGAACCCTGATGACAACACAACATACTTGACATGGGTGTAAATCATGACATGGGTGTACAGTACCTTTACAGAACGCTTATTCTTCTTTACTGGAATAACCTTTAAAAACTTCCCAAGTCCAGTGAGCCGCATCCCTCACAATCCTCAAGAAACATTCAAAACTCATTTTCCATGGATACTTGACAGGAACATGCTAACTGCTTTCCTCTCTCCCCATCAGGTATTAACTAGCTCTGTGAAACCAGGTATCTTGTCTCTCTATGATGCGTCACTTTAAATGTTTTCTCAGTTTTCACTTTGAATAGAAGTGCTAAATTCCTAAATGTAAATGTGATTGTAATGGACATTTACTTCAATCGGCACACTAAAATAAAAACACTTAGTAATCTTTACACCTAACATTAGCGAGTGTTATGTTACAGTCAACACCATTTTTATAGAAATCATCTTATTTTCCTTCTGGTGATGATGATGACGTAATGACATTTTCAAGTGTATAATGTTCTTCCACATACAACCCTGAGCATTTCATCTGTCATCATTTCTGTCTCATGCTTATTGTATTAACTGTACATTTCAACCTGAAACTTTTTTTGCAATGAATTGGTTTGGTTTATAGTTGGTTTATAGTTACTAATCCAAAACTAAATTTTCCTTAAAGAGGTCATATGATGTGATTTGATGTTTTTCTTTCTCTTTAGTGTGTTATGTAGCTGTTTGTGCATGTAGAAGATTTGCATTGTTACAAAGATCAAAGTCTTAAACCCAAAGAGATATTCTTTGTAAATGTTAAGGCTCAGACACATCTTCCTAAAACACCTCGTTCAAACACACCCCCACATTTCTATGTAGAAATTTGGGCGGTTAGGAATCTTTATCAACTTTGGTGGTAAAGTTTCCTAACCACCCAAATGTATACGCAAAGAAAGGTGTACCTTTATTCTCGCTGTAGTATTGTTGCCGCTGGCGCTGCCATGTTGTGAAGACGCTGTGTTTATATGGTAAGAGGTGTAACATTTCCATCACACGCTCTTCAGGCCAATTACAGTACAATGAAGCGTTGGCCAATCAGAGCACACCGCGCTTTTTAGAATGATGAGCTTTGAAACAAATTTTAAAAAAAAAATTTAAGTTTCAGAAAGGCGGTATGTGTAAAATAATGACTTTTTAAACTCCAAAAGCACGTAAACACATTGCAACAAACCAAATACACAAAATAATGTTCTTTTTAGAACCATCATATGACCCCTTTAACTAAAAGAAAAAATAAATGCATCTGGGTTGATCTCAGTTGTGCACGTGCTTAGACAAAATGTTCAACAAATGTCCCGTCTCTTATAAACACTAGAGCCGTTTCTGAAATCGCCTCCTATCCCCCACATAGTGCACTCTATAGGGTGTCGGCCATTTTGTAGTATTGTCCGAATTCTGAGTAAATAACTCATTCTTTACAGTCCATCACTACTGTATACTCACAATGCTCTGCGGAAATATTATGATTGATTTTTGACTGATGATTATATTTTAACATATAAAATGAATACAACAAACAAACTCTTGTTTATTGTAACGATCCAATACAAAAGTTACTTATAATACAATCAGCAAGGTGAGTATTATGTAACAGATGTATGTTTATTTAAATAATGAAAATATTATATTAATATTTTCCTATTATGAATGTGTTGCAAACATGGCGGGGAAGTGCCCCGACTTCTATAAATGGACTTTGGCGTACCAAAGCACCGAGCGGGTGGGCATTATGCAAATGTATAACACATCATAGACTTACACAGCAAAGGAAAGATAAAATCAGGAAAAGCATGTGCTCTTTAACAAAATCTTATTTACTTGTCTTACTGTCTTGCAGGTTAAAACATCTGCATTTTAAATGAACTATCCACTTAAGAAAGAAGAGAGGTTAATAAGTTGAAGATTAACCAGAACACTCATAAATATCTTTGGACCGTGACTCTGTGCAGGCTTTCACCTGACAGTCTCTGTTTAGGACATTCACTTTTAACTCACATCAGTAACATTAACAAGCATGTAAATCTGATTCATTTGTTAATTGAAGGATAGTGTGTAAAATAAGACATTCTCCTTTCCGCCTGTTTCTGACCCGCTGTCAATAATATTACATACACTTCAACAGAGCACAAGCTTTCTAGCCTCTCCCAAAATATTGCTTCATTCATACGTTCACACATGACATTACAAGAGTTATAATTATTCTGGGAATAGTGATTATTATTCCACACCCGTGGTTACAGTCATATTCACTCTCATACCTGACCTGTTAGTACCTGAATTTACACCTCACTTTGTGTTTCGTATAATGTCATTTATGCTGTTAAACATAACAAAACACTTTCTCTACATGGCAACACACATAACACCCCATGTACAACAAATCTATAAAGAAATAAAGAAAAGAAATAGCAGTTGAGTGAATGTACACAGAGGTGAGAAGAGATGAAAGACTCGACTGTCACTGACTACGTTACATGACGGACATCAGTAATCCAATTATTTACCTTATTCTGAATATAACAATATAATGAAATGAATTATACCTTATAAAATGTTTCTGTTTTATATGTTATAGTACATAGGGGAAGTTGACAAAAGTCATTGTTCATTTATAGATCACACTGGTGTCGGTCTCTCGCATGCATTATACTCAAAGAAAGAACACACTTGAGTTACTCATTGATAAAATATCCAAAACTTGTGGTCTAACTGGTTTATAATAATAATCTCAAGATACAAAATAAAATATCAAAAGTTGTGTTTATTTCAATTACACTTTACAGAGCCTCCTTACATATGATTATAACTGGCAATAGTTCCAACGCACGTGTCATGTCTATACATGTCCAACACTGTTAATATGACCGTTGTTGTGAGAAGTGAGTTTACATACTGTAAGTGGGTCCGGACTTAAGAATATACCGCAGAGAAACCGTGAGAAAGCGAGTACAGTTGACTGAATGAACGCTAAACTCCAGGTTCTTACTCTTTCAATGAGCTCTTTGTTCAGCCTCTCTGGGTTTTGTTTGCTAGAGGAATGAACCCTTCATGCATGTATTGTGATGCTATTGCAACATGTTAATAAATCAAAACATGAAGGCCATAAAAGGCAAAACCACAAAAGGAAATGTGGCCATTGTGTTGCTCATGTCAACAGTTCTGTTTGTTTTCTGGCATTTGTGTGTTCTGTTTATTGGCCTGATGGTTGCAAGAGGATTAGCTGGAGGCATGAAGCATTATTCTACACTGCAGAGTTAAAGGAATCCTACATGCATGCTACCGCACTTGTTTATACTAACATACACCGTAAAAAATGAAAAGATCCTTGAGGAACCATTCGGGGTTCTTCACACTGGTGGAATCCTCTGCTGGTGTGGCGTGTGAAGAACCTCAAATGGTTTCTCAAGGATCTTTTCATTTTTTACAGTGTAGTTTCAGACAATCACATGTCAGTTAAACAATTACTGGCTCCTTATTATGTCAGTTATTACAATTACGTTAGCACCCGTAATCCAGTGACATAAGCATTGCTTGCTGACACATCACCTCTGTTACAGCCCCCAAAACAAAGCAGAAAGTGAGAGGATTTACGCGACTGGCCCGAGCCATGGACACAGATCCTAAGAGCCTTTACTGGACATTATAAGTAAGGGTAGAAGGCTTTAAGAATACAGGAATGACTTGGTTTTGACAGGGATTACAGTAAGTCACTTTAAACTTAAGTGTTTTTTGTGTTTTTTACCTTATGTTATATCTTAGCATACAAGTAGTTGCCTGCTCTCTTAGCTTTTATACTACACAATGCACTCATGCTACATGTAGAATGTAAGTTGCTATTGTAACTTCATGCTATTGACGCATATATTCAGCATATACTCAAAACCAAAAAGGTTTCTTCCTTTGAGGGCTTTATTTGATGTGTGATATTTGCATGGTGTACTACTTCAGAACATTGGCGTTCTTTTGTAAATGCTGTCGCTGTGAGAAACTGAATGCTGTAGTTATTTTCCTTTATAATGATATCCAAATAATATAGCTCCAGTCACGTCCTTACTCACATGTCCTGAGTTAAACTTTTACATTATTTCAAACATCTTGCCATCCACAGTACAATAATTACAGTCGCTCTAATTAATCCACAGATGGTGTTTTGCTTAGTGTTGGAGAATACTGAACTTTTACAACTTTAATATTTTAGACACCATCATTTTACTTGCTCACCAAATGTGAGATAATGTTTGAGCAGCGTCATACCAAGAGGATTAGATGTTCTGCTCTACTTTTCTGTTTGAAATGATTCCAGGTCAGCAATATAAAACTTTATTGTTTATAGCATGAATGTTGTGCAGGGCTTAAACAATGACATTTGTATTGGAATAAATGCATTTCCAGCTAAGCTGCTCTTTAAAGGCTTTTCATGTCCAGAGACTCCAGATGACTTGAACACATGCAGATTTTTGGATGTTACGAGTCAGCTTTCCCTCTGAAATGAGATTGAGAGAAACATTTCTCTCATATATTAACCGCAGTCCTCAAACCACAGCTGAATGTGTGTTTCTGTTTAATTAATAACATGTAAATGGCAGAATATAAATGATTAATTTATCCTATCAATGAGTAACGTCTTAGACTCAGTCATATATGTTTATGATTCATCAGTGAGTTAGGGTCTTTTGAGGAAAATCATCTCATGCAGATATTATTAGTTATTGACTTTCTTAAATGACCTGTTTGTTACATTGAAACTCAAGCCAATCATAAATGAAAGCAGTTGAACGACAGATTGCTTTGTTTTTTATATACATAAAACCTCTCTTTAAACTTTTATTTATTATGCTATTAAAACAATATCTGTTTTAAACAAATAAAGGGCTTATTTAGGATGACAGCATTACATACCATACATAACATATTTCATGTTAATTTTAAGTTCATGTAAAACTAGTTAGGCTAACTGACTTGTTAAAATAAGTTATGAAAGGGCAGTTTATGAGCAAATGTTTGAGTATGTAGACACATACAAACTCACACACTAGAAAAGTGTTTTGTACTGGAAAAAGCTACACTCGTGTCAAGTTAGCAGCATTGTTTTTTTTAGCTAGCTACTAACCAGCATCGCCTATTCACTACTTAAAAGATCCTAATCTTTACTTTAATGAAGGATGTCAGTGAAAACTGGCCTGACTTCTGTCTTTAAATCTCTTTTGTTGGCCAACTGTGGTCAGATTATTGCAAACATAGAAACAGACATGTGAGTCTTTATCCGTCATTATGTCTGTGACCTTACGGCCTCTTGCTTGTGCACAACTAACAAGCCATTCCCAAGAGTATCACATACGTCTGGAAACATTTGTACATCTGTAAAAGCTTTACTAAATGAATGGACAGACAAGATGGAGACTGGTGTGTGCCATACTGCCCTCATACAGTGACAAGTTAACAAAGAAAATCAACAACACCACCATCATCATTATAAACATAATCATCACCTCCATCATCTTCATTGTAAAATGGAAAATCATTAAATGTAATTTCACTGTGTGTTTTGCACACTGAATGCATCCAGGGAACAATAAGTTGGGCTGAGGATGCACGTATAATTCATTTTTTATTTCATTATTTTGAAGGATGCACTTATAAATGTTTTAAGAAATGTGTTTTAAAACAGTCATCTTTGTGCATCATGACATCTAGTGGTTGTGTTGCGTAATATCATGTGAACTGTTAAGGGATATAAATATAATAACGGCTGCCGAGCTTTACATCGTTTCAGTGTTACTTTATTTACCGCATATCACACTAAAATATCTTTTGACTTTACATAAAGTATGTACATCGTTTGCATATAATAATGTTATGTTTTTTTAGCATAATGTATCTATGTTCCTGTTGCCCAATTTACATCTGTTAACCAAACACGATTTTTATATGTAAAAACTTTTACATTTTCGATTAAAGTTTTCAACTCATATATTTTTCTTAATACGAAGTTCACACAAAAATAAAAAATGTGTTATCATTCACTCTCATGTCATTCCTACGATGGAGATTAGTGCCACCTAAAAAAATAAAAAGCAACATTATGAGATTAAAGTCGAAATATTACGAGAATAAAGTCGTAGCATTAGGAGGCAAGTAGATGAGACCGTGCAACCCTTAGAAAACCCTCGTTCCCTTCATAGTGCACACTTAAAGAGCGGCTCTTCGCATTCAGAATGAGATCACTGCCTGCCTGTACATTGTATTTTTTTTTTTAAAGTGTGTAGTGAATTGTGCTCTTTTAATATCACAGTGTTAATGTAGGCTATTAAATCTCACTGAGGGTGTTCTTTATAATGGTTTACTGTGGGAAAACGCTTAAAGTAAAACTTGCTCATTATTTCTCATCAGCTTGCATGTAAATTGATTCATTGATAAAGTGTGTAGGCTACTGAATTTGGTAAATGCTTCACAGATCTGATTGTTCACTATACATAACTTCAAACACGTTTACAAATTACGACTTTATTCTTGAAATATTTCGTCTTTAATCTTGTAACACTTCAAGCAGGTGTAACAGGTATACAAAATATACTGTTATAATGTTATTATAATTCACACAAAACCGTTGTTTAATATGTTCTATATGGTTCACCTGATCTAAATGTGTGCTTCCCCTTTAAGTGCTGTGTGGTCACAGTGTGACCTCACTACCTGTCCTGTCCCCTTTTCTCCCCTTTTGAAATGTGCTTCAATGGGAGAGGTGGGTTTCTTTTGTTGTCCTGCCAATCTTAATTAATCATTACTCTATTTATTGCTTTTATATTGGTATTTTTACTTAAACTTATGTATATAATGTTACTTTAATTATCCATAAGATTATTTTTGTTATTTTGCATTATTTTAAGTATATTTGTGACCTTTGTGGGTAATGAGCACATGGTAATGGAGGTGCATCACATTTGTTTTATAGAGTTGTGTAAGGGCCACTCCATCTGAGGCTATGTATATTTCTATGTTGATCAGGTATGTTTAAGGTGTATTACTTTACTTATTTTTCACATATACATATTTTCATTGCCCTTTTGAAATGTGCTTCAATGGGAGAGAGTTGTGTAAGGGCCACTCCATCTGAGGCTATGTATATTTCTATGTTGATCAGGTATGTTTAAGATCAGTAAAAAAGATCCAGTAAATCTGCTGCCTGCTGTCCCGTGTCTGTCTACACAACGCTGCACAACACAACGCAGAATAAGTTCTAATAACTGGTGTCGCTGGGCATACGCGAGCCACCGGTTACACAGGGGCGGACTGGCCATCTGGTTGAGCCGAAGCATCTGTGTGTGATGACATATTTAAGTCTTACACCTGGTTTGAAGGACCATGTAAGAAATGTTAGCTAATGGTATCACGTTCCTATTTAGGATAACTCCTGGTATAGTTAAAAACTTGCCTCAGGATGTAAGAGACGTTAGAGATCTTACATTTGGGAGTAA
Source organism: Beaufortia kweichowensis (assembly GCA_019155185.1). Lineage (NCBI taxonomy): Eukaryota > Metazoa > Chordata > Actinopteri > Cypriniformes > Gastromyzontidae > Beaufortia > Beaufortia kweichowensis. Next base: position 435,184 of record CM032812.1, on the reverse strand, counting down.
CCAATTTTATTCTGTTTGTTCTGTAATGATGGTCCGGATGATGCGAGGAGATTCGTCAGTTGTTCTGTAATGATGGTCCGGATGATGCGAGGAGATTCGTCAGTTGTTCTGTAATGATGGTCCGGATGATGCGAGGAGATTCGTCAGTTGTTCTGTAATCATGGTCCGGATGATGCGAGGAGATTCGTCAGTTGTTCTGTAGTGATGGTCCGGATGATGCGAGGAGATTCGTCAGTTGTTCTGTAGTGATGGTCCGGATGATGCGAGGAGATTCGTCAGTTGTTCTGTAGTGATGGTCCGGATGATGCGAGGAGATTCGTCAGTTGTTCTGTAGTGATGGTCCTGATGATGCGAGGAGATTCGTCAGTTGTTCTGTAGTGATGGTCCGGATGATGCGAGGAGATTCGTCAGTTGTTCTGTAATGATGGTCCGGATGATGCGAGGAGATTCGTCAGTTGTTCTGTAATGATGGTCCGGATGATGCGAGGAGATTCGTCAGTTGTTCTGTAATGATGGTCCGGATGATGCGAGGAGATTCGTCAGTTGTTCTGTAATTATGGTCCAGATGATGTGAGAAGTGTCCTCTGGTGGAGCAGAAGGTGTGACAACTAGATCTATACTGGTATAGGGGTATATTGGTCATTTTGTAGTGTTGTCTGAAACCTGATTGAATTATTTATTTTCTTACATTTGTTCACTTTTTTCTTCCCACAATGCACTCTGATTTTGACACTTATTCACCATTTCCCATGATACATGAGGCAGATACCTGACTCGAGTCAGCTGGAAGAAAACATTGCAAGTTACGGGTAACAAAAATTCAACACTTTATTCAGCATTCCACAGTTTTTATTCATTTAATTTATGATACTAATTTGACTAAGTATTAATTTCCAGCCTTTATCTGGTGGTGTGAAACACCTGATTCTGATGGGCTCTCTGCTGCAGCATTACACAGGCTGTGAAGCTTCCATATTCAAAAAGTTAACAAATGAAAAAATACTTTTGTTACCGTTATCGTGCAGTTAGGAGACAGGATATCGTAAATATACCTTTACTTGGAAACTCAAACAGGTAATACATCCAATGGAATCAACGAACCAGCATAACAGACCACGATACCAATCAAACTAACATCAACACTCGACAATGAACAAAGGCACAAACACAGCTTAAATAATAGTCCATTAACGAAGGTGACAGGTGATGGTGATTAAAGGAGATGGCTGGTGAACAGGAACAGGTGTGGTGATGCAGGGAATTGTGGGAAATGAAGTCCATGGGGAAATGTGAAACCATGACAACTTTACTGAAAAACTGTATGTGATATGGATAAGTTTTTATTTACTGTGGTTAAATTGTACTTGTTTAACTACATCTAAACAAGAAGTAAATTGCGTTAGTGGTTATTGCGAACTGTGATCTGTACTTACTTTGTACTGACTTGTTAGACTCATTACTCAACAGACTAATTTTGTTGTTGTAACAGTGAATCAACGGAGAGTGAATCCAAATGCAACTTTATTAAAACAACAATAGTATAACAGCAGGCAAAGTCGGAGATCAGTAAACAGGAACAACGTAGAATAATCCAGAGTCATAAACAGAGTCCATGCAAAGGGATCGAGGCAGGCGGCTAGCAAACATGGAATAATCCAAGAGACAGGCGTGGGTCGAAAGGCAGGCAGAGAACAATCAGGAACGGGATACCAACAGGATCAAAAACGGGAAACCAAACACGGGAAATAAACGCTCTAACATGGCAGCCAGAACAAAACGAGACTTCGCCCAGAGGTGAGTGTGAGTGTGGTCTTTATAGTCTGTGTAATGATAGAAAAATGGCCAACACCTGAGCAAGTCATCAGTCCGGGCAAGGAATTATAGGAAATGAAGTCTGTGAATGAGTTCAGAATCCCGGTAATGGCTTGATTCGTGACAGAGCCCCTCCACTAGGAGCGGCTTCCAGACGCTCTAACCACACACAATCCAGGAGGGTGGTGGAGCGGAGGCGGAACAGGGGGAGGGATGAAGGGCCAGGTCCATGCAGAGGTAGAGAACCTGGAGACTGAGGCAGGAACTGCAAAGCAGAAGGCCAGGATGAAACAGGAGCCCACCAGAGCGGACCAGACGCCCACCAAGGGGAATCAGGCTGATCTAAAACAGAGCACAAACAAAGACACAAAGAGACAGACAAAAGATTCACAAACGACCTTCTTGGCCGGGACAGAATGGGCACAGAGTCCATAGATGGCCTTCTTGGCCGGGACAGGGCAGGGACAGAATTTGTAGATGGCCTTCTTGGTCAGGACAGAGCAGAAACAGAGTTCATAAACAGTGAGTGAGTTGCTGGGTGCTACCACCATGCAGGGAGCAGCTATGACTTGACTTGACTTTGAAGGAATAATTGTGACTTGACTCAGGATGTGAAGCTGTGTCTTGACTCGACTCAGAAAGTGTTGTAATGAATTGACTTGGTTCAAAAAGGGCAGCTGTGACTTGGCTTGACTCAAGGTGCAAAGTGATGGCCTGACCTGGTTCAGGAACAGCTGTAGTGGGCTGACTTGACTCGGGAGTGGTGGCCGTAACGTGGCTTGGCTCAGGAACGACAGCAGTAACTGGACTTGACTCAGGAACGACAGCTGTAACTGAACTTGACTCACGGATGACAGCTGTAACTGGACTTGGCTCACTGATAACAGCTGTAACTGAACTTGCCTCAGGAACAACGGCTGTAACTGGACTTGACTCACTGATAACAGCTGTAACTGGACTTGACTCAGGAACAACAGCTGTAACTGGACTTGACTCAGGAACAACAGCTGTAACTGGACTTGACTCACTGATAATAGCTGTAACTGAACTTGCCTCAGGAACAACAGCTGTAACTGAACTTGACTCTGGAACGACAGCTGTAACTGGACTTGACTCACGGATGACAGCTGTAACTGGACTTGACTCACGGATGACAGCTGTAACTGGACTTGACTCACGGATGACAGCTGTAACTGGACTTGACTCACGGATGACAGCAGTAACTGGACTTGACTCAGGAACAACAGCTGTAACTGGACTTGACTCTGGAACAACAGCTGTAACTGGACTTGACTCTGGAACAACAGCTGTAACTGGACTTGACTCTGGAACAACAGCTGTAACTGGACTTGACTCTGGAACAACAGCTGTAACTGGACTTGACTCTGGAACAACAGCTGTAACTGGACTTGACTCTGGAACAACAGCTGTAACTGGACTTGACTCTGGAACAACAGCTGTAACTGGACTTGACTCTGGAACAACAGCTGTAACTGGACTTGACTCTGGAACAACAGCTGTAACTGGACTTGACTCTGGAACAACAGCTGTAACTGGACTTGACTCTGGAACAACAGCTGTAACTGGACTTGACTCACTGATAACAGCTGTAACTGGACTTGACTCACTGATAACAGCTGTAACTGAACTTGACTCACGGATGACAGCTGTAACTTGACTTGACTCTGGAACGACAACTGTAACTGGACTTGACTCTGGAACAACAGCTGTAACTGGACTTGACTCTGGAACAACAGCTGTAACTGGACTTGACTCACTGATAACAGCTGTAATTGAACTTGACTCATGGATGACAGCTGTAACTTGACTTGACTCTGGAACGACAACTGTAACTGGACTTGACTCTGGAACGACAGCTATAACTGAACTTGACTCACTGATAATAGCTGTATCTGGACTTAACTCTGAAAAGACGGCCATGACGTTAACAAGCGCTGGTTTGGCTGACTCTGGCTTCGGGAGGCCGGCCGCTCATGTAGACAGCAACGGTTGATCCTCCACGCTGGAAATCAGTCTTTGATAAGCAGACCTGGTGAGACAGTGAGCCACCAAGTCCACCATCCACTCACTGCACTCCGATGCGGCCGCCATCTTGTGTTCGCACTCTGACGTGGCCGCCATTTTGTGTTCGCGCTCTGTCGTGGCCGCCATTTTGTGTTCGCGGTCCGTTGCGGCCGTCATTACCGTGGGATCGCATTCCCCCTCCGCGTTACCCACAGTAAATGGTGAGTCCTCACACAAAAGAGCATAGTCCATATAATCGCTTAAGCTGCAATTACATTTTCCACTAGGTAACAATGATTTAGTAGGTTCATTAAGTCCATAGCGGAATACATCCTTAAACATGATCTCATCATTAAACGGTACCTGATTTGATAGCTCGCAAAACCGGTGAACGTATTCCTCAATCGACAGGCCTCCTTGCCGCAGATCTAGCAGCTGGTCGAGAGGACCCATAACTGCACTGGGAAGTTGGAATAAAGTTGCTGGATTCGGGTATGGCGAAGTCTTCTGTAACAATGAATCAACGGAGAGTGAATCCAAATGCAACTTTATTAGAACAACAATAGTATAACAGCAGGCAAAGTCGGAGATCAGTAAACAGGAACAACGTAGAATAATCCAGAGTCATAAACAGAGTCCATGCAAAGGGATCGAGGCAGGCGGCTAGCAAACATGGAATAATCCAAGAGACAGGCGTGGGTCGAAAGGCAGGCAGAGAACAATCAGGAACGGGAAACCAAACACGGGAAATAACCGCTCAAACATGGAATAATCCAAGAGACAGGCGTGGGTCGAAAGGCAGGCAGAGAACAATCAGGAACGGGATACCAACAGGATCAAACACGGGAAACCAAACACGGGAAATAAACGCTCTAACATGGCAGCCAGAACAAAACAAGACTTCGCCCAGAGGTGAGTGTGAGTGTGGTCTTTATAGTCTTTGTAATGATAGAAAAATGGCCAACACCTGAGCAAGTCATCAGTCCGGGCAAGGAATTATGGGAAATGAAGTCTGTGAATGAGTTCAGAGTCCCGGTAATGGCTTGATTCGTGACAGTTGTGTTGTTAGCTATTTTTATTTGCCCCAAGAAATGTTCATTATAAGTCATCTCCTAAAATGTAATATGTTCCTACACACAGGAGCAAAATGTTTGAGTATGTCATGAACTATCATAATTTGCGTATTAAATATCACATTCATGCACTAATGATATTTAATTGCTGAATGTAAATGATTTTTACTAGAAATGGAGTCATTGAGTAATTATAATCAATAACAAAAAGAATGATAAATTGTTAACTTCATTGAGAAATTCCCTACAATACTGTACAATTCTGTGATACACATCACCAGATACTTTTAATCTTGAATGTTGCTCTAAGAAAATGGAAGACATTTTTTTCTTCAGAATCAGAAACTTTGCTAGTGCCGGGTTGGACACCTTTTTGCCTTCTTCAGAACTGCCTTAATTCTTCGATGTGTTGTACGTACAGAGATGGTATTCTGCATACTTTGGTTGTAATGAGCAGTTATTTGAGTTACTGTTGTCTTTCTATTATCTGCCCATTCTCCTCTGACCTCTGACATTAAGAAGATATTTTTATATTCACACAGCTGCCACTCACTGGATTTTCTTTCTTTTTCGGACCGTTCTCTGTAAACCCTAGAGATGGCCGTGCATGAAAATCCCAGTCAGCAGTGAAATACTCAGACCAGCCTGTCTGTCTAAATGGCATGTTCACAGTAACTTAAATCCCCTTTCTTCCCCATTCTTATGCTTCTGGTACTTCCGGCCTCACCTGCAGTACAATCTCACAATTCAGTCCTTTACCAGAACGATGACTGGTGTACCACCTGGTGGTTATCTCACAGAAGGCACTAAATCTCTCTCTCATTCTTTTTTCTTCTCTGTTCTCTGCTTGTGGAATAATCTCACTAACACAATCCCATCTGCCACATCCCTCACCTCCTTTAAAAACACGCCTCTTCCACAAACACTTAATATCCTAACCACCTTCTCAAAAATATAGATATTTAAGAGACAGCTTGTAAAACCATTACTTGATATGTATAAGAAATCATTTATAGTAGGTACTCTTCCAGATTCATTGAGATTAGCTATCATAACTTTAATATTAAAGTCAAATAAACCTTCAACAGAATGTTCATCCTACAGATGGTACTACATGATTGCCCAACTGACGTCAGCATTACATTATTTCCATTATTTCCACAACACCTCCAGCTTGTGTAGATATTGAACAAGAGTCCACCCCAGATATACTGTTAAAAATGTATCTATACTCTTCAGATATTAAATCATTAACGAAGAGAACAAAAACTCTTTCTAAAAAATACATCTTAATTTGGTATGCTGCACATAAACATGTAAGAGACATGCCAAGACTGTAATGACCAATTTATACCTGGTAATAAAGATGGAGGCTTTAAGTCATGGAATACAAAAGGTATTGAGAAAATTATGGATATGTATGAAGATGGAATTTTACTGTCTTTTCACCAATTATGCCAAAAATATTAAATTCCCAAAAAACATTTCTTTAAATATTTACAGTTAAACAGTTTCATGTCATCGAAAGAGGAACAAATATACTGTAGTCCATCTTTTTCACAATTAGAGGAAATAACTAGAGGAAATTTGGAAGAAAGAGGACATGTGTCTATGTATTATAATTTAATGGTTAAACACAGTACTGCATCAACATTGGACAAATGAAACACCTGGAAAGTAGATACACAAGACGATATATGTGAAGCAGATTGCAAATATGCATGTCTTAAAGCCCCGTTAAACTTCACCACATGTCTGTTAACACTCCAGATGTACAGTATGTTCTAAATGTTTGCTTGATAAAGTCTTTATTAATGTTGTCTACTTGTCTGTATGGATTGTATGGCGAGTGCTCTGTTGTTTGATTGGTTGTATTGTTATTGTATGTCTTAGCTGCTTTGGGGTTAGAAATAAGGAAAACTCAAATAAACATATTGGGAAAAAACAAGTATAAAACTGTAAATGTAATGTCAACATGTAGCTATATAAATGTGCGTGTGACATAAAAATATACATTTCTCTTCAGTGTGTCTAATACACTACACAAGTAAAAGCTGCTGTTTTAAGTGTGATGATGATGATGATGATGATGATGATGAGTGACTGAATGATTTAACAGCACAAGCTCAGTGAGTTCACAGGTCTCTCGTGTAAACGTGCAGTCCGACATGATCCATTTGACCGTAAAACACTGTATATATGCTCGCGCATGCCCAGTTCAGATGCACGACTCGTTCACTTTGTCTATTATAATCCAGTATAGAACAGTTGTTTGACATGTACACATGATGATTAAAGACGGTGAGTGGTCTGCTGTCGTACATCTGATGCTATACAATCAAATCATCATGTAGCGGACGCGCGGGTTATGATGACGTCATGCTGTATGTCAGTAGTCTCTCAAGAGTGTTGTGTAGTGAGATGTGTGGGAATGTAAATGCGTGTGTATTAGAAGGATTGTGTGATTGAATGGAAAGTGTTGGGGATCCGCTGTACGTGGCACGATCTAAATCCCTGCAAAACATCTGAAACAGCAGAACCGAGAGAAATCTGTCCGACATCCCGAGAGGTGAGCAGTTATAACCCGTAACACTTGTGCAGTTATAACCCGTAACACTTGTGCAGTTATAACCCGTAACACTTGTGCAGTTATAACCCGTAACACTTGTGCAGTTATAACCCGTAACACTTGTGTAGTTATAACCCGTAACACTTGTGCAGTTATAACCCGTAACACTTGTGTAGTTATAACCCGTAACACTTGTGTAGTTATAACCCGTAACACTTCTGCATGCAACAGTCCTCCTAACACACCGCTTATATGTCTTATATTAACATGCCGCGATACTTTCTATCACATGTCGTTCTTGTGTGAAAAACAACGTTTTCTTCAGAACACAGAGACTTAAAATAAATAACGCTTTCATTAACACACAACCCGGTTATAAAATACACACAAGCTTGTCACTTTTGTCATGTGTAAAACACGCTGTTCTCATCGATTCTTTAAGACAGCTGATGTCCCTCAAATAAATGATATTTACTTTCCACACGCATATGATTGTAGAGTGAAACGCTGTTTTTTCTTCATTCATGAGGATGTCAAACGGTGAGAAAGCGTTGAAATGTTGAGCAGTTAAACCTGCTGCACGTGTTTATAAAAGCAAACATGAAGTTTATTACACTTACAATCATTTCTTTCTTTCATCTTTTATTAAAAGTGATGTACACATGAGAGAGGTGTTGTGTAGCTGTAATAATCTCCTCTCAGAACTTTCTAGATGTCGTCATCCTTCATTTCACAATAGTACATGTGTTTGCTGTAAAATAAACAACGAAAGTGTTTTTAACGTTAAGGTTTATTCATTGATTTCTGAGATTAATGTAAACTCAACAGATATAGATGATAAAAACATCATCATTAAGCGTTGTCTGCACTCGGTCACCAGACTTGACAAGCTTGATTATCATATTCATTATTATATTAAACACATCATCATCATCAGCAGCAGCTCATCTGAAGTCCAGATGCTTTAATGTTCTCCACTGAATCTGGATCCGCTTCAATGATGCTTTAGCCATCAAACATCTGAGAGATTGTGCACAAATATACTGCCCATAAACTGCTTTTAAAGGACTTGTGTAGGTCTTTTGTGGTTTTAGTTATCATGTGATGTCCACCTAGTTACACTGTAGGTTATGTGAAGTTTAGTGTTTGTGACTTTATTTATAACATCAGTAATAGATTTTGGTTTTAGTTTAAGCTACATATAGAAATGCACAAAGTGTTAATAAGTCAAATGTGCAATGCTTATTTCACATGAGTGATCACATGAATTCAGTTGAGTTGTTAGAGTTCTCTCTTAGTTTTATTGAGATACGTGCTTTATGGTAAAGTATGCTGTCCTGTCTTTCAAAAGACGGATTAATGGGGTTGTTGGTAATGAAAGAAATAATTGTGATAATAAAGAACTGACAGAGAGACGGATCTGAAGAGAAAGGCTCTGTTGATAGTGTAGCTTCTTGTGTACAAGACCCTTAACTAGTTTACCTAGTGATAGTCAGATGTATAGATCAGACTGATGAATATGATATTTGGTTGTTTTCAGATGAATGGCATGGCTCAATAACTCATCACACTGTGTTTCAGTAGTAAGAAGAACAGTAAGTTTTGGTTTGTGGTTAAGCGGCGAGCTCATTTCTCCAGACATCGCAGTCTGTCATCAGCAGAAATGGTGTTTAACCCACATGTGTGTAGACCAACAAATCCATATATAACTCAGACATCTGTGAAGAGCTGCTCTTAAGCAACCTCTGTGACCTTCTGCACACGTCTAAACGTCTCTTTTGCTTGTCTGTAGGTCGTGCTGAACAATGGCGACATGTCTGATGATAACGCTGCTGGTGCTGTCGTGTCTCTCCTCTTCCACTCGAGCGGAAATCTTCACGTCAATCGGTAAACTTCACAATCAGATCGTTCTGTGATCGTACAGGTATTCTTTAACATCTGGAGAAAGCTGTCCGTCAGCTGAAAATACAGACCGTTTCCACAGGTTTCCCAGACACCCGTTCTGCCATTGATGGGACAAACAGTTCCTGCTAAGCTTAGGCCTTTATCTGATAAAGCCGCAGTATTTCACAGTGTTTATTAAGCTGTAAGACAGAGAAAACTCTTCAGCGGTAACATGCTTGGTTTTGCTGATGTCATTTAGATTTCAGTGTTCTGTTTTGTGGATTTGATGTTTTCCCTCTTCTTCCACAGGTCAAATGACAGATCTGATCTTCACAGAGAGAGAGCTGGTCCAGTCGCTGAAGGAATACATCCGAGCAGAAGAATCTAAACTTGAAGCTGTGAAGAGGTAAACGCTTGGCTCAAATGAATCTGATCTTCAGTCACGTCTCATCTGCGTGTTCATGTGTTTTGGGCTTTTCTCTCGTGACTGCAGCTGGGCTAATAAACTGGATACGTTGACCCACGTGTCCACGTCGGATCCAGAAGGCTTCCTGGCTCACCCGGTGAACGCCTACAAACTGATGAAGAGACTCAACACTGAGTGGTCAGAGCTGGAGAGTCTGGTGCTTCAGGACCCGTCTGATGGTACGTCAAAGATTTACTGTCTGGAACATAGAACACATGACCGTGTAAACACAAATTTATACTTGTTTTGGTCTGATCCTAAGATTGTCAGAATGAAATGCAATGGTGTCTGCACTCTGTCTCATCCTGATCAGTCAGCTTGTGTTGCAACATGTTAAGAATGTGTCTTCACTTACATGAGAGTCAAACAAGTTTGGACTAATATACAGTCAGTGTGTCTTTATTACAAAATTACCAGCCTAATGTCCAGTTGTTTATTACAAAAGCTGTGGCAAATATTGTGCTTGTATTTCATTAGTCATCTAAAAACTGTGCAAAAGCAAAACACTGTCTGTTTGACATTTCATAATATGATATCCTGCTATTCTATATTTGTCCCTCTCTGTTGTTTTAAGGCTTTCTATCGAACATGTCGGTGCACAGACAGTATTTTCCTGATGAGGAGGATGAGAAGGGAGCAGCTAAAGCTCTGATGCGTCTGCAGGACACGTATAAACTGGACTCGGAGAGCTTCTCTAAAGGCAAACTGCCAGGTCAGGAGCACATCTCCGGTAACTTCACCTCCTTTCACTAAAGATGTCTTTGAATTGGACTATTTTCTTTATTCAGGAAGTTTGTTTCGCAGTTTGTGTGATCTGAATTGGACTGAAAGTGTGAAAATACATGACTGTTCCAGTACAGCGTTGTCTTGTGTGCCCAGTGAACGGACATACTGATGAAAGAATGCTTTAGATTGAAGCTAGTTCAAATCTGTGTGTGCAAATGCATGAGTGCTTCATTACACACAGGCATCTCTAGAACCGAAACAGAGCTTCAGATCAGTCGAAATATTACACACTTGTTACATTTTGTAATGTTTTTTTGTATTCTACTGAAAATAAATGTACTAATACTTCCTAAAATATCCACTGTAGTTGACACTCAATGCACAAAACAGACGCACAAATATAATGTAAGACCACTATCAAACACACACACACGTGTGTATAATGATGAGACAACATGTGAAACTGTTGCCGTTGACTACACCTTGATTTAAACCTGGAGAAGAATAGATCCAAAAAAATTAAGCAAAGTAAAAATGAAAGCTAACACATGCTGTCATTGACATCCATCATCCACAGCATGCATATGTCTGTAGACTTCTCTTAAGAATAGTTTTGTCATTTTGTGCCTGTTGTGATAATGTGGTGTTTTGTCCACAGGGGTGCGTTACAGTGCTGTGCTGACAGTTGATGATTGTTTTGACATGGGGAAGTTGGCGTACAATGAGAACGATTACTATCACGCAGTGCTGTGGATGCAGCAGGCTCTCAGACAGATGGACGCTGGAGAAGATGCCAAGACGCTGAAGGCTGACATCTTAGATTATCTCAGTTACTCTGTGTATCAGATGGGAGATCTGCCACGAGCTATCGAGCTGACGCGACGCCTGGTGGCCATCGGTAAACCCATTCCTCTATGTTTCATAGATTTCATAGTCCGTTGCATTGATGTCTACTGTAGATGTAATGGCCCATTACTAAAGCAGTGGTTGATGTGTGCCAGCCAGGGCCAAGCATGTATAACAACTTACGTTTGTTTTAAATTGTTACTTACTTAATTACAAATGTTTTTGGTGTTACAGGTTACCATAAAATATTGGATGAGTTGCCATAAAACATTGCGTAATATATTTTTCTCTTCTTAATAACAGACTAGCCTCCATGTGCTGTTTTACTGTTTGTGTACCTGCAGAACCCGGGCACCAGAGAGCAGGAGGGAACCTGCGTTACTTTGAACGTCTTCTGTCGAAAGAGCTGAAGGATATGAGTCAGAGCCAGCAGGAGCCTGTGGACGAGAAGCCCATTCAGCTGGACACTTATGAGCGACCCAAAGATTACCTGCCTGAAAGAGAGATCTATGAAGCCCTCTGCAGAGGAGAAGGAGTTCAGATGGTCAGTTTACTACTCATTTACATGGAATCATTTTGTTCACAAAACCTCAAGTTTGCGTGTAGCGGTGCACTCTGTGTGCTGTCACATTATCAGATGATCTCAACATTTCTTCTTCAGACTCTTCAGAGACGCAGCAGACTGTTCTGTCGCTATCAGGACGGCAACAGAAACCCTCGTCTCCTGCTGAAGCCCATGAAGGAGGAGGACGAGTGGGATAGTCCTCATATTGTTCGCTTCCTGAATGCTCTTTCGAATGAAGAGATCGAGAAGATCAAGGAGTTAGCCAAACCCAAGGTCAGCGTGCGCATCAGGAGCAGATGTAGAACATGTGACGGCTTTAAAGGAGCACTTCATTCAAAAATCATTTACTTAAACTTTGATTTTCTTTCATTTCGCTTCTGTCTGAAAATGATTGACATGTTTCTCTTCAGCTGGCGAGAGCCACAGTGAGAGATCCCAAAACTGGAGTTCTGACTGTCGCTCATTACAGGGTTTCTAAAAGGTGAGCACGTATATGACACGTACTGTTACGTTTAGCATTTAAATGCCGGAGTGCCAGACAGGGAAAAAGCACAAAGGTCTTGTAAATAATTGTATAAGTATTTGTGACAAAACCACAAACTTAACGAGATAAGAATTACACCCTTGTATACAATGAATGCACAATACAAATTAAAACAATGCAACAGAACCACTCTCATATCATTTAAAGCTGTCTATTCAAGTTCACAGTTTAAAAGTGTGTGACTATTGACACAGTCACTAAGCGTTCATTTACGATTACGCTCATTTAACTGATGTATGTTACTCACGGCTCCTCAGTAAGTTCAGTGTCTTCTTCAGCAATACTTTATTTGTAGATGGCTTCCCATTCTGTAAATCCAATCCAAACTTTAAACATACACACTCACATCTCAATGTCATCCGCTTAGCACAGAACTGTGAGAAAACAACTCTGACAAAACAATGAATCGTCACACAGTCTCGGCAACAGCTCTGCATGATATTTCAGGCTGGCCTAAAGACATCATCATATTAATTTAAACAAAGAGTAAAGGTCTGGGGATCTGTAAAATAACTAAAGGATGATTAGTAGTCTGCAGTGATACTTTAATGCTCTATGATGAATCTATAATGAATCTAGTCGCCGGCTGAAGGCTTTCTGGCACCCTGTATTCATTATGTTCATGTTCGAGCACACGTGATGTATTCTTCTTCATGTTTGTCTCGTGTCTGCAGTGCGTGGTTGGAGGAAGAGGATGATGAGGTGATCGCTCGAGTCAATCAGAGGATACAGGATGTCACAGGATTATCTGTGGACACTGCAGAACTATTACAGGTCATCTTTCATCACACATCTAAACTGACTTCACTTAACAATCTAACGCATCATAAAGCAGATAGTTTCAGTTCTTGATTGGTGAATAGTTGTTTTATTCATGATAAATGACAGTTATGATCTTTTCACTCAATGTGATCTGTGTATCACTGCACATCACCCATAACAACATTAACATGTATCACACAGACTATTTTATTTGACTATTTTAGACTTTTTGATTTTACTTCAATGAAAGTTGCATTGATACATATCTTTAGGCTTTAATATTTGTATTGTGTGGTAAGTGTTTTGTAAAAGCAATAATGTAATCATGAATAAATCCCAGCTGAAGGGGTTACATCACATCACCCTTCAGAAGTGACTTATTCACCATAAAACACAACCGAGAGTACATTATTCATTACATACCAGGGGTTTTCCTGGCTCATAATAAAGCAGATCTGGTACCTTCCTGAACTTGTTTACACATTTTATTATTATAGTAGTTTTATTAGTATTTTTAATTCTATTTTATTTTAATATTTATAGATTTCATGTTAATTTTAGTTTAAATTTGAGTATTTTATAGTTTTAGTAACTTAAACTTCATTTCTCATTTTTAAGTTTTTATAACAATATTCAGGCCTATATTTTATTGATTTCAATTAACAATTATTTTAATAGTTTTAGTGAATAATAACCCTTCCTTTTGTAGGTTAACAGAAACATAATACTTTGATTCCTAATCTTTTTTTTATTTATTTTATAGTCAAAAACATGTCACACTATTACAGGGAAGTTAAGCCACTGTTCTTGTTTGTGAAGAACGAAGAATGATATTTTTATCCCAGCATATTAAAATCTTTGCCTAATTAAGACCAATAATTAGTTGCAATTATGTAATGTTACAATTACAGTTACAAATGACTTAAAGATACGAAAAGTTTTTCATAAACAGAATGTTGTCCACAAGCAGAGACGGCACAGAATTTGTCAGCGATGACAGCCTGTAATCTCTCAATGCAGGAAAACCCTACATACACACTGCCTGTCTTCTGAAACATTGTAAAATAGTAAAACACAGGCACATCTGACCATTCATTCAGGTTTGTCATTTTCTGAACATTATGACTGTGTGAATTCAGATTGTGCTAAACTGAGCGTGTGTTTGTATGTCAGGTGGCTAACTACGGTGTTGGAGGTCAATATGAACCACACTATGATTTCTCACGGGTAAGAGCTTTTTTTATGTGATTTGATATCACAGATGAAAATGTGATGACATACAGAAGATATTGTCAGATCAGTGACGTGCGGTGAGGTTCACGGCTGGTGAGGCACGGACTCCTTCAGAGTCACATTTACAAATATATGAGCTTATTTACTTTTCACATTGACTACATATCTCATCAGCACACACACATGTAAAGTAGATATTGGGCTAAGAGAGAATGTTACACATTCATAGCGGAGAGAAAGAGAGCGAGAGGGACGGAGAGCATTTGGTCTATGCTTTCATCAAGTTTAATTGTTAAGGATAACAAGAAAAACAAAAGAATATTTCATTTCAAGGTCAAAATGTAGAAATGTTTAAGCATAGACAGAAAAAACATGAACTAATACTTAACAGTCTGAGCTGTTGTGCTCGCATTCGGTGCGACACGGTAACTGTGTGCCTCACCTCATGACTTTTACTGCGGTTTTATATCCAATCAGCAAGACTGAATATGCCACAAACATTCATTAAAGATGTTAGCCACACTGTGGAAAATCTGAGACATTGTATTGACGACAGACAGAAAGACGGATTCATGCATCGACCCAGTGCTCGACTCGTCTCTGCCTCACCCCGTGTATTTCAACAGAAAATGGGCAAATCATACAGAATTGTTTCTAGCACAGACCAGTTGACAAGTGTTTTGACTGTTTGTGTTATTATGAGCTGGTGTTCAGTGTGTAGTTTGGCCTGTCAGGCGGAGATCTTCTTTACTCTCCTGCACTTCAGTCTGATTTAAAGTTACACACATCTGTTGCAGCGTCCTTTTGACGGCAACCTCAAGGTTGATGGAAATAGACTTGCCACCTATCTGAACTACGTAAGTACACGTGTGTGTTTTCTGCCTGTCTTTACTCTCACGTTTTTTCTTCATAGAAAGATGAGCCTGATGCATTCAAATCATTAGGCACTGGAAATCGTGTGGCTACTTATTTAAATTATGTAAGTATGAGTATGTTGTGGTGCCTGGTTCCAGATCTCTCATGTTCATCCGTGTGGCATTAATGACCTTTCGTAAGTCTTCGTGTCCATTTATCTGGAGTGTGTGTGTACTCATTTTCCATGAGTTTTGCCTGTTAAAGCTGCAATCCGTAACTCTTTGATCTCTCTATGGTCATCTCAGCTGCTCGTATGTGCACATGAATCTGATGTGTGTGATGTCATCACATCAGAGCGGACCGAAGGAAGTACACAAGACACGCTTTTCTTCTGACCAGATGATGTTATAATCACATTACTGATGTCTTCATCAGTCTTTCTTTAGATTCACCGCCCTGTCTATATGAACTCAAACTCTTGTTTCTTGATCTCTGCAGTTTGCCGTTTTTTAGGAGTTTCCTCAGATGTTATCAGAGTAAAGACTTAATAAATGACATCCCAGATGATCATGTTTAAAATCCATCATCTACATGACAAGTTTATATTGTAAGCAGCTGTCTTCTGTAAGTCTTTATAAGATTACTGTTGTGAATCAGGGTACAGAGACAGTTTTTTTTATGTATTTGCTAAAGAACAGTTGTTTATTAACCAACAATAAGTTATCGATTGCAGCTTTAAGTGCTGAATAAAGTCAGAAACTTAAGCCTGCCACATCCATTTACAGTTTCACATTCTCATGAGCTCTAAAAATGTCTAAATGCCATTAAATTACATGACAAGATATCAAAGCACGTGTCAGACAAACAGCACATCTCACAAACATTAGGATTGTTTTGTAGACAAGGAGGTTTTGTGCAGTGTGAGGACATAAAGTATTGTGACACTTTCTGGTTGTCAGCCGTTACTGTAAACCCAGTTAATGTGTTGATCACACCTGTGGTATGTCATGTTTGTTTCTTCATTCAGTAGCTGTGTTTTCTGTGTGTTTTCTAAATGAATTCTTCTGTTGCTGATGTGTTTGTCTGTGTTATAGATGAGTGATGTGGAGGCGGGTGGAGCTACCGTATTCCCTGATTTTGGTGCTGCTATTTGGCCTAGAAAGGTACAGAGAATATTTTTCAATCTTAAATGTTAATATAAGTTTAATAAACTATCAGTTATGATGGTGTTGGGAAGACCGCTTTGATGTTTTAAAACATACATGTATTATGCTGAATACCCTTTAGGATTATTTTAAAGAGTGAATTATAACACTTTTATAATAACACTTTAATCTTCGTGCCATTGAAAACAAAAGCTTCTTGATTTAATTGTAGCGTAATATCATTTTACTTCAGCTTTTAGTCTTGTGTATGGAGTGGTTTAATGGATTAAATGCATTCTTTAGGGAACAGCGGTGTTCTGGTACAATCTCTTTAAGAGTGGAGAAGGAGACTACAGGACGAGACACGCCGCATGTCCTGTTCTTGTAGGCAGTAAATGGGGTAAGAGGGTTTTCAGAAATAACACCCGTTAGTCTTTATTAAACCTGATCTTATACTAAATCTGAAGTATTAAATCTGATCTTTAAACGAAAATAGGAGGATGAAAAGCAGCTACTTCCATCGCATAAAGTGCTGAATTCATATTTAATTCACTGAATAAGATATAATCTAATATAGGGTGTATCTGCTATTGCATGATTTACTTCTGGAGTATTCCAGTAAATGTGTGACACTCATGAAGTTATATCATTTTCATTCCATTAGAAAATAAATGAATGAATAAAAGAAGTATATGTCGATCGGTGACCACAAAACAACACTTGAGACACTTGAGTAGTTTTTCACTGTATTCGTGACACTTTACATTAAAGGAATAGTTCATCAAATATGTCATTTCTCTGATGATTTATTTACCCATCCGGGGGGTGTACATGACCTCTTGATATTAAATAACATCCTATTCTTTGAATGTTTCGATTAGTTAACTCATTTATTATTAACCTTTGATAACATTTTTAATGTTTACTGCAGTAAAACATCTATTAATCATGTAAGATCATGTATTTTTTGTATGATTAGTATGTGCAGAAGCTTTATCACATAGTGGAAGTCCACATCTGAAGTGTTTTCTTTCCTCTGACAGTTTCAAACAAATGGATTCACGAGAGAGGACAAGAGTTCAGAAGACCCTGTGGCCTGACTGAAGTGGACTGATCCGTCATCACTAATGTCTTGATCATGATCATGATGTGTGCAGACTGATGTTAAGGGTCGGTCTGGCTCTGGAAGGGATTTACCTTTTATTAACATTTAACTCTCACTGTTAGTCTTTCTTATTTCTTGATGGATTAAATATTGTCATATGCAAAGGTGCTTATGCATCACTTCATTATGTGCGTTTAGGATATACATAAATTATTGTCTTAAGAGTTTGCAATAAAATATGTTATAGTTTTTATCTTGTATTTCTGTGGTTCATTTTTTTATGTGTGGGAAGTTTGAGAGCATCTTTTTATTAACCTTTAAAATCTGTTGTTCTGTATCCCATTCATCAGTCTCTGAAAAGCTGTTTAAATGTTAACAACAATGAATGTTACAAGGCTGCGTGACTGAATGATGAGCTCTCTCTGGCATTGTGTTGGGTTAAATAATAAACACTAAAGATATTTAACATTTTCTTTTGTGTTCATAAGTCATATACAGATCTAAAATCACACGAGAATAAATAACTGATGACTGAAAT
This sequence comes from Beaufortia kweichowensis, assembly GCA_019155185.1. Classification (NCBI taxonomy): domain Eukaryota; kingdom Metazoa; phylum Chordata; class Actinopteri; order Cypriniformes; family Gastromyzontidae; genus Beaufortia; species Beaufortia kweichowensis. The sequence continues at coordinate 417,036 of CM032812.1, read as the reverse complement.
ATTACTTTAGCTTGAACTCAGTAATAGAAAACGTCTCAGGTTACGTATGTAACCCTTGTTCCCTGAGAGGGAACGAGACGCCTGCGCCAGCTTAATGACGCTATGGGAACGCTTTGCGCGTGACCGCTGCCTGAAGCATCGCGGTGCAAGATTGCCGAATGGCGGGACAGAACGCCACGCGCGGGTGACGTCAGGACCAGGAAGCTATAAAGAGCGTGGAACGCATTACACATTCAGCGTAAAGTGCCGGCTGCTCCCAGGCATGCAGGGAGTATGGCCGGAAGACGCGGCGCCTCGCCTCTCAGGGGAACAAGGGTTACATACGTAACCTGAGACGCCCCTTCAAGGGAACTCAACGCTCGCGCCAGCTTAATGACGCTATGGGGAACGCTAATCCCAACGCCGCCCACGAAAGCAAGTCCCTGGAAGTGTGAATCCATAGAGCACAATAAGAGGAACTACCTCGACAGGTTAAGCGTAGACCCTGGCTCGCAAGCCAGAACGCCATAAGGGAGTGAGACGGCGAGATTTCCTGGCCGTTTACAACTACTCCGAGAAGGCCCCTAAGGGCAAGACATCAGTCCTGATACAAGAACATACAGGGAATACACGGCGAGATTCACTGGCCGGTAACCAAAAGAGTTGAAACGCATGGGCTTACCCACTGCGATGGAAGTCACCAGGGCCCCAACGGGCCCCCGGGGACGTGCAAAGGAGCAGAAACCCAAGTGCAGGTAGCTGGCTCTCGAGCCAGAACCGCAAAGCTGGAAACACGGCGAGACTCAGCTGGCCGGTGTCCACGTACAAGTCGACCCCTCAGGGCCGAGATGCATGGGAACCCCTGGCACGGGAACCCCTGGCACGGGGTCCTGGCCCGTAAGGCCTTAGAGGCCGCCATACCCCTAGTTGAGTGAGCTTTGACAGACAGTGGAGACTGCTGTCCAGAGGCTCCGTAAGCTAGTGAGATAGCCTCGACTATCCACCTACTAAGAGATTGTTCGGTCGCCGGCACCCCAGTGCTGGGAGGACCAAAACATACAAACAACTGCTCAGACTTTCTCAAGGGAGCAGTTCTGTGAACGTAGGCGTCCAGTGCTCGCACTGGACACAAAAGATTAGCTTTCTCCTGGTCCGAATCCTGAAAGGGAGGAGGACAGAAGGCCTGCAACGTAATGTGCCTCGGCACATTGGTGGGTACTTTCGGTACGTAACCCTCTTTAGGGTACAGAAAAGCCTTAATCATGCCTGGGGAAAAAGCCAGGCAAGAAGGAGAGACTGAAAGAGCTTGGAGATCACCAACTCTCTTCAGGGAAGATACTGCCAGCAAGAACACAGTCTTGAGGGTCAGAAATTTGACCGAAACGGCCTCAATGGGTTCGAACGGTGCCACCGACAACCCTTGAAGTACCACCGCCAGATCCCACGTAGGAACTCTGGCACGTAACACCGCCTCAGCCTCCTGGTGCCAATGGCGAAGCGATAACCAGCGGGTCTCGACCCACAGACTGGCCGTGGACAAGGCTATGAAAGGCAGAAATGGCAGCCGCATAGACCTTGACCGTAGAGGGCATAAGCCCCGAAGAAAAACGATCTTTCAAGAATTCCAGAACCACGCTAATCGGGCAGTTAACTGGATCTTGACGTCGATCTGAACACCAGGAAGAGAAGACTTCCCATTTCAAGGCGTACAGCTTCCTTGTGGAGGGAGCCCTGGATTGCAAGATGGTTGCTACAACCTCGGTCGAGAGACCCGAGCCGACGAAGCTGGCCTCACAAGCTCCCCTCAGGGGCCAGACCCACAGTTTCCACATCTCTGGGCAAGGGTGCAGAACAGTGCCTTGCTCCTGAGACAGAAGGTCTTTCCTGAGCGGCAGCCTCAACGGGGTGCCGTCGAGGAGTGCTATCAGGTCCGAGAACCAAACTCGGGCCGGCCAGCGGGGTGCCACCAGTAACAGGCGAATCCTGTGCTGGCGCACCCGTTCCAGGACTCCCGGGAGCAGAGCGATCGGGGAAAAGCGCATGCATTAGCCTCGCCACGGATGTAGAGAGCATCCAGCCCCAGAGGGGCTGGAGGTACTAGGGAGAACCATAAAGCGACAGTGCGCCGTCTCCTGAGACGCAAACAGGTCCACTTGTGCTGGGAGAAAGGTATCCCAGATTAGATTCACCACCTCGGGGTGAAGTCTCCATTCCCCTGGCCTCGGCCCCTGCCTCGACAGGGCGTCCGCTCCCACATTCAACCGTCCCGGGATGTACGCTGCTCTGAGTGAGAGCAGCTTCCCTTGGGACCACAACAGGATCTGGTGTGCCAATTTGTAAAGAGGGCGCGACCGCAGACCACCCTGATGGTTGATGTACGCAACCGCTGACGTGTTGTCCGTCAGGACCAACACGTGTTTGTTGCTGAGGTGAGGAAGGAACTGCCTCAAAGCAAGCCAAACCGCCAGCAACTCTAGGCAATTTATGTGCCACTCGAGCTGGCGGCCCCTCCATAGACCTCTGGAGCAGCGGTCTTCCATTACCGCGCCCCATAAGCGTTACGCGATGACATATTGACCCCAATGTCGGGCCCTGGGAGAGAAACCCAGGTTTGCCCCACACCGCTAGTACCCTCAGACACCTGTGGGTGACCTGAATGATGCGGGAAGGGTTCCCCTCGGGAAAACCCTTTGGATTTGAGCCAATTATTGGAGAGGTCTCATGTGTAGCAGGCCCAGAGGTATGACGCTGGCTGCCGCTGCCATGAGACCGAGTATGTGCTGCCAGTGCAGGACTGTGACTTCGCTGATGCAATTTGAGCCCTTTGACGGCTGCCTGAATGGTTTGAATGCGCACAGCGTATGGCATGGGCAGACATGACCCTCGAGTCCCATTCTACGCCTAGGAAAGTTATTCTCTGAACTGGAGAAAGTGAACTCTTCTTGGCGCTCAGCCGTAACCCCAACTCCTTCATGTGGCCGAGAACAACATCTCGATGTTGGACCGCTAAGGCTTCTGACTCTGCCAGAATAAGCCAATCGCCTATGTAGTTCAAAATTGAATGCCCCGTAAAGCATTTAACGGCTTAAACAGGGCAGCATCTACACATTTGGTAAAGGTGCGAGGTGACAGGGCTAGACCGGAAGGAGAGAACCCGATATTGGTACGCCACGCCAAAGCCAACCTCAGGAACTTCCTGTGCTTCGTAGGATGGAGACATGGAAGTATCGTCTTTCATGTCTATTGTGACAAACCAGTCCGCAGAACGGATTTGAGACACAATCTGTCTGAGTGTAAGCATCTTGAACTTCAGCTTCTTTACTGAAAGATTCAGGGTGCGCAGATCTAGAATAGGCCGCAAGCCTCCATCCTTTTTGGGAACTATGAAGTAACGGCTGTAGAAGCCCGCTTCTCTCTCTGGAGGGGGAACTACTTCTATGGCCCCCTTTGCCAGGAGAGTCTGTACTTCGTGTTCCATGACCAGAGCTTGGTGGGGGCCCACCGTGGTGGGCACCACCCCTAGGAATGCGGGCGGGCTGGGCCCGAACTGAATCGTATATCCGAACTCTACTATGCGTAGAACCCAACGTGAAATGTTTGGCAGAAGTTTCCACGCTGCCAGGTAGTGCATTAAGAGGAACCAGCCCCTCGACTGGTGTCTGGTCAGACGCGTTCGAGTGGCTGGCGGAGGTAGGCACGCCGCCAAGTGAGCCACTGTGGGAACCAGCCCCTCGGGACTGTTCTGAAGTTGAAGGTTTTTTGCGTTTGGCAGAGGCTTGTACGCTGCCAGGTAAATCGCTGGAGGAGCCAGCCCCTTGGGGGGTCTTGTATAAAGTCGGCACCCAGAGCTGATATTGCTGGGGTACACTCGAGAAGGGGCGCTACGCGCCTCGTATGGTACCCTGACACCAGTGCGTCCCGAAGCAGGGCGCGGGAACAACGCTGAGCATCTAGAGAAGGGTATCGACAGGACCGGGCGCGTGATGATGAGGCGCTAACCGGTCTGCTCCCAGGGGCTTTATGGGGACAGGCTGACGCCACGCGGCAGTCAGGTGCCCGCCTCTTGGTCCCCGCCGTCTTAGCCTGAATAACGGCCCTCAGGTCCGCTGGCTGGGAAGGGCGGGCCTAGAGTGCCTTCCAGAGCCCCACTGACGTTGTGGTGGGGCTCGGGAGGAAACACTCTCCTTCTGCCTACCTCGGTAAGCAGAGGTGGAGGGCTGGGGCTGCTCCCGCCCAGCAGCCTCAGCACCCCGATGACGGCGAGGGATAAATTGTGAGAAGGCCGCGGCCTGACTCTTAGCATCCCGGAACCTGTCGACGATGGAGTTAACCGCATCGCCGAACAGGCCCCGGGGGACAGCGGGCATCAAGCAGCAGGGTCTTATCGGCTGCTTTGATGCCCGAGGTTCAACTATAAATGCCTCTCCGTAGCCACCAGGGCAGACATAGACCTGCCCACAGCCTTGGCTGTTTCTCGGATGGCACGGAGAGACATCAGTGGCCCGGCGCGCTCGCGAACCGCGCCCGGTCCACACCGCCTTCATCTAGCTCCCGCAGCAGGTCAGCCTGATAGGCCTGGAGCATGGATATCGTGTGTAGGCATGCTCCAGCCTGACCTGCTGCGAATACGCTTCCCCACCAAAGCCGAGGTGGTTCTGCACGGCTTTGATGGGAGAACTGGGCCTTGAGCGATGCATGCCGCAACCGGGACAGATAGCCCGCAAGCGCCTGCTCCACCGCTGGCATCGCGTCATACCCGTGCTCCGCTGCCCCCGCAATGTTGGAATACACAGAGGTACGGGGACTGTGAACACGGGCCGAATATGGTTTATTCCACGACCCTGATAACTCATTATGAAGGTCGGGAAAGAATGGTAAGCCCCGGCGGTGAGGTGGCGTTTTTGGTTTGAGAAAGCGCTCATCCAGCTTGCTAGGCTGGCGAGCGCTTTCGGCTTCAGCGGCCAGTCGAAGTTTTAACTGGGCTTACTGCCCGGCCACCACCTCAACCAGCTCTTCATACATAGGGGACGCCATTTTCCCCGCTTCCACACTCTGCAAATCTCCTCCTCAGAGGAAGACAGCAGAAAATGTGGACTCCCCCACTGGCAACAGGAACCGCACTCACGGGCTTGTTGACCGAGGTGGAGAGAGGACGGCCGGAGAGGAGGAGAAAGGGCCGGGCCCGTCTCCATCACATCGGCTAAGTCCATCTGCGATCCCCATGACGGTAGCCGCCGCCCTGCCTCGGCAGGCCATGAGAACCGCTAGGCTGGGCATGTTTATTTGCACATGCCAGCCGAGAGCGAAGAGTGCGGAGAGGGAGAGCTTCACAATGCACACAGTCGGCGCTCTCAAGCGCCGACCGGGCATGATCCACCCCCAAACAAACAACACAAAACTCGTGAGAATCCCCACTCGTTATAAAGCGAGCACATGGGGGAACACACGGTTTGAAAGACATGTTTGAAAACTTATTTCTTTCTCTCACACAACACACACTCAGTTAATGGAGTTTTCGAGCGCCCTACACATTCAACAAACATACACACGCGCAGCTGAAGGCACAAAAGCTGAATGTGTGTGCGTTCCACGCTCTTTATAGCTTCCTGGTCCTGACGTCACCCGCCCGTGACGTTCTGTCCCGCCATTCGGCAATCTTGCACACGTGCTTCAGACGCGGTCACGCAAAGGCGTTCCCATAGCGTCATTCGCTGACGCAGCGTTGAGTTCCCTTGAAAGGGAACTGTAATGCAGTCAAAAAAACCTAGAAAGTGCTTCATGTATGTGTGCAGTTACAGAAAATAAGATCTGTCGTCTGATTCTGAGTGATAATGGAGATTCTTTATGAGTACAGGAAGATAGTTTAGTTTTATAGTGGCATCAATGAAGTTTATTACTCATTTTGCTTTATTGGACCTAAAACTTAATTGAAAATAATAATCCTAAATAACAATAAGAATGACTCAATGTAACCATAAGTAATCTTTGTAATTATAGTTTCTCAATAAGATTAGGACATGTAATTCATGTGTGTGTTACTCAGTGTTATTTATAGTTTGATTGAGACAGACAGTATATAATGTGTTTGTTCATAACTGCTGATGTAAGACACACTTACATCACGCTTGTTTGCCCTGAAAGGAAAGCTTTATATGCCTGTGTGCCGAGGAGCAGTCTTACATTTGAGTTTTCATGTAATAAAGTTCAGAGATGAGACTAAAAATGGAAGTGAAATGGATGATTATATTGCTGTCAACACACTGGAGTTCCAGTGCCGCTGTAAATGAGTTTTACTCTTCTACAGGTGAGTCTGTCCTGTTATTCTGTATCTGTAACTACAAAACTCATTCAAACTTCTGCTTTAAAGTGAAATATTACTTACAGATCATATGACTCAACTGATTGACATCCAAAGGGAGTTTGCTCAAAATCTGAATGATTATACAGAAGCACTGCAGAGCCACATAGATACTGTGAAGAGGTAAGAAACACGACATCACAATGTTTTATCTCTGAACATAAATACACTGAACCAAACTAGAACAAACTCCCTTAACGGTTTCTCTTCACTGCTTATGGACAGTCGACTTTAGTGTACGGTATCAGTCAAAAGTTTGAAAACATTTACTCACTGTTGTTTACGGTTGTTTCACATTTCAGAATAGTATTAAACTCATCAAAAGCATGAAAGAACACAATTTGTAACTGTGGGAATTATGTTGTGACTAAAAACATCTAAAATAAATGAACACTATGTTTTATTTGATCATCTTCAAAAGTAGTCAAACTTTGTGTAGGATTTGTAAAATCATATTCTTGACATTTTATCATTCAGATTCTTGAGGTCTCAACCTGAGAAACTTTTTAAACAGAACTGAAGAAATTTCTGTCTATGCTGGACTCTTATTGACTGATTTTTATTCATTATTTGATCCAAGTAATACATTTAGAAAATATTTTTTAAATAAACTTTTACTTTTCTAACTAAAGAAATTAATATGTTGGCACAATTATATTTGTATAAAAGTAATTTCAAAAAGTAAAATATACACCTTGAGAATAAAATACTGAATCTAAATCTTTGGTACTGTACCTGTGTTGAGACTGTATGGAGCTGATCTTTCTTTACTGTACTCTTCTGCAGTATATATTCAGTATTAGCTCTTCCGTTACAACTAATCTGACGTATCTGTCAGTCTCTGTCATTTGATCAGATCCTTCTTACTGTCAGACAAAATGCTTTGATTGTAGCAGGTAAGAAACACATCAGTTTTGTCAGAGAAAATACAATTTAATTTAACATAAGGCAAATGATTTAATAAGCTATAGTTTAGGTACTAAACAAACCTCAAATGAGTTATTTTTTCAATAAAATTATCATGTGTCTGTAGCTTTAATAACTTTCACCTGTCAGTGGCATCATATCCGCGTTACCCTCTTTTACTGCATTAGAAACCATGAAAAAACTTGATGAAATTTGTCTCGTGGACAAATGTGGAAGTAGTAGTTTGTAGCATCTGTCGGACGGGACATTTAGTACATTTAGTATTAAACCTTACGCTTTTGCAGCTGATTCATTATAATAAAATAAAATCATGTCATTAAACGCATCAAACGTTTATAAAACTTTATTACTTTACCTCATCCATGAACATGTTTACTGATTCCCATCTGATGGATTTCCATCAGCCGTGGAGTTGAAGATGACAGTTCCTGTCATTCCACGCTCTTTCACAGCGTCATCAAGCTACGACATTGACTGTGCGCTCTCTAATGGCGGAAATCTTACATATTGTGCCTTTAAACCAAAACTATGACAAGTCATGAAGCCAATTATATGCTATGTGGCTCACGTAATTTATAAAGAGGGTCTTTATCCAAATCCATACCATATGAAGTGTGAAGATTTGTAAAGAAGTGTGATTTCATTCCCAATTACACCTCAGTAGTGGCGTCACTGAGAGACATATTGCGATATATTACAGTTTTACATTTACATTTATTCATTTAGCAGATGCTTTTAGAAGGGCTGATTGCAGCACCCAGGGAGCAATTGGGGATAAGGTGTCTTGCTCAAAGGGGTCTCAGTTGATTTCTGCTGGTACTGGAAATTAAACCAGCAACCTTCTGGCCACAACTGCCCGCAACACACAAACACACTTGTGTAGACGATGGAAGCAGCCATTTTACAGAACTGAAAGAGGTACTTGTTAACTGCGCACCACGTACCTTAGTTGATTCCAATCTGCCACCGTATAACCAGAGGTTATAACTGAAGCAATTTAAAAATGTCGCTCATGCTCAATATTGTTTAAAGGTACCCATGTAGCCCCGTACAATCGCCTATAATACAATTGCATAACAACTTAGTTATTTAAATACACTTAACCCTGGGCGTAGATTTGCGGTAACACTGCACCCTTAAAGCTCTAAACATCTCAACCACCATCTGTACAGATGTGCTGAAAAGCTCAGCGGGTGAGATATGCGAATCTAGAAGAAATCTCTTTTCCTTCTCCCCAACATCAGCCAAGCTCATCCATAGGTGTCTTTTTCTCCAAATCTGTGGTGTGGTACAGCTCAGCCACAGTGTCTGAGGAAGGTCCTTCAGATCAACCTGGTAGAGCAACAGTATGGCCATTGTATGTAGTGCAGCATCAGCCTGACCCACTGTCACATATGCCCATACCCGTGTCATTCCCTCTACATTTGCATAATTAAAAGTGAAAGGAATATGGCTGCCTCCATGATGTTACCACCTTAGCTTGAAGACCAGAGAAGAAGGGCAGGCTCACAGGATCTTGGCAACCAAGACCAGCAAGGAACTTTTTGTCGACCCGGCCATGAGCAGTGACTGGCATTATTGTGTTGTTTTAAACTTTGTGTGAATATTGTAAATACACCATTTTTATCTAATTCATATCACTTAAGTCTTATCTTTCAGCTCTTATTAATCTCTCACGGTAAGATCTGACCTTGATTTCATCTAGTGTAACTCAACCAATTAGGCAGGGTCTCAGAATAATGTGAGTTACACGGTCCAAACTCAAGACAATCACTGATTACAGAGAGTGTTTGTATGTCCTGAATGCTCCTGATGGATGTGAACATCGTGACGCATGACTTTTGTCTTGTTGAGTCTAAGACGAAACTTTTAGCATATCCTGTTAACCAATCAATTCAGTTTTACCATTCAGATTGGATCTAAAACTTTAACACCAATTAAGTCTGCCAGGAACCTAAGGGTGGATGTTCAATGACCAACTTAAATTTACCACCCACATTGCTAATACCACCTAGTCAAGGAAGTATACGATGAATAACGTCAGGAAAATCAGACCTTTCCTGTAAGAGTACGCAGCTCCTAATCCAAGCTCTTGTCAAATGAAGCTCTGTTCTTATTTGGTGGGAATCCATTACAACCTTTAAGAAACAACTGAAAACACACCTATTCCATATTCACCTGACTAACTTCCTACTCTTTCACTGTCTAACTTTAACTCTGTTTACCTAAAACTGAGCAATGAAGCTAAAAGCATTGAAAACAACTTCTGCTAATCTTGTTGACTGTCACACTTGATTTTTAGTGTTAATAGTTTTTACAAACGATGGCCTTTGGCTGTATATACAGGGACAGCATTCATTATGTGGAATAAAATGTAGTCATCTAGTTTAGTGTAACAACATGGTTTTTAAGAATTCTTACATAATTTGTCAAAGATTATTTAGAAGACGTAAGTGTTTTCAGCATGTGTCCTGCTAAATATTGTAAAAACACATACTCTAATCAAACCTATTTTTGAGTGATGTTTTAAATGAAGTATTTCATTTTGTAGGTACGCTTACATGCCATTTAGGTGGATAAAATATTTAATATTTCTCATTATTTGGCAGTTACACCAATTGAGATTTTCAGGTACATTCAGTTTTAACTTTCTAAAAAAATGGTGCAAATATATTTTTTTATTAAATAAAATCAACACAAATGTACATTTAAAATACCTGATGCATGCTTTTGTCACTGACCCAAATGTAAATGTAAAACGGCCCCAATCGGAAAGTGATAGAGGTCTAAGCCCAACAGTGGAACCACGGCTAGTGTATGAACATGTCGACATGTCTATCGAGGGTTTCATCATTGTGGAGATGTAAAGTGATTAAGAGATAAAATCTCCTATGAAAATTTGAGGCTAGTTTCTGTGTGAACGGTGGCAAATATTCCCAGAATTACAAGAGCCTGCGGTGGGAAAGGCCTTGCAGAGGTGATTGGGCTCTCAATAGTTGCAGCCTAGCGTCACTTTATCAACTCAATGTCAGAATCATGCCGATTACTGGCAGTAAATCATGGTAAACATATATTAACCAGGGTTTTGCTACAGTAACTATATTTTCACATTTTTATGGTTTAGTAGTTTTATGGTTATACAAATGGTAATTAATACGTACATTTTTGATATAAAATAAGCAACATTTTACAGTTGTTTTGAAAGAGAGTTAGTACTGCTTTGAGCCCTGGTTAACAATGTGTGTCACATTCATTCAGTTCATTTATCAGGAAAGAAGTCATATGTAAAACAGTTTAGGTTTTAAATTCCATTTGATGAATGTAATTTAATGTAATTTAATGTAATTTAGCCTTAAACATTTTAGAAAACTACATACAGTACACAGTGTAAAGGTGTAAACTGTATTAATTCAACATAAATTAGTTTTACCTTCTTAATTCGATATACTCCATTAAAATGTAAAAGTTCTTTTGCATTACAGACTAATGACTGCCATTAATGTAAATGATTTCAGTAAATTGTGATGTTAATTATGTTAAGTATTTAGTGTAAATCCTTTAATATATTTTTGTCATTTATTAGTCTTGTGAATGTGCTGGAAGATAACTTGGCAGACACGTGGCAAGATGCAGAGAGATTCATCAGTAGTCCTCTTGCAGCGTATCAGCTCGTGAGAAAGTTAAACAAAGTCTGGACAACCACAAGAGAACTTCTAGAAGAACAAAATGTGAAAGGTCTGTAGAACGTAAAAACTGAAGCATATTTTAATCAGAACAGAGCTTTTTCAAAAAAACAATTGTTATTTTCACAGAGAGGTTGAAGAAAGTGCGATCCACAGCTCAGATGTTGCCAGGTGCAGATGATGTTAAAGGTGTGGTGATGTCTCTGCTCAGACTTCAGGACATGTACAGATTACATCCCAGAAACATCTCTGCATTCTCTGGTGGCTTTCATTTCATTCTTCATTTCTTTGTTAAATATTGATGTTTGCTTAGGTTGCCAGGTATCAGTTATTGTTTACAATTTTTACAATTATATTTGAAGGACAGACACAAACTATACATTAACAAGTGGATTTTTTGACATGGGTCATTGTAAGAAATAAGAAATAGCACAGACAAAATGCACAAATCTAGTTTGTTTTCTATATTTGCAACTATTATTTTGTTATTCTGGTGTTCTTTTTTTCCAGGAATAAACAGCAACATAACCCTGGATGCAGATGAAACGTTTGACATCGCACTCATCTCCTATCAGCATGAAAGACATCAGTCTGCTTTTCTCTGGATGCAGGAGACAGTCAGAAAACTCACTGCCGGTGAGAAATCCACCATCAGCAAAGATCATCTGGCTTTATTCTCCTCTCTGCTGTCTTCTACTCATGGTACATATACTTTTACTGTATAACTTATTATGAGAGATACAGTTTGTCCCACGCATCAATGCATTTTATATTGTATATATCTGGAGTATTTTCTATCAGACACATTTACCCTGACAGAAAAACTCATGTTATGAACAACATTAATTTCTCATGTGCAGAAACACATGTGAACGTTTAGTTATGGAACACTTCCAACTCCAGAGAATCTAACGTGAAAAACTCATCTCATCACACTGTTGATCACATGACAGAGCACATACTGTTACCGGTGCGGTGTACCTTGAGGACACAGGAAACACGGAGCCAGGAATACACAGGAATAATCTTTACTTTCAAACAGGAATAGAGCACACGATACACAACTAACATAACTTCAACACCAGACAAAGACAAGGGAGAAATGCAGGGTATATATACACAAGTCCTTGATGACGGTGAGCAGGTGCAGGTGATCACAGAAGACGAGTGAGTGGGAACAGGTGAGAGGAGTGCAAGGGATTATGGGAAATGGAGTCCGGGAGAACACATGGGGCTGTGACACATACTAAGGCCGCTCTTAAAATAAATGATTTGCCTCAAAAAAAGAGGGGTTTTTAGTTTTGTTTGAGAAGTGTGTTTGTGATTTTTTACAAATATTTTGTTATATGATCTACCATGAATCTATATTAAAATGAATGTCAGACTGCAGTCCATCTGAAAACAAAAGCCAGTTTATTACGTCTTAATTATGTAACAAATATTTAGTTTTTAGTTATAATTTAGCATTAGTTGACATGATCAATGTCACAAATTTAATTTGTGAATTAACTAAATTGTGCCTAAATATGTTTAGTAAAATATTGTTTGTTTGAATGCACTTCACACTACAGATGCCATACATGTGAGAGATTTACCTGCGTGTCACACGGATATAAAGGAGAGCATGAGGACGTGTGATTGGACACCTGCTTACAGTAAAGCAATGGAGAACACGTATGAGGATCTGTGTACAGGAAGGAGGATTACGACAGTGAGCAGCACTGACAATACAGTGACAATTTTACATGCGCTTTACATTTGACTTTTTATATATTTATGTTAATGTGCCAAAAAATATGAAACATATCTAAATCATGTTATATATATAATGAAAACTGGGCTTAGATGTCACACAGTCTGTATCTCCGTAACTAGTTCTGTTTTTTCTGTTGGTTTCACATTAAGTTTTCATTGTGACAACTTACCCCATACAACAGGACATATTGTTACAAAATATCACATGTGTTCTGTGTACTGTTACTTTATCCTGGACAATACTGCTCTATATTTCTGACTGCAGAAATACTGTATAGAAAGTGTGATCACAACCTCACGCTTTCTATACTTCTACACTAAATCATTTTGTTTTGGGGTGATTTGTTACTTTTCAAACAGACAGAATTGGAAAGGATCCAGTGTGTTAATGTGTGTAAATATTGTATCTTGGCTTGTAAACCCTGCAGAGAGACAGAAAACTGGTGTGCAGGTACAGGAGCAGAAACCAGGTGATTTATGGCCCTTTTAAAGAGGAAGAGGAGTGGCATCAGCCGCTGATTCTGAGATATCATGACTTTCTATCAGAGCGAGAGATGGACACCATCAAACGATTGGCAAGACCAAAGGTACATCTCAATAAAACACATATCGCTGTAATAACTGCTTAACAACTGCAAAAGCAGAAGTGCTCAGCAACATGACATGAATTATTATTTATAATGGTTTTATTTAAACTGATTTCATTCTAAATGTTTTTTTAACTATAAGGAAGATTTATTCAGAGATTGACTCTGCGATTGTGTGCATGATGAAACTAAATACCTCTAATGCATACTTAACATAAAGTTCTGTTTATATTTAGCTTTTCCGAGCTAAAGTTTTAGATCCCGCCACTGGAAAAAAGTTTTCAGCTGAATTCCGTGTGTCAAAAGGTATGTGCCTGTACATTATCACCACTGTACATACATTTAACACAGGCAGTGCAGCACATTGCATTAGTTTATGTTTTAAACTATATATTATATTAGCAAAATGATTCATATTAAAACTTAGAAGGTAAACTAAATATCTTTATCCTCATACTGTATGTTTTTCTGTGGTTTTGTCCCCATGAAATTAAACTTGAAGTTTTGTGGCCATTAGTATGAATATAATAGCCTTAAGGTCATCTGTAATCTAGTGTATTTCAAAACATTTGTCCTGGAACAGCTGGGAGAGCATCCCCTATATCCTTCACTTAAATCCCTGGATACATCATCTATGAAGATAGAATTGAGATGAACAAGGAAAAGGTACAAGCTTTACATGAATGGCCACAACTCAACACAGTCAAGGGAACTCCAAAGTTTTTCTGCATTTGACAATTTGTCCTGCAAGTTCATCAGAAGCAGAAGGCAGCAACACTTCAATGGTGTATATGTGAAAAAAACCTTGAGAGAAACCAGACTCAACCAGGATAACTAGTTCTCCTCTTGCACATTAACAATCTAAAGCAGGGCTTCCCAAACTTTTTTCATTCAGAACCCACCAAAAGAGATATAATCTCATGACCCAATTTTTAATGGTGGAGGACATGGGCCAACACTGGCTCAACACAGAGATTGAGGCTGAGTGTGTTCCAAGTAAAGGCGCAGAGCGCATACCGGACACAACAACGACAGGGTTGGTTCTTCCTTCCCAGTGAGGAGCGCTTGCAGGTTCACTTCCAGGTCTCTAAATGCTGTGGTAGGAACTTTGGGCACGTTACCAGGCCGGGGTCTCAGGATCACGTGAGAGTCGGCCGGCCTGAACTCCAGGCACTCCTGGGACACAGAGAGTGCGTGCAGGTCCCCCACCCTCTTGATAGAGGCGAGCGACACAGGAGGGCGGTCTTCATCAAGAGATGAGAGCACAGCCTCTCCTAGGGGCTCAAATGGGTCTCTCTGAAAGTAAGGGCCACAGAGAGATATCAAGAGGGGATGGGGCGCGGTCTAGGTGGGTTACACCTCCTCACGCCCCTAAGGAACCTGATGATCAGGTTATGTCATCCTATGAAACTACCCGAGATGGTATTGTGATGGTTGGCAATCGCGACTCGTGACTACCACACGCCTCGACACTTGCCCATAGGACCCCCCAGCCCTGAGGAAGTGGAGGCTGGACCAAAGGTCAAGTGTGCTGCGGCACTCCGGTGTTATCAAAACACGGTGCACGCCTGTGCGCCATCCTGCCTCTGGACCACATTCTGTGTGGTCAAAGTATCGAAATATTCATGTCTGATATCATTTGAAATGTCTCAGTGCGACTCACACAATGGTCTTATCCCCACAACAGTAGAGCAGATCATAACAAAGGTTTAAGGAGTTTGGAGATATTCTGCTCACTGCTGTGGGTGTGTCCTTCCTGGGCTCTTTCATGGAAATGGCCATTTGGGCCTGATCAGGTTCAGAGTCTTTTCTATGTAAATTACATCTCCATTTGGAGGAAGTATACTTTGGTTTGGGTATTTAAGGGAAGCAAGCAAAAGGTTCTGGGAGTCTGTAAACGGATCTCCCGCACAGTTGATGTGTGTAGTTTTGATTGTCAGCTAAACATTTCTAAATTCTGTCATCTCTGCATTATTGACTGTTTCACATGAATTGAAATTGTTTGAATTAGATATTGAATCATTGCTTTCGTTTGCCTGATTAATAAATTGTTATGTTTGTATCAATTCTAAATACTCTGAATTATTGGCTTAGTAGATTCTGATGCATCCGTGTTACCGCAATTCTATGACCAGGGTTAAGCATACTTAAATAATTAAGTTGTTATGCAGTCGGATTCACTATATGGGGCTATCATAGTGGTAGTCATAACCTCTGGTCATTGTACTTTAATTAAGTTGTTATGTAGTTATATTAATAACTATATGGGGTCAGATCAAATCCCTTACGGTGCTGGCCATAACCTCTGATTAATGTTTAAGCTTTGAACTAAGTTGTTATATAGGCGATTGTATGGGGCTACATGGGTACCTTTTAACAATAGTAAGCGGGAGCTACATTGTTAAATTGCTTTAGTCATAACCTCTGGTTATACGGTCGAGTTTGTGATCGTGGGCCCGCATACCGCCCGGTGCGAGGACCCTGTGCGACATTGAGAACCTTGGTGTACAAGTCCAATAATAATAGTGAGTTGATGGAATGATCAAACCATTATCCAGAGATCATAACATAACCTTTACAAGGTTTTATCTTTTGGAGTCAGATAAAATTTAGGTATCAAAAGTAACAAATAAGCGCCGGAAAAGACAGAACGCGCTGAAACCTTCGCCATTGCCACTGGACTCTGACGTTGGGCCAGTGGGTGGTTTCTCCCCCTTACAGTATATAGGGGCTATTTTGCACACAGCCTGAGTGTTTCCCGCTCAAGGACCTGTGGCAGCTTTCAGTGCTCCGCCCACTTCTGTAACTGACAGATGCAATGCTACACGCTAATGCTAACATTCTACTGAATAATCACAGTTTTAAACGTACATACAGTGTATCAAACGGTCTTTTAAGCACAATGTGTGTTTATTTATGTCACATACACCCAAACAATCACATGACTACAACAAACAAAGATTTGATCACTAAATGGAGCATATAAATCAATAAATAGTGAATGCAGAAAACACACGCTATGTTTTCCACCCTATATAAGGCACTTACTGCAAACAACTATTACTATCACAGATCATGGACACTATAACACTGTATTTTAAAGCATATGTTTGTGTATATACAGTAAAAATCTGCAGTCATATACATCAATGCTGGACAACATAATTCTCACGGATAAATATAGGTGAATATAGTATTTAAATGAAATACATTACTTACAGTTTTTAGGATCCTTGTTTGTGGTCCAAAAGAGTTGGCACATGAGTCCACATTGACACGGACATTCGTTTAAAATAAACAATCAATTTCTCTCTGGCATCAGGATCCATCATAAGCCTGTGACGCTTCTTTTTCCAAAGCCAGGTACAGCACAGCATTTGTCTTACATCACAAATGATTATAAACAGCTGTAATCAGCCCTCAGATCCTCAGATTAACACCAGTGGGCAGAGCCAATGATGCAATGATGTAGAAGAAGAAGGAGGTGTTATCTTCTTGTAGGGCAGGTCACATGTAGATGAATTGTGATGTCAGAAAACCAGCTACTTCCTGTTGGTGTTATTTCGCCTATTTCTGCAATCACACTTGGATTAATGTTTTAAGATGAGGAGGACGCTTTAAACTATAAAATATGCACAGAGGTATTAATGACACCAAAAGAACCAAAAGGAAATTTGAATCTTCATGTCTCCCCCCAACCCCTTTAGACAAACTATTCTTCATTGACAGTGAATTAGATGAATGCTTGGTTAAAGAGATGAGTTTTACTCTGGACCAAAACAGATTGTGTCTGTCTTAATCCTTAACAAGGTTAGGGAAGCTATTTTTCATTGAGGAGCGAAGTTCGAAAAAGATTCACCACCTTTAAAAGATTTTGATATTCCTGGAATTATTAACGGGCCAGAATTTATCGACTGCAGTGTGCACAGTAAACTGTAATCTGATAAAAGTTTGCAAAAAACTGCACCGCGAAATCATGAATTACCTCATCCTGACCCTGAAGTCTCCTTTACTGTCAGAGCTGACGTCCTTCTGAGTCCTCCTAAATTTCATTCATGTGCCTTCAGGTACATCAGTCTGGTGCATGTTATCAATGGCTCTTAATAAGTATCTTAATAAAAAAGAGTTAGTGACTCTAATCCTTGACAGTAGTGTATTTTACTTCTCCTAAAAATCTTAGAGATTCTGTGATACCAACCTGGTGATGGCAAACTAGTAGTCCAGTAGTTTTGGGGGAATGTTGATAAAGTGAGTTAATCTCTTTCAGCGCTTGGCTCTCTGAAGATGAAGAGCCTTTGATCGCACGGGTCAATCGGAGGATCGCTGATGTCACTGGTCTAGATATGAAGACAGCAGAGGAGCTTCAGGTGTTTACAATCTTACCTACAAATCACAATGCAAAACTGAATTTAATCTGCTGAAATGGATTTGTTTTGTTTAGGTGGTTTATTGTTAGTTAATACATCAATACATTCAGAACAATCTGTTGTGTATAGAAGCATTGCTAATAATTCACTGTCCTATATAAACATCATTCATTTATTTAATAAAGCTTTTAATAATACTTTTTCAGGTTGCAAATTATGGGATTGGAGGCCAGTATGAGCCACATTATGACTCGAAGGTAGAACATTATAGGAAAGTAATATTTGAAAAAGTGATGTTTCCTTTGGCATTTACGTCATGTTATATAGTGTACTTTGTGTGTAATTTCACAACTATTTTATACTTCATTTTTTCCACAGCTTACAAATGACTCAGACTTTCGACTCAGAGGTGGCCGGATTGCTACTGTCTTAATCTATGTGAGAATATAATCCAGCCTGATATCTCATATGGTTGATATAATGTTCAGACTATTGACAGTCATCTTGTCTGTTGTTAGATGAGTGATGTGGATATTGGTGGGGCGACAGTGTTTCCTAACATCGGTGCAGCTCTTCAGCCAGAGAGAGTTAGTGAAGTCATTGTCTTTATCTGAGATCATTCACAGAACGCTGTCTTCACATTCTTCTCCTGCTTTCAGGGTTCAGCAGTGGTTTGGTTCAACCTTCTAGAAAATGGAAATGAAGATGACAGGACTTTACATGCAGCGTGTCCTGTGTTTGTAGGCAACAAATGGGGTAAATTGTCTCTATGCCTCGTGTTATTCTTAGAAGTACATTTATTTGTTATTTGTTATTATTTGTTTATTAACTATAACTCTTTAGGTGAAGTTCGTTTCTTACATCAGCTGTATAGATTCAGGAAAACACTCATTAGCCATTAGTCTCCCATCTGGATCTCTTACTCCCCCTTGTGTTCCAAAAGATGCTTCATTTGGAGCAAAATGTACTAATGTTTTTTTCATTTTTACATGAAATCATATTTGGACAGGTCCTTGACCGGTTTTGTCACATTTCACAGGTCTGATATAATGTATAATGACATAATGAATGTGGAAATTGTGCTTTATATTGAGCATGTATTTATATATAAATGAAGTAAGATGTTGGTGGGAAAAGGTTATTACAGTATCCAAGGTAATTCTGGACAATAGAGATGATCTTCTAAACAAATCATGAGTGTGAAATGCAGAATATAAATCATAAAACATTCTTTAATATGTTTGTTTGTTTTATGTGCAGTTGCTAACAAGTGGATTCGTGCTAGAGGACAGGGGTTGAGGAGAAAGTGCTCTACAGTCTGAGTGAATGAGCCAGTGCAGTGCTTCACTCTTCATGTTTTTGTGTCTCAACACTGATTTAAAAACAGTTTTGGCTGTATATTGTCAAAAGGTGACAGTTGTATGACAGTTTGTTATTGTCTGTTCTGCTGGAAATTTCTCAATGTTTGTTCATGGCATCATGTGTTAATAAATGATTCAGTTTAAAAGTAGATCATACATGTTTCTATGAATCGTGGCATAAATAAGGCATAATGTACATCCAGCCTGAGCTTAATACATGTCTGGAATACTTGACAGTGATTGGCCACTGGTAACATTTCAAGGTATTCCCTTCTGTGATGCATTTGAGTCCACTGTAAAGCTTGAAAGACAAAATCACTGTGAGTAAATCATAACAGATTTGTATATGTAACATCACAGCAGCAGAGCAGATTGATCACTCACTGCAGTATGTTTCACTCATTGCATATATTGCATCTGTCTGTATGTCTGTCTGTACGTCCATTCACTCATCCATCTATCTATCTAATCTGTTCATCTACTGTATGAGGGAGGACTGCGGCGTGTGAATGTGATGAAGTCATTCTGACAGCAGGAGGAGGGCGGGGTTACGCAGCATCATTCTGACAGCAGGGAGAGGGCGGGGTTACGCAGCATCATTCTGACAGCAGGGAGAGGGCGGGGTTACGCAGCATCATTCTGACAGCAAGAGGAGGGCGGGGTTACGCAGCATCACTCTGACAGCAGAAGGAGGGCGGGGTTACGCAGCATCATTCTGACAGCAGGGAGAGGGCGGGGTTACGCAGCATCACTCTGACAGCAGAAGGAGGGCGGGGTTACGCAGCATCATTCTGACAGCAGGAGAGAGGCGGGGTTACGCAGCATCACTCTGACAGCAGAAGGAGGGCGGGGTTACGCAGCATCATTCTGACAGCAGGAGGAGGGCGGGGTTACGCAGCATCATTCTGACAGCAGGAGGAGGGCGGGGTCACGCAGCATCATCGAAGCCTCTCGTTTCATTGTAAGGCTGCTGATGCTGAGAGGAAAATGTAGAGCCATGATTGAGGATTTTAGATTTGCAGGCCGTGTCGTTGAAGATTGTTTTTTTAGGTAAGAATGTTTTCATTCTGGGATGGTTTGATCGGTTGCTCTATGAACACTGCTCGTGCGCTGTCGGTGGTGCGAGCGGAAACATATATAGTACTCGAGGACTGTCTGAACAAAATACAGATGTGAGCAAAATCGCTGGAAATGATGGTAAGGCGAGTACTGTACGCTGATGATTTGTGTTTTTAGTGGATATATGTGATTAAGTGGATATAAGTGCACGCGCTCGGCCTGCGCGTCGCGAGAGTGCGCGTCTTCTCCAACGCGTACAGGCCGCGCTGATGCACGCTAATGCATTACATCTAACACATCACACACTGCAACATACACACATCACATCACACACACACATCACACACTGCACACACATGCAGGGATGCTCGTGCTCTATAGACATTAATGCACTTCGATCTGTTTGAGGTGTTTTCAGGCATCATTTGTCGCATGACCTCTGCTACAGCATCTGAATTATATCAGTGTATATTATATTGAGACACCCGCTTATAGAATGTAGAAGAGGAAAAAATCTGATTTAACTACTGCAAATATTTAAGCTTACATTGCTTTTTCAGTCAAATAATGTCTAAAGGCATGTGTAAATGATTCCCAATACTCCGTTAACTATGAATTATTAGTGTGTGTCAATCCTTTGTTGTCCTGATCATACACAACACTTCTGTATTATAATGTCATGTAATACTGTCCTGCAGATGGACACTTATACTGTAGTATGTACTGTATATAGTATATACTGTCTGTGGGAGTTTTACCATCTTTAAAGATTGAACATTTAAATGATGTCCTGCATATACTCTCTATATATCTTACTGGGAAGTTTTAGTCCTATTGTGAACTAAATCATTCATTGGGATTCTTCAGCTCCAAATTGTGATATTTCTAAGAATCTCTTTTCTGTCTTTCTCTGACAACAGAGACGCAAAAACCCGAATATATTTCAGTTAGAAATATTGCAAATGACACATGGAATATTGAAAATAATATCTGTGTAGTTAATGATTTGTTTTTATATCTTTCTATTCTGTTGAAAATGGTTTTGTTCACAACAACCATATTTTGTTTTAGGTTTGTCTGTAAATATATTACAAGGAAAAAATATCACGGATAAGCAGCTAATGAATACGTGTAACATTTTTCCATTATTGTTTGTGATCTTACGCTGTATGAAAATGAATATCAATATTTTGAGCAGTGATGTTACAGCAAACATTTAGTGCTGCCTTTTTCCCAAATTCTAATGAAAGGTGAATGTCGTGAAGAAGGAAGAGCAATTCATTAAATATGATTTTGTGAGATAATTATGTTATCTTTCACAGAAACATCATTTTTGAAGAGCTTGGATCTGAGTTTGAACTGTGTAACTGTGTGTGTGTGTGTGTGTGTGTGTGTGTGTGTGTGTGTGTGTGTGTGTGTGTGTGTGTGTGTGTGTGTGTGTGTGTGTGTGTGTGCGTGTGTGTGCGTGTGTGTGTGTGGTGTCTGGAGTTCACAATCAGAAGTGGGTCATGATGTCAGTGTTCTCAGATGACCCAGTCACTTATTCCTCTGTAAACTAAATGACTTTACAATATAAAATTAACAAAATACTTATTTCATGCTGCAGGGTTTCTTCTTTAGTCTTTTGTTGTAGTAAACACTTTTTTATCTTAAGCAACTAGTTTTTCTTTGAGTGAAAAGTAATAATTTGCCATTATTATCATTCATTAGATGTCTCACACTGTTTATTATTCTGTAAAGTGTTCCTGTAGCTCTACTGATGCTTGCAACAGCAGTGTTATGGGTTCAAACCTTGAGAACACACATGCACTGTACTGTTGGCAGAATAAACTGTTAGAAGTTTGTTCAAAGTCTAAACCTTGAAAAGTAAACTTTAGTGGTTAACTCGTTCACTTGAACACGCATCATACATTAAACCGTGATGATGGGATTTACAATAGCACACAGTCAGATGAATAGATAGTAAAGCAGATAAAGCAGCTCATTCTGAATACTGTATGAACAAACAGATGGCAGAGGAAAAATCTGATTATTGCTCTGCACAAACATATTATATTTGAAATGTATGTTTGTGGGTTAATATGGTATCAGTGATAGTGTTCGTGTGATCCGGCTGCAGCAGTAAATCTCCTCTGAAGGGGTTTTCTGGATAGTATCTAATTGTCTTTCATGCATGTGTTGAATAAAATGTTATATTCAGTGATTTAATTTGATGGAAAAGTTTTGGGATCAAAGAAGGTTTTTTAGCATCAGTAATGTAGTGTATTGATTGTCTCACACACAAAACACGAACAAAATATATTCCTATCATCAAAACAATCTTAAATCTCAAGCTTTTGGTGGGCAAGAAGATCAAACAGCTGACTGAGATAATCTTCGTCTGCTGAAGTAAAGAGTTACATGACATTTTCACAGGTGATATTCTGACATTAAACATGTTTCGTCACTTGTAAGAGTAATATAAGTTTGCTTTGACTTTGGAAGGTCTTAAGCACTGACTGAATTATAATTGTGACTGTAACAGAAGAAACTACAGTACAGTAAACATCTTCTTGTGCTTCTTGAGTCTTTGTTTTTTTGTGGTGTTTGAGTTTCAGTGACAGACGTTATATTTCAAATCTCTCCCGCTTAAATGCCTTTAACAGAACTGATTTCATGCCTTTTGTGCGCTGAGAAGTGATAATGAACCTGTTTCATTTGCTCTCATACTCTTTTTCATTCATCACTTTCAGGACTTACACAAATAAACAGCTCTCAGACAAACCAATGCCCTATTGCACTAGATCAATGCTTTATAACACAGGTTTGCTAAGATTACAATCCGTATGACAAAAATGAGTCTTTATGTCAACTGCATGAGCGCAAACACAGTTTAAGAAACACATTGATTGTTTCTGCACAAACAACTGCATCAATGATGAAGTGATCCAACACACCAATCTTCACTTTCATAGAATCCTGAACATCTTTGCTATAATGTTTCATGAGTATTCATGTGAAGATGTTGTTAAATGATGTTATGTTATAGTAAAATATAATCATTAAATGATGTGATATCATATAGGTATATGTCACCATCAGCCCATTCTGTGTCTGGATATCAGAATGTCCATTAAAAAATCCATATCAGCCCTGCTGATGTCTTTGCTTCTCAAGTGAAGAAATATTAGTAAGATTATTGTGTGTTTGTCTGGATAAGACAAGCGTCAGTGTTCTTGAATAAGTGAGTAGTATTTCATTATTAATGACTGATTGTGTTAAAAGATCACTGAAGTGCCTTGAAATGCACATCATCACTGATGTTTCATTAAACTGATGTTTGTGTAGAAACCGTGGAAGACGAACTGTCGGCCGGGGCAGTAAAACAGCATGTGAGAGGCGAGCTGTAACTAACAGAGATGTTTACACATCTACTTCTTTACACACAGCTGATCTCTGTTGCACGTGCATATGTGGTTTCAGTTGATCCGCTGATAAGACGAAATTGACGCTATTGTAACTGTTTATGCCTGAGAAACGTGTGGTGGGGATAAGGGACAGGACTTTTCTATAACATACTCTGAGCGGATCACCAATCACAGCAGAGTGAGGCGGAGTCTTGTTGATAGACGTTTTAACATGTGCTTTAAGCTGATGACCAATCAGAATAGACTGGGTCAGCTTGACCAATCAGAGCGCTTTGGAGGAGGACGCTTCATATTGAACAGTTAAACATGAAAACGGGTTCTAGTAGAGCCCAAAAACAATATAAAGAGTCTGTAAGAGGGCATAACATATAAGACAATTATACAGTTTTGATTTCATGGGGACTTTATTGAATCTTTTTTAGTCGGTCTCTAAATGAAAGCTGTTTAGGACAAAATGATGATGTTTCTCTACAGAATATAAAGTAAACGGCAAGGACCGGCTCCAGTGTGTCTAACATAAGAAACAGGCTTCTTTTTTTAATCTGATCAATAGAACAGAAAAGAATATTATGGGCTGGAATTGATGAAAGAGAACGTGTGAGAGGCGTTTCTTGAAGATGGTTCTTGTGTTTCTGTCAGTGTTGTTAGTGTAGTCAGCAGACACTGGATTTAGTATCTTAACGCTTATGTGTCACTGTGTGTGTGTGTGTGTGTGTGTGTGTGTGTGTGTGTGTGTGGAGGGGGGTTACTGCACATGTTGTCATGGCGACCGTTAGCAGCGCTGTCATTGGCTGTTGTGGGTGTATGAGCTGACTCATAAACATCATGTGTATTGTGTAGGTTAACTGTAGAATATTGTAAATGAAACAGAACAAGGAAAGATCTTTCATTCATTATTAAACTAGAAGTCTTTACCTCTAAACAATTACCTCATTTTATTAATGACAAGCTAAAGTACAAAATAAATAAAACACTAAACCTTTAACCTGATAACTGTCACTGCACATATTCAGCATATATGAAAATGCATCGAAAATTAGTTTTATTTGAATAAATTCAATAAATTCCTAAAAGCAGCATTTGGATCTGCCTTCCTGTATTCCCTCGTTTTTCTGCTGCTTGTAACAGAACGACTGACCAACAAATGAATCCAGCAGTGGGCCTAATCCATCTTCGCCAGGGAACTTGCTCACTCGTGGACCACATCCAGGTATTTTAAGACACTGCCAATTCCACCAACCTCCCGGACTTTATGTTAATGACCTTTTTTGTTACGGACTCAATCAACCATTACAAACCACTCCCACCCGTCGGTCCTCGATGGTCACAAAGCAAGTTCCTTGATTATACCTCCTGATCACCGGGTCCTCATTCACTGTTGGGACGGCAGAGGAGGAAGCTCCTCCCTGCTCTGCCGGCTCCGCCCTGGCCTCCAGACCTGTTCCGGCTAACCTCCACCACCTCCTAGACTTCCTATGTAGTAGCGCCTGGAAGCCGCTCCTTAGGAGCGGGGCTCTGTCATGAATCCTGTCTGTGTCTTCCCTATTTCTCTGTCTTGTTCCTCTCCCCTGATCTGGACTTATTTCCATTTGCACTACATTTCCCATAATCCCCTGCCTGGACTATCAATCACAACTGTGCCTTGGTACCCGCTTGCTATCTTGCGTATATATAGCCCTAGTTTTTCTTTTCTTTTGTCGGTCATTGAATGTTTGAGATTTTGTGTTCCTGCTTTCCTGGTTGTTGGTTTTCTGTGTTTTTGGATTATTTTCATTAAAAGTTACTGCATTTGTGCTCGGTTACGCTGCCTATAAAGTCTGTCTGAAAGTGATTCCGGCAGGTGCCTTCGCTGTCTCTCCACTAAGTCATTGACTGATGAGACAGCAAGACAACAAGTCAGCTGCCTAAGCGTTTGGACGCAGCCCAGATACACAGACTTTTTCTTTCAACCAAAAACCGATAATTCCATTTTCAGCACAAAAGTTTCCGCAGCAAGTAAAGATGTCAATTTTTCACTTTTGACCGGGACTGTAGACCTTTGAAAAGTAGCAAAAATCAACAATAAAGCCTCAGTGATGTGTATTTGTGTTTCACCCACAGGTATTCTGACTGAGAATAATGAGAAAAAGATGGATCTGGAAACATCTGAAAGTGATGGATGAGTAACGCTGCATCTGACCCAATGGCAAAGAAAGGTCGAGTGAAGGGCGAGAAGCCTGAAGCCCTCATCTCTGCCCTGCAGGCGGCCAATGAGGATCTCAGGTCCAAACTCACTGATATACAAATTGAACTGCATCAGGAAAAATGCAAGGTAAAAAATGATTTTGAAAAAAGGTTTTACAGCATGGATCCATTTTCATGAAAATATGTGTATATATCAGCTACTGTGCTACCCAAACGTTTACTGAAACGTTATTTATTTGTCCTTTTTGAATCCTAACTTTTTTACCTGTCACAGTACTGGCTGAAGGGGATATTTACTATTAAAAGCACAATGGTCTAGCATCCATACGACTAGTTGTTCATGCCTTTTTCGCAGGTGACCAAGCTGGAGCGAGAGAAGGTGCAGGAGGGCAAGCGTATCCGCGAGCAGGAGCAGCACAGGCACACCGTGGCCCTGACGGAGCAGCGAGCCCGCTGGCACGAAGAGAAACTAAAGGAACTCGCTGCGCTGCGAGAGTCGCTGACGCGTCAGCATGAGCAGGAACTAGCCCGTACCGCAAAAATCAAGGAGGGCGAGATCCAGCGTCTCCGGACCGCTCTTAGCGCTCTGCGTGATGGCAGCGGGGAGAAAGTACGCACGGCGCTGACGCTGGAGGCCCGTGAGGAGGCCCGACGCTTCTTCGACCACGAGCGAGTAAAACTGCTGCAGGAAATAGCAGAACTGAAGAGCTCCAAACGACAAGCCGATGAGGCACTTAACACCATGATCATAGCTGATAAGATGAAGGCCGGTGACTTACGTACCGAGCATCAAGCGCATCAAGAACACATCACCAAGATTAAGTGGGAATCTGAACGAGATATTCGACGATTGGTAAGTTAATATTTTTATTTTAACGTGTATGAGCAGTTGAAGGAATATCCAGCAGGATGTTCGCCACCATTGACCTGACTGCTGGGAACATGATTTGTAATTCTTCAGCTGTAAGGTTATCATTACCACTCATACTAGTATTTTATATCAATGTATATAATGAAGATTTTAACAGTTATGGTACGGTAAATGGACTTTGTCTGCGGTCAGATAAGACGACTTTTTCTTGTTCCATTGACTTCCATTCATACACTTGAATGCAAACCTCTGCGAAATATTCTCTGACCTCAGCTGTAGACTGTTTCTTTTCATTTTTTAGTGTGAAGATTTTTTCCTTCAGTTTGAGTTTGAACAGAAAGAAAGCTCACTGTGTTTTTCTGTCAGAGTGTTTAAATCTCTCATGTGTTTGTTGATGTGTGTGCAGATGGATGAGATCAAGGCAAAGGACAGAACCATCTTCTCACTGGAGAAAGAGCTGGAAACAGTGACAGGTTGTGTTCAGAGGTTACAGTTGCAGAAAGATGCGCTGGATGAACAGCTGTTTCTGGTCAAAGAGGCAGAATGTAACCTGGGAAGTCCAAAAAGAGAAATCCCTGGACGCGCTGGAGACGGAGCCGAGCATTGTGGGAGTCCGGTAAAAATAACGTGCTTTAAGATCTTACTACATCGTGTTCGTGTCTTGAATAAAAGCCCCTTTGGTTCATTTTTCTGCTCTTTCTCTAACACTCATTCTTTCTCTACGCTGTGTAAACTGGTTTTGAAAACAGTCTGCGCTTCAGTGTAGCGGCTCCAGAGACGTGACTTTAAGCTCAAATCTAATTGGCTGCCGCGTTTTATCACAGGGTGATGGGGGAAAAAAAAACACACACAGGTTGAATTATCACGCGCAGTGTGAAGGGCTTCATAGGGATCTATTGTTTTCAGAATTTGCGCCGCTTTATCGCGTTCAGTCTGAAGGGCCCTTTAGACTGGTCTTCAGTCAGATGCTGGGGGATAAAGACAAAAAAGTATATTAAAGATATTTATCTAATGTTCAGATATATGTGCTGTGTGTTTGTCAGGACATGAGGAGAAACCAGAGAAGCATCGCTGAACTGAAGTCCACCATTCGCAAGCTAGAGGACCGCAATTCAATCTTAGTGGATGAAAGAAATGAGCTGGTGATCACAAAATAACCTTATTATACTGTTTATGATTGTTCTCATGTTTTTACCTGCACTTTGGAATACTTAGTTCTGATTGGGTGTGTTATTCCCTGATAACAAAACTAATAACACACACTAATCCGGGTACTGTTGAGTCAACCTTGAAAATACAAAGATATGAATATGTCTAATTCATAACATATATAAGATGATATTACAAATGATTAAAGCAAATTATGTGTTCGTCTCGTCTGAATGTCATGTCTTGGTTGACAGTTGTCGTTTTTCTCATGGAAGGTTTATATTCATTACAAATACGCTAATAAAAATGTCACATCAATCTTTCATGTCCAATAATTTATGTGAACTCATGTAATAAGTGTTATAATGCGCAGCCAGACGGTTGTTATGAAAGAATAAACCCTTTAGAGTCGTGTGCTTCACGTCAGGATCCTGATGACTCTGTCAGGTATAATGTACAGTCAGCTGGAATGATGTACTTTGGAATTTCGCAGCTGGCCAATCAGAATGAAGTATTCCAAAGCACCATGTAATGAGCCTTTTCAAACATTTAATACATAGTTAAATACATGATGCTATTTTAAAGGCTTTTGTGTTGCTTGTTTATTGTTCATGAATAATTCAGTGGTGATTGTTCTTGTCACGTACTCTTCAGCTGAAACGGGTTCGAGAAGCAGAGAAACAGTGCAAACCACTGCTGGAGAAGAATAAATTATTGAACAAGAAAAATGATGACCTGAGCCAGTCTCTCCAGCGGCAAGAGGAAAAACTCAAGTCCTTAACCAAAGAGAACAATGAAATGGTATATTATACTGTTTTA
Source organism: Beaufortia kweichowensis (assembly GCA_019155185.1). Taxonomy (NCBI): domain Eukaryota; kingdom Metazoa; phylum Chordata; class Actinopteri; order Cypriniformes; family Gastromyzontidae; genus Beaufortia; species Beaufortia kweichowensis. Next base: position 388,530 of record CM032812.1, on the reverse strand, counting down.
TAGACAAAGACATTCATATACTAACATACTGATTCATTTGATTTAAAAACGAAATGCTACTTGTTTAACACCATTTAATAATGAGGAAAGATCATCTAATAGGAGCTAAGAATAAATGTGGATTCCTTCAATACTGTTTAAAAAGCATCTCAGGGTGAGAAACTGACTAATAAAAATAACTGTTAGACTGACAGGAAGCACAGCATTGTCTAACAGCATTGTCAACATTGTGTTAACCAGAAAGAGAAGATTAGTTTTCATCCTCCACTGAAGAAGCTGAAGTCTCTGAATGATCTGGATCAGGCCAGTGATGATCAGGAGATCGAGTTCCTCAAGTTACAGGTTCTAGAACAGCAGAGCATGATCGACGAGCTGACACGAGTAAGTACTTCACACGGAAATATTACATCGCATTCGTTGGATTGTGGCGTTAAATGTAAATGAACTTCTTGTCATTAAGTGTGTGAATGAGCTGCTCTTACGAGTTCCTTACGCTTTTAACACTTTATTCATTATAATGCACATAATCATTCATTTTTACATTCCAATTCGGTCATGACTGTTGCAGTCATGGTTTTTATTTCCCCCTCATCTTGAATTTAGAGGGAGGTTTTTTTTCTAAAGCCCCTGTTCATTTCTGATGTAAAGATAATGTAGACTGAACTGAGAGCTGATCTTATCTGATTAATTATCTGTTAATAAAGACTAAAGTTAACTTGCGCATTGACTGAACTTTAGTAAAAGTGACAAACCCAGAGCCATAGAGAGATTATTACATTTAGGTGAAGTTATCAGGTAAATGAACAGGCTAATGGATAAAGTTAACAACATATAACCACAAACAGAATATTAATTGTAAATTCTATTCTCTTAAATTACTATTAAATTATTATTAAATTATTAATTAACTATAAAATTAGACTATATATGGACAACATAAAGGAAATGACAGACAAAATGTTTGACATGCTATGTAGTTTATTAGCCCACACAGAAATCTGATAATTATTATTTATATTTCTAATATATTTAAAACATAAAAGTTAATATGGCAATATGTTACAGCAACATCACTCGAGTTGGGAGTGTGATATGGTTTTATATCATCGCGGCTGTGATTAGGTCAGAGACAATCACAGCCTTCATGATATAGAGCCATATCATACGGCTACGAGTGTGTTATTGCGTTTATACAACAGTTGGACGGCACCAGTGTGTAGTAAAATCATAAATAACAACGGAGCGTCTTTAAAACCCTCTTTTGTGCGGAACTACTTCACGGCTGCCTCCGCTCCTGGATGTTTGGACTTGGGCTTTGAACTCATCATGTCCAGACTTCTGAAGTGCGTCTTTCCTCGTCTGGGGTGGTGCGTCCGAGGCGGTCATTCTCTGTATTGAAAGCCAGGGCGCGCGTCAGACGGACAAAGCAAGACTTTCCACAGAAAAGTTGACTTTTTTTTACCATTTTAATAGATGCTTTATTGCACTCCTTCTTTAGATGCAGAAAATAAAGTAAATTGATGTAGTAGTTCATTCATGGTAATAAACCTGGCGTTTTCCCGTTTCTATAAAAAACTAATTCATTATTATCTCGTAGATTAAAAAATAGTTTTTATGCAAAATGTGGTCTAATAAGTGGCACATCACTGTTGTTTTGAAGAATGTGAAGAATGTTTACGCAACATGTGTTTAAGGAACATGTGCGTGATTTGAACTATTTGTGGCTTGTGTTTTGAATACGTGCCCCTGCAATTCAGGCATTTTGCCTAAACACATTTGTTCTGAACCTTGTGACTTGTTTCTGATGTATTTATTTAGTTTTCAATTATATTTATTAGAAAGGTATATTCTGTTCTAATTTAATTAAAAAAATTAATTTATGATTGTTTTCCAGTGCATTGATGTTGCGCTGTACGTTGTACCCACTTGTTGACTACTGTACCTGGTGTCGTCCCGGCTGTCCCAACACACACACACACACACACACACACAGGACTTTCAGGCAACTATAGGCAAGACTTGACGAATCTGAAAAAATACTCAAAAATACTCAAGTACGGATACTCAAAAAGTGTACTTCATTGCTGTCACCCTGTGCACACTTTGAGTACTTCCTGTCAGTGAGTGAGTACTTCCTGTCAGTGAGTGAGTACTTCCTGTCAGTGAGTGAGTACTTCCTGTCAGCGCTGAACCCTGATGTTTATGAGCGAGTTCTCTTATGATTGTGTATTTCAGGATAGAGAAAAGCTCTTGAGGAAGAAGAGACATAAACGCAGCAGACCCGTGAAGGTATGATGACTGCAATGTGCTTCTCTTCATTTCTTAAAAATTTCTGTTGTCATCTGTTACTCATGATCATTTTGTTCCAAACATGACATTATTTTTACTGTGCATAACTGTTAAAGAATCTTTGCTGTTCCATAATTGTAAACATGTCTGTCCAACTCCAAAATAACACAAATCATACTGCAGTGTACTCATCTGAAGCTACTTTAGGAAGATAAAACTGAAAGATTGAACATTGAGTCTGTTCTTCACACAAGCATTCATATGAAGTGCAGAAGTCATACATTCAAGGATTTTGTTGTTGTTTTTGGAGCTGGACAGCTGTGAACACTATACACTGTCACTGTATAGAAATGAGCTGCTTGAAGATTTTCGTAAATGCATTATGTTGTCTTTATTGAAAGAAATGAGAAAAAATAACAAAAATACCAGGCTATGAAACAACATGAGATTGAGTAAGTGAGTTGTTATGCTTGGGTGCCTGCTCTTTTAACTTTCGTAACTACATGAAAGTCCATGTTTGCTTTTGTGGTCCTGTATGCAGAGGCACATTGTTGTTGATACCTTCTATGGGTACGATGAAGAGTCGATGGATTCAGAGACTTCTTCTGTTGCATCTCTGCGCATGGATCGAACTCCAGCCACGCCGGATGAAGATTTAGATGAGGTGAGCTTTCACAATCATTCCCTGAGACGTGATGATGATGATTTGTTTGTTTGATTGTTGTGTTGATGTTTATGTGTGTATCTGCAGGGATTGGCGGCTGAGGAGTCAGAGCTTCGCTTTAAACAGTTAACTCGAGAGTATCAGGCTCTTCAGAGAGCATACGCCATCCTGCAGGAGCAGAAGGGAGGTGTTCTTGATGCTGAGATGGAGGCTAAGGTATCTGAAATACATGCTGTCTACACCACATGAATAAACACAGTATGATGAGAGAATAGCAGGTGACTTGTCTTTTATTGACGAGTGCATCTGAGGCATACATTTGATCAGATGTTTTGTCATTGTACTGTAGGCTCACGAGCAGCTCCAGGCAGATCTTCAGAGATATAAAGCTAAAATTGAAGACTTGGAAAAAGAGCTTGCCTTAAAGGGACAGGTAAAACATCACTATTACCATATTACACAGGAATAAGAAGGTGAGATTATGGGACGTGTGTGTTGTTCAGTGTGACGTGAGCAGTATGTGTTTGTCTCTCACAGGACTCTAAATGGGTGGAAGAGAAGCAGCTGTTTCTCAGACGTAACCAGGAGCTTCTGGAGAAGGTGTGCTCCTCAAAACAAGACATCAGAAGATAGACAGATATCATAGTGAAGGAGCGCTGTCTTTCATGTCTCGCATTTTACAGCAGTATAGCTCTGTATGTTGTAAAGTTACTCTCCATACTGTCATTCAGCACATTTTGTTAGTATTTGAGTAGTTTAAGAACAGTGTACTTTTACATCAGTACATTTTAAGTGCTGTAGCTTTTACTCCAGTATTTTTCCTTGAAGTGCCATCACTAAATGCAATTTAGCAGCAATTTGCTGTAACAGTGCTGGTAAAACAGCTCGAGTCGCCACACGTCCTGTTAAAAAAAACTTATTTAATGATAAAGTGATGTAACGCGGATTCAATTTAATTCACTTTTATTTATATAGCGCTTTTCACAGTTTTCAAGTTTTTGTTGCAAAACAGCTTTACATACATTGTAATTAAAATGAAGAAATAATACAAATAATTATAGAATATAAATAAGACAATATACAGTTCTTAAAGGTGTTAAAATGCATGTTAAAGTAAGATGTGAAAGTTAAATGAGTCTCCCAGTGAGCAACATGTGATTTGTCATGTATTTTGCATACACGTAATTTAATAAACACATAAGAACTGTGCTGTGTGGAGCAAACAAATGAAAAACTAATCAATGTCACAAGATAAAGCAGAAAAGCTCAAAATCAGTCATGAGACACGTGATTCAAATGTGTTCATGTTAAAAGAGTATGTGTTACTTTCCTTCCGCATTCTCAAGCTTGAATAACAATCATATGTACATGTTTTTAATATTTCTGTTCTGTTTGATTTGTATGTTTGCCTCTTTGTCAGGTTGAAAAGTTGGAGAATGAAAATGGAAAACTGCAGCAGGAACTTCAAGACTCGAAAGATCAGAATGAACTGCTGGAGTTTCGCATACTGGAACTGGAGGTCTCTCTCTCTTTCTCTCAATCATGTTAATGGTTATTTAGTTACTTTTTATATAGTGTGATGCTAATGTCATTTTCCCTTTTGCATCACGATTGATGTGATGTGACAGGAGCGAGAGAGGAGATCTCCTCCGTTTACACTGCAGATTCATCCGTTCTCTGAGGGAGTGAGCGCTCTGCAGATTTACTGTATAAAGGAGGGAGTGAAGGTAAATGATGATGTGAGCGTACACAGCGTGTTTACGTGTATGTGGCACAGAGCTCATGACTCTCATCGTCTCTATCCACAGGACGTCTGTATACCTGACCTCATCAAACTGCTGGATATACTGGGAGATAACGGGGTACGGCACCGTCCGTCACGTGCTACTTTATTATCAGATGTAGATGTTGTCTGAGAGTCATGCATGTGTTTTATAATTCAATCAGAATCTAAGAAATGAGGAGCAGGTGGCCATTATTCAAGCAAGTACTGTCCTGTCGCTCGCTGAGAAGGTATGTGGCTCCTATTCAAACAGTGAAGTCTGAACACTTCAAATGGATCAGTTTCTTTCTAATCGATAATAGAAAAAAAGCAAAGTGTCATTTACAAAGAAATGCTGCTAGAGCTTTTCTCACATCTTTACCTGTTCTTACCCGTCATCTTCACGTGTCTGAATCATTGTCACTTGGGATCTATTGTGAAGATGTTTTTTGTTGAATCTATGAGATCAGTTGGTAATAGTGACTCTTTTCTCCTCTGGTATATGTTTTCCTGATATTGTTGAAACATACCACCATCAATCCATCAATACCATCAATTTTACATGAAATGTTAAAAGCTATTGTCTAAGAATGCAGCATATCTCACCTAACGTTAGCGTTTGCTTTAAAACTCACGGCACACATCTAATGACTGTACCGTTGACATCATGTGTGTGTGCAGTGGATTCAGCAGATTGAAGGCACTGAAGCAGCTCTGCATCAGAAGATGATGGATCTTGAACTGGAGATGGTGCGATCTCAAACACACGCACACATACGTCATGTGAATGACAGTATCTACTCACAGTGATGTTTGATGATTTTTGCAGGAGATGTTTCGTAAACAGAAGGGATATCTGGAGGAGGAGCTGGACTACAGAAAACAGGCTCTGGATCACGCTCACATGGTAAAACAACATGTCAAACGCTTCCTAATGTGATAAAGCTGATGAATCAAACTTACCAACCTGCTAGATGTAGCAACATCACAACACTTCAGTCCATTAAAAATCTATTTTTAATTTAAACTGTTTAATAACTGATCGAAAATCCTGTTAAAATGGTGAAGGAATGAATCTGAAGTGGTTTGACAGTCAACAACACACTACATGATATAAAATAACAACATGTATGTGATATGGGTTAAGGTTGAGTTTAGGGCTGAAGTATTTTTTTTTCATGATGGATTTTGAAAGATGTGCTTAAATCTTTGAAATTATAACATTTCTGTTATTCCATATTTTCTATTCTAAATTGTAGATAAAACGATATGAGATAATATCAGCACATGATAATCTAGTATATGTTTACTCTGTGCATACATGTGTGTAACAGCAAATCCAGGAGCTGGAGGCGACGCTGTATAACGCCCTGCAGCAGGAGAAGGTGATAAAGTATGGAGATCCTCTGGATGAGCTGCAGAAGGACGAGTTACGTACAGCCGTGGAGAAACTGCGCAGACAGATGCTGCGGAAGAGCAGAGAATATGACTGTCAGGTGCTACAGGAGAGGATGGAGCTTCTGCATCAGGCCCATCAGGTACAAAACTCGTGTCAGTGATGAGTTCCAGACCAAGCCATGAAAATGAATAATATCTAAAAGATGAGCAGGTGATTTCTATTGCTCTAAGATGTGAAGGCTCTTTGTATTGTATGTGATGAGCTGTAATATCTGTGATGAACAGAAGAGAGCAGCAGATTATAAATTAATGACATTGATTTTCATGCATTACATTGAAATGATATAGAGATGTTTTAATGTAAAGTGTATTATTTACTTTACATTTGCTCTGACGTGTGTGTGTGTTAATGCAGAGGATCAGAGACCTGGAGCATAAGACTGATATTCAGAGGAGACAGATCAAAGATCTAGAGGAGAAGGTACACCATCATCAGCTGCTCTCTGTATCCATCAGGCTGCGCTGGCCAGACGCTTCTGTTTGATCTAAAAGTTGATGTTTGTGTTTCAGCAAAGAAATATAATAATTATTCTTCTGCATATCTTCTTTCTTTTTATAAACTTAGAAATATCCACATGATCATCTGAAACTGATCATATTCACTGTATAATGTATTTTCTTTCTTTCTTCCTTTCAGTTTTTATTCCTGTTTTTATTCTTTTCTCTTGCCTTTATTCTTTGGCCTTGATGTCTGTGACATCTCCCGCTGCACAGGTGAGTTCAGCATCATCTTGTGTTTTCAGAGCCCATAATATATTTGTTTTGTAAATCAGTATACTGTAAAATACTGCCTTACATTTGAAGTACAATCAAAACTTACAATACATTTCAAAGTTGACATTTTTTTTACAGTGTATTATTCCATTCAGTATTCGTCAAAGACGAAATGAGTCAAGCGTGTGGCCATCAGTGCTTTAGGACATTCAGAATTAAACATGTATTTAACTTTTATAAAATCTGTATAGTGCCACTTACGTGTTTTTGTCTATTCAGAATTTCATGAAACCTGGAGCTGTCGCATGCACCTGCAGTTTTCTGCTCGTAGTGACTCGAGGCGTGTTACTGACCGTTTTGTTTTTGCTTGTGTGGAGAGTTACGGATTCTGCTGGGAACACTGGATTTAACTGCTGGATTACAGAGAGAAAACCAGGACAAAATCACACTTACACATCAATACATGTGTGACAAAACCTATAATCAGAAACCAAACCAGAGAGTTCTGGATTATCTCTGCCATGCAGGGACCCGTCATGTCTTTACTGCATTTCCTGCGACCTTTTTCTGTCTCACTCTGTTCATCTTCCCTCACACACTATGACAAATGAAAAAGTGAAAGGACGCTTTCACACAGATCCTCAGACAGGTGTTATGGGTGCTGACTCAGGGTTTATAGGTGAGATGTTGTCAGGACCCTTTAGGAGAGGTGTCTTCCTCACTGCCTCAACACAGACTGAGAGAGAGAGAGAGAGAGAGAGAGAGAGAGACCATCCATCACAAACACTTCTGTCTTCACCCGCAACCACCCGTCAACTACAGAATGATTCAATAGCCTGATTATAATGAGTTTTGCTCCGTCACTGATGGCCTCAACACAACTAGAACATTTTGCTGGAAATTGTTTATAAAACTCTTCAAGTCGTATTACATTCTACACACAGTAAAATCATTCTTGTATTAATTTCCTCATCATGTAATTGTTTACGTAAATAAAATAGTTTCTGTGTAAATTGTCACATCATATGCAAGTAAATCGGCTCTCGCTTTAATTGCGTGGATATGTGACAGTTTACGCATTAAAATCCTGCTGAAAATGCTTGCATCATAGCACTGTTCACATAAGTAAAACACTCTTTTGTAAATTGTCCGGTAATTCATGTAGGAATGATTTAAAACATGAATGAGGCTCATTGTCCCGTGATACTGAAGCGTAGTACTGTAGGAGTGCAGTGTAATATATATAAAAAATATATATATATGTATATATGTGTGTGTGTGTGTCTCCTACTGCAGTTTGAGCAATAGATTCACTGCAGTTTATAATGATAAATTGCATTGATGTGTATTGTGGTGACAGCTGCATTTCTTTCCTGACCTGTTCCTGTATTTACTCATATATTGCCCGTGTCCACTTCTTTTCTACTCATTCAGATGAACAGCTGTAGATAACAGCAGGACTTTCACTAACTGGTTTGTACTGAATGATCTTTCTAACTCCATGTGATCGGCTTCATCTCTGGCGTGTAAATATGGTTTTGGGGGCATTCTGTATACCATTAAACTCTAAATACCTCCTCGAGAACAGATTCTCTTTCTTCTCTCTATAGAAGGAAACTGACGTTCATTCACATCTAAACATCTGCAGGGTGCATGTTTCCTATGATACAAGAGCGACTTGTACAAAATAAAAAATCAGTTCAAAATTAAACTTTATAAAGTTTTTAATGGGATTCCACAAACAGGGCTCACCATCGGTAACTGCCCAAGAGAGAAAGTCTGGTTTAGATGTACACTCCAGGAATGAAATAAAACTTAAAACCACCCAATTGTATATGACTAGCTTGTTTATTTCATAAAGCGGTCAGTTTCAGTTCTTGATTGGTCAATAGTTTTATTCATGATAAATCGCAGTTCTGATTGTGTGTATCACTGCACATCACCTTCAACAACACAAACATATATCACACTCACTCACAGACTATTTAATTCAGCAAATGGAAGACTTAAAAGCAATAATGTACAGGAGTCTAGTGCTTTATCATGAATAAGACACAGCTGTAACAGAGTTGCAGGAGTCTAACACCCTTCAGCTGGGAGTTCTTCACCATAAAACACAGACGAGACGAGAGTACATTATTTAACCAGAAATCAGTACGAGTAAGTAATGCTAGTGTAGCTGTGTGTGCAGTATCTGTCAGGGACGAGACTGGAACCCAGCTGCAGGTGAAAAACTCAAACTTTATTCTGGTACAGCAATAACAGAAAAATCACTTCGCCGAGGAAACAGCAGAATATGGCCTTGCAGCGATCACACTCAGCCAGTCTGGGCAACACTTGGGTCCAGCCAATCTCAGCTGAGAAGATAAAGATGCAGGGCAGCGTAATGGGGGTGAAAGCAATCACTGATGCAGCCTCTAGAAGGGGAGAGGTAGGCAGGCTGCAGAAATCCTCAGCGGCTAGATTAGACTTAGAGCAAGACTTGGAGAAACAAAACTTTAGGTCACAATGTGCTCTGAAACATGAAGCATAACGGACTGACACAAGGCAGCAAACACAAGGGCCTTAAGTAAGGGGAACAATTAGAACTAAACAGGGTGCAGGTGTGAGGAAGAAATCACTAATAGGGTTAACAAGGGGGTGGGTTAAAACACCGCACTGACAGCAGAGCACATGGCAGGTTGTCAAAACAAAGGCCATGTGCTCAAAGACAACAAAACACAACACAAGGAGCACAGGACCCAGGCAGACCCTACCAAGTTCGTGACAGTACCCCCCTCCCCAGGAGCGCCTCCTGGCGCCTCAGGGAGGGGGCTCACCTTTTCGCCGACGGAAGTCCTCGATCAGCGACCAATCCAGAATGTTCCATGCCGGAATCCAACTCCTCTCCTCCGGACCGTACCCCTCCCAGTCCACCAGATATTGGAACCCCCTACCACGGCATCGAGGGTCCACCAATTTCCTAACAGAGTAGACAGGAAAACCATCCACTAGGGAGTGGGAGGGCAGGGGATGAAGTGTTTGCATTAAGGGGGATCTGAAAACAGGTTTAACTCTGGATACATGAAAAACAGAGACCAAGAGCATGGGGTAACTTGAGCCGCACCGCAACCGGATTCAGGACCTTGGTGATCTGGTATAGTCCAATAAACCTAGGTGCTAACTTGCGAGAGACAGCCCTGAGAGGAAGGTCCTTGGTGGAAAGCCATACCTTCTGACCACAGACATAGCGGGGCGCCGGAGTCCGGCGACGATCGGCTGCTGCTTTGGTCCGTATGGAGGCCTGGACCAAGGCCTTCCTAGCCCTTTTCCAGACGCTGCGGCAACTCCGGACAAAGGCTAGGGCAGACGGAACCGCAGCTTCGGGTTCCTGGGAAGGAAATAAGGGAGGTTTATAACCAACAGAACATTCAAAGGGGGTCATACCTGTAGATGCCACCGGGAGACTATTGTGGGCATATTCAATCCAAGAGAGCTGTTGGCTCCAGGAGGTGGGATTGCGGAACGCCAGGCAGCGGAGGGCTCGCTCGAGATCCTGGTTGGCTCGCTCACACTGTCCGTTGGTCTGGGGATGAAAGCCTGACGACAGACTCGTAGAGGCCCCGATCTGCTGACAAAATTCCTGCCAAAAACGAGAGACGAACTGGGGACCCCTATCAGAAACCATATCAAACGGAAGCCCATGGATCCGGAAAACATGGTCAATTACCAGTTGGGTAGTCTCCTTGGCAGAGGGGAGTTTGGGTAGGGGAATAAAATGAATCGCCTTAGAGAAGCGATCCACCACCGTGAATATGACGGTGTGACCTCTAGAAACGGGTAAGCCAGAGACGAAATCAAGGGCAATGTGTGACCAAGGACGAGAGGGAATGGGCAGGGTTTGGAGCAGACCAACGGATGGACGGTTAGAGACCCAAACGGCACAAATGGAGCAAGCCAACACGAACTGCCTGACGTCCTGGGCCATAGATGGCCACCAGAATCGCTGATGGATGGCAGCCAGCGATCTCCTAACTCCTGGATGGCAGGTAACCCTAGATTCATGACCCCACTTGAGGACTTCCGAGCGCAGCATTTCTGGAACGAACAGGCAACCCGCAGGGAACTCGACTGGCACTTCTACCCCTCGTCCGGCCTCCTCCACCCGCCGCTCGACATCCCAGGTGAGAGCCCCAACCACCACTCCTTCAGGAAGAATGGTATCAGGAGAGACCCTTTCTCCTGGATGTTCAACCTGGCGAGATAGAGCATCGGGCTTGGTGTTCTTGGACCCAGGCCGGTAGGACAGGGTGAAGTCAAAGCGGTCAAAGAAGAGTGCCCAACGGGCCTGGCGTGAACTTAGCCTCTTGGCCGAACGGATATATTCCAAGTTCTTATGATCCGTCCAGACCAAGAAGGGTCGTGCTGACCCCTCCAACCAGTGTCGCCACTCACCTAAGGCCAACCTGACCGCCAGCAACTCTCGGTTACCAATGTCATAATTTCGTTCAGCTGGGTTGAGGCGATGGGAAAAGAGAGCACAGGGGTGCACCCTTCCGTCCCTAGAAGAACGCTGGGACAAGACTGCGCCTACACCGACATCAGAGGCATCCACCTCGACAATGAATTGCCGTTCAGGCTCTGGAATGGAAAGAACAAGAGCAGAGATAAACCGGTACTTAAGATTATCAAAGGTCTCCTGAGCTCGCACACTCCAGGTGAACGGTACCATGGTGGAGGTGAGAGCCGTTAAGGGTGCAGCTACCTGACCAAAGTTCCTGATGAATCGGCGGTAGAAGTTGGCGAAGCCCAAGAACCGCTGCAGAGCCTTCCTAGAGTCGGGAATTGGCCACTCAGCGACAGCCTTGACCTTGGCAGGATCGGGTTTGATCTCCCCAGCAGATATTACAAAACCCAGGAACGAGACAGACTTAGCATGGAATTCGCACTTCTCCGCCTTACCATACAACTGGTTCTACAGGAGCCGTTGGAGGACCTGGCGCATGTGCTGAGTTTGTACCTGGAGGGAAGGGGAAAAGATGAGAATATCATCAAGGTACACAAAGACAAATTGGTTAATCATGTCTCCCAACATGCTATTGACCATGCCCTGGAAGACAGCAGGGGCGTTAGTCAACCCAAACGGTAAGACCTGGTACTCGTAGTGTCCTGTGGGGGTATTGAAGGCTGTCTTACACTCATCGCCCTCGCGAATACGGACAAGATGATAGGCGTTGCGGAGGTCTAACTTAGTGAAGACCTTGGCTCCCTGCAAGAGTTCAAAGGCAGATGACATTAGAGGCAAGGGGTACCTGTTCTTAACAGTAATGTCATTTAAACCTCTGTAATCAATACAGGGATGCAGAGACCAATCCTTCTTCTTGACGAAGAAGAACCCAGCACCACCAGGGGAAGATGAGGTGCGGATGAGACCAGTTCTTAGGGACTCCTGAATGTATTTGTCCATAGCCTCTCTTTGACAGGGAATTGAGTGCGTGACTGGGGGGAGATAGAGGGAGAAATGCCCACCAGAACTCCCCAATTATCTAGTGGGCCTTGGCTTTTAAAGGGCAGGACAAAGCAAAGTGACCAGGCTTCCAACAATAGAGACAAAGACCCCGAATCAGTCATTGTTGACTCTCCTGTGCCGACAGGCGAAGTCGCCCCAACTGCATTGGTTCAGGGTCGACAGAAGGAGGACAAGTAGGTGAGTGACTCTTGGGAGGTTGAGGCTCATCCAGCCCCCAGGATAAGCGGGGAGCCAGGCGCCGCTGGCGTAAACATAGACGGGTCTCTACCCGAATGGCAAGATCAATACAGCCATCCAGGTCCTGGGGAAGGTCATGGGTGGCCACCTTATCCTGGATCTCAAAGTTAAGGCCCTCCCGAAACAGGGCTCGCAAAGGACCCTCACCCCTGCCACAGGCAGCTGCGAGGGTCTTAAACTGGATGGCATATTCTGTCACTGAGTGACCCCCCTGATGGAGCCGTGTTAGTCTGGATGCCTCTTCATCCCCTCGAACAGATCGGTCAAAGAGCTCGGTCATTTCATGCCAAAACTCCTCAAAATCCCTGCAGCAAGGAGCCTTCAAATCCCATACGGCAGTCCCCCACTCACGAGCCTTTCCAGTCAGCAGGGTGATGACGTAAGCCACCTTTAGCCGTTCAGTGGCATAACGGCGTGGCTGCAGAGCAAACACCAGGGAGCACTGTAGAAGAAATGCCCGACATGAATCTGGGTCTCCGTCATACAACGGTGGATTGTTGGCATGAGGTTCGGGCTCACGGTGGGAGTCAGTTAGTGAACCCACAGTGGCAGATGTTGACAAGACCTCTCGGTGGAGATCGTGGAAACTGCTGTTTAGTTCGGCCATTTGGGCCGTGACGGTCTCAAGTTCCTGGGAGGTAGATGAGAGCTGGCTGGCATGATGGCCAGTGAGAGCTCCTTGATGGGCAATGGCTGATCGGACATATTCCTCACCCACTGGATCCATCGTGGTCAGTCCATACTGTCAGGGACGAGACTGGAACCCAGTCGTAGGTGAAAAACTCAAAGTTTATTCTGGTACAGCAATAACAGAAAAATCACTTTTTTCTGTTTTCTGAAACAGCAGAATAAGGCCTTGCAGCGATCACACTCAGCCAGTCTGGGCAACACTTGGGTCCAGCCAATCTCAGCTGAGAAGATAAAGATGCAGGGCAGCGTAATGGGGGTGAAAGCAATCACTGATGCAGCCTTAAGAAGGGGAGAGGTAGGCAGGCTGCAGAAATCCTCAGCGGCTAGCTTAGACTTAGAGCAAGACTTAGAGAAACAAAACTTTAGGTCACAATGTGCTCTGAAACATAAAGCATAACGGACTGACACAAGGCAGCAAACACAAGGGCCTTAAGTAAGGGGAACAATTAGAACTAAACAGGGTGCAGGTGTGTTAACAAGGAGGTGAGTTAAAACACCGCACTGACAGCAGAGCACATGGCAGGTTGTCAAAACAAAGGCCATGTGCTCAAAGACAACAAAACACAACACAAGGAGCACAGGACCCAGGCAGACCCTACCAAGATTGTGACAGTATCCATCATCTCTGTTACAGTCTCTGGAGGATTCCCACCATCCCAGACATCTCTCTACAGCAATGATGATTTATTTCATGCATTCTGACAGAAACACAATCATTGTAGATTAATTCTGTGCTGAGGGTTGTATGGTTTGCAGCAGTACAGTTGTAAGGAGTTTTTCATCATAAGGTGTAATCAGAGAAAGTGTTGTATGTTGCCTCTCTTCTCTTGGACACTAATGTAATATTAACAAGCTTGCTCTGGTTTCCTTCAGTGTGACATCAGACACCGCCGCTGACAGACCGCTGCATGTAGAGAGAGATCTCTTTACTGAGGTAATGCAGGACAATGCAGCGGCTTCACAAGCACTGTCATCCTGTACACACACATCTAAAATATCTAAAGAGCAGAATATAACAGAGGGGTGGACTCCATTGACCTATAGCCCAGTAAGTAACCATAACAACCAACTGCATAGCAACTTACTGAAACACATTCAGAACATCTGAAAGGGTTAGTTCACCCAAAATCGTGACCTTTGTGCGACGCGATTAGCTTATATACAGCATGCATCTATCATGCGTTGTAAACACAGTGCAGCACTTCTGGGTTGTAAGTTACAGCGCCAGCGACTGCCCCCACACGTTCAGCGATCGGTCGCACAACATGGATGCGCATGTGTTTTTTCAAAAAATTACAATAATACAATCTTCTTGCTGTACAAGCCTGATAACAGTCTTTAAAGTAGACAGTTATATTTTGGATACAGCAAGTGTTTTGTATAAAAAACAAGATTATTTTCCTGTAATATTATGAAGAATATTATAAACATGAGTAAAAGAAATAAATAAAAGAAATCCAGATGTGTCCTGTGACAGAGCATCATTTCATTAAGATTTGCTAAATTAATTTAAGCATCAGCCAGTCATGAGTGTGAGATCTGGAGCCAGATGACATCATCAACATCAACACAAGACTCCAGCACATACTGTAAACATCTCTGTAAAAAAAGAGTTCATAAGACAGAAACAGTTGAGTGATATTGAGTTTATTATCTCTTTATAACGCTACTAATAGTGACCGTTGTGTATTAGCCATTAGCACAACAACAGCCCACTGAACACGAGACATGAAACTAATGAATGATTTATTAAGCTGTTAATGCTTTGGATCCTACAGCCTCATGAGGAGATCTCACATGCATTTTTCATGTTTTAAAGCTACAACATCATTGAGTTGCCTGAGATGCCCATTAAAATGTGACACACTGCATATATTCTGTACATGTGAATGTAATGACACATTACAGAGCGAGTGTGAGGTCAGTGTGTGTGTGTGTCTGTGTGTGTGTGTGTGTGTGTGTGTGTGTGTGTGTGTGTGTGTGTGAGTCTCTCGTGCAGAGCGAGTGTGAGGTCAGTGTGTGTGTGTGTGTGTGTGTGTGTGTGTGGTGAGTCTCTCGTGCAGAGCGAGTGTGAGGTCAGTGTGTGAGTGTGTGTGTGTGTGTGTGTGTGTGTGTGTGTGTGTGTGTGTGTGTGTGTGTGTGTGTGTGTGTGTGTGTGTGTGTGTGTGTGTCTCTCTCGTGCAGAGCGAGTGTGAGGTCAGTGTGTGTGTGTGTGTGTGTGTGTGTGTGTGTGTGTGTGTGTGTGTGTGTGTGTGTGTGTGTGTGTGTGTGTGTGTGTGTGTGTGTGTGTGTGTGTGTGTGTGTGTGGTGAGTCTCTCGTGCAGAGCGAGTGTGAGGTCAGTGTGTGTGTGTGTGTGTGTGTGTGTGTGTGTGTGTGTGTGTGTGTGTGTGTGTGTGTGTGTGTGTGTGTGTGTGTGTGTGTGTGTGTGTGTGTGTGTGTGTGTGTGTCTCTCAGCAGAGCAGTGCAGAGCGAGTGAGGTCAGTGTGTGTGTGTGTGTGTGTGTGTGTGTGTGTGTGTGTGTGTGTGTGTGTGGTGAGTCTCTCGTGCAGAGCGAGTGTGAGGTCAGTGTGTGAGTGTGTGTGTGTGTGTGTGTGTGTGTGTGTGTGTGTGTGTGTGTCTCAGTCTCAGAGAGCGAGTGTGTGAGGTCAGTGTGTGAGTGTGTGTGTGTGTGTGTGTGTGTGTGTGTGTGTGTGTGTGTGGTGAGTCTCTCGTGCAGAGCGAGTGTGAGGTCAGTGTGTGAGTGCTGATGGCTGAGAGCAGCAGGCGCGTGCGGGACAGGGCTGATGATGTGCCCGTGTATCTGGCTCGTCCGGGCACAGCAGAGCCGCTACAGCGACACACACATGGAGGATTCTTCTGTAATATAGAAGGAGCTTATGAGAGTAAAAGCATTGATTTTGATGCTCTGAGTGTCGGTCAGAGAAGCTGCAGGACACCAAGACAAGACACAAACAGAGAAGAGCTGCAATCACCGAAACAAGGCACAAACTTTTCATCTGAACACACTGGATCTGAGCCGACAAACACCATACACATACAGAATCATGACAACAATAAGCTTAAGGTAAAACATTAATACAGATCTTCTGTTAGAGTCTAATTCTTATTGTAGAATATGCAGACTGCATTCATCATAAGATGATCATAAAGATGATAAAGTTTTTAAAGCTTGTGATGTTGTTGACATCAGAATATACAATCAGCAATATTTAGTTTTAATTCTGTTAGCTTTGTGTCTGTAGACCTGTGACCTAGACATGTATAACAGTGACATGTTTATTTTGACAATATTTGGACTACACAAAAATGTGTATTTTCTACACAAATGTAGATAAAATGCATTGATTACAATTGTTAATGTGCAGGTATTAGAAGCAACATTTATAATGGAGATACTGAAACTAATTCTGGAGTTATTGCTGTCTGGTGATGTGTTATAGTCTCATATTAGATTTGATTATATTGACATTTGACTGTATCCAGTCAGCAGAAGATCAGTTCAGAATGAGAGCAGATGTTTCTCTGTAAAGACTGGAAATATATATCAAATCATTTCCTCATATAACCCAGTTTGTGAACACTGCACATGCTCATTTGATGATCTTTTCATTCTGTTGTTATTCTTATTGTTTTTATGTTTGAAGGGGTTGCTATAGTTGCCAGATTCATGATAAAACACAGACTGTTTTACTTTTCTATAGTAAAGTGGAACAGATCAGTGATGATATAAACTATTTGAACTTTATATAGCTGTCATTTAAAATGTCTCTTATGATGTGATTTCTTCTGTGTGGGAGTAACAAATAAGCTTAAGGTGCTCATGCCAAATTTGTTTGTTACTAGTCCAAGCTGGTTTAGCAGATTTATTATCAGGAGCTAGTTCATGAGCGTCCAAATCTAGATCATCAGATAAACATAAATGAAGACAGTTATCATCAGAAGATACTGTATGCTATCTCATCATATATGTGCTAGAACTATAAGTAAACTAATAAGAAAAAGCATGTTAGTACATACACTTTAAGATTTAATCATTTGTTATTAGGAAATTATTATTATTGGGAACCACATTTTTGTACTGGATTTAATTCAATTACATGTGGTGCTGTGAAACAAAAGAAGATTTTTTTATGTTTATCATTTGTTTAACACTGCTACAAATAATTGGCCAGATTTATCTGTGATGTGTTTGGACATCTAGGTATAATATTAGGAAAAGTGGTAGTAATTTGGTTTAGAAATAGAAAATAAGTGAAGGCACAATTGAATGTTTTATTAAGACTAATGAACACTTTTACTGCAGACAGGATGATCGTGATCAGCACACCTGTGATTACTTTATGTAGGAGGACGTTTTACCGCAGTAAAGGTTACGTTTATATTTAAAGTCTGTTTCTGTGTTGTGTAAAAAAGTGTTGTTATTACCCAGAAGTGTAGAGGCGGAGCTTCTGGAATTCTGAGATGACTGCGAGAGAGTTTAAGGGCTCGGAGAGTTATATCCACAAAACCTGTACATGTGTGACACCATATCTGTATGATCAACAAAAGGACAATTATACAATTCGATTAAGCAAAACAATCCTTGTGGATAATAATTAATTCACTTTTATGTGACAAACCACTCATAGTTGCACCATAATAATAAATTGAATAAAAAAACTGTTTATCAATGATGTGTGCTGATATGGCTACGAAAAACACAAGAAGAAGAATACCTCTGGGGCTGCGAGAGTGAGGGCGGAAGACAGATGTATGGATCACATGGCAACAGACCTATAAGAACCAAATGACTATGAGCCAGGAAGTCAGCACGGCAGAAGTTGGAACAACAGGACACAAACTACAGAGATGCATCTGCGCCTGGTCAAAGGTAACATCAGAGAAGGGTCTTCAGGGCAGAGAGTGAGAGGCCTCGCATTAAACAATACTTGACCAGAAGTAGGACAAATCAGTCCAAGCCCAACCAGGCACAGACTTACCAGTTAACCCATCCACCCACAGCAGGCAGTAGAAAGGAAGATTGATAAAATAAAACCTCAGATACTTTGCCCTAAATCCTGTAACAAAGAGTGGGCAACCTTTGACCTGGATCTTGTTCAGCTAGTAAAAGGCCAGAAAGGAGATGTAGAAAGAAAACTGAAGAAGATGTATGTGATCATACACACTTATGGGGTGGAGAGATCTGGAGCATAAGTAAGAACCCAGAGGTCACAGAAGGAGAAGTCCAGGAGACAACGAGATTGACAGACTTGTGAAAGAAAGGAGGAGCCAGTGAAAACAGTGGAAGAAGGCCACAGAGGTAGAAAGGAAAGGCCTAGAGGCACTACAAAGAGATATTAAAAATCACAGTGTAACGCTGCAAAGAGCCGAGAGCTTAAGAAAGCAGCAAAAGAAAAGGATTGCCTTCTACAAAAATCCTTACAAGTTTGTCAAAAGAGTGGTCCAGAGATGCCGTAAGTTTGTAGGCCAACCCAGAAGTTCACACTGGTTTCCTCCACCAAATGCCCATGCATTTTTCCTGTAGACTTTTGGAAAATCTCAGAAAATAAGCTCTGTGATTAACAAAGGGTTATGACACTTGTTTTGTCTAGAAAGATAATCTTTATCTGATAACACAACATATATACATTTTGAAGCCTAAATACAATTGTCAGATATAAAAGGCTAACTGTATTGTATAAATGGACTACACCACGGTCGCGGCTTTGACGTCACCACCATCAAGCTTCCTCAAACTTGCTTGATAATGCTTAATAAGTATGCCCTTATAAACTTGGATTATGTTTGATTGTATAATGTGTTTGCACACCATTTGCCAAAAAAAACCCCATTCCCCAAAACCCAACCCAATAACTTTAGTCCCTTTTAGCCACTTATTAGCAACTGCCATTTTTAAGACACGGTATAGCTTTAAAAAACACCAGTTACTACTGGTGTGTTTAATGTTGTAGAATAAAACGTGAACATATTTAGAGCGCTTGTTAACCGTAGACCTTATTTCATTGCATTGGGTGGTTGGAGGAGAGTAGTTAAAAAACGGGTTGTGTCTACCTCCAGTCAGGGCATACATGGATGACATGACAATGATTACAAAAACTAAAGCATGTACAAAGTGGCAGCTGGATAAGCTCCAGGAAAACATCAGTTGGGCATAAATGGAGATCAAACCCAGCACATCCTGCAGCATCTCCATTGTCAAGGGCCCCTTAACAACGACAGGTTCTGCCCATCAAAAGCCTTAGAGAATAGTACACCGCAGACCTTAAAGACGCCAAACACGCGGCACAACTCAGGCAAGAGACAGTCAGCGGACTCAACAAAATCAATAACACTGCTCTTCCTTGGAGAGTGAAACTCTGGTGCTTCCAGTTTGGCTTGTTACCATGCCTCATGTGGCCAATTTATTCTATGAGCTCACTTTATCCCACGCCAAACACTTGGAGAGATTGGTGAGCACACAAGTGAGGAAATGGCTTGGAAATGGGAATGGAGCTCTCTCTCTCTTCCTATTTCAAGCCTTGTGGAGAAATATAAATGTACTAAAACCACACTATGTGTACTATGAACCACATATCTCAAAACACAGAGGATACCCACCGATGACCCTAGTAAAGTCTTGGACCTCCTTTCCTTTATCCATATTCTTGATTGTTTCCCTGTTACGCATAAAGCAATTGTAAAACGTCTGATTATTGGGTATTGTGGCACAGTACCACAGATTATGGCACTAGGACATGGTCCTGAATTCTTGCTGAACCAATATGAGCTCGTTACAATTGTTGTGTATCGCTGTGTTTTGACATGGCAAAGGGATAATGTCCTATTGTACAATTAAACTGTGCTGAAATATCTGGAATATTTCGGCTCGTTTTCTCAGTTTTTGTTTGCGGTTTACAAATGGATTCATGGCTTCTATATTTCATTCGCAGGTGGGCGCGTTGACACGCCCCTTTCATCTAATTGGTCAAATCGCTCAGTTTTCAGTACGGCCTTAATTCTGCCATGCAGAATAAGAATCGTTACGATAAATATTGTCTGAAACCATCATTTACTATTCATTTCACACAACATACATGAAGCAGTAAAATGTTCTAATAATAAATGCTGCTGTGAATTGCAAGTGACCATATTAATGTACTATGATAAACATTACTATGATACTATGTCTGAATATTTTGCACTCTTTTTTAGTTAGATCAAAATGAAAAAAGTATAGGTGCATGTGACAGGTTTGAATGTATTGCCTATTGTAAGCTTTTGCCTTATTCTAATTTAATATTGTGAAATGAATTGAATAAATCCTCCTAGAGGTTAAATTCTTCACCAAACTAGACTGGCCTTGCATTGCTATATCTTTTCTAACTCGTAGAACTTAAAAAAAGATCAAACTCAAAACATTGAAGATCAAAACATTGATTTACATTATCTGAGCAATGAAGACAGTAATACTAAATATCCACCAGAGCAGAGGGTTTTAAAGTGGGTTCCGCAACCCGTTTCCAGGTATTTGTAATTTTGTTCTTGGTCATTTTAATGATTGGGTTTAAAACCAGTGTTTAAATTGGGACAAGGAAGACCGGACTGAGTCTTGCTCTGCTCCCCTCCAGTGTGCAAGTACTCGTTGTAAGGCGTTTTTTCGAACCCAAAACGTACGCGCACGTGATGCAAGTGCACAGAACCTTTCCACGAGTGAGCATATGTCTGTTTTATTATCTCCATGGGGACATTCCATAGACAGAATGGTTTTATACTGTGCAAACTGTCCCCTTCCCCTAACTCACCCCCTCAACCATCACACAAAACCTTCTGCGTTTTCTGAAAGAGAGAGAGAGATCTCATTAAACATTGGTGTGGTATTGTGTTTGTAATGTTTGTTATTATCTTTACAACCAATCCTTTTCCATACAGTAACAATGCAATAATATAAGCTAATACACTTATCACCAAAAATAATACAACACAAGTTTGATGATACTGTATACAGCACACTGCATGGCTTGGTGTTGTTTATTAGTGTGGAAGCTCTGCAGGAGCAATAATTAGATGCCAGTCAGGAACATATTACTGCTTAAATGTCATGCGCAGTTAACAGCAAGCTTATATTAAAGAGTATTATATTGACAGCGCGATGAGTCGTATTTATATTTAAATGATTATTATTGTTCTATATGATTGTTCTGTTGAGCATGTGTTTTAGAAGAGAGTGATTATATGCCGGATGCCTGATCAGACAAAAGAAACACATGGTAGGGATGGGCTCGGGCAGCTGCTGTCCACGCGCACGCGCACACTTGCGCATGCACAGAGCTCTTTGTTCTCTTTACTCTCTGATTCATAGATAAAGAATAATTTAATGGCAAATACATCAGAAAGTCATTCTCATTTTGTGTCTGTGAGAGTTTGACACCAGTGTTTAGAAGCATACAGTGAACGTTTTTTTTTTTAATGAATCGTTCTTTTTAATGATTCGATTGAATCGATTCATAAATCCGACTGAACGATTCTTTGTTCAATAGAACAAAACCGGTCACAGTGATTCCTGAATGACTCGTTGTTAATGTCTGCGGTGAGTCTGTTTTGTTTCGTCGTGCACGCGCGCGGTGGAAACGCACACCAGAAGAATCTCAAACGCGACTAGATTCGCGAGACCGCGTTATTTGCCCGTGTCTCTGTTTTTCCCATTATTTTTGAGGTTCAACCATGGGTAAGTTGGCTAAAAGCTTATGTTTGTCTGTTTTGTGTTTATCGATATGTCATTCGTTGTTACCTGACGAACTCTGGTTTTAGTACACTTAAAACAACACAAACATGGTTACCACACAACATCTATGGGTTTGTTACAAAAACCATGGTATGATTACTGTAGTGAAACCATTGTTTTGCCAATAGTCATCAATACACAAAAAAAAACATGGTTACTTGTAAAAAAACGAAGAATTCATTTTCTGGTTGTGCTGCAGCATACACACTAAGTTATGAATGACAAGAATACAAATGTTTGTAATTGTGTTTTAGTTGATAAAAACATCCTTAATCATGTGTGTATTTCACATTTAGTGTCTGTGAGCAGGAGACGAACTCTGGCATTTGTTCTCCTACTTGAAAGTCTACAGAGGAGCAAAAAGAGACGGTATTGGGTCCATCCTATTAACCAGCAAAGGAGACAACAAGGACATTTTTATCATCTTGTTGCTGAACTGAGGCTAGACAGCCAACGCCATCTTCAGTATTTTAAAATGAGCGCACAGAAGTTGGATGAACTTTTGTCCCTCGTTGGTCCTGAACTGACTAGACAATCAACAAATTACAGAGCTGCCATAGAACCCAAGCAGAGACTGGCTGTTGGATTGAGGTAAGATCATAATATCATAGACAAGAAATCACTGACCACAAGTTTAAGAAACTTTTTTTTTATACAAAATTCTCAGATAAATACCTTTTTTACCAAGAAACATAAAATTCAACTTTAAAAACAACAAAAGTACATTTAAAAACCATTCAACTTTTTTAAAACAGCAGAAAGTACCAATAAAAATTTTTCAATGAAAGGCATTTTTTAAACAAATAAACACTTTTACATTTTTAATACGAGTAACTACAGTTTTGCTCTGTACTGCTCTCGTCTTCCTTTTTTATGCCTTGTGGAGGGAAGGCCATTGGCTGAAAGTCTTGATCTGTCATGGAGGCGTGATCGTGGTGCACTGTAACATCCTGAGCGGTGGGAAGAATCGTCTGCCAGCCGGCTGCATGCTGTGGAGAGACAGTTTGGTTTTGTTGGGCTTTTTCTAGGTTGTGTAGGGTGTTCAAGATCTCCATTTTAGCCTGTTGCCTCCTGTCCTTATCCAGCCTGTGCAGCATCGGCACAAGGCTTAGCGCAAAGTGGTACGCTTCATCGAGTTCAGCGTCAGGCATGTGTGGTTTTGGAATAGGCTCTTGAAGTAAGGACATCAGCCGCTCTGCGATGTCAGTGCTCTGCGGTCTGTGGTTTCTCCTCCTTTTTTGAGGAGTACGTTCCAGCACTGGCGTGGACGTCCGCTCCATAGGGCTGCGGGACCTCGAGGGCCTTTCCCTCTTCCTAAAGGTTGTGGGTGCAGCATCTGATGGGGCTGGAGATACAGATATGGACCTCTGTAGGGAAATTCCAGGGGTACTTGATCGTTCATCTGTTCCCAATGATGGCAGTGGGGAAGCAGATCTTCCACAGTGTTCTAAAATAACCAAGCTGCTTTTTGAACTGTATAAAAACAGACAATACAAACAATCAGACCTTTATTGCACAGAAACGTTATAATTTTAGATGACATTTACACTATGAAAAATTGCACTGTTGCTAAAGACACCAATATTGTTATCACTGTTAAATTTAATGTCAATTATTATTTCATGTAAATGTTTGAATTTCATACAGACCTTCTTGGATGTAAGTGGGGCAAAAGGAAGGACATTATCTCAGAATACTTCCAGTCCCTTTGATTTTCACCAGCTGATCCACTAGGCAGATTTTTATTTTTTCTGTATTTCACAAAAGCATCTCTTAAAGACTTCCATCTCGCTCTGCATACATCGACTGAAACAAAGAAGACACAGATTAATAAAGTCATTTCCCTTGTTTTTTCCCCCTCACAGGTACTTGGCTTCTGGAGACTCAATGGTCAGCATAGCATTCAGCTATCGCCTAGGGCACACGACTGTCATGAACTCTGTCCATATGGTGTATGCAGCCATTGAAAAGGTGATGATGGAGAGTTTCCTACCCAGGCCAACACAAGACACTTGGAACGAGGTGGCCCAAGGATTCTTAAAAAAATGGAATTTCCCAAATTGCTTGGGAGCAATAGGCATCAAACACATAACGATACAGGCCCCACCAGTGTCTGGAAATAAGTTCTTCAATAACAAAAAGAATTGCTCCATAGTGCTTTTGGCGCTTGTGGATGCTGACTGCAGGTTCCGAATCATTCAAGTGGGGGACTGTGAAAGTGCCAATGACAGAGGGGTGTACGCCAGATCGGATTTGGGGAGAGGAATGGAGACGAACACATTGCACGTGCCACCCAGGACCTCTCTGCCTGGTGCCGCTCATTTGGGCGATGTGCCGTACGTTATGGTCGGTGACGCAGCCTTTCCCCTCAAGCCATTCTTGATGAGACCATACCCCGGAGCCAAACTCATTTACAAGAAAAAGATTTTTAACTACAGACTTTCAAGAGCAAGGATGGTGGCCGAAAATGCCTTTGGCATTCTGTCTGCCAGGTGGAGAATATTTCTTAACCGAATCAACATGCAGCCAAAAAATGTTGACACACTTGTGATTGCTGCATGCATCCTTCACAATTTCCTGCTTGCCCCTAGTGAAAACCAGAGGTTACTGGATGAGGCAGAGCAGTTGGGGAGACGCATGGCACCAGTAGGACACATGGGAGGAAACAGAGCATCAGCAGAGGCGTGTAATGTGAGGGACATCTTCTGCACCTACTTCACCTCTTCTGAAGGAAGTGTGTATTGGCAGGACAGGATGGTGTAATCACAAAGCAATTGTACATATTTATTTGTAAATCAGTTAGATATGTTGTCATCATGCTAGGTTTAGGGTAAAAATAAAGGAACATTTTTACTTTGAGTGCTTCGATGTGATTGTATTACTTCTGTAGAATAGAGGTTATGTCACTCCTAGCAATTCACAAGTACAAGCACCTTCCCAACAGCATTTTACACCGAGCACTAGGTATAATCTATATGTAACATGTGTACGATTGCATGCAAATGTCAAACTTATAATGACGTTTTTCTCAAAGGTTGTCATCATACTGATCGCTCACATGTCAATATTTGCTGGTTTAAATCCTCATGTGAGGTCTCTCTCAAAAGCATTTGTTTCTGTTTAAATCATGATTTTTCATAGTCAGATAAAGTGCTGATTTCAGAATCGTCACAGTCATAACAGTTCATATTCCTCATCAATGAACACATGAACATGAAAACGTTAAATAACTATTTGATGTTCTTTAAAGAGTCATCTCTTCTTCATTATTGCTTCTGGTTTGTGTTTTTTAATGCACAGAAATTCTACAAAGAATAAAAAGGAAAATAGAAAACTCTCATAGATTTTTTTTTAGATGTCTAATTTAAAGTATAAGGGTAGTTGATAAATGTCTATGTCCTATGGTTCTTTGGATCTTTCTCATCCTATCTGTAACTCCAGAAATGAAGATAAATCTCTCATGTGCTATTTGTATAGTTTTTTTCCTGCTGTCACACATAGGACACACATTTATCTGTCAACTACCTATAAACAGATAATTCAATATATTGGTAACGTATACATTCTTAGAAAATATATACTTTATGCTTAACATTTTGACTGAAAATTTCACATGCATAACGCTAGAACTGTCATATAATAATAAAAAGTATCTCACAGGTCCTTTCCTGTACAATGCAAGTTTACTTTTTAGATTTATAGACTTTTCAGACTTAAACTTTTCAAACTCACATAGTATATTATACTATGTTATACTCACTTTCCACTCCTACAACTTCTGCAATCACACTCCACGCCATGTTCTTTTTGGAATTGTCTTTGTAATAAGGATTTATGGTGTCGTATAACACCGGGTGTTTTTTAACTTCGAGAATAAACCTCTCGTCGTCCATTTCGGAGTCTGCACAGGGACTTTTATTTTGACTTAAAACTGTGCGGCTTGGACGCGGCATTCGTCAAAAACAGATGCGGCGTCTATCTTTAGCGAAACGGCGCGAGGAGCGGCTTCCGGGACGTATCGCGGTGCAGCCGGTATAAACAAAAGCACAAATAAGAGTGATCGCGATCGGGTCCTGTGGCCGTAACGCGCCGCAGACGTGTGCAGTGTAAACGAAGGGTAGAAACAGCTCGTTCTTCTTCTCTTTCCCTTTAATGGCGGGTAGCGACGAACATTTGATGTGCATATCCGCCATCTACTGTACTGGAGTGTGGACCGAGATGAGCATTCCCTTTACAAAAAAACTAATAGGAATGTAAACTATAAATTAAATTCTTTTAATTAATCCAGTTTCTTTAATAAAGACTTATCACTTTTATATATTAAATATATTCTTAAGGTTTACCACAATCACCCCATATTTCTTTCCATTCCACAATCGCACATACCTGATGGATGCTTTTTCAATAAATACATTGTTTTATTTAACCCTGTTTGTTATGTAAACCTGTATCTAAACACATTATAACCTTTTTAATCCTATTGTGTTCTTGTAATGCCATTAATATAGCTGTAACATCTCAACTGTGTATACAGTTAAATGATCTGGTGTTCTTTCCTTAATGTGTATGTTCAAACCTTGGTTTTTTATGATCGTAGTCCGTTTTACTGGACTGCCTAAGTATAAAGTTTCCTTAAATATATCGTCTTAAGTTCTCCCACACCTGACTTCAGGTTATTCGTTACCTTACTAAATTTCTTAGATCCAGAATATGAATACGGATTCCCCCGTTTGTCCCTTTAACTATCAATTTCCTGACTAAATCCATGTGATCTACATTTCATTTCCTTCAGACCACTCGCAGCACAGTTTTTGTGCCATGCTTCATCATTTCATCCAGAGAAGTTTCTTGTCTTCATCACAGTTCGTATGATAGCTGCTCTTTTATCATCACTCTCCGGCTTTTGACAAAACTTACCCGCTTTGTTAATGTAGGAGAAACCGGTCGATCTGTTCATGGAAACAAACGAACCATTTAAATGAACCGAGTCGCGTAAATGAATCGGATCTCTCAATATGACGCCGCTGGCGCCTCCTGCTGGATACACTAAAACAAGACAGGGAGGGAGGAGCCCATCAGATCCGACCAGACAGCTCCAGTGTGCGCGACCATTAAACATCACACACATCAGACTGAATAAAACATCCTTAACACTGAACAAATCATGTCTTACCAGGGCAAAAAGAACATCCCAAAGATCACTGTAAGTACATACATTTAATATTAACGTCGGTAATATTGTAATGCATGTAACGCTTTGTGTGTTTGTAACAAAAGCTTGAAGAGAATTGCATGTCGGACAATATAATGGTGTAATGTTGCCCTGAGATTTATAAGAATAATACTATTCCTGATAAATCACTATAATAAATGAACTAGAAGAATCATTTTCGAAGTGACTGTCGTTTAAAAGAGCCCACACATGCGATAGAAAGGACAGTGTGTTGTGTTTTATTCCCATGCATTTTAATTTTAACTATTGATAATCTTTGGCATCTTTATTTTACCTAATCTTTACCCAAATTCCGTAAATGCGACATGAGTACAATTCAATGGTTTAATGTGAGCGGCAGTAAAATCACGCCCATAACTGCTACAGTACACTTCACATGAAAGACACGATAATGAGTTATATCTGAGTGACGCAGAGGATGTTTCAGAGCTGAAGTCATGTGTTGCGGGACTGATGCTTTGTCTTCATCTTAGATGTGTGTGGTCCTGATGCTGCAGCACTGCGCAGTCACTGTCAAACATGGGCGTGCACTGCACTCTACCTCATCATTTCACTCTTCTTAAAGAGATCTACATTGACTTTTCTTTTCGGAAGTATGAGCGGATATGTGCATATAATATTGTGTGTTGAGAGATGAGGTGTGGTTTTCTCTGATCTGATGCTTATCACTGTAGTGACCTCAGGCCTGTCTCCTCTCTATATACTGAAAAGGATTTGATCTGTTCTTTCACAAAGAAAGCATCCTGGTTTCTGTATTTGGATGTGTATCAGCAAGTGTATTGGAGGATTTAAAGGCAGAAATGAGCTGCTGGTGTTATGTCAGCGTACTTACATTTATTAAGCTGTACAAAAACATGTGTTGTTTAAGCTGTGGAGTCTAAACCATCATTTTTGTGGTGGAACTACTTTTCTAAGTCAATATTGTAAAAGTACGGTAGTTCTCATGATAACTGTGATAGCTCAGTCATACAGGACAGACTGTATGTGTTGTAGTTTATGAGATGTTGATCATGATGTATTAACATTGGTAAGTTTTAGTGTTTTGTTGGCAAAAGTCTCATGAGTAAATGGTAAATATTTTTGTCACCGGGCAACAAGGTGGCAGCTCTGTTTCACTGAGACATCAGGGTTAATACACCACACGCCTTTATGATGATCGCTCATTCTCTGACTGACCCCCTCCACCCTGACACACATGCACACACACACACGCACGCACGCACGCACGCACACACACACACACACACACACACACACACACACACACACACACGCACACACACACACACACACACACACACACACACATGCGCACACACACACACACACACACATGCACGCACACACACACACACACACATGCACGCACACACACACACACACACACACACGCACACACACACATGCACGCACACACACACTTATTCCTACACACAGATGTGTATTGAATTATGTGTTATATTTTGATTCCATTCAAATGTCTTTTTGCTGGATTGTAATACATTGCTAGAGGACTTGCATATTTCCAGATCATCTGGGTTTTGTCAATGCTAAAACAGGCTCTTAACTCAGTGAGCTCATAGAAATCTCTGCTTGTTTTTCATGAAAGTAGTGTCACTCTTGTCATGGTTTAAACAGCCAGAATGATTTCTGTCATTGTCACAGTAGGTTTTGATGTCTCTCTGATCATTTTCACTCTTACTTGAGGTGATGCACATGTTCTGGTGCTGTATCTGCAGTAGAAGTGTACAGTAGAGTACAGTATTAGCCAGCGTCCAGTAGAAACACATTCACATGAGCTGAATCATTTAGGAATTATAGTTGCACTCTAGCTGCATTTCTACTGAATTGATTTTTACAAGACACGAGTGTTTCTGCTGGTTTGTTTCACTATATAGACCACATCAGTATGTTTATGTTTTTTGTGTATAGTAAGCAAAGTGTAACTACACCTGAATCCTTATGGTTAATGTTTAGATGCGTAATATTATATGTTTCAGTGTCTATTCAGATGTACAGAATCACACATTATGTATATGTTTCATAAAAGAGATCATCTCATGTGGACAGCTGTGTTTGTGCAAAGATGATAACTGTTTTAATCCAGGTTATAACAGGTCAGACTGTATGAAATACAGCTATACTACATTTTCTACAGTTTGTTTTCTCATGTATTATTCTCATGCTCTCCTTGTGTTTTTCAGAGCGAGAGGCTTCTGATTAAAGGTGGTCGGATTGTAAATGATGACCAGTCGTTCTATGCAGACATCTATATGGAAGATGGAGTCATTAAGTAAGCCCGATACACACGTCCAGTCAAAGTTTCTGGATCCAAATCCACCAATCCAGGTTTTACCTGCAGTCACATCTGCTGAATTCTTCATTCTGATTGGACAGACATTCCTCTTCCTGTCTTGTAGAGAGATTAACCAATCAGAATGAGATCAGCGATGTTAATCCAGTGCTGCAGAGATTATGTGTTTTTGTAGACAAAACCTGTGTTTTAACAGGTTTGTATTTGAACACTTTTGTATCTCACATCCTGAAGTCAATGGATTGTTTGAATGGGAAATATCATCACACATAAACATCTAAAATCTAGATGAAAAACTGGTTCAATCTTTAGATTTGTGCTAATTTCGTAGATTTATTGTTTTTTCCCCCAAAAGCGTACTATATTCTACCACAGTTTTACTATATCTTTGAATGTATTAAATGATCCATATGTTTTACTTGTTCGTTTAGTGATAATGCGTTTTCTTTGAACTTCAGGCAGATTGGAGATAATCTGATAATACCAGGTGGGGTAAAGACCATTGAAGCTGATGGGAAGATGGTGATTCCTGGAGGAATTGACATTCACACCCACTTTCAGATGCCGTACAGAGGCACGACCACCGTGGATGATTTTGACCACGGCACCAAAGCTGCTCTCGCCGGAGGAACCACCATGATCGGTGGGCCTGAGATATGAAAAACGTTTTCATTTTTAGCTCTACGTATGTGAGGAATGATGTACATCCAGACAGTTGCTATTGGAAGTGAAGGGCCCTACTATAACAAACAGCTGAACGCACACTATCACAAGCTAATCATTGGACATGACATTTATGTTGGCATGAGTAAAGAGATAGTAAAAGAGCTGTTTAATACTCTCAGTGTATAAAAAACACAAATATTAGAAACAAGTCGATTGGAAGATTTATTTCTGAACATTAAAACATCATCAGGAGCTGTTTGAAGTTAGAGCCAGTAAGATCTGTGTGTTAGAAGACGCCTGTATAGTTATTTTTGGCTCTGTTTTCTAACTTTCAAAACACTCTTCACACTCATTTTACACTTTAATAATAAAAACAGAATTCAATTGTAGGGTTTCTGTGTGCATTTGTGTCCAAGAAGGAAAACGCAGACAACAATAGCAGGCATGTGAATGTGTGTGAGTCCAGAAGACCACACAAGAGAAGCGCTGGGATATTTCAGTCCTGTGGAAAGACAAACGTTTTTCAGACCTCCACACATGAGGCCAAAAATATGACAACAGCCGCTGTATATCAGAGTGTTTTTTTACGGTGAACTCTCGCTGTGGATTATCAGAGTGTCATTAAAGGTTTACTGACGCAGCGACTAATACAAGCGTCCGGCACACTTTGACACCTGTTGTAAGTGTTTCTACTGTGAATGAGTTCATGTGATGTATGTTCTGCAGTGGATCACGTGATCCCGGAGCCTGGCAGCAGTCTGGTGGAAGCGGTGGAGCGCTGGCACGAGTGGGCTGATGAGAAAGCGTGTTGTGATTACTCTCTGCACGTGGACATCACTCACTGGAACGACACCGTCAGACAGGAGGTGGAAAGCCTTATTAAAGAGAAAGGTCAGAGAGTTCATGTTCACGAGTCTAAAGCATTCATCCAGATGAGTCGTGAGAGGTGTCTGTGTTTGTACACTGATGTGCCACACTTTCCTTAATGTCCCAAAAATAATTTTACCATAAAGAAAGTCCACTCTACAGGTGTAAATATATCAGTCGTCCCACATGAGACTGTATGTATTGTGTCCCAACTAAGACATTTCTAAAACAGATCCTTAAAAAGAAGCTGATCTACTGCTTTTTTTCATATTATCATGTACCTGTTAATGGAATACTGAACTGATTATTGACTGAACGGCATTCTGTGACACTAATGATAAGTGATGTATAATGAGGATTGTATGTTATTGCTCAGCTTTTGGTGTGTTATGATTTGTTGCGCAGGAGTGAACTCGTTCCAGGTCTACATGGCTTATAAAGACCTTTATCAGATGAGCAACAGTGAGGTAAACTATCAGACTGATTTATAAAGCAGATATCTATAGTGAACGTTCAGAGTTTCTTAAACAAGCTGAAAATATTTATTTACTTATTTAATGTAATAATGTTCTTTGACTGTAGCATATATTTAGTATATCAGTTGAGTTTATTCTGTGTGTGTGAACAGCTTTATGAGATCTTCACTTTCCTTGGAGAACATGGAGGAATCGCACAAGTGCATGCTGAAAATGGAGAAATAATAGCAGAGGTACAGTCACACACACTTCACAGTACACATACATATAATAATCTGTGTTTGTCTATTTCCTTGTAAAACATGATGTTTAGTCTGGCCTGACGTCAGTCCAGACGCAGTCTTTAATATAGAGAGATAAAGCAAAACCAGAAACACAGGCAAGGGTCAGAACCAGGAGATCCAACGGTAGGGACATTATGGCACATATTTTTACATCTAAACGAGTAATAGCACATTATTAACAATACTTCACAACAAAGGACTGGCTATACAGAGTTGAAATAGGCAGTAAAACAGGATTAACAATGTACAGGTGGTAGTAATGAACAATATTGAGTCCAGGCAAAGGATTCTGGGAAATGTAGTGTAAATACTGATGGAGCGTGTGATCACATGAGTTTGCTCTTTCATGCTGGGATACACATAAAACAAGCATGACATTTTATACAAAGAAGAGAGAATCTTTATGTACTGTATCTTTAAAACAGTCATATAGAAGCACACGACATAAAGACCATAACTTACTCTGCACTACAGACTGATGACATCTCTACAAGACATGAGAGTTTTATTTTTGATTGACGTGTTGTTTTAATGACAGATCCTTCCTGATAAACAGGGATTTGACAGTGTGCTGATAGATTGACTTTGTTCTTCAGGAACAAGCTCGTATGCTGGAGATGGGCATCACAGGACCTGAGGGTCACGTCCTCAGCCGTCCAGAGGAGGTCAGTAAACACAAACATATGTGCACACACACACATTTCATATTTAGTCAATAGACATTTTGCATTTTTAAAGCAGCAAAGACCACCTGTGCTTTTTTCTCTCTGGTTCCTGTTCATGACTGGAAAGATTTTCTGATCCGGACATCTGATTGATTTGTGTATTAGTGATTTTTCACAGGCAGAATTCTTTAGCTGTTGATATTGATGGTGTTGTGTATAATATGTTATTGTTAATGTCACTTGTGTGTGTGTAGCTGGAAGCTGAGGCCGTGTTCAGAGCCGTCACTATCGCCAGTCAAACCAACTGTCCTCTGTACATCACCCGTGTCATGAGTAAGAGCGCTGCTGACATCATCTCACAGGCCCGCAAAAAAGGTACACAACCCCACATCATTATAACATCATAACATTAATCAAACATCAATTCAGCTGCTAATAATTATACAGAGACAACATAAAACATCTGACTAAATTAATGCCACAGTATAAACATTCATTAAACAACATAAAACATCCTGATATACATACAACTGCTAACAAATACAAGAAAAAACATGATTACATTTCAATTAAATATCATGTTTACTGGTCATTTTCCACTGTCCTTTTTACAGTAACCTGAATTTTCATATGATTACATTTTCATTATATGAATTAATAACATATATAAAAATAGTTTTTTTGCAGTAAAAATAGGCAATATGTAGTCTTGATTGAAGTCTTGAGTAAATATTTGAAAAGCTTGATGTGCATCTTAAATATCTTGAGGAAGTAGCTGAGAGTTCATCATAAAGAGAATAGATAGATACAGTAGATTCACGATAGTCATCTTGTCATGTTGTTGGACTTTAATAAAATAATAAAGTTTGTTTGTTTCTAGGTAACGTAGTTTTTGGGGAGCCAATCACGGCCAGTTTGGGAACAGATGGGACTCATTATTGGAGCAAGAACTGGGCTAAAGCCGCCTCCTTTGTGACATCACCACCCCTTAGTCCAGACCCAACCACTCCAGATTACCTGAGCACCCTGTTGGCCAGGTAAACACAAACACATCATAGAGTACAATGATGTAACGGTTATGGTCATGTCTTGCTGTTTGGTTTAGTAAATGACATACAGTGATGTTTTTGTGTGTCAGTGGAGATCTGTCCGTCACCGGCAGTGCTCACTGCACGTTCAGCGTGGCTCAGAAAGCCATCGGGAAAGACGACTTCACCCAGATTCCTGAAGGAGTGAATGGAGTGGAGGAGAGGATGTCAGTCATCTGGGATAAAGTTGTGGTGAGGATCTCATCTCATCTTATGAGCATGTGTCAGAACCTCATCAGCATAGACTGGGGTTACATTTTATTATATGTAAAGTGTGATAATGACAACAGTTTGTTCGAAAGTCTAAATCTGTGTTTTCTTTTGCTCAGGTCACTGGTAAAATGGATGAAAACATGTTTGTGGCCGTCACGAGCACCAACGCCGCAAAGCTCCTGAACCTGTATCCACGCAAGGGCCGGATAGCCGTGGGATCTGACAGCGATCTGGTCATCTGGGACACAGACGCCACCAGGACCATTACTGCCAAAACACATCACTCTGTAGGTGCACACTTTACACTATCTACACTACAGTCACACTTTAAAAAGAAAATGAAAATGACTTGTCAAACACGAGCTTCATAGAGACACTTTATCCACTTAACAAACCCATTATCAGACCATCAGCTGTGTTTTCTCTGTCTTAAACTGTCTTCATAGACATGAATTGGACATTTGTTATTCAGTGAGTTTTTAACTAACATTAAACTAGCATTCTAAAATAGCATCACGCATTACAGCCTGCCTGAAAGACATCTCATCTTGGATGACTGAACACCACCTCCAGCTAAACCTAGCCAAGACTGAGCTCCTGGTACTTCCGGCCTCACCTGCAACACAACACAACCTCACAATTCAAATCTGTTAGAAACCTAGGTGTAATCTTCAATGATCTCAAGGATATCACGGTCTTGTAGATATGCACTTTACAACATCAGGAAGATCAGGTCATATCTCACAGAGCACACCGCCCAACTGCTAGTTCAAGCCATGGTAATCTCCAGACTGGACTATTGCAATGGTCTTCTGGCTGGTCTTCCTGCACGAGCAGTCAAACCACTTCAGATGATACAGAACGCAGCAGCAAGACTTGTTTTCCAGGAACCCAAAAGAGCACGTCTCTTCATCTCTCTCCATTGGCTACCGGTTGCTGCCCGCATTACATTCAAATCATTAATGCTGACATTTAAAACCATCACAAACTCTTCACCCTCATACTTTAACTCTCTTCTACACATCTACAACCCATCCAGAACCCTGCGCTTAACCCATCCAGAACCCTGCGCTCAACCCATCCAGAACCCTGCGCTTAACCCATCCAGAACCCTGCGCTTAACCCATCCAGAACTCTGCGCTCAACCCATCCAGAACCCTGCGCTTAACCCATCCAGAACCCTGCGCTCAACCAATCCAGAACCCTGCGCTCAACCAATCCAGAACCCTGCGCTCAACCCATCCAGAACCCTGCGCTCAACCCATCCAGAACCCTGCGCTCAACCAATCCAGAACCCTGCGCCAACCCATCCAGAACCCTGCTTTTTACCCCATCCAGAACCCTGCGCTCAACCAATCCAGAACCCTGCGCTCAACCAATCCAGAACCCTGCGCCAACCCATCCAGAACCCTGCGCCAACCCCATCCAGAACCCTGCGCTCAACCAATCCAGAACCCTGGCTCAACCCATCCAGAACCCTCCTTAACCCATCCAGAACCCTGGCTCAACCAATCCAGAACCCTGGCTCAACCAATCCAGAACCCTGCGCTCAACCTCCATCCAGAACCCTCCTGGCCAACCCATCCAGAACCCTGCGGCCAACCCATCCAGAACCCTAAGCTCAACCCATCCAGAACCCTCTAAGGCCAACCCATCCAGAACCCTGCACTTAACCCATCCAGAACCCTCCAACCCATCCAGAACCCTGCGCTCAACCCGTCCAGAACCCTGCACTTAACCCATCCAGAACCCTGCGCTCAACCCATCCAGAACCCTGCGCTCAACCCATCCAGAACCCTGCGCTCAACCCATCCAGAACCCTGCGCTCAACCCGTCCAGAACCCTGCACTCAACCCATCCAGAACCCTGCGCTCAACCCGTCCAGAACCCTGCGCTCAACCCATCCAGAACCCTGCGCTTAACCCATCCAGAACCCTGCACTTAACCCATCCAGAACCCTGCGCTCAGTGAATGAACGTCGTCTGGTGTTTCCCTCACTGAAGGCACTAAATCTCTCTCTCGTTCTTTCTTCTTCTCTGTTCCCTGCTTGTGGAATAATCTCACTAACACAATCCCATCTGTCACATCCCTCACCTCCTTTAAGAAACAGATAAAAACACACACCTCTTCCACCAACACCTGACATCATAAAATTAAAAAAAAAATCTTATCTTTCCTCTACAGGTATTTATCTAGCACTGCATTACTTTGTAAACTTACTAAAGCACTTCTCAGTACTATTGTTGCCGCTTCTGATGTGTCGCTTCATTGTCTCCTAATACTTGTAAGTCGCTTTGGATGAAAGCATCAGTTAAATGCCTAAATGTAAATGTAGAACATTAGTGTTACTACTTATGCAGTTCTGTGTGAAGATGAGGTTGAGTTGGTTTCCTGACTTGTGAGTGCAGTGGTGATGAGGTCAAAAGAGGAGAAAAGATTTAGAAAGTCATTTGCACAGGATTTCTCCAGGTGGATATTGATATCACCAAAGACTATGAGTGGGCTGCTGTACTCTAGAAATGAGGAAAGTAGCTCATCAAGTTTATCAGTGAAGTTATGCAACGATCCTGGGGGGCGTTAGACTACAACAATTTGGATCAGAGAAGGAAATGAAACAGTAACTGCATGACATTGAAAGAGAGTGTTTGTACATAATGAGGAACTTAGACATGTGTATTTCCATGTGTTGGGAAATTGCCACCCCCCTGTCAGATTAGCAAGGGAAGTGGGAGAAAGTGTAGTTGGAAGAGAGTACAGCAGGAGTTGTGGAATTCTCTAAATGAATCCATGTCTCAGTGAGACCGAGGATGTTAATGTCTGACTGTGTGGCAAAGGCAGGGAAGAACTCAGCCTTGTTCACAGCTGACTGGCAGTTCCAGAGCCCCACAGAGAGAGACAGAAGACGGGTGTAGAGGGCGGGATGGAGGGTCAGGCCTGTGGAACAGCAGAGCAGGCGAAGACCATGGTGGTGCCAGCGGAGCAGGAAAGCACCAGGGCAGACTCAGCAGAATCTTAAGGTCGACAATTTTGGGGGGACACAGGATTTTGGACCACTACCCCTGGGACCACTGGACACTGGGTCCACCAGGCTGTCTGGGCCCAGATCTGTGGTGAGCTTGATGCCCACTGCCCCCCAAAACAATGTTAGGGGAAGAGTCCTCCTCTGCCATCCTAACAGTGAAGGTGGACCCGCTCAGTCGCAGGTCAAAAAAATCAAGACAGAGAAACAAAACTAAAGCTGGGCTTGACTGCAGGGTACCATCTGTGCAAGACTAAGCAATAAATGTGGACAATAACAGGGTTTAAAAAGGCTGGGTATATGAGGTAAATGAGATACAGGTGAGAGAGATGACAGATAATGAATCCAATTTCTCCAATTTTGGGAGAAGTGCAGAATGGGGAGAATATCCAAGAGGGAGTGCCCCATGAGGGCATGAGGGCATGAGGGCACACCACCTGACGAATGTGACAGCTTGTTTGACATTAATAATAACAGCAGAAACATATGCTGATGTTCTTATGATCTGAGATGATCTGAGAAGCATCTTGTGTGAAATGAAAAGAACAATATCTGGTCTTATGTGCTTGACCCATACACGCACGACACACACACACACACACACACACACACGAGTTGTGTGTGTGTGTGTGTGTGTGTGTATGCAGCTGAACACAGAGCACTGCCAAAATGATGTCATGATTGGTCTCTCTCTACAGACATTACACATCCAAACAGAATGGCCATCATCAGAACATCATCACAACACACAACATGCTTAATGTTTCTTCTGTAGCTGTGTAGTCTTAAATCTCTTGATCTGCATGTCAACTTCATGAAATCATCACTCATGATTGTGTCTCTCTGTTCTTCTACATAAGTTCAGATTCATGACATCATTCCTTCCAGAGATCGTGTCATTTCCTGGTTCTGAACACAAAGGACAGTCCTGTGCCAAACTGACTGTAGATCATCATTCACATGTTCAACAGAGAAACACAGACCATAAACCTGCAGGACTGTGCTGTCTAGATAATACATTAGAGAAAGTAGCTCTGTATTAACTTTCTCTCTCTCGGTCTTGTTATTTTCTTCTGTGGGGTTAAAAATGTTAAAGATCCAAAAAGAATTCTTTTTCAGCTGATTTGGCCAAATCGAACACAAGCAGCATTAAAAATGAAATCTCACTGGTTCTTTCGTGTATTGTGACTAGTTGTCATACGTTACAGTGTCGTGAGACACATGTTGCTAATGCCATACTTGAATTTAGTGTTTTTGTGAATTTGTTTTCCTTTCAGTTTGGCTAAATCACCTTAAAATACGAATAGTTTGTACCATTTGACGTCAGAAGACATTTAAGTATAAATTACTGTATTGATGGATGGATGTGATATTTAAAGCTTCAACATTTTGTGACATACTGTATGTCACAATCACTTTGTATTTATCGTTTGAAGATTTCAGAGTAACTTTAAACCTTTTATGTTCTTACACATTCAAAAACACTTTTATGTTTTCTTTTATAGGTAAATGATATTTTATAGGTTCTTAAAAACACTTTTTGTGACAAAAAAATGAATTACCATAACATCATTAAAACTGCAGGTATAGTGAAAAGCCTAGAGCGTCACATGTACCATAAGGTTTGAACACATATTTAAGGTTTGTTGAAAGACATGAAGATTAAGTGTGATGTTGATGTGGACTGTCAGGCAGCAGAGTATAATGTGTTTGAGGGGATGGAGCTGAGAGGAGCGCCCACGCTGGTCATCTGTCAGGGAAAGATCGTTCTGGAGGACGGAAAGCTGAACGTCACCTCCGGCACGGGACGCTTCATGCCCTGCTCACCTTTCCCTGACTACGCTTACAAACGCGTCAAAGCCCGCAAACAGGTACAACAGCTACAACAACGCACGCTCTGTAAGAAGGCTCGTTTATCAAAAGCTGCTGTGTGAAACACAATAAATGACATTTTCATTCAAGTTCTGTGAAAATAAAGATGAGTTCACAGATTTCTTTTGCTGTTCTCAGTTTTAGTTCAAGAGTTTGTATATGTCACTAATCTTGTAGAAACAGACGGGACATAATAAACCTCTTTAATTTTGAGCCCATCTGTGAAATCTCAAAATGTTATGATGAGATTAGAAGCATCATAGTATTTATGGACATAAAAATGACAAAAATAGGTCATGTGTGTTTAGTTCTGTAAATGACATATTATATAATTCAGTATTCACTTTCTAATGTTATTTATTCACAAAAGCAACTTACGAACCTTCAACATTTAAAATACTAATACTACTTATATATTACTAAATTAATACTGAAATAAATAATTTTAAGTAGTTAAATAAATGTTTACACTGTTGTATTATTCCACACATTGATCTTTGACAGGACCCTCTCTCTCTCTGTTTCTCTCTCTCTCAGATGTCAGTTATAAGGTCGTATTGTCTCATTGTTTCTCTTTCCTTTAAAGCTGGCTATACTGAAAGCTGTGCCCAGGGGTATGTACGACGGTCCCGTGTCTGAATTTTCAGCCGTGTCGAGGGGCGGCACTCCGTCCGCCTCCGCCCGCACGTCACCCACCAAAGTCCCTGTCAGAAACCTGCATCAGTCCGGCTTCACGTTAGCAGGTAACTGCTGAAAAATCATCTTTCATATTAATACAAATGAATAAAAGCTTGAAGCAAACTTGTTTTTCATGATCTTAATTTTCATTTAAATAATTGATCTATCAGAGTTCTAGTTTGTGGTGACATAAAAATTCATTTGCACTGTCAATGAATACAGTATATGTGCAGCATCTCAGCGTTGGAAAAACTACATTATGTTTAGAGGCAATACATGATCAGTCCATGTAACTGATAGTGTGGATCTGTTGTGTCCCGTCAGGTCCTGAGGAAGCTCCCATCAGACCAGCAGGAAGACGTATCGTTGTGCCTCCTGGTGGCCGATCCAACATCACCTCCCTGAGTTAAATAATCAAGCGCATGTAAGAGAGACGGGCAGAATAAAGTCAGTCGCGGTGAGGAATGAAATGAAGTTCAACTAAAGTAAAACACTGAAGTCATGCCTTACCTTTCATTATTAACTTAGTATTTCAATGAAACAGTAGTGTGTTTAGTGTAGCCGTGTGTTTGTTTATGTGTTTGGAAAGCTGAAATGCAATGACAGGACGCTCTGAGATAGAGTGACTTTCATTATTTCAGCTGTAGCTCATGTGTTTAGTTCTTGATGAAGCTGTTGAAGTGTTGGGTTGATATTAAAAGCGTTAATGAGTTAATGAGGCTTTTAGTTTAATAAAGTCAAATGAATGTTAAAGAAAAACATGTAAAGATGAAACATTATGACCATCGTACACTTTAATTTGCATAAACAAACTCATTTACACACCGCTGTCATTATTCTCTATTATATTGTAGCTTTGACATGAATCTGTCATATAAAGGAACAGTTTTTATTAGACACGTTACAGTGTAATTCATATACAAGTAAACAAGAATCTGATTTCGTCAATATTCTTCAATGAAATCCTTTAGTGAAAACAATTTTCAGCAGTATTGATTAAACTACAATTGATCAATTTGATTTATTAATACACAAACAGGTGCTACAGTGTATTTTCATAAATCACATTACAGGAATTGTGACGGCTGATAATGCACATGTCCAAAATGACAGTAACAACGAGACTGTTCTGTTATATTCATATGGGTTTGATTATCTTTGTATTTTTTTACAGTTGGGCAAAAAGTAAAGAAATAAACAACAGGCAGGTGAAAATGAATGTGTGATGTGCAAAATGTGTTCCTGAATAAATATGTTACAAATGATTGTGTGTGATTGTTTTAATATGCAGCTGGGGTGAATGTAGTTTTCACGCTCGCTCATATCAGCAGAATGTTTCTCTTAACAAACCTAATCTGCTAATAAAGGCTTTGTCATGTTACATACCACATACAGTACATACTCATCTATTCCATGCATAACTGTTGTTTTCTTAAGAATCTTTACCTAAAAAAATGCTGCTGGTTTTAGTTTTATGCATTGATTATTCCATATTTAAAAACATTTAAAGAATTTCAGCTTGAAATGGTGACAAATGATGAATAAAGATGAAATCATAAATATACAAAACACAATTATTACAAACTCCTGAGCTGAATCATATCAGAATGAATCTGTAAACGGTTAAATCTGAATAATTCCAGTTTATCTTCAATGAATAAATGAATGCTTATGTGCTTATAAAAATGCAGCCAACACAAACTTTTCTCCCACTTCATGTTAAAAAAGTATGAAACATTATTTTTTAGGTTTGGTTTCACGGACAGGGCTTAAGTCTCAGACTAAAAGGCATTCTTGAGCTGTCTAAACTAAAAACAACTTGCACCGACAGGCTACTTAAGTGTCCTTGTTTAGCTAAGACCTTCTGAGTTAATTCAAGATCTGTCTGTAAAACCAAACCAGAAAGACAAAATACAATCTTGGTTTGAATTGAATTTTCTTAAGTCTGTTGTTTCCTGATGTTTACCGGTAAGATCACCAGTGGAGAAATGCCATGGCGAACACAGAACCATGGTAAAACTGCTTCAGTAAACGTGTGTTTGAAAGTGTGTATGTGTGTTTTAGTGAGAGGATCAGAAAATGACAGTTTTCCTCCATCACAATCTAGCTCAATTTTGATTCTTTGCAGTTTCTCTTTCACTGGGAGAGTAAGAAATGTTTTTGGTGAAGTTAATGCAGTGTATTTATGACAGTCATAAAGCAGAGACCACATTCCACTCCTGAAGAATATGTTTTTCTTCCTGTTAGCAGATTCTGTCATCACACCCAGAAACCAGTATGTGTTGTCTCCAACCTGAACATCCCAGCAGTGAATCCCTGACCTAAAGCTCTCGGTACCCAAAACACATGGATATTGATTAAATCTCTCTGGATTATCAAAAAGCAGCACTTCATCTGTTGTGAACCTCACACTGGTCAGATCATCAGACAACAGGAGATTACGGTGAGCTGTGTTTGGATCCAAAGTGACTGGAGCTGAAGAGACAGACAGACAGATTGAATCAAACACCAACACAATACAACAAACGATAAAAATGTTTTAAACAATAATCTGGAGCCCATTTATAACATTGGTAAACACTAAAATTGGAAAATAGTGACTCGTTGGTACAATGACAGGGAAAGGTAGAGAGCTGACGGACATGATGGAGAGAAGGAAGTGAGATATACTCTGTGTTCAGGAGACCAGGTGGAAGGGTAGCAAAGCACGTAGTTTTGGAGGAGGATTTATTATGGCATGGATGGGAAAAGAAATGGGGTTTGTGAGGAATGTTTTAGAGGTAAAAAGAGTGTCAGACCAGATCGTCAGTTTGAAATTTAAGGGGTAATGTAGAATGTAGTCAGTGGTTATGCTCTACAAGTAGGATGTGAGTTAGAAGAGAAGTTTATATTCAGGAGTGAGTTAGATGAGGTGATAGACAGTATTCCCAGAGGGGAGAGAGTTGTGATTGGAGCAGACTTCAATGGGCATGTGGGTGAGGGGTACAGAGGTGATGAGGAGGTGATGGGCAGGTTTGGTATTAAGGAAAGGAACTTAGAAGGACAGATAGTGGTGGACTTTGCAATGAGGATGGAAATGGCTGTATTTAACACTTATTTCCAGAATTGGGAGGAACATAGAGTTACATACAAGAGTGGAGGTAGGAGTACGCAGGTTGTGGAAGAGGCAATCTGAGAGAGATTAGCTACTGCAAAGTGGTGGTAGGAGAGAGTGTAGTCAGACAGAACCGGATGGTGATGTGTAGAAGGAAGAGAAGAGATAGAAAAGAAGACCAAGTGGTGGAAGTTGAAAATGAAAAATATTGTAAGGAATTTAGACAGAAGGTGAGACACACTTGGGTGGTCTGGAAGACCTTCCAGATGACTGGGAAACCACAGCAGAAGTGATCAAGGAGACAGGTAAGAGGGTGCTAGGTGTGTCTTTGGGAAGAAGAGGAAAAAAGATAAGGAAACATGGTGGTGGAATGTTGAAGTACAGGACAACATTCAAAGGAAGAGGCTAGCTAAAAAGAAATGGGATGTAGAAAGGACTGAAGAAAGTAAACAGGATTACAAGGAATCACATGAAAGAGTGAAGAGGGAAGTGGCAAAGGCCAAAAAAAAGCATATGTGAGTAGCTGTATACCAGGTTAAACACAAGGGAAGGCGAGAAGAACTTAGAACTTAGTATAGTTTAGCAAGGCAGAGGGATAGAGATGGGAAGGATGTGCAACAGATAAGGGTGATTAGAGATAGAGATGGAAATGTGCTAACAAGTGAAGAGAGTGTGTTGAGAAGATGAGTACTTTGAAGAGCTGATAAATGAGAAAAAAAGAGAGGGAAAGAAGGGGGAAGAGGTGAATATTGTAGAGAAGGAGGTGGCAAAGATTAGCGAGGATTAGGAGAGACAGCAGTGGAGTTTTTAGGTTTTTAGAGAGTGAGAAGATGCCTGAAGAATTGAGGAGAAGTGTTTTATGATGTTAGTGGATGACATTGTGATTGGAGTGAGAGCAAAAAGCAGGTGAAGGAAAACCTGGAAAGGAAAGAAGAGGAATGAGAGTCAGTCGTAGCAAGACAGAACACACGTGTATGAACGAGAGGGTTGAAAGTAGAACAGTGAGGTTACAGGGGGCTCAGGTCAAGAAGGCACAGGAGTTTAAGTACTTGGGGTCAACAGTCAAGTGCCACGGGAAGTGAAGAAGCGAGTGGGTGGAGAAAAGTGTCAGGAGTGTTGTGTGACAGAAGAGTGTCAAAAAAATCAAAGGAAAGGTGTACAAGACAGTAGTGAGACCAGCTATGTTGTATGGGCTAGAGACTGTAGCAGTGAGGAAAAGACAAGAGGCAGAGATGGAGGTCGTGGAGATGAGGATGTTGAGGTTCTCTTTAGGAGTGACGTGGATGGACAGGATTAGGAATGAGCACATCAGAGGGACAGCTCATGTTGGCTGTTTTGGGGACAAGGTCAGAGAGGCCAGATTGAGATGGTTTGGACATGTGCAGTGGCTTTTCACACTTTTTTTCTCTTACTGTATGTATTTAATGCAGTGCCTGTTCTATGAATGTTTTCTTGTACAGCTGCTTTGTATCAATGTCTGTGTTGTATTGTGTACTCACTGTATTCAACATTTTCCTGCTGTATTTTCTGTATGATAGTAAACCTCAAGTTGCTCAGATGTTTGGCTACATTGATCATCATTCCTGAGATGTTCTCTGGATCTGCCGCTCTACACTGAACTCTGAGTTCAGCACATTCAGAGATTCTGCTGTGAGTTTACATTCACAATCACAGAGAGAAACAGAAAAACACAATACAAACCTCTCCAGTGTGCTCTTCAGGTTCTGTTGAAAAAAAACCACGCTGATTATCCACTACATTTGACTTTCATGTCTAAAAATGACACTCATAGATTTGCATGTTTCTCATTCAGTAGAATAATTATTAAAGTTCTTTCTTCTCACCTGT
The DNA here is from genome assembly GCA_019155185.1 of Beaufortia kweichowensis. Taxonomy (NCBI): domain Eukaryota; kingdom Metazoa; phylum Chordata; class Actinopteri; order Cypriniformes; family Gastromyzontidae; genus Beaufortia; species Beaufortia kweichowensis. The sequence continues at coordinate 344,128 of CM032812.1, read as the reverse complement.
AGAAATAAAACATCTTCAGCTTTCATCTGCTCCTCTACACTTTTGATCGTGTCTAAAAGAGATGAAATCTCTCTCTTCGTTTTCTCAATCTTCTCCTTCATCATCAGGCTCTTTTGCTCCTCTTCATCTTTCAGTGCTGTTATTCTGACAGTTTCTTCATCATGTAGAAGCTGGTGAAGTTTCTCAAACTCTTCATGAATTTGCGTTTCTGTGCGTCGCGCCTGAATCTGATACAAAACACATCTGTATCAATATATACATTTACAAAATAACAACCTTCATTCACATTATGTTTCATTTAAACCTTTATATGTTCTGCAGTTTGATCCAAATTCTGTTTAAACATCTCAAATATTCTCAGTTTCTTCTGCAAGGGTTCTAATGCAGTTTTCAGTTTCTCCTGAAAGAACATGTCATTTGTTGATTTACTGATTTGTTGAAGTATAAAGATATGTATAAATACATAAAAGCAACATTATAGTTGACATAATTATGTTATGAATAAGATGAAATGTTGTTATCAGACCTTATTATCTGTGACGGCTTCATTGACAGGACAGAATTTGTGGTTGGTGTGTGTTCTGGAGTCTCGACACACTAAACACACTGGCTGTTGATCATCCAGACAAAAGAGTTTGAGTTTCTCATTGTGAAGATGACAGACTGATGAAGATCTCTGACTTCTCTCCTGTAAGAAAGTCTCACACAGATTCTTCAGAGCCAGATTTACAGGAGGATGATCCCTTGAAGATCTTCTTCTGCAAACTGGACATTCTTTAGATCCTTTACTTTCCCAGAATCTCTGAATACAGTCTTTACAGACACTGTGAGTACAGGACAACAAGACGGGATGATTAAAAATCTCATAGCACACGGGACAAGAGAAATCCTCTTCAGAAAAAGATTGAGACGCCATTCTCTAATGTGAAAAATCCTGCTTTAGTTTCACTTTCAGTTTACTTTAAGTAATAATCCGGTTTGATATAAAAATATCTTTACATCCACAGCGGAGACTTTAAAACTGACATTCAAAAATGATAAGAATTATTTTCATCAAATGATTCAGTGTTTATTCAACAGAGTAACAGGTTATACAGTATGTGACCATCTTGAGTTTCCTGATTCCCTGTGAAAGTGGGAGGAGTTTACACACAACCTGTGACTTACTTTCACTATATACTGTACACAATTCAAAAGCACTTCACAATGTATTTATAATAATAATAATAATCCTAATAGTAATTCTGCAGATCCTCATGGTCTGAGTCACAATCTCTCCTGTCTTTTAAAACCTGCATGACTTTTCTTCCACATGTTTGTCCTTGTGATTTTTTTTATTCTCTTTTATAGATGAAGAACATCAAATGCAATTATTATTTTTTGCATGTGATGTTTGAGCCCTAAAACATTATAGTCAACACGTTTTTTAAGAAATGTTGAAATGTTGAAAATAAATAAAATATTATACACATTAAAACATTTATAATCATATTTCATTCCTAATTTTTAATTATCTCGCACTATTCAGCAGGTATTTGGCAACGAGTCGAGCTTTTTAATTCATGCAATTACAACGTGATTTAAAATGCATGTTATTATTGATGAAGACCTTTATAAATGTTTAACAATCTTTATGTAAAGCAGTGTATTTCATAATCAGTTTGAATTATGGGGACCGCTGGCTTAAACGTAATATTTACAGAAAACCGATTCCTTTTCTTGTGCGATCCTGTGAGTAGTCTGTAACCTCTTCTGTCGGTCAGAGAGACTGAGATCATCAGGCATCCTGATCCTCAACCAAACCAAAAAACTGATATCTGTTTATATAATATTCCTAAACTCATGTTACAGTTATAGACTTTAGATTTGTTGTTATAACGTGACCACTAGGAGGAGATATTGATTCATTCTGGACAAACATCACATGTGGATAAACCTAAAACAAAACACTGTAAATTGTATAAAAGCAAATGAGTGAGGAACAGTCTTAAGGTATGTGAAGATTTATTAGATGTAGAAACTTTAGGCACACTTGTCAGAAGACTGAATTCATCTGTACTTTACATTCAACAAAATCTTCAACAGCAGCACAATACGATTCAACCTTATAAATCCAGACAAGATGAATGATAATGATAAATGTGATAAGGTGCATCTGTACATTCAGATCAGCATCATAAATCATAAAGACGAGAGTCTGACATTAAAGAACTCGGATGAAGGCATCATGAAGTTTATGTGTTGTGTTTTATTTCATCTTGACATCAGTCACTGTAAACTGCTGATGTTTGTATGATTTCTCTCAGTGCATGTGTTTTGTTTTGTGTTGTGTTGACATGCTGGCTGTTCCAGTATCTCCTCATGGACGTTTTCTCTTCTGTATGGATTTTCTCATGCATTTCCAGTGTCTATGAAACCTGCAGTGCTTGTGTGCTCTGCTCATATGTGCATGTGTGTTTCTCTAGACAGATGTTAGCCTGATAAACACTCATGTGATGTTGTAACATTATTGTTCTGTCCATCCTGAAAGGCTTTGTGCGTCACTTCTGCATTGAAGTTGATAGTCTCTGTGTCTGCTTTGGTTTTCCTCAACCTTTAACAGACAGAACAAAAACTTTAAGCATTTTATATCAACACATTTTTTTAAAGGTAATAAAGCACATCCTGTTAAAGTGCAATTTTGTTACACACATAAACAGAATATAAACTATACTTAGTTTTTATACACAAATGGTGTAAGTATATAAGTCCTATACTACTAATTCAAAATGATTTTAAACTGAAGTTTATATTTTAAGGCAGGAGCACCAGTGCACATGTAAGATCAGTGTTGCCCCCCCCACATCCCTGACAATTTCTCTAGTTGAACCATCATTAACTATATTAGTACCTGTAACTGAAAATAATTTCATGAAATTATTATTAAACCAATATTCTTAGGCCTTAAAACAAATTTGCTGGTGTTTGTGGTTTATGAGGACTCTCTATATACATCAAATATTATGTATTGTACAAAATACAGTTTTCTGCATTACTAGGTCATAAAATCACGTGATATCAATAAATAAATTTTTTTTAACTCATTTACAATTCTAAACAAAATGTTTCCTGTTATTATTTTTGAGAAACAAGAATTTACTTATAATGTTTTCTATATTAAATTTAAGTTGAATTGAGTTTTCTTACTTTTCTCTGTTGAAGACGATGAAGTCTCTCTGAACAGTCTCTAAGCGCTGTTGGATTTGCCCATTCTGAAAAATGTAAAGAAAATGTAATGACAAAAATCATTTTATACACACTTTAGGGTAATTGACTTTTTAACATGAGTGTTGCAGATAAACAGGCACACACACGTGTCTGTGGCATACGATGAGCTTGTGAAGGTTGTAATCCACATTGGGGTCAAGCTAAACTTGAACTGGCCAAAGTAACAGCAGAAAACATCTCGCAGTAAACTAAACAAACACTTTCTCATGGGAAAGTAAAATGCCGCCTCCCTGCAAACATCTGCCATTACTTCAGGATCTAGAAACGTCCATATGAAACTTATTCAAAGTTGTTCTTGTTAGAGTTACTGTATTGTGTGTTTAATGTGTCTCTCGTCTCTGTGAATGTGTGCGCTCATGACTTTGAGTGTCATTAGACGTCAGCAGGTGTCGAGTATAGTGCTTACTCCAGAAATCAGCATTCAAGCGCTGGGATTTCCCTGCGTAAGCGTGTCATTTACACTCTATCCATGAAACTGTGTGTGTGTGTGTTTCTGCTGAGGATACAGCAGTGTGTTAGTGTCAATGAACACAGAGTGAACTCCAGCAGCGAGTGAAAGAAGACAACTGCCTGGAAATCAATCATTATTTATATTGTTCTCATAGCAGTTCAATTTTCTGCTGCATTTATCTGGGATTGCTCATTTCCCACTGTATTACAGCTGGAATGAAATAAACGTCAGTGGGAGGAGAATGCTGAAGACAGATGAAGTTGGTGGGAGGAACTCTGAATGTGTAGAGAGAGAGAGAGAGAGAGAGAGAGAGAGAGAGAGAGAGAGAGAGAGAGAGAGAGAGAGAGAGAGAGAGAGAGAGAGAGAGAGAGAGAGAGAGAGAGAGAGAGAGAGAGAGAGAGACAGAGAGAGAGAGAGAGAGAGAGAGAGAGAGAGAGAGAGACAGAGAGAGAGAGAGAGAGAGAGAGAGAGAGACAATAAAAGATTGGCAATAAAAGATAACCATACAATAAAAGATTGGCAATAAAAGACAATTGGCAATAAAAGATAACCAAAACCCATTAGACTTCCCATTAACTGAAAAAGAACTTAAAGAAAAAAGAAAAAAGCTTGAACCCAAAAAAGCATCTGGACCTGATGGTATATTAAACGAAATGATTAAACATACAAGCACTAACTTTCAACTAGCCATTTTAAAACTATTCAATGTGGTTCTGAGTGTCGGTCACTTCCCTGACATCTGGAATCATGGCTTGATAACACCCATATTTAAAAATGGAGATAAATACGATCCTAACAACTACAGAGGCATTTGTGTGAGCAGCAACCTGGGAAAATTATTCTGTAGTTTAATAAACGCCCGACTCTTAGACTTCATCACCACACATAATGTTCTAAGCCAAAGTCAAATAGGATTTTTACCAAATTACCGCGACATCAGATCACATCTACACATTACACACTTTAATTGAAAAACATGTTAACCAAGATAAAGGTAAAATATACGCATGCTTTATTGACTTTAAAAAAGCATTTGATTCAATTTGGCACCAAGGGCTATTTTACAAACTTATTGAAAGTGGCATAGGCGGTAAAACCTATGACCTTATCAAATCAATGCACACCAAAAGTAAATGCGGCATAAAAATCTGCACAAAACGTACAAGATATCTTTCCCAGGAGCATGTGAGACAGGGTTGCTGTTTAAGCCCAACATTGTTTAACATTTATATCAATGAACTGGCAACCAGTCTGGAGCGATCATCAGCCCCTGGTCTCACCCTACACTCCACTCACAAATCAAATGTCTGCTCTATGCAGATGATCTGCTTCTGTTGTCTCCCACTGAACACGGCTTACAACAGAACCTGAATCTGCTAGAACAATACTGTCAGACCTGGGCCCTGACAGTAAACCTTAACAAAACTCACAATTATGATCTTTCAGAAAAGACCCAGATCACAGGGAACACAACACACATTTACATTAGGCACTAACCAGATAACACACACGTTACACTACAACTACCTGGGTTTAAAAAATCACATCCACAGGAAACTTTAACCCTGCTGTGAATGAACTGAGAGATAAAGCCCTTCTATGCCATTAAACGTCAATGTCCTATAGAGATCCCAACCAGAATTTGGCTGAAAATATTAGAATCAGTAATTGAGCCGATTGCTCTCTATGGAAGTGAGGTGTGGGGTCCATTGACAAACCCAAATCAAGATTTAACCAAATGGGAAAAACACCGATTGAAAGCCTGCATGCAGAACTCTGTAAAAATATATTACATGTGCACAGACACACAACAAATAACGCGATGCAGCAGCAGAATTAGGCAAATATCCACTAATCATAAAAATACAAAAAAGAGCAATTAAATTCTGGAAACATCTGAAACTCAGTGACCCCCGCTCATATCATTATAAAGCCCTGAAATACCAAGAGATGAGCAAAGAAACCAATCCCCTCTCTCATCTGATCCAGAACTTCAGTCCTGATGTTTCACTAACATCTACTGACAATCATCACACTGAAGATCTGAATCATAACAATACTGACAAAATTAAATTAAATCTAATTACAGCACAAATGAAAGAAAATTACATTAGTCATTGGAAACATCAAACACAACAACAAAGTAAAATGAAATGTTATTTGGCCCTCAATAGAGAATATTGTATGGCAGACTATCTGTACACAGTGTCAGATAAAAAACTGAGAGCCACGTTGATCAGATACAGACTCAGTGGACACAAGCTGACTATAGAGACGGGCAGACACAGAAAAACATGGCTGCCACAGGACGAGAGGTTGTGTCAACACTGTGATCTGAACCAGATCGAGACAGAACTGCACTGAACTAACAGAATGCACAAAATATACAGACATTCGGACAGTGTTTTATGAGAAAATAAAGTGCATCCAGCACACGCTTGAAACTCTATCAAACGATGAGAAGCTGCCGCATATCTGTTAGGAGAACACAAGGACTGCTGTGTGTTAGCAGCACAATATGTGTCTGTCTGTCATAACAAAGAGAAAATACTTCATCTGTCCTGATCTGATGTTTCACACATGTGGAGATAAACTGATGCTCATTTTATATCACAGTGCTCTTATATTACTGTCACTGTATTATTTTACTTGAATGTATATTTTGCTTTTATTCTTTAAATTTTTTATTCTATTTAATTCTATAGATAAATGTTACTTTTATTTTAACTTTTCTTTGTACATAATTTTGTATGCAGCCCAGCTGCAATTTGCAATACAATTGTACACAGCACACCTCTAAATTGAAATTGAAACTGAAGACTGACTGAGAGAGAGACAATTGAGAGAGAGAGAGAGAGAGAGAGAGAGAGAGAGAGAGAGAGAGAAGAGAGAGAGAGAGAGAGAGAGAGAGAGAGAGAGAGAGAGAGAGAGACAGAGAGAGAGAGAGAGAGAGAGACAGACAGAGAGAGAGAGAGAGAGAGAGAGAGAGAGAGAGAGAGAGAGAGACAGAGAGAGAGAGAGACAGAGAGAGAGAGAGAGAGAGAGAGAGAGAGAGAGAGAGAGAGAGAGAGAGAGAGAGAGAGAGAGAGAGAGAGAGAGAGAGAGAGAGAGAGAGAGAGAGAGAGAGAGAGAGAGAGAGAGAGAGAGAGAGAGAGAGAGAGATAAACTGATGCTCATTTTATATCACACTGCTCTTATATTACTGTCACTGTATTCTTTTACTTGAATGTATATTTTGCTTTTATTCTTTAAATTTTTTATTCTATTTAATTCTATAGATAAATGTTACTTTTATTTTAACTTTGTCTTTGTACATAGTTTGCACTATTTGTATGCAGCCCAGCTGCAATTGCTTTGGCAATACAATTGTACAATTTTTGTCATGCCAATAAAGCACACTTAAACAGAGACAGAGAGAGTGAGAGAGAGTTTTGCCTCTGGTGTGTTTGTAGGGTTATTTTTGCTGGGGTTTGTTTTCTCTCTCTCCACCTCTTCTTTTAGAAACTGAAAAGTTTGTTCCATTTGTATAAGAGCAGCATTGTTTCCTTGTATCATTACAGTCCCATTTTGATAGAGGTTGACTGTCAGGTGCCTGTTCTCTGGGTCTTTATCTGGGTCTTCATAGATACACAGTTGTCTGCCTTTGCAGATTCCATGTTTGGTGTGATATTGAAAGGTTCTGCAGAAAGCTGTGTGCCAGACAGTTGTGCGCTCTGTGTAGAAGAGCAGGTTGGTGGTGATGGTTTTACCCTTACTGCATGAAGTGTCTTTAAAAAGTATCTCTGGGTTTTCCTTTTGTGTTTTTAGTTTGTGTTGTTGTCTGCTCTTCTCAGACTGGATGTCTGGGGGGTAGTCAAAGGTGTGAGCTCCTGTTCCCATTGCATTTGTCACTTTGAAACAAGTCAGATACAGAGCTTTCTTTCCAACAGACTCAAAGGTATCTAGCTGAGGAGTGTTAAAAGACAATAAAAGATGTTCCTCCTCCTGCCATGCCCCCGAGTTGGCAGTGACTGCCAAAGAAGGAAAATTGTATTCACACCCAGTTTTCCATTCAATAATGTGATTAGAATCATTAGTATAACAACATTGTTCAGGATTCAACTCTCCAAGCACTTCATCAGTGGCAATCATTCATCAGATCTCCAAATTATGACCTAAAGATGGCCCAGTTTTACACAATCAGCAGCTATCAGTCGTGATGATAAACTTGGAGAACATAAGTGCCTAGAAGGTAAAAAAGGATTCAAAAACAGTGGTTCTTCAAAAAGCCAAGACCCAGCACGTACTTAAAGAGGTCTCGACATAGAAAAATCTTTCCAGGCTTCCATCCCAGATCTATAGAACGATGTCAAATCTATTAAAACTGCTTCATTCAAGTCCATTAAAAACAGATGTTTATCAAGTTCCATGTTGCCAGCCTTTTTCAGCAGAACAACTGCAGTGTTGAACCAAGCAATATTATTTACATTTACATTTAGGCATTTATCTGACACTTTTCTCCAAAGCGACTTACAAATATTAGGAGACAATGAAGCGACACATCAAAAGCGGCAACAATAGTACTAAGAAGTGCTTTCCTAAGTTTACAATGTTTTGCAGTGCTAGATAAGTACCTGTAGAGGAAAGAAAAGGTTTGGTTTTTTTGTATTATGATGTGAGGTGTTGGTGGAAGAGTTGTGTTTTTAGTTGTTTCTTAAAGGAGGTGAGGGATGTGGCAGAACGGATTGCGTTAGGGAGATTATTCCACAAGCAGGGAACAAGTTGTCAGTAAGAACAGGGATACCATGGTCCTTAAACCAGGTACTGGTAGCTTTGGCACTGTGTGCAGGTGCCAAGTCCTGTTGGAAAATGAAATCTGCATCTCCATAAAGATGGTCAGCAGCAGGAAGCATGAAGTGCTCTAAAACTTCCTGGTATACGGCTGCATTGACCTTGGACCTCAGAAAACACAGTGGACCAACACCAGCAGAGGACATGGCACCCCAAACCATCAATGACTGTGGAAACTTTACATTGGACCTCAAGCAACGTGGATTCTGTGCCTCTCCTCTCTTCCTCCTGTAGTGATCTTCACACGTGGCACCAATTAATAGTACGCCTCACACAGGACACTAGAGGTGTTAGTGAGACTTGACCCCACATCACTTCAAGTGTGTGTGTGTGTGTGTGTGTGTGTGTCAGATGACCTCTCCCTCCTTTTAACTCGGGGCACCAGCTGAGGAATTCCACCTCAACATTTGTTGGAAAAATCCAACATAAATCATAAATAATATGATAAGAAAAATTATGTAAAGTGGAGGGAGTAAATCACCTGGGGTATCTGAAGGATTTCGTGAGATTCGTGCTAACTTGTAGAGCCTTTTACTGTATTATCAACACAAGGAAGACACAATTGTAATAAAAGAGGATTTATTTACAAAAGACATACAAGAATAACTAACACACTACTAAATGATACTAAAGAGCTAAAGGATAGTAAGGTTGAGTGTAAAGAATGAAGAGAATGCAGGTAACTAAGGTATAAACTGAAATGAACTGAAAGAGTACACTAATGCCAAGGTCTCTAGAAAGAGGTTTGGTAAGTGATATTTACGTTCTCACGGAGCAGTCCGAGGGTGGCGATGTCTTCCACTGGTGAGGCTGGGCCTTGTTGCAGTGGCAAAGGAGTCTGAATCCGTTCAACAGCCTTGAACACAAAGCGCTGTGGGATGCTAATCTCATGGAGCACCAAAAGGGTCCTGGCGATCTGGAACACGCAGATGAGGCTCTGAAGCTGGTGCTGAAGGTCCTTGACGATCTGGAACACGCAGATGAAGGTACTTGGAAGTAAGGTTGCCCTCCTGGGCTTAACCTTGTTGCAGACGTTTGTGATTGCCTTTCTGGACAGCAGACTCTGAACGTGGTTTCTCTATTTCAGTCCTTGCGGGGAGACTCAGAACTGGTGTTGCTGTTATGCTTCCTAGCACAACAGCCAGAAAACTCAGAACGGGTGATCTGTTATGCTTCCTAGCACACAGGCTGGAAACTCAGAACGGGTGATCTGTTATGCTTCCTAGCACACAGGCTGGAAACTCAGAACGGTTGATCTGTTATGCTTCCTAGCACACAGGCTGGAAACTCAGAACGGTTGATCTGTTATGCTTCCTAGCACACAGGCTGGAAACTCAGAACGGGTGATCTGTTATGCTTCCTTCCCGGAAACTCAGAACGGGTGATCTGTTATGCTTCCTAGCACACAGGCTGGAAACTCAGAACGGTTGATCTGTTATGCTTCCTAGCACACAGGCTGGAAACTCAGAACGGGTGATCTGTTATGCTTCCTTCCCGGAAACTCAGAACGGGTGATCTGTTATGCTTCCTAGCACACAGGCTGGAAACTCAGAACGGGTGATCTGTTATGCTTCCTTCCCGGAAACTCAGAACGGGTGATCGGTTATGCTTCCTAGCACACAGGCTGGAAACTCAGAACGGTGTGTTGCTGTTATGCTTCCCAGCACACAGCCTGGAAACTTTTATCCCCTTTCAGATAAGGAGGAGATTGCATTTTGGCGCTTGTCCGTTGCAGGGCTGTGATTGGCTGTTGATGTCAGAGAGGGCTCACTCATCCTTTCGCTTGTAAAGTGAATGTATTTGCATAGAGTAAAGCACAGCATTAAAACTGTATCTTCACTGTTTTACCTATGGAATTATCACTTCCCAAACCACTTTCAAAATACCTTTGGCTTTGTCCTGAATACAAAGAGTATAAACATGACAAAAATATATTAAACTATCATGCATGAATTCATTCATATGTGAATAGCATTTGTAAAACTTCCGTATTTAACACAAATGACTATTACAAAGTATGTTCTCAGAGAGTACAGAATGAATATGTGATATGTCCAATATGTTTGTGTCCATTTTTATAAATTAAGGAATGTAGAGATGTGTCCTTTGTTTTAGCCAAAGCTGCCGCATGGCCGGTTAATTACGCGCCACATGTGGAGGTCCTGAGGAGTTTTATGGCCAGGCTGGCCTGGATCTTTGGGTGAGGGTTTTAGTTTGATGATAAGGCTGCCCTATAGAGGGTGTCTGGCAGTTTCTCTGGTAGCCTTATCTGATGACACTGGTCCTTAGTTTACATTAAAGAGGGACCCTGCTTGTAAAGTTAGGACCTGAAATGCCTTCTGGAGTGCTGTTCACTACACTCCAGACTCTGGAACCCTGATTTCCAAAGGAAATGCAAAATTTACTTTCATCAGATAACATAACTTTGGACCACTCAGCAGCAGTCCAGTCCTTTTTGTCTTTAGCCCAGGCGAGATGCTTCTGACGCTGTCTGTTGTGGCTTGACACAAGGAATGCGACAGCTGAAACCCATGTCTTGCATACGTCTGTACGTAGTGGTTCTTGAAGCACTGACTCCAGCTGCAGTCCACTCTTTGTGAATCTCCCCCACATTTTTGAATGGGTTTTGTTTCACAATCCTCTCCAGTGTGCGGTTATCACTATTGCTTGTACACTTTTTTTCTACCACATCTTTTCCTTCCCTTCGCCTCTCTATTAATGTGCTTGGACACAGAGATCTATGAACAGCCAGCCTCTTTTGCAATGACTTTTGTGTCTTGCCCTCCTTGTGCAAGGTGTCAATGGTCGTCTTTTGGACAACTGTCAAGTCAGCAGTCTTCCCATGATTGTGTAGCCTACAGAACTAGACTGAGAGACCATTTAAAGGCCTTTGCAGGTGTTTTGAGTTAATTAGCTGATTACAGTGTGGCACCAGGTGTCTTCAATATTGAACCTTTTCACAATATTCTAATTTTCTGAGATACTGAATTTGCGGTTTTCATTAGTTGTCAGTTATAATAAAAAAAGGAAAAGAAATAAACACTTGAAATATATCAGTCTGTGTGGAATGAACGTATACATTATACAAGTTTCACTTTTTGAATGGAATTAGTGAAATAAATCAACTTTTTGATGATATTCTAATTATATGACCAGCACCTGTATGTAGAAGAGAGTTTGAGGGTGTATGAGGGTGCAGAGTTTGTGATGGTTTTAAATGTCAGCATTAATGATTTGAATGAATGAGTGACGTGCTCTTTTGGGTTCCTGGAAAACAAGTCTAGCTGCTGCGTTCTGTATCATCTGAAGTGGTTTGACTGCTCGTGCAGGAAGACCAGCCAGGAGAGCATTGCATTAGTCCAGTCTAGAGATTACCAGGGATTGAACTAGCAGATGGGCGGTGTGCTCTGTGAGATATGACCTGATCTTCCTGATGTTGTAAAGTGCATATCTACAAGACTGTGATATCCTTGAGATGTGTTCGGTAAAGGACAGCTGGTCATTGAAGATTACACCTAGGTTTCTTACTGATTTAGACGGTGTAATGGTTGTGTTGCCAATTTGTATTGTGAGGTTGTGTTGTGTTGCAGGTGAGGCCGGAAGTACCAGGAGCTCAGTCTTGGCTAGGTTTAGCTGGAGGTGGTGTTCAGTCATCCAAGATGAGATGTCTTTTAGGCAGGCTGCAATGCGTGATGCTATTGTGGGGTCGTCTGGCTGGAAGGAGAAGAAAATCTGGGTCGTCAGCATAGCAGTGGTAATCAAAGCCATGTGATTGAATGATGGGTCCCAGGGATGTTGTGTAGATAGAAAAGAGGAGTGGTGCAAGAACAGGTCCCTGAGAGACGCCAGTGGCCATGGGATGGGCTTTGGACAGTCCCACATTCCATGACACCCTGAAGGACCTGTCTTAGAGGTAGGATTTAAACCACCGGAGTGGGGTACCTGTGATCCCTAGCGATGAGAGGGATGTCAATAGGATCTGGTGGTTAACTGTATCAAAGGCAGCAGAGAGATCCAGCAAAATGAGGATAGATGATTTAGACTCTGCTTTTGCCAGTCACAGTGCCTCAGTGACTGACACAAGCGCGGTCTCAGTGGAGTGGTTGCTCTTGAAACCGGACTGTCTTTTGTCCAGTAGGTCATTCTGGGTGAGGTAGGATAACATCTGATTAAAAACAGCTCACTCCAGTGTCTTTGAGATGAATGGGAGGAGAGAGACAGGTCTGTAGCTGTCGGTGAGGGAAGGGTTGAGAGTGGGTTTTTTAAGCAGCGGGGTGACCCGGGCCTGTTTAAATGTGGTGGGGAAAGTGCCAAAAAGGACTGAGGAGTTAATAATGTGTGTGAGTTATGGAGTGACTGTGCTAGAGATGGATTGGAGCAGATGGGAGGGGATTGGGTCGAGTGGGCAGGTGGTGGGATTGCAGGAGAGAAGTTTGGTAACTTCAGCGTCATTTAGAGTGGAGAAAGAGGAAAAGTCGAGCTGGGTGAAACCTGTGTGTGTGCTGGGGATTCAGGAGCTGTAAACTGGCTGCTGATCAGTGATGTTTTGTTTGTGAAAAAGTTAGCAAAATCATCAGCTGATAATGAAGAGGCAGGTGGCGGGGGAAAGATGAGGGAGCTGAAGGTTTTTAACAGTTTTTTGAATCTGATGCATGACTGACCTTTGTGATGTAGTAGGATGTCTTTGCTGTGTGGACAGCAGCGGAGAAGGATGAAAGTAGTGACTGATACTCACAGAGGTCGGGTGGGTGTTTCATCTTGCGCTATTTTCTTTTAGCTGCCCTGAGTTTGGTCCGATGTTCCCAAAGGACGTCCGAAAGCCAAGGGCAGGGAGGGGAGGCACGAGCCGGTCTGGAGGATAGAGGGCAGAGATGAGAGGTTGGAAGGAAGAGAGGATGACACCTCAGCAGAGAGTGTGCTGGGGGAAAGAGAGCGGAGGTTGCGCCTGAACGAAACAGATGTGGATGTGGCTGTGTTGTTAGAGGTGAGATGTATGTTGCAAGTTATTAAGAAGTGATCAGAGATATGTAGGGGTAAAACAGTAGGATTAGAGGTGATGCAGTTGCGTGTTAAGATGAGGTCCAGTTGGTTTCCTGATTTATGAGTAGCGGTGGTGAGGGAGAGGTCAAATGAGGAGAGAAGGTTTAAAAAGTCAGTGGCAGAAGATTTCTCCAGGTGAATATTAAAGTCACCAAAGACAATGAGTGGGCTGTCGTCCTCAGGAAATGAGGAAAGAAGCACATCAAGTTCGTCAGTGAAGTTGTGAAGCGGGCCTGGTGGGCGGTAAACTACAACAATATGAATCCGAGAAGGAGATGAAACAGTAACCGCATGATATTCAAAGGAAGTGTTTGTACATAATCCTGGTAAACATGTGTATTTCCATGTTTTAGGAAAGAGTAAACATGTGCCTCCACCCCTGCCAGATTGACGAGGGAGTGGGAGAAAGCGTAGTTGGAAGAGAGTGCAGCGGGAGTGGCGGAGTCCTCTGGACGAATCCATGTCTCAGTGAGACCGAGGATGTTAATGTCTGACTGTGTAGCAAAGGCAGGGATGAACTCAGCCTTGTTCACAGCTGACTGGCAGTTCCAGAGTTCCACAGAGAGAGACAGAGGAGGGGTGGGGTTGGTGTGAATGAGGTGTAGGTCAGAGTGTGGGCGGTATGTCTTGTGTCTGTAGGCGTGTCTGTGGTGGATAACAGGGATAGACTGAGCGTGCATAGAGTTTACGTAGAAGGATGCATTAAATAGAAAGTCATTCAAAACGTATGCTGATACTAAAATGGCTTGTCGGTGTCCTTGCTCGGTGGAGTCGCGCAGGTAGAGTCGCAGGTCTTTACACTCATAGGTCTTCACACGAGGAGGGCTTCACATGAGGGCTGATGCTACCGCTGACGCTACAGGTGCACCGCTTAAATGCAATGGCTGATTACAGCTTGATTGAAAACGTCTTAGGTTACAAATGTATCCCCGGTTCCCTGAGAGGGAACGAGATGCTGCGTCAGCATTTGACGCTATGGGAATGCCTTTGCGTGACTGCGTCTGAAGCACGTGTGTAAAATCGCCGAATGGCAAGTCTGAAGGTCAAGGGCAGGTGATGTCAGGACCAGGAAGCTATAAAAAGGACCTCGGGACGCATACACATTCAGCGTAAAGCACCCAGGGATGCAGGGAGTATGGCAGAGAGACGCAGCGTCTCGTTCCTTCTCAGGGAACCGGGGTTACATTCGTAACCTAAGACGTTCCCTTTCAAGGGAACTCAACACTGCGTCAGCGTTTGACGCTATGGGAACGAGATCCCAATGCCGCCGTGCGAGCAAGTCCCTGGAAGTGTGTATCCGTAGAGCACAACAGGAGGGACTAACTTGACGGGTTCTGGCACCTGCCAGATATCAGTGCACAGATCCTGGCTCGCAAGCCAGAACCCACAGAGAAAGAATATAAACGGCGAGACTCCGCTGGCCGTTACTCAGTCCCAATAAGCCCCTCAGGGCGCCAAGCACAGGACCTAAGTCCAAGTGAAGCATACATAGCCCTCAGGCCAGGACCACCAGAGAGAGAATACAGACGGCAAGCCTGGCTGGCCGGTACTCAAACCCATAGAAAGAATATGCATCTAGGGCCCTGACTCTCAAGCCAGGGCCAAAAGAAAGAGAACAAACGGCAAGACTCCACTGGCCGTTGTTCAAGTTCAAACAGGCCCCTCGAGGCCGAGTATACAGAGTCCTGGCTCGCAAGCCAAGACAGAGAAGAGCAATAGGCAAGACCACCTTGCCGTTGCTCAGGAGATATAAGCCCGACTGCCGGGGTGCACAGGAGCATAGTTCATGCACAGGTAGCTGGCTCTCAAGCCAGGACCAAAAGAGAAAGACAAACAGACGGCGAGACTCCGCTGGCCGTTATTTAAACCAAATAGACCCCTCGGGGCAGAGATGCTTGGGATCTCCTGACACCGGGTCCTGGCTCTCGAGCCAGGCTCAAAACAGGATGAACGGCAAGACCCCCCTTGCCGTCAGTCCAGTGAAGGAAGAAACCGGCCGCTAGGGCTGACCTAGAGTCTCGACCCACTGACTGGCCATTGACAGGACTGTGAAAGGCAGAGATAGCTGCCACATAGACCTTAATAGTCAAGGGCATCAGCCCTGACGAGAAGCGGTCTTGCAAGAACTCTAGCACTGTGCTAATCGGACAGTTAACTGGATCTTGACTCCGACCTGAACACCAGGAAGTAAAGACTTCCCACTTAAAGGCGTATAGCTTCCTCGTGGAGGGAGCCCTGGATTGTAAAATGGTGTCTACGACCTCGGTCGAGAGACCTGTGCTGATGAGTCGGGACCCCTCAGAGGCCAGACCCACAGTTTCCACATCTCTGGGCAAGGATGAAGGATGGAGCCTTGCTCCTGAGATAGGAGATCTTTCCTGACCGGCAGCCGCACCGGGGTGCCGTCTAGGAGCGCTATGAGGTCCAAGAACCATACTCGGGCCGGACATCGTGGTGCGACCAGTAACAGGCGAACCCCGTCCTGGCGCACCCTCTCCAGGCGTAACCTCGGCCACGGATGTACTAGAGGGTGTTAGGGAGAACCACAGTGGACAGTGCGTTGGCTCTCGAGATGTAAACAGGTCCACTTTCGCTGGGAGAAATATATCCCAGATTAATTGCACCACCTCTGGGCGAAGTCTCCATTCCCCTGGCCTCGGCCCCTGCCTCTACAGGGTGTCTGCTCTCACATTCAACCGTCCCGTGATGTACGCTGCTCTGATCGAGAGCAGCCTCCCTTCGGACCACAGCAGGATCTGGTGTGCCAATTTGCATAGTGGGCGCGACCGCAGACCCCCCTGATGGTTGATGTACGCAACCACCGAAGTGTTGTCCGTCAGGACCAGCACGTGGTTGTCTCTGAGGCGAGGAAGGAACTGCCTCAACGCAAGCCATACCGCCATCATCTCTAGGCAATTTATGTGCCACTCGAGCTGGCGGCCCCTCCATAAGCCTCTGGAGGAACGGTCTTCCATTACCGCTCCCCAGACCGTAAGGGATGCGTCTGTCATTAGTGTTACACGATGACATGTTGACCCCAGTACTGGGCCCTGGGAGAGAAACCCAGGTTTCTTCCACACCACCAGTGCCCTCAGACACTTGTGAGTGACTCGAATGGTGCGGAGGGGAAAACCCTCTGGTAAAACCCTCTCGATTTCAGCCACCACTGCAGAGGTCTCATGTACAGCAGGCCCAGAGGTATTATGCTGGCTGCCGCTGCCATGAGACCCAGAATCTGTTGGAACTGCCTGACAGCGACCTGATGGTGAAGCTGGACCCCTCTCACGGCTGTCTGAATGGAAAATATGCGCTCTGACGTAAGACGCGCTGACATGACCCTCAAGTCCTATTCTACGCCTAGATAGGTTATTCTCTGAACTGGAGAAAGTGAACTCTTCTTGGTGAGCTTACCAATGTCGGGAAGAACCCAACATTGGTAAGCTATGCCCCCGAAAGCGAACCTCAGGAACTTCCTGTGGATGGAGACATGGAAGTATGCATCCTCCATGTCTACTGTGACCAACCAGTCCGTGGATCTGTCAGAGTGTAAGCATATTGAACCTCAGTGTCTTTACTGAAAGGTTTAGCTTACAGAGATCTAAAAAGGCGCAAGCCTCCATCCTTCTTGGGAACTAAAGAGTGACGGCTGTAAACCCCAGCCTGTCTTCTGGAGGAGGAATTAACTCTATAGCCCCCTTTTGCCAGAAGTGTAGGCACTTCGCGTTCCCAGACCAGAGCTTGACCTAGGCCCACCTCGGTGGGTGACATCACCAGGCTCCGCCCGAACTGTCCCATGCAACGGTGAAATATGTGTGGCAGACGTTATCGTACTGCCAAGTAATTCACTACAGGCAGGAGAAACCTCGAGAGGGTGCGATACTTGCGCACCGTGTTGTACCCAGATGCCGCTGCGCCCCGGAGCAGAGCGCGGGGACGGATCAGAGCAACTACTAAGGGGTACAGGGAAGGGCTGGGCGCCGTGTGTTGAGACGCTTATCAACCCATCCCATGGGGCTTAGCGAGGGCATCCTGACTCCGCATCAGTCAGGTACCTCGCTTCTTCGCGCTCCCAGACCAGAGCTTGACCTGGGCCCACCTCGGTGGGTACCGACACCGTGAACACTGTCCCTCGCCCGAACTGTCCAGCAACGGTGTTCAGTAGTCAGGTACCTCGCTTCTTAGTCCCGGCCCTTTTTCGGCTGAATGACGGCCCTCAGGTCCGCCTTCGGCTGGGAGGGCCGAGACTGAGAGTGCCTGCCGGAGCCCCGCTGCGTTGTGGTGGGGCTTGCGACCTCACACACGCTTTCTGCCGACTACGGTATGAGGAGCTAGACGCCTGGGCCTGCTCCGCCCAGCAGAAACTGTGAAAAAGCTGCCGCGTAGACGTGTTCCAGCCTGCCCTACTGCGGCATACGCTTTGCCCACCAACGCCGACGTTGTCTTGTACGGCTTGGAGGGCAGCGCCTGGGCTTTAAGGGATGATGCCGAGGCAGGTGACAGATAGCCCGCAAGCATCTGTTCTACCCTCGGCATCGTAATGTACCCACGTTCCTTAGCCCCCGAGATGTTTGTGTAAACTGACATGCGGGGATTGACGGCACCGCCGTGAGAAGCGCTCGGCTGGCTATGCTTATTTACGCATGCCAGCCGGGAGCGGAGTGTGTGCGTGGGAAAACTTTCACAATGCACACAGTCGGCGTTTTCGAGCGCCGACCGAGCATGCTAAACTCCCAAACAAACAACACAAAATTTGTGTGGATCCCCACTCGTTATGTATCGAGACAGGGAGGAACACACAATCTAAAAGCCATTCTCTCGCTATCTGTTAAGAGGCGTTTTCGAGCGCCGCTAAACTAACACAGACATACACACACGCGCAGCTGAAGGCACAAAAGCTGAATGTGTGTGCGTCCCAAGGTCCTTTTATAGCTTCCTGGTCCTGACGTCACCCGACCTTGACGTTCAGACTTGCCATTCGGCGATTTTACACACATGCTTCAGACGCAGTCACGCAAAGGCATTCCACTAGCGTCAAACGCTGACGCAGCGTTGAGTTCCCTTAAAAGGGAACAGCTGAGCACGCCTTTACAATTTGCACAACAAAGCCTTAATTACGTTAATGTTACTCGGGTCGAAACTACGATCTAATAGCTGGAATAGCTCTGCGTAATCGAGTGCTAAATACAAAATGATAGCCACCAAGGAGCAATAATATAGAATACATTATTATTATATAAAAAATCTCTGAGCAGCTTGCAAATGAAAAGCCATAAGTCTAGATTTAATATTCAATAGACCTTGCCCTTCTTCATGAACTGTCAAAAACAGGACAGATGAGCGAACCCAATGCTGTCCTGACCAAAAAAGTCACTAGTTTTCTTTGAATTTCTTGAATTAGACCAGCAGGTGGTTGTATTACAGTAAACCTGTGCCACAGGGCACAAGCAACTTAATTATTGGATACTAAAACTCTTTCTTTATAGGACAGCCAGTTCCATTTAGACAATCGGGTGCATACTCTTTCCAAAACTCCCTCCCAATTCTGTTTTTGAAACTCCTCCGACCCCAGGTAAACACCTAATGTTTTTAACCCCCTTCTAAATTACCTAAATTACCTAGAAGTTTTGGGAGACTTTCAATATTGCTCTGACCTGCCCAAAAAACATCAGTCTTTTCCCAGTTTACTTTATCTGATGATGCCTTTTTTATACAAGAATTTTGACCAACACTTTAATATCATCCTTATCATTTATAACAACAGTAACGTCATCAGCATAAGCAGTAACAGTAATCTTTGAATATTGAGGCAATGTGGGTATCGATAAACCAGTTAAAACTCTTCTTATATTAAAAAGTAAGGGTTCAATGGTAATACTGTATAATTGCCCTGAAAGAGGGCAGCCTTGAAACTTTAATACCCCTTGAAACTTTTATGGGATGACTCAGACCACCCCCTATCTTAACCATACGAGAAGCCCCAGAATATAACAGCTGTATCCATTTCACAAATTCTTTACCAAAACCAAATGTTACACACAGAAGGGCCGGAGACAGCGGATCACAGGTAAGGAGGTTTATTTACAAAAACCACGAACTCAAAGTCAATTGCAAAGTAAAGATATCAAACAGAAACTAATACTGTCCTTTGTAAACTTGAAGCAGGATCACAGAAGATCGCTGGAACACCGGAACTGGAGAATAACGAGAAGATGCCTGGGAGAATCAGGAAGTGGAGATCGTCAGGTAAGTATAGTGCTGTGACAGGTAAGTCCTTTGTTTCTTGAACGAGACTGGACGTTGAGTGAACTGTAGAGAGTGTCTTTATACTGGTGGTGTAATGAGGTGCAGGTGTTGAAGATTAGTAGTCGGGAGAGGGTGATCGCTGTGATTGGGTGACGGGGAAGCCTGGCGTGTCTGTGACACCAAAAGTAGCAAATAAATTAAAAAGATAATTATGATCAACACAATCAAAAGCTTTCTCCTGGTCTACAGCCAATAATCCAACTTCAGCATCAAAGTATTTCTAACCAAAAAAGATGATCTATTATTCATATATTTGGTATACAATAAGTCTGATCTTTATGAATTATTAAATGTAAAAATTTCTTAAATCTATTAGCTATACATTTGGATAGTATTTTATATTCGGTTGCCATCAAAGCGACAGGTCTCCAATTCTTTAGGAGAGTCAAATCTCCCTTTTTTGGTAATAAAGACAAAACAGCATGTTGACATGAAACAGGTAAAAAACCATCCAAGCATACTTTCATACAAAACGTCATAGAGGTTCATTCCAATGTATTTCCAAAAATGCTTATAAATTCAGGAGTCAATCCATCAATGCCAGCAGAACAACCAGAATTTAACTGTCCAACAGCAGTGCTAAGTTTCTCAAAAGAAATCTTGGCTTCCAAAACAGTTTTAGAATCAGAATCTATTTTAGGTGAATCTTAAAAAAGTTGTTCAGCACAGTTGGAACTGCATTGTTCAACTTTATAAAGACAAGAATAAAAATCAACAGCATGGAGACGCATCTCTGTAATGTTATTTGTAATGTTCCCATTAGGAAGACACAGACAAGTCATCTGTTTGTGATGTGCTACTGATTTTTCCAAATTGAAGAAAAAAGCACTTAAGGCATCCGTATCAGCCACTGATGTAAAGCGGGACCTCACCAATGCTGCTTTCACCTTTTCATTCATAGAAGAATTTAGCTGTTTCTTTTTCTTCTGCAAAGTTGAGCATGACTGGATCATTTCTTCTTATCATTTCAGTCTCTATAGAGTCTATGTCTCTTTCAAGGACTTGAATAGTCTCTCTTTCTGTGGTAGTTGAATACACAGTATATTGCTGACAACAGGTTTTAATGTGAGTCTTACCAACTTCCCACCATTGTTTCAAGCTTTTAAAATCAGACCTTTTAGTTTTCCACTGATTCCAAAAGCTTCAAAGTACTCACAAAAATTAACATCTTGCAACAATTTAGCATTGCAATGCCAATAAGATGACTTGCTTGAGCAATGTACTATATTCAATTAAATATAGCAATCAATAATACAGCAATCAATAACCCTATTATTAAAAGACATAAACTCTATCTAGATGGGCAGCACAAACTCTGTTGTCAGATATTTTAACCCATGTGTATTGCCTCTCTACTGGATGCTTAATTCTCCACATATCCAAAAGTTCAGCATCTTTCATTAGCCTTGAAAGATAATTAGAAGAGAGCATATAATGCTCTTCATTTACTCGATCTGCAATAAAATTTTCTGTGCAATTCCAGTCTACACCAATAATAATATTTCCTTCTGTCACGGTTCCTCCAGCATCAGATCCCAGCACCCCAGTCAACCGATCTGCTTCACCGGAATTCTGAACTCCACTTCCCATCATGCACTGTACTTCACCTGCCGCCATATTTCGCTGTTTGTCATTCTGTTTATTCTGCTGTAAAGCTGCTTTGAAACAGTGCTACATTGTTAAAGCGCTATACAAATAAACTTGAACTTGAACTTCTTCCCTCACTGACACCGTCACTGAGCTCATCAAGGCCCTCACCCAGCAAATATCCGTATCTTCACCGGTAAGCACTGCATTCCCCAGCTGTCCCATGGCAGTCCCCAACCGGTATGCAGGATCAGCGGAGTGTAGTGGGTTTCTTCTGCAATGTCAACTATTCTTTCAAATGCAACCCAATCTGTTTTCCTCTGACAATGCTAAAATTGCTTTCATGATAACTCTTCAAACCGGTCCTGCCTTGCAGTGGGCAGAGAGTCTGTGTAACGCGCATGGGCCCACAACTCAATCCCTAACAGCTTTCATCTCCCATTTTAAAGAGGTTTTCAACCAGTCAGCCACCAGTCTCTCCATAGCAGACCAGTTGTATCGTCTCAAACAAGGACGATCGACTGTGGCCGAGTACACTCTACGCTTTTGGACTCTAGCCAGTGCCAGTGGGTGGAACGAGCCAGCATTGCTAGCCGCCTACAGACAAGGTTTATCTATGGAGATGAAGCAGAACCCGAACCCATGCAACTCAATGACAGACGTATATCCAATGACGAGCGTAAACGCCGTATCTCCCTGAAGTTGTGTCTCTACTGTGGGGAGGCTGGACACATTCTCGCAGCCTGTCCCACACCTCCACGACCCATGGTGAGTGCGGTTCAACCTCCCTTTACTGATACACATTTGTCTCTTACGGATGTTATGATCATGTCTCCCTCTGTGTCTGTTTCAGCTAAGGCCCTAATTGACTCTGGGGCAGCTGGAAACTTTATATCTTCTGCCCTTCTGTCAAAGCTAAAGTTACCCTAATTGCCTATTCCTGAACCCTTGGCTATCCATGACATTCAAGGCAAACCATTGGGTCGTGGACAGATATCTCACTTCTCACCATCCATCACACTTCAGTGGAGTTCGGCTACATCTGAGGAGATGTCCTTCTGGGTGCTGGAGGGTTCATCTAAGGATCTCGTCCTGGGACGCCCCTGGTTACAACTACACTCCCAGGAGATCCGCTGGAAGTCAGGGAGGATCATTCACTGGAATGTACCTGAAGAGAAAGAACCTCCTCAGAAATCATCATCACTTCATCTGATCTCCACTCCTTTGCAATCTACAATCACTGAGACGGTCGAAGTCAGAGAGGATCCTCTAGCTTCTTTTTTGTGGGCAAGAAGGATGGAGGGCTGCAGCCGTGTATTGATTACCGGATTCTCAACGACGCCACTGTGAAGTTCAAGTATGCCCTTCCTCTGGTCCCAGCATACATCGAACTACTCCGTGGCGCCACCATTTTCACCAAACTCGACCTCCGTAACGCATATAACCTCATCAGGATCAAAGCCAGGGACGAGTGGAAGACTGCATTCATCACTCCATCTGGTCACTTTGAGTACCTGGTTATGCCCTTCGGACTGGACAACACCCCAGCAGTGTTCCAGAGTCTTATGAATGAGATATTCCGTGATGTTCTCAACCAGTTTGTCATTGTCTACATAGACGACATACTAATTTACTCATCCAGTCTAGATCAGCATCAACGTCATGTCCAACTCATCCTCCAGCGTCTTCAAGACCATCATCTGTACCTCAAGCCCAAGAAGTGTGAGTTTCATCAGTCCCGAGTCCACTTCTTGGGCTACATCATCGGCGCCAGCGGAGTACAGATGGATCAGGGGAAGGTGGAAGCAGTGAGATCATGGCCACAGCCCTCTTCAGTAAAGGAGCTACAATGCTTTCTGGGGTTCGCCAACTACTACCGCTGCTTTATAATGAACTTCAGCTCCATCTGTGCTCCACTCACCTCCTCTGCTCCACCGGGAGGTCCAGAAGGGAGATTGTTCATCCTCGAAGATCTCCGCATCTCTCTTCTGGACTCTGAGTTCATTCTGTTACGGGATCAGGTCACCCAGGCAGCACCCGCACTCTCTCGCTCCTCGCAGACCGTTACTGGTGGCCAGGAATGTCTCGGGACGTCTCTCAATTCGTCCAAGGGTGCTCAGTCTGTGCTGTCTCCAGGGTTCCCCGTAGACTCCCGCAGGGAAAGCTATTGCCACTCCCTGTCCCTCATCGTCCCTAGTCCCACATAGCCGTTGACTTTATGACCAATCTACCACCATCAGACGAATTCACATGCACCAGGGTGGTGCAATTTTGGTCTCCCAGAGGATATGGTATCAGACCGTGGACCCCAGTTCATCTCCCAAGTCTGGAAGGCCTACTTCTCCCTGCTGGGGATCACGGTGAGTCTGACCTCTGGTTATCACCCCCAAGCTAACGAACAGACTGAGCGCAAGATACAGGAGATTGGGAGATTCCTGAGAACCTACTGCGCTCGCCATCAACACAGCTGGCACCAGTTCCTACCCTGGGCAGAATACACCCAGAACTCTCTCTGTCTGCGGCTGCCCTGTAAGGAACTCACCCCCAGATTCATTGGACCATTTCCCATCGACTGGCAAATAAACGCAGTGACTTACCGGTAGAAGCTCCCTCGCACCTACCGCATTGCACCCTCATTTCATGTTTCACTCCTCAAACCTCATATTGAACCTGTTCCTCTTTCTCCCACAGGGTCTGATGCTGAGGTGGTTCCTCCCCCTCCTCCTCCTCAGGTCAGTGACGAGGACAACATCTACCGGGTCCACAAGATCCTGCGGTCCAGGCGACGTGCGGAGCATCTGGAGTACCTTGTGGACTGGGAGGGTTTCGGCCCGGAGGAGCAATGCTGGACTCCTCGGTTGGACATTTTGGATCCCTCTCTCCTGACTGACTTTCATTCCACTCATCCTCAAGACCCTGCTCCCCGTCCACAAGGTCGTCCCCAGCGCCGCACTTTGCGATCCGCAGGAGCGGACCGTGAGGGGGGGTACTGTCATGGTTTCTTGTAGTAAAACTACATGTAACTTTTTGTGCTGCATTATTTCATTTACTAAAGCTCTTTTGTATCTATCCCTCCCTCCATTGATATTAAGTGATCCCACTCTTAACAAATCCATATATAGGATGAAAAAGGGGTAGAGAAAGAGAAAAAATCTGCAAAGAAACACCAAGTGATACATGGCTAGTTCCTTAAGAGGTAACTCTTAATTTCTTTCAAAGAAATTTCTTTCATGGCTAGTTCCTTAAGAGGTAACTCTTAATTTCTTTCAAAGAAATTTCTTTCATGGCTAGTTCCTTAAGACGTAACTCTTAATTTCTAAGCAAAATAAAATGATACAAGCATGGAAATATAAAAGCTAGTTCAATAACTAATATCTAATATCAGATATTAGATATAATATTAGATATAATATCATGTTAACTTGTTTCCCGAAAGTTTCATCTAGAAAAATGTTTATTTGCACTAGACTATACATAGTGAAATCATTAGTGGACACATCTTGAGAACTGCCTTTAGGTCCACACACAGAGCTCGCTTGAGAGTCACAATCATAATCACAGAAAGAAACATCCTCCTCAGATACAGCATCATCCACCACGCTAATACCGTTTGTCTCTGAATCACGTCACCGCATTAAAAACACTGCAAGTTGCCGGTGTTGTATAATATTCAGTTCCCGTTCCAATGGATGGGGGATATTCATAGGTTCTAATAGGATGAAATTTGTTGTTTGCTCTTAATATGACAACTTTTTTCATTTTTTTTCATTTGATTGATTTATGAAATTATCAAAATCATCCGTCAAATAAGTTGTAATATAAAGAGCAAATATCAATTTCTATTTTAATCGTTTGTGGTTTAAAAAACACGCCATTTCAAAGCAAAGCAATGAATATTCACGTATGCCCCACCCACAGGAACTGAATAATACACAACACCTGTTGCGGCATATATACGTATACATATGTCGCACACAAAAAGAAACATCCAACATGTCCTCCGGGGAACTCAAAAACATAAACACCTGTCTTCTAAAAGACTTAATGTGTTGCAAAGACGGATGTTTACATCTAAGAGGAATCATTTGGAACTGACTGGCAAATTTGCCCAACCGTGCCAATTCTCACTCTCACGCGCCATTGGAGATAAAAGGTGGAACGTTCGACAGTGATTTTGCAGACGGTGTAACCTGAACATAATTTTTGTTTATAACGAGACCACTCAAAAACAATGAACAAGATTACAATCTTTTAAAAAAATCACTACAGCTTTATTCATACGAGAAGTCGACACAATGTTATCATGTCCCACTGAAACACCTTCTTCAGGCACACACCTGAAACCATTTCCACAATTTCCACAACGGTGTGCACAAATTGATTCTAAAAAATTTTTGTGAACTCACAAAGCTTAGTTCTCACTCACCACCACTCTCAACCAACCAAAACACTCTCACACCGTGTCCTAACCAGACGTGACTCAATATGATCGCAGCAATTTGACTGTCCTCACTGAACGTGATAAAGGGGCGTGGCGTGATTGTCAATCACAAAACATGACCAATCAGAAAGAGTTTTTTCTTTTCGCGCTCCCTCTCTCTATGCTGTAATTTGTGAATTGTGAATTTGTGAATTTCTATTATCAGTCTTTCCTCATCCGTATTTGTTGATTAATATTCATGAGGTGCAGAACTTTCATCGAATGAGATCGCTGATCAGCCACGACGAGAGAGGATCAGAGAAACGTTTACCTGAGGAGATCCATCAGAGCCACCGTCTCTCGTCTTCCTCGCCAGTCTCTTCTTCTTCTTATGCAGCGGTTTGGATTCCAGTATCATCTCCTCCAGCTCAAAGGTGGGGTCACAGTTCAGTCTCCGTCTCTGACATCATACAAGATGCACGTTTATACATAGTGTATCAGTGCACAAATCAACATTTAGAGGTGTTTGGTAAGATAATGACTACTTTACTATGTATGGCAAAAAAATATTTTCTGAGCAACTGCTGTTGAAGTGATTGTGAGTGGATATATGATGTCAGTTCTCCTCAGGTTTACACTGTTGTCCCAACAGAAGAATCGACCACGGGTGTAGATCATTAAGTTACACTGTAAACATGCTCCTTTAACATATGACAACCAGAAAGTGTCACAATGTGCTCCATTTACTACCAAATACAAGCCATTTGCTTTGCCTTGAATGTCTAAATTCCCTTTTAAAGACATTGTAACAACAAGCTTTCATTGTTCACATTGTTTTAAACTAGGGGTGGGAATCTTTAGGTACTACGTGATCCGATCCGATTCCGAAGCGATTCTTCATATAATTTTTGCAAATATGATACATTTGCATTTTAAATAAATAAAGAGTTTTTATGCTTTTTGTTTATAGTTAGAATCTCTTTGACAGTATTCCCATCTTGAAGTTTAATTTTATTGCTTTTATTTTAACAAAGTTATATTCAGGATGAACAAGTTCTGACATAGAATCGATTCAGAATCTTTGAGAATCGATTCAGAATCGTTAGAGAAAGAATCCCATGCATCGATGCATCGATTTTTTTCTCCCACCCCTATTTTAAACTGTCTCTACAAATTCTATATTCAGTAGTAATATTGATTTTATAGAATATCCAGATCTAAACACTTTAGAAACGTACATTAGGGAGAAAGCCGGGTGGGATTTGTTTGCTAAGCACAGCGTCCCAGTTGACCTGAGACAGATATTCCATATCCTGAAGCTCTGACAGGCTGGAAATCCTCATCTCAGCATCTACACACAACAGCTAACAACAGCAAAAAAGGGTTAGTACCTTTCAGTGTTAATCAGTACTCTGTATATTCATTCAGTGATTTTAAAAATAAATCTGATGTAATGTAAAGAATGTAATCCACAAATGAATGTAGTATGTTACTACAGTACACTGGTGGGATTGTTGTTACCTTTCTTATGAGGGATTTCATCCCTGAAGACCAAGTCAAAGGGTAACAGGGCTGAATCTTTTGGAAGGTTTGCAGGATCTCATTGGCTGGTGTGTTAGCACGTATGATGTACGGTCTCTAGAGAGAAAATACAGACAAAATAAAGCCAAATTGCTGCCAGAGATATTTTAATTAGTGAGATATAAAACTGCACTGCTCTATGATTGAAAAAACTATAACATCAACTTGAATTATGTGAAGAACCTCAACTCATTAATAATGGCGATGGATGTTTAGAGTTTAATGACACTATACGCACGTTATAATGTACCTCTAAAACTGTTTCTTGACTCATTTTTATCTGTTCATTAAAAAACATTGGGTTTATTGGGCATACCCAGCTGTGATATTACACATTATATAAACATCATTATACGATTAATACAAATGATTAATACAAATTGCAAGTTTGTTTGAGTTTTGTGTCTAAATCTAATTTTGTGAGAATAGTGTAAAGCTGATTAAAAAAGACCTTGTGAAAGGCATGTATTAGTTACAAAAAAGCTATTAAACATTTCTAATCAATATTTAATTTCCATTAATTTACTCAAGTGGCAAGCCATCTAATAACCAGGTAATGCATAATCCCTTACTTATATCAACATCATACGCAGCAGTCATAATAATCAAGTGTCATCACAACTGACCACAACTTAACATGTGCACAGGTTGGCAAGAGATCTCATGATACTCTTTTTAGAGCTCATCCCCAGAGAATATTAGTCTCTATACAGTAGATTGATGATTTGCTCATTTTAAAGAAAAGCCAATAGCACTGACACATATTGTTAATTACAAAATATTTCTACTCATAAAGCCTTAAATGGTTAATCTCCTGTGTATTTGTCAGCTCTTCTATTGTGCTACAATACATAACGATTTTTGAGATTGCAAAATTGTCCCTCACCTTTCCTCACAAACCCTCACCTGTCTTCAGAACCCCTCACCCGTCCCCAGAACCCCTCACCCGTCCCCAGAACCCCTCACCTGTATTTAGAACCCCTCACCTGTCTTTAGAACCCCTCACCTGTCCCCAGAACCCCTCATCTGTCTCCAGAAACCCTCACCTGTCCCCAGAACCCCTCACCTGTCTCCAGAACCCCTCACCTGTCCCCAGAACCCCTCACCCGTCCCTGGAACCCCTCACCCATCTTCAGAACTCCTCACCCATCTTTAGAAACTCTCACCCGTCTTCAGAAACCCTCACCCGTCTCCAGAAACCCTCACCCGTCACCAGAACCTCTCACCTGTCTCCAGAACCCTTCATCTGTCCCCAGAACCCCTCACCTGTCCCAAGAAACCCTCACCTGTCCCCAGAACCCCTCACCTGTCTTTTGAACCCCTCACCTGTCTTTTGAACCCCTCACCCGTCTTTTGAACCCCTCACTCGTCCCCAGAACCCCTCACCCATCCCCAGAACCCCTCACCCGTCCCCAGAACCCCTCACCTGTCCCCAGAACCCCTCACCCGTCCCCAGAACCCCTCACCCATCTTCAGAAACCCTCACCCGTCTTCAGAAACCCTCAACCATCTTCAGAAACCCTCACCCGCCTGTATTTAGAACCCCTCACCCGTCCCCAGAACCCTCACCCGTCCCCAGAACCCCTCACCCGTCCCCAGAACCCCTCACCCGTCTTCAGAAACCCTCACCCGTCTCCAAAACCCCTCACCCATCCCCAGAACCCCTCACCCATCTCCAGAACCCCTCACCCATCCCGGAACCCTCACCACCCTCCTGGAACCCTCACCCATCTTTAGAAACTCTCACCCGTCTTCAGAAACCCTCACCCATCTTCAGAAACCCTCACCTGTCTCCAGAACCCCTCCCTGTTTCCAGAACCTCTCACCTGTCTCCAGAACCCCTCATCTGTCCCCAGAACCCCTCACCTGTCCCAAGAAACCCTCACTTGTCCCCAGAACCCCTCACCTGTCCCCAGAACCCCTCACCTGTCTTTTGAACCCCTCACCCATCTTTAGAACCCCTCACCCGTCTTTAGAACCCCTCACCCGTCTTTTTAGAACCCCTCACCCGTCCCCAGAACCCCTCACCCGTCCCCAGAACCCTCACCCGTCCCCAGAACCCCTCACCCGTCCCCAGAACCCCTCACCCGTCCCCAGAACCCCTCACCCGTCCCCAGAACAACTCACCCGTCTCCAGAAACTCTCACCCGTCTTCAGAAACCCTCACCCGTCTTCAGAAACCCTCACCCGCCTGTATTTAGAACCCCTCACCTGTCCCCAGAACCCCTCACCCGTCCCCAGAACCCCTCACCCGTCTCCAGAACCCCTCACCTGTCTCCAGAACCTCTCACCTGTCTCCAGAACCCCTCACCTGTCCCCAGAACCCCTCACCTGTCTTTAGAACCCCTCACCTGTCCCCAGAACCCCTCACCTGTCCCCAGAACCCCTCACCCCTCACCTGTCCCCAGAACCCCTCACCTGTCTTTAGAACCCCTCATCTGTCCCCAGAAACCCTCACCTGTCTTTAGAACCCCTCACCTGTCCCCAGAACCCCTCACCTGTCCCCAGAACCCCTCACCTGTCCCCAAAATCCCTCCCCTTTCTTCACATCCCCTCACCTGTCCTCGGAGCAGCTCATATGCAGTTATGCCTAAGGACCACCAGTCCACTGCAAAGGAGTAACCTGGATGTGTTCTCTCGATTGGCTTAAACAATTCTGGGGCTACAAAAGTAGAAAGTAGAAAAGACAGGCAGAGATACTTTAAAATGTTTCTATAAAGTATTTTTATTAGCACACATCACCTCATGAATGAGTAATATACAAACAGTTTTTTTATTTCAAATACAGTGATTTTACAGTGTTTTCTAAAGAGTACCACTCAAGTCGAGTAATATTACCACAGTTGTGTGACATATATATGACTTCTACCTGTTCAAAGCTGAAGTATGACAGTTCTCACCCATGTATGGTTTTGTCCCTGCAATAGATGTGGCTTTTAAGTCGTTCTTCACGATAGCAGCTATGTTGAAGTCTGTCAGGTGAGCATGACCTGCACAGAAAATAAGTACTAACACATGAGATATGAGGCAAACATTAGGCTTTAAGATTCTCTGATAAATTAAAAAGCATTAATTTCCTTACCAGTGTTTTGCAATAAACCTTTGAATAATATGAAAGCAGTTACTGTATATTAATGCTATTTTAGACACTTTCCTGACTCATGAAGCATCTCACTACAGTTACATCCCAATTCACTTACTTATTGCAGCACACTTTACTGGTGAAAGGAATGTACATACTTTTTAGCAAGATATAGTGCTGTACATTTAAACTGAAAAAGATGACAATACCCTTTTGCATTATGCATTGTGGAAAATATCTGCAGGCAATATGAAGTATTGTAAATATTACACAGGTTTTGATCCAGTATTTGTTTGACAATTAGACTAATTTCATAATGCTTTTTGTCTTGCATCCCATGAGTGAGAGAGTACAGAGATACACTGTCATTTCCAATTCATTTACTCATTTTAACATTTCTTCTCTGTTATCACTAAATGTTCACTGCAGTCATATTTTATGTAAATGTGATATATGGCATTACTGTATAGTGTAAATGAGCACAATCCAATAATGCAGCTTTGCCAATAATATAAACTTTAAAGCAGCACATTCCACCCTGTTCCTCTGTTTAAGTCTCACTAAAGGTTTTGGTGTGATTTGTGGTAATTTGGTCACACCGAGTATAGAGAGCAGATAAAGAAAAAAGAGTGACCGCAGTGAGACAACCAAAGTCACCCGTTCACCCTAAAAAAAAAATCTGCATCGCCGCAGGGTGCAGGAGAACTGCAGCTGATGCTCTGTGTTCAATGAGGTGTGTCTCTGAAATGTGTGTGTTTGACAAAACACGGGGGGGGGTGTTTTCTGTGTGTGTGTGTGTGTGTGTGAGTGTGTGTGTGTGTGTGTGTGTGTGTGTGTGTGTGTGTGTGTGTGTGTGTGTGTGTGTGTGTGTGTGAGTGTGTGTGTGTGTGTGTGTGTGTGTGTGTGGAGTGCGTGTGTGTGAGTGTGTGTGTGTGTGTGTGTGTGTGTGTGTGTGTGTGTGTGTGAGTGTGAGTGTGTGTGTGTGTGAGTGCGTGTGTGTGTGTGTGTGTGTGTGTGTGGTGTGTGTGGTGTGTGTGTGGGTGTGTGTGTGTGTGTGTGTGTGTGTGTGTGTGTGTGTGTGTGTGTGGGTGGGTGTGTGTGGTGTGGGTGTGTGTGTGTGTGTGTGTGCGTGTGTGTGTGTGTGTGTGTGTGTGTGTGTGTGTGTGTGTGTGTGAGTGTGTGTGTGCTGTTCTATCGACAGTGGTGGTCCGATTTACATTTACAATTTACATTCAGGAACTGTTCTTTAAATCATTTGATCAATGTAATAACTGTGTTTGACTGTTTTAAAATACATTTTGAACAAAAAATTTATTTGGTTGTAATAAATTAAACTAAAATATTAAAACATTTAAAATACTGTCTGAAAGTTTATTATTGTTGTTTAATATAAGGTGAGGGTTGTTCTGTGTAAGCGCTCCAGATGCAGCTGATGTTATTGTGCCTCTGACTCCTGATGGAGTTAAAACTCAACTGTCCACTGAGGTGTGGAGATCACCTCCTCCAGATCTGCAGGAGTCAGCTCTTTCTAGCAGGGCTCTGTCATCTCAACTGATGATCTGCCCAACGGGGTTCGGCCATACGCAAATGGAGGTTTTTGCATAGATTGTGCCAAAAGCACAATGCAAAAAAACACCCATGATGCAGTGCATAGCCTTTTGTAAAAAAATGCAGTACAGTCAGTGCATATGTTATGTCAGGATACAGCACTAAACATCTGTCAAATCTGTAATTACAGGCCTTTAATGGGAGTTGTTTACAGTCTGACAGGAGTGTTTGACGGTCTAATGCAAGTGTTTGTTTATCTGACCGGAGTGTTATGAGTGTTTAATGTTCTGACTGGAGAGTTTAATGGTCTAATGAGAGTGTTTGTAAGTCTGATAAATGTTTGATTTTCTGACAAAAGTGTTTGAAGGACTGATGGAAGTGTTTGATGGTCTGGCAGAAGTGTTAAAATGTCTGATGGGAATCATGGAGTGCTCACTTTGTCTCTGGAGAATTCAACCACCAGCTGTGTTTGTATATGTGTGTTCAGTCATGGGGTCATAACTATTTGAACATTCATAGTAATCTCGCTATTACCAAAACAATTAGAAATTATGCAGTTTGTTAGTTGCTATTTTTCCTGACAACACCTGTTAGCCAAATTTATGTAAAAAATCATATAAAAGGCACTTTAAGCCTTTCAGGCCAAGTACCATCAGTTAGAATAATATTTGCTAATTCTTTTCAACATTAAGTAAATTGACATTGTTCTGAGTGCAGGCGTGATTCAGGTTGCATAGTGTGATTATATCAATATTTCTATGGATAAATGATGCTGTAATAAACCCTTTGTCTGGTTCCTTCTAAAGAAAGTACCCAAAGAGATCAGCATACATAAATAATTACAGTAAAATGACATGACTTTGGCAACACTTTATTTTAAAAGTGAACATTAGACTTTCTACTTACTAAAACTAACCTTGCAACTTCTTGTTTTTTATTTTTCATTATTACCATTATTTTGATCATTATAATAATCATTTCATTTATTCCAACATATATTCTACTGACTGCAAAAAGCCTTGAAACTACATGTACTGTAAACAACAGTCCACTAACTTTTGTTTTCACTGTATGTCACACCTCTTTTGATCTTACTCCATATCTCTTCTATCCTGATCTCACTTCACTCTCCCCTTCTGATCTCACTCCTAATCACACCCTCCTTATCTCACTTTACATTACACCTTTCACTTCATGTCACCCCCTTTTGATCCCAAGTTCAAGTTCAAGTTCAAGTTTTTTTGTATAGTGCTTTAACAATGTAGCACTGTTTCAAAGCAGCTTTACAGCAGAATAAACAGAATGACAAGCAGGGAAATATAAAAGCTCATTTAATAACTAATATCTAATATCATCAGTCTCCTAGTGACACTTTAACACTGAACCCAAACTCCATTAATGAATGTATATATATATGGAGAAAAAATTAATGCAGCCTAACAAGGGGATTTGTGTTATAAACTGTTGATATCAGTGAGATCTTACACCCCAGTGAGATCTCACTCCACATCACACCCTCCTGATCTCATTCTACATCACACCCTTCTGATCTCACATCACATCACACCCCTCCTGATCTCACATCACATCACACCCTTCCTGATCTCACATCACACCCCTTCTGATTTCACCCTGATCTCACATCACACCCCTTCTGATTTCACCCTGATCTCACATCACACCCCTTCTGATCTCACATCACACCCTCCTGATCTCACATCACACCCTCCTGATCTCACTCCACATCACACCCTCCTGATCTCACTCCACATCACACCCTCCTGATCTCACTCCACATCACACCCTCCTGATCTCACATCACACCCTCCTGATCTCACATCACATCCTCCTGATCTCACTCCACACACCCCTCCTGATCTCACATCACACCCTCCTGATCTCACATCACACCTGTCCTGATCTCACATCACACCCCTTCTGATTTCACCCTGATTTCACATCACACCCCTTCTGATCTCACATCACACCCTCCTGATCTCACTCCACATCACACCCCTCCTGATCTCACATCACACCCCCTGATCTCACATCTCACCCTCCATCACATCACACCCCTTCTGATCTCACATCACACCCTCCTGATCTCACATCACACCCTCCTGATCTCACTCCACATCACACCCTCCTGATCTCACATCACATCACACCCCTCCTGATCTCACATCACACCCTCCTGATCTCACATCACATCACACCCCTCCTGATCTCACATCACACCCTCCTGATCTCACATCACACCCTCCTGATCTCACTCCACATCACACCCTCCTGATCTCACATCACATCACACCCCTCCTGATCTCACATCACACACTTCTGATCTCACTTCTCATCACACCCTCCTGATCTCACTTTACGTTACACCTTTCACTCCATGTTACTCCCCTCATGTTGGGAGCCATCTTGTCACAAAAAAATTGAAAAAGTCATTGGCCATCAGCAAGGTTGTTGGAGAGGTGGACATAGAAGAGAAGGTAGAGAATAATGATAGGTGTTTAAAGTGTTGTTGATTTAGATCAGGGATTTTGGGATAAAATTTTTGTCTCTTTTAGTTTGTATTGTAAAAACCGTTTCCTCATGCAGTGAATTATGTGAAATGCACTATGTAGTCCGTGTTTGCAGTTTTCTGTCCTCTCTTGGCACATTGACATACTGTATACTATCACTTTGTGTCTTTTGGCATTAATGTTTGTACATGTGCAATTTGTGTGGGTCTTCTCATGAACACCAGCATTATATTTACTGGCCAATGCCAGACATTATTTCTACAGCTCGGATGAGATTGTTCAGAGAAACAACGGATATGATGATGGCTTACCGTGTTCATCCAGTAAAATGTTGTCTGGTTTTATATCTCTGTGAACACACAAATAAAGCTCAGTTAGGACTGATAATCTGTTTATTAATTCAGTGTCTATCTGGTGGGAAAGAGAAAACATGACATTTAAGTTTGTGTGTTATAACGTGGTGTTCCTGTGGGTCAGAATCCCAGGGAACACACATACAGTACTGATGAAATGTATAGCCTGACTGTGTCTGACACATGCATACATCTAAATCTGACAGGAAGGAAGAGCAAATACTATCATATACACAGCAGATAAAGTCTGACCTGAAAAGCATTGTGATGTTAAAATGTATCAGAACACAACAGATAATGCAACACAGCTAATACTTAACAAACCCACTGTTCAATGTTAGGATGTTATATGAATGCTATGCTAGAGTCAACTCTATTTCACACATATTAAGCTTTGGACAACCAAAATATTAAAAGAACATGTCAAATTACAAACCAAAATCACCAAAAGGCCATTCAGCAAAAAAGGATCCAGCAACTAGTCAGCTCAAACATTCATCTGTCTGAGAGAGAGATTTTCTTATAAAGGTAAAAAGATTAGATAATACTGTCATAGTTAATTTGAGAAGCCTTATAAGTAGTCAGTAAGATCTTAAAGTTAATACGTTGTGTAATGGGTAACCAGTGGAGTGTTGACAGTACCGGGCTGATATGTTCAAACTTTTTTGTTCTTGTGAGAACTCTAGCCGCTGCATTTGGAACTAGTTGGAGCTTTTGTAATAGGCCAGCTGGACAGCCACCTAATAATGCATTGCAGTAATCCAGTCTAGACGTCATGAATGCATGAACTAACTTTTCTGCACTCAATACTGACAGCATATGACGCAGTTTAGATATGTTTTTGAGATGAAAAAAAAACGGTTTTACAGATGTTGGCAACATGGCTTTCAAATAAAAGGGGACTGTTGAATAAGAGATTCCTAGCTGACAACGAAGGCTTAGTAGAGAACCCGTCAATAGTTAGATAATATTCTTGTTGGTTAACTGTAGGAGCTTTAGGTCTAATGGTTAACACCTCTGTTTTGTCAGAGTTCAACAACAGAAAGTTGCTACTCATCCAGGTACATTCCATCATTTTGGTGAATTTCTGTGTTTCGTGAGGCTTCGAGGAGTTGTGTATCGTCGGCATAGCAGTGAAAATTAACTCCATGTTTCTTAATTATAGCTCCTAAGGGCAACATGTACAGGGTGAAGAGTAGAGGTCCTAGAACAGATCCCTGTGGTACTCCGTACTGGATTTGTGCTATATATTGAAAGCTGTCAGATAAGTATGATTTAAACCATTCTAATGCGATTCCACTAATGCCAACATAAGTTTTAAGTCTATTTAAAAGTATGCTGTGATCAATGGTGTCAAAGGCATCGCTGAGATCTAACAATACAAGTAATGAGATGCAGCCACGATCAGATGACAGGAGCAAATCATTTGTAACTCTGATCAGAGCAGTCTCTGTACTGTGATGGGCTCTAATTCCCGACTGGAATTCCTCATAGATTCCATTCCTATGGAGGTAGGAGCATAGCTGTGATGAAACAACATTTCAAGTACTTTAGAAATGAAAGGTAGATTCGATATAAGTCTATAGTTTGCTAAGTCTCTAGGATCAAGTTGTGGTTTTTTAATAGTAGGCACAATAACGGTCATCTTATATGGCTTTAGGGACATATCCTAATGTTAGAGATGAGTTTATAATAATAAGCATAGGGTCTATTATTTCAGGCAGCATCTCTTTTAATAAGGTAGTAGGGATTGGATCTAGTATGTATGTTGCTGATTTAGATGATTTAATTATCTTAAACAGTTCCTTTTCTATGGTTGAGAATAATTGCAGTTGCTCAGTAAGAGGGCTGGAATGTTCCGTCTGTTCTGGGGATATAGCCTCTGGTTGCATAGTTTTTTCTCTAATATTATCAATTTTATTTGTAAAGAAATTCATAAATTCATCACTAAAGTTAATTTAGTTACAACATTAAGGTTAATGCTAACCAGTATTTATGCTACTAAGTACTTCTTTTCTGTCTATGTCAGCAGTTTGATGTTATAGCTGCACTCAGTTACATTATGCCTTATTGTCATCTCTGCCTAAACAATCTTCTGCTGTATGATATTGGCCTCATTAATTGTTAACCAGTTTAACATAAACATAAATTAATTACATCATAACTAATAAAAATCAGACCTGACTAAATTCAGTGTATGATATTGGCCACATTAATTGTAAACCAGTTTAACACAAACACAATTATAAATAAATTTTATTAACTAATAAACAATTAGACCCAATCAAAATCCAGACCTACATAGCTTCACTTTACATTAAGTAAATTTAGTACATTGCTGTAAATCAAGAACTTTCTATCAAAATACTGACTGCAGCTGTGACGCGTCAGAGGAGAAATGACCCTCCAAGTGAGTCTGGGTTCTCCCAAGGGTTTTTTCTCCATATATATATATATATATATATATTCATTAATGGAGTTTGGGTTTCTTGCCACCGTCGCCGTGTTGGAGTGCTCACTAGGAGACTGCTGATATTAGATATTAAATTAGCTCAGGGTTCTGTAAAGTTTGTTATCATTTGGTTTTAACTTTACATTTTCAATATGTCCTGTTTGCACGATATCCTTTTGTTTTTTGTTTTCTCTGAAAAGCTTTGAAACAGTGTCACGTTATAAAGCGCTATACAAATAAACTTGAACGTAAACTTGTGTATTTGATACTCGTAGGCAGAGCTGGTGTTGTATATGTAAATCTAAGAACATAAATATATTATTATGGCAGTGCTGTTTCTGGAACAGTCACAGTGTTCTTGTAACTCAACTGACAGAGCAATGCTTTAGCAGTATAAAGGTCATGAGTTTAATTTCCAGCACACATACTGATGAATGTATAGATTAAATGCACTGTAAGTCACTTTAAATAAAAAAACATTCTGTCATGGAAGATGAATTTCTTTTGAAGTTTGTTTTGTATTCTGATGTGATCAGTTGGAGCAGCACATTTCGGAGCTTTTATTGACGAATGGGCCATTTTAAAACTATACTGAAGAGCAACACATCACTGTTTACTGTTTAACAGTCTGTTAAAGGTTAAGAGACATGATAAAAAAACATGCTGTTAGGGTTAACTCCAGTGCACTTTAGAGCAAAAAATGAAATGATATCTTAATTGATTTCCTGGTGATTGTGAAAGACCTAGAGAAGAAAACACATGTGAAGCATGAGTGGATCAGTCTCTTCCTCCTCATCATGACAGTGTTTGGAGTTATGACCAAAATACTCATCACTTTTCAATTAATGCGACAATATCTTGGAACTGATTCAAAATTCATTACCTGTCGATAAAGAGGTATGGGAAGATGCTACAGACACCTGAGCACCCTGAGAGCAAACCGATCCACCGGCCTTTTCTTTCGCTTGACTACTCCAACAAGCTATTAGCAGGATCTAATGGCCTCATTACATCAGAGATCATGATGAGAGCTGTAAGCGATCTGCCCTCCTGTTCACCTGATCCCTGCTGAGATATGCGGACAAACAGAAGGGCGGCTGGAGCACTTCACAATAAAGCCTCTGTGGACACCTGAGCATCTGTCAGATGTGTCTGATGAAGGGACAGTTATTACCTTGAATAACAACTCTCTAAAGGATGTACACACAGCAACATTTGAATGTCTGTTAGTTTTCAGGTCAGATATCTCAAAAAAGTTGCCAAAATTAACTTTGAGGAACTCAAATGTTTCTTGTTCATAAAGGAGATGTCATTTTGCATAGGATGTGACTACAATTTTATTGATTGTTATTATATGAAATATTTGGTGAAATTTGAATGAACATGCTAACAATGTCATCAGCCTCCACCGAGCAAAAGCAAGAACCAAATGATGTTTTAGGTTCTGTGACGTCACCTAAATGAAGCCTGCTCTCCTCCCATATGTCATCTGTGGAAGCAGCTCGTCTTGTGGGCATACAGAAAGCCAGTGCTGTGTGTCTCGTCATAAAATCGCATTTGAGCATCGCTATATATGAATGTGTGCATTTTTTACTTGGACCCAATTTTTTACGACAAAATTTATACATATGCATTTGGCAGAGATTTTTAATAAAGAAAACATACAGTCAATTTAAGTATAAATATTGTATTAGTATGTGTGTTCTTTAGGAATCAAACCCATGACCTTCACATTTCTAACAAAATGAGTTACAGGAATCACCAATTATCACACAGATGAAATCCCATAATGGATTAGGGTGGAAGTTTTTGTGGCATCTCCTACTCTCGGAAAAGGCATTTATTTAGTAAATGTTTTTGTGGGTTACACACTGCAGAGATAAATGTAGAAAGAAAACATGGCTAAAACATGTCTGTCTAGTAATATATTTTCAGTTTACCCATTGCTGGCAGATGTTAATTGTTGGAGTTTGGATATAGCTGGGTATAGTGTATGAAGGACCACAAGAGTAATTCATTATTACATTAATAGGCAATAAAAAGTGTGATTATAAAAACAATTTATTATTGAAATATTAATCCATCAATAAATAGTTCAGTTTAAAAAAGGGACTAACCCTAACACTCATTTAGTGCATTTTTCAATTCCTAAAAAATAGTGCAATTTTACAAAGCATTTTTTATTTTATGGGCATTTTATTATGGGCACCTTTATTTCAGACAGGACAGTGAAGTGAGATGGGAGGAGAATGAGGGTCATGGAGGACCAGAAAAGGACACCGAACCGGGATTCAAACTCTGGTCTTGCCAAGTTTGCTCTTACATGTCTGGAGCGCTCCAGGCTCCAACAAAAATGCGATTTTGTTTACCATTTCCGTTTTCATTGCCCCTCTGCCTTTCCTTTTCCTATTTGCTATTAGATTAGCTTTTCGTTTTAGCCTCTCTATTTAGCATTTCCATGACACTCGAGGGCCTTGCACTGGTAAAACAAGAAATGAAAATTAGCTATGGACAGGTGGAAGTAACAAGCTCTCTGATTGGCTTGAGAAACTGTGGAGCTCTTTCACTCTGGCACCAGAACCAGAGCCCGTGGTGGTAAACATGGTGGAGAGGTAAACTTCACGCGTCGCTGCATGTGCCACAGCGTATACCATCTACTTTAGCATTAAAACGCGGCTGAAAATGCTAGGTGCTGTTAAAAAAACTGCACTTGAAAGTGCAGCATTTTTTGTCTAGGTGAAGAGAGTTGAAAAAAGCTGCTCTTTCAAGCCGACGCAAAAAACGCCAGCCACAGGCACAAACATTTAGAGTCCACACCTCCCTTTTAGACAGCTCCAGTCCGGAGCCATTGAGAGACAGAGAGTTGATTCATGTAGACTTTAGATAGTTCCAGGAAGTCCTTGGCAGGCCATTGAAATACATTGAGACCAACAGAGAAATCTGAAATTTTTGCTGATTTAAAGTTCATAAATGCATTGATTGCCACAAACCGCGGACTGGCCACTGTAAACGTGGGTTGCGCCGGGGTTGCGCCGGCCTCCGCGATGGGCCCTGCTCCTTGGCCCGCGGAGCCTGACGCATGCTGCCCCCTCCCAAAATGCTCAGAAGGGTCGTCCACCTCAACTGCCCTGACAGTGAACGAAAACCCCGACACCAGGAAGACGTAGTCCATAAGTTGTTCAAGCATCCCTCAAGAACAATAATGGGTTTAATGATATTTGAATGGTTGGTTGAGTCCATAACCAAAAAAGTTTATTAACATAAAACCTGGTCCTTGAGGGGGCAAGTTCCCTGGCGCATTCTGACTAGGGCTGCTGCTGGATCCACGTTTGGTCAGTCGTTCTTCTATGCTGGAAGGTAAGAGGCAGAGGATCCAAATGCAGCTTGTTTAATTAATTATATCCAGGAACAGGAACATAAAACATCAACGACTGACCAAGGACAAAATGGAAATGACAATGATGAATCCCTGCAAAGGTTTATGGGAATTGAAGTGCAATAGTGAAACAGTCCAGAAGTGGAAGCAGGGACAAGACAGGGACATTTCTATTTAGTTATGTCAATTGTATTTTTATAAAATCTGTTAATATTTGAAGATTTTAGGAGTAAGTAACTTTATCTACCTCACAGGCAATCATGTATTTAATTAGTTAATAATGGTATTAATTAATTAGTAGTAGTATTGCGTATGATTATTAGTATTTCAATAATCACGTATATTTAAATAACTAAGCTTAATAACTAGTGTTATATTTATGACTTTTAATTCTTATGCACCCTTAACAGATTAATACATACAAGAATACATAATAGAAAGTTTTAATACGTTTAATACATTTATACACAATCATTTATTTATACATTTATACATTTTTTATTTATTTATAAGAATAATATTTTTATTTTTATTTTCATGCACTTATTTACAGTAAATAATCATTTTAATAGTAATTTAAGAGAATAAAATTTACAATTAATATTCTGTTTGTGGTTAAATGTTGCTAACTTTATCCAGTCTGTTCATTTACCTGATAACTTTACCTAAATGTAATAATTTAATGAGGAAAAATCAACTAAATATATTTATGCATGAGTTTATTTGATTTAGATGTACTGACAGCATGAAAACTTATCCTGTAAACGTCTTTTCATTAAAAAATTCTTTACAATCGTTATATGCTTCGCTGTAAGTCTATGGTGTTTTAGCATTCGGCACTAACTTACAGGAACTATTAAGAGGCTCCATGATCCGCCATCGCTGTAGAAAAACTGTCCCATTGGAGTGAACGGAGTTGTCCCGACTCGACCTCTCTATGGCTATCAACCAGTCTGCAGAACGTAGAAAATAACAGAAAATATCAAAGAGCAAAGAAATACATCCACCAGGCCATAGCTAATTTCCATTCCTCATTTTACCAGCTCAGGGACCCCAAGGGTCACAGAAACGCTTAACAGAGGGGCTAAATTGAAAAGCTAATCTAATTGCAAATAGTAAATGTGGCGGGGAAATGAAAACAGTAAACGGAAAATCCCTTTTAAATGCCTGATTAAAACAACTGTATTCGTAATTCAATTTGTAAATCCAATTATTTATTTCTCTTTTTAAAATCGCATTTTCAAATACATTTTGAAATTGCACCATTTATTTAGTCAAGGACTAAATTTAGTTATTTATTCAATAATGCACTTTAAAATGATGTACTCAATGAGTTTTGTTAAATCCTTTTTTAAATTGAATAAATATTTCAATAATAAATATTTTTTATAATCTCACTTTTTTATTGCCCATTAAGATATTAAATAATTAACCACTTTATTACTTTTCCTGTGGCACGTGTGGTCCTCCATATCAGTAGCTACAGTATGTTTACATGCACCAATTCTCATCAATCCGAATAAATTCAGTGTGATTGCAGATTATGAAAATCTTGTTTATATGTACTCTAAACACTGCAATCCGATAAAAACAATAGTTTACATGTGCATAACATTTCGAACAAAATGTATGGGCATGCCCAGAACGTCTCATGTTCGCCCCAGAAAGTAGCGGAGAAACCCGTGAACATGACACTAAACAAGGTAATTGTTTTTGCCTTAATGGCATTTATAAAATTGATTCTCTATTTTTATAGAATATAGAATTTTCTATACTTTTTTCTATACTTTGCGCTGTGCATGCGCGCAAAGCTTATTTGAATCCGACTCAAAAACTACTTTAATTAAAGCATTTACATGCTTGATTTTTTCCTTTTGATTGGATTTTGTCAAGTCTACACCACCCCTTACAATACGATCAAAATTGCATTCCGAACGAGCTCAATCAGATTATTTAAATGTTTACATGAGAGCTTTTCAGTCCCATTAAGCCATCAATCCGATTACAAATGGATTATTTGGGTGCATGTAAATGTAGGTACTGTAGTGTGTCATTTCACCAGTCAGAATTCACAAAGTAAAAGGAAATTTAAAAAAGCAAAGCAAAAATGAATAGTTTACAGGTCTGTATGTTTGATATTATTTTAGAAAGTTAGAAATGCATATCAAATTAAACATGAAAGTAGGTAAAGACTTCACAGACCTTATTTGAGTTCTTCATGACAGCATCATGTTTGTCAAACTTCAGCTTGTTTATCAAAGAATTTTAGCCTAAACCCGAACTTTGTTAAATAAACTACATTTTACGAGTTTGCATTAACATCTAATCAAATATGAAGACAAAGCATATTTGTCATGCTGTCCAAGGGGAGGGCTCCAAGCTCAGAATTTTAGTCGAACCCAGAGTCTCCCAAAAAGCCAAAAATAGCCGAAATACTCAGAAGCAATCCTTACATATGAACGAAAAGGTGATCGTATACTCAATATACCCCGATAAGGACACTGATTCCACTGGGCAACGTGGATTTAGCAGGAAACAGTTTATGATAGGTGTAAAAATGACCATAAGACAGCGCTAGCTCAACTGTTATAGCCAGGTTGTCATTGGGTTTGCGCTGTCTATGGAGGAATACTGTGCTGATCTATTCATTGTATAGACTAAAAGCGATATGTATGCAAAAATGCATGAGAGTTATGAGTTATACTTTTGAGAGTAAAAGAAACATGGGCACATTCTACTTATGAATTCTGTTATGCGGTTAAATATCTCTTTCTAACACCAACACAAAACGCCATTCACAATTTTCACTAAATGTAAGTGAGACTTGAGGACAGGATTGAATTCATCATGGTAAAGTTTTATTACAGAATATGGGCTGGAGGAAAAGATCTTAAAGAGCAGTAACATGTATTAAGAACAGTCCTTCACTGATTATCTGCAGCTGTCATTAGTGGAAGAA
Organism: Beaufortia kweichowensis; assembly: GCA_019155185.1. NCBI lineage: Eukaryota > Metazoa > Chordata > Actinopteri > Cypriniformes > Gastromyzontidae > Beaufortia > Beaufortia kweichowensis. The sequence goes on along the minus strand of CM032812.1, from coordinate 300,351 downwards.
ACATCAAGCTTATCCACAAGATAAAGTGAGATGTGACACATCATTAGATTCACACTAGCACTCATACACATTCAGAAAACAGCTGGAAAGAAATAACACCACAGCACAGCTGATGGAGTTTCTGTATGAGAAATTTTTATCTGAATCCTGTATTTCTGTCTATCACACAGAGCAGAACAGATCAAGGAAAAGATGACTGGTTTACCTTTCATTCCTTAAGTTTTAGTAATAGTTCATGAATCCTGTTGTGAGTGTTTTTACATTGGGTTACAGTAAAAAACACCAGCAGCAGTCCTTGTGTGTTGTGTGCTTTGTGAATAGCTGGTCTATTTGAGTAGCTGAATAGCTGGTGTTAATAATTCAAGCCACTTGAAGCACAAAAACAGGCTGTGTTAATGTCATTTTAGACAGAGACAACCATCTCACCATAACATATACAGTATAATGATGCACTGCTCAGTCCAATGATAAAGCATGATTTATATTTCTGAGGAGAGGGCTTTAGAGTAAAATTATTACCTCAATAAACTTATAGCTGGAGTGATATTCAGTGATACTGTCTACAGGTGTTTCTGACGTCATTCTTGTATAGTGACACCCTATCTCAGTTCCTGTGTTACAGTTGTTTGTCTTTGACATCATTACTGTAACAGCTGATTGATATATGAGCAGCTAATAAACATAAAAATAATGTTTTTAATGAATAATGTGATTAAATAAAGATCCATACTGCGGAAGTTTGTCCGTTATGTCATCATTTTTATATGCTGAATTTGCCTCTAAATACAGTTTTTGCCTATTTGTGTTTTGCACTACATTTAGTTAGTAATGTATGCTGTGGTATTCAGATGTAACGAACGGTTTTAATGGTCAAACTGAGTAAAATGTGTAACTGAACAGAGTAACAGAATAACATTATTTAAATACTGTTGGTAAAACATTACATACATCAGCTAACAAAAATAAGAGAGCACTCTAAAATGATTGTCAGTTTTTATGAATTTACAGTAACACTTTTGTTTAGGGTCCAATTCTGACTTACTTATTTAATATGCATATTAGAAGGGGTGGTGAGTTTGAGGGTTGAGCAGTCAAAGCTCATTACATGGTCACTGGGGTCCCTCAGGGATCTGTGCTTGGCCCACTTCTATTCTGCATCTGCACAACTTCCTTAGGGACTATCAAACAATCACACAGATTCAAATACCATTGTTACGCTGACGACACCCACAGTTTTATCTCTTTTTATCCAGATGATCCCACGCTAGCAATGCAGCACAAACTCACGATTTAATTACACCATCCAGAGTCAGATATTAGGTGTAATGTTTAATAAGCTGCCCTTCATGAACACATCGCAAGGATATCACAGTCATATAGATTTGCGCCTTACAACATCAGGAAGATCAGGCCATATCTTCTCCGCATTCTGCTCAACTTCTTGTCCAAGCCCTTGTAATTTCTAGGCTGGACTATTGCAATGCTCTTCAATCCTCAGTACAGTGGGAGTTAAATGTGGTCTTCTGATTGGTCAGTTTGACTGTATTAGGTTGGGTTTAGTCACATGTAAGATTTGCTCTGGGTTTTTCTCTCTTCTTTTCCTGGGGGCTACTCTCCTTGAGCTCTGCTTTTAGACAAATCTGCAAACTAGTTTGGATTAAATGTGCTTGCTATATGTTTTCTGTTATGTAGTGTACAGTGACAGTCTGAAGAATGACACGTAACACACACATTATAATCTGTACTGTAAGTCACCTGTAGACTTTAAAAGAAAGCAAAACTCTCTGAAACAGCTGCAGTGTGCTGATATTACAGTGTGATGTTTTAACCGTCTGTGGAGAAACTCTTTTAATCTGTTACACAACTCTTGAAGCTCTGAAATCCTTCATTAGTCTTGATGATCTTCCTGCTGATACATCCGTCTCAGATGCTACAGCATCACATATTTCCATCCAGTAGAGTTTTAGATTATGTAAGTCTGTTTGCAGACATGTTTGTACTGTTTGCTTATGTTGCAAACATAAGCAAATCAGCCTCAACCACAACTACGAAAGGACATCCAAACATCCAAAAACAAAATTGTGAATGAAGAACTGACTAATAAGTGTGGATCTGAGCAAGCTCTCAAAGCGTTTGTGTTTGTAGTTGAGAGAGAATCATTACCTGTGGATGATGTGTTTATTGCGTAAGTAGTGCAGAGCGAGAGAGATTTCACACACATAGTGTTTGACTGTGATCTCTGTGAAGTGCACGTTCTGTTGCAGATGATATCGTAGATCTCCACCTAACAGCAGGTCAACAACCATGAACATGTCTTCTTCATCCTGAAACGAATACCTGCAGTAAACACAGACAACATACACATGGATTAGTAAAAATAAAAAGGGGAAGGTTTCTTTTGTGATAAATGCAAATGTCTGTAGTCTTCAATAAACAATGAAGATCGAGTCTCTCTCGGGTCTGTTTTTATGCTCAACATCGTATCGAGAAATCATCTGTCATGAGCAGCAGTTGTGTGGTGGACAAAGCTAAATAATCTACATAGACAGAAGATTGTGCTTTGTGTCAGTGTTTCAGACCGCTTGATACGCTGGACACGACATTCAGTTAAACTAAATAAACATGCCACAGTTGACCAGCTGCTAACAAACCAAATATCCATCTGTTTCTCATATATACTGTAGCTAATGCATGGCTTCAAAAGTGATTATAACATAACATTTATGTGTTATAGTTTATGGACAGGGTGTTAAGATGTTCAGTGAGCAGAGTTAAAATGTCAGATGGTGTTTTCTGGTGAAGGAGCGTTCATGTCTCTCCGGTGTGTATGATGTGTATGTGCTCAGAGAAACTCATCCATCAGTGAGTAAAGTTCTCAGGAGGTCTACATCAACAAACACACATTTTACTCTCATTTGAAAAGCCATTTAGCAAAGCGGTAATGATTTTACATACTTACTCTCAAATCTATTTTTATCAAAATGACTTATTCATTGAGCACTCATTACATGAAGAGAGAACGAGTACTTCTGCTGAATGAAAGTTTCCAGAGAAGACTAGACAAACTGTACTGAACAATGTTCATTATGGTCTGGTTGCAGGAGTTCTTGATTATTGTGAATAGTGACTCTTCACACAAATGTCTCATGCGACAGACAAACTGCTTTTATGCTGCTGTTGTAGCTGTTATATGGAACCAAGTGAATATTCTTCTATATATATTTGTCAAAATCTAATGAAATCTAACAATCTCTGCTCTCTGGCATAATTGGGAAAAAAGATCAAGGAGGGCTTGAAGTGGTGCATCTACAGAGTCAAACAGCATCTCTCTGAGACCTTTAAAGAGACTCAGAGGATGTGATCCTCCTCTTGAGAAGGTCTGAAGGCATAGTACTGGGCAAAGCCCTGTTTTGGTTTTAATCCTTAAAAGATGAAAGTTTCCCAAGAAATGTAAACTCTTTGTATTAGTTGCTGCAGGGGACAATATATTTGTCTCATGGTTGTATACCAGTCCCATGAACTGTGACAGAAGAGAAAGACTTTTAACTTCCAGATAGCAAGATCTAATTGTATTGATGTGAATTCAGTTACTGAACAGCTGGAGATGAGATCTACTAACTAGACTAATTTACAAGTGGAGGACAGCTCTTTGTGAAAATGAAATGAATTGTCAACAGATTAATCTTTGGGGTTTATTAACCTAGACTGTACTAATCCATTTCCTTCTAATTCCCATTATGGGTGATTGTGAAGGTGAAGACTTAATTGTAATTTGAAGGTGTTTCAAAGGTTCTTCACAGTGATGCCATTAAACAACTATTCATTTCTGTAAAATGTTCTAAAATTATATTATTTTAATTATTATTAATTATTCAATTTATTCATATTAAAGGTTCTTTGTGGGATCAAAAGGGTTCTTCTATGGCATTGTGAATCACCTTTGTTTTTAACAGTGTAGGTGCCCATTTTTAAAAAAGAAGCCTTTGAAAACAATAAGAATTGAGAGGACTACAAGAAAAGAAAGAAAAAAAAGATCATAGGGTAGGCCTATGTAATGACTACAAGGTAGTGTTTTACAATTCAGACAAAAATTCAAGAATTTTAATAGATTTAAATGATAATAAAGTGATGAATGACCTTGTCTGAACTGATCTGGTTATCTTATTTAAGAGACGTTTTGGTGGCTGTTGGGTTCCGTGTATTGTGTAATAAAGGTCCTGTGTAAAAAGGGTTGTGTCATTTCTAATTGTAGATTAGAAATCATTGTGACATCCTATGACAAATGAATCATGCCAAAATCGCCTGAATTCGCATTAGCGACCATTAGGTGCAGGTTTTGTATACTTTTTGTCTGGTCACCATGACATCATTATTACAAAAATGTATTGAGTCCTTATTTTTTACTGGATGGGACATACAATAATAACATAAATTCATAAAGTTAATAAACACATATGCAAATAATCAGATCTACAGTAAATGTCTGATGAAAGGAAAAGAGATGTGACATTGATTTAAACTGTGCTTAGATTGACAGAAAGGTAATGTCTGCTGAGCTGCAGATGTCAAAGACAGACAGAATTACAGCATCATGCTGAGAAAGCGTAAGGTGTGAAGCAATCAAGCTCTACTTTACTGTCCAAGCACAATGTCACGTCTGCACAAGATTCATTCACCTTCATTAAAAAACAACATTTTAACAACTAATCTTAAAAAACCCCTGCTGATGGTATATCGCCATGTGTTATTATTGTATGATACCTTCAGAAGAGATAACTGCAGTCACATACTCAAAGGCTTTTATTAAAGCTTTTAGAAGGACATAATTCATGCACTTTATCAACTGTCTTATGTCACAAACTTAAAACAGAAAGTAGAATGAATGCTCTCCTCCTGACGTCCCAGTCGACCATCTGAGCCGAGCAGCTCATCTCTACAGGGATTTCGCTTTTCTTGCTTCTTAATGTTAAAACTGCTGTTACAGTATATAGGAATAAGGTGCAGTAAAGCGAATAATGTCCAGAATAAGTGTGATAAAGATATCTTCATTTATATGAGCAACAACATCTTTTCCCATGTTACAGCTGAGGTAAAGGCATGTAAACACGCTCTGTGACACAACAGCATCAGTTTAGACTATAGAACCTATAGAACGACCAATAATTCAGTTTAGAAAAAAAAGTCATTTTCACAAACAAGATTTTATCTCAAAGGAAAAGGTATTGTGTGTGCGTGCATGCGTGTGTGTTTGACCTTGACAGTGTGTCAGAGCAGCTGAAGTCTGTTCCTCCTCTCATCTGCAGCACTGCAGGGGAACACACATTAACTCTCTCTCTCTCTCTCTCTCTCTCTCTCTCTCTCTCTCTCTCTCTCTCTCTCTCTCTCTCTCTCTCTCCTCCTCACCTCCTCTCTCTCTCTCTCTCTCTCTCTCTCTCTCTCTCTCTCTCTCTCTCTCTCTCTCTCTCTCTCTCACTCACCTCCTCCTCTCCTCTCTCTCTCTCTCTCTCTCTCTCTCTCTCTGTCTCTCTCTCTCTCTCTCTCTCTCTCTCTCTCTCACTCTCTCTCTCTCTCTCTCTCTCCTCTCTCTCTCTCTCTCTCTCTCTCTCTCTCTCTCTCTCTCTCTCTCTCTCTCTCTCTCTCTCTCTCTCTCTCTCTCTCTCTCTCTCTGTCTCTCTTTAAACAACTCCATTAACATTCACTTGGACTCCTCATTAAAAGTATTGTCCCATACAGTCACTCTTACTTGAAGAAGGCAGTTTTTTATTCTCTGCTGATGGAAATTGTTGATTATTACTGCATTATATAAACTGGTATTGATATATTCGAGCCATCATGCGTTACAAACCGATGAGAACTGATAATATAATAGCATAATATAATATTATTTTTTATTGGCACCACCACTAATCATGTTTAATCCTCCTCTTATATCTGCCAGCGTCCATGTTTATGGATAACAAACTATTTGGGTTTACCTTCTTTTTTAATAAATACTGAGTTTAAAAAAAATATTGTGTGAAATTTGTTCATTTTTTAAACGTGTTTCTCATGTTTCTCATTTTATACTCTGTTTGGTCTCAAAAAAACTGGTACTACAGTAGTTTTAAACAACATGGCGAATATATTTTATTATGCATGTGAATTGAGCTGCAAGCATGGATTCGGACGGGATTAGTTTTACATGGGAGGTGAAGTAAGAGCTTCTCTGTGATTCTCATGGTTCTCGGTAATCATTACGGCGACTTTTACCTTCTGTAAAAGGTCCTGAAAATGACCTCGAATACAACCCGCTCTGTTTTAAAAATGTACGTAAACCTCCTGTTTAAAAGTTTTCCGCTTTTGCAAGCATGGATTGAAGAAGCATTTAGGTGGTGAAACTCTGTGGCAAACCTCCAGTGTTTTCCGCATATCATTTAAAGCAAAAAAGATCGAAAGCACTTATTAGAGGCACAAAACTTCTTTTATTCTTGTTGGCGTCATGTTGTGTGTTTGCGCACATGATAACAGGAAGCAACATCATACGCACATGACAACAAGGAGGTTACTGTGGTGCGTAAAGCGAGTTACCCCTCCCACTTCTGCTAGTTTTACTGAGATGTCTTGTCCCGTGCAAATTGGCCATTAATATTATAGACGTCCTGAGGTAAAATTACTTTACCCCCACCTCCACATGTAAAACTAATCCCGTCCGAATAGGGCTAAAGTGACATAAGATATTTTAACTATTTACAGGGGGTAATTCCTGGTTTTATTGCCAACACAATGTTTTGTGTGTGTTGTTTTCCAATCATCCACGTAAAAATCCCCCGCTGAATTACCTGGTATTTTTTGACAATCACCAAGGTGGTGTGATAATTTAATTGCCAAACGAATCTATTGCCGTCCACACATCCACTGTAAATATATCTTCATCTGAACATATGAATTGTTTTTACAGATGTCCCTCTGAGAATTAAATACAGTCCAAATAGGGCTTTTGATTGATACACAAATAACACATACTGTACGAAACCTTTGAAATTTAAGAAGATTATAAATAGACACACAGGCTGCCTTCCACCAGTCCAAATAACATTACAACACAAAGACGGCTGTCGACTTCCACAGCGTTTCTAAATGTGCTCATAAACCATGCAATGGTGTCTCAAATTCTGCAGTACAACCTTGAGTTCATTTCAACTCGTGACTGGGCCAAAGAGACAAACTCAACAGTTGAGTTAGAAAGAACCCAACATTTTTTAGATGGCTAAATCATGATCCTATCCTTATAGCACATTTAGGCCAAAACTGGTGTCTACATGGACCCATCATGGATAAGACATCTGATTTATTTACTGTGATAACCTCAATGAAAGATTTCCACCAGATAAGTTTATGAATGTAAGTATGTATTGATTTATGAATATCACATTCAGAGTATTAATAGTTTGAAATAGTTTGAATGAAAATTCATAGAAGGGGCAGTTGTAGCCTAGTGGTTAGTGTTGGACTTGCAACCAGAAAGTTGCTGGTTCAATTCCCCTGACCAAGGGAAACAACTGACCCCTGTCCTCACTCCAAGACACCTCACTGGTAAAGTTGTAAGTCACTTTGGATAAAAGCGTCGGCTAAATGAATAAATGTAAATGTAAATTCAAAGTTAAAATAAATTGACATGACCAAATATTTGTACGTTTTACATATTTGTATGCCTAGTAGAGCATTAGCATCAGTAGTGTGTAGGAATCAGAATGAAGTGGTAATCATCTGTCTACACTACACTATTCGATAAAGTCAATAAATGCATTCAGCCACTCACTAATTTATCTGCTCATTCATCCACTCATCAAAAGAATTGACTGTAAGTGTTGTAAAATGTAAATAAGAAAATGATTTTGAAAATCATGATTAAGAGAAGGTCATTGGTTGTTTAATTGTTTAAGTCCCAAAACACTCTCAGACCCCAGAGGCTTTACTACAGCATAGAAACTGAAAAGATGACGTGCAGAAGATTATTTTCAGTACATTAATAATTCAAACAAACACTCACCAGAAGTTCACCAGGAACGGATGTTCAAGGTTCTGCATAATCTGAAGCTCTTTGAATACATTGCGCACCTCGTTGCGTTCTACACACTTCAGTTTGTTCATGTACTTCATGGCATACATCTTTTTTGTGTCCTTCTTCTGAACGATGCATACCTATAAAATAACAGATCAAAACATTTCTCACTATTTAAATTCCCAAATCAAATACTGTAGAAAGTATTGTAAAAGCACTAGAGGCACTAAAGTAAGCACTAGAACTCAATATGTCAAAGTGGTAAAGGGTCATAAAAAGAGTATATTAACAAAGATCTGCAAAGTTACAAAGTTCGTTGCAAAGGGAGATATTCTCTTTATCAAAAATCACTTTTTAGGGACTTCAGAAAACGACTGGATGGAACTGCAGCCCCTTTACTTCCCGGGATTGCTATCCACCTTATTCTGATGGCCCATGATTTAAATTATGAGGGGCAACTTCCGGCGCCTCCTGTCACTGAGCCGAATCAGCGTTTTCCATGGTAACGGTCATAAACAGTCTATGGTGTCGCTACGCTAATCCTTTTTCTTATAGTGTTTGGGAACTAAAACATGTGGGAACAACCTGTTACACCTCAAACTGAATAATTGACCCAGAATATATGTAAAACTGGTTGTCATTATGGACAAACACTACAATGCTGTGTCCTCCCTACACATGAAATCTTATCTAAAGTTCTCCTGTGTGAATGCAGCAATCACACTCGGGTGCGCACCAAAAGTGGACCAAACAAGCGTACCAAGATGTACGCGTACCAGACGAGCGTACCAGAGCAGTTCGTTTGTGGTGAGAAAGCAATCTGACCCCGAACAAACCCAACTGCAAAAAATATTCTGCATTTTTGGACTAATCCAGCTGCTTTACATAGTCAGTGGCACCGTACATTATGTGATAAGAAAGTGTTTGTTGACATTTTGCACTTTAGCCATATAGCTCCATGGCGGCTCGCAGTCAGACTTGCGATGTGCCTTCGCCGTTTGCAGTGCATTAAAACATTATTTTTAGTGATTTACTCTCAAACTGTATATTTTGCCTAAAGTGGTGTATACAAACTAAGTAATATTTAATGCAGATTAACACAATCAGCGCGCGCAGCTCTCTCACATGACAAGCGGTGTGTTGTTTGCGGGCGTTTCCTCTCTTTGTTTACTTCCGTGAGTTCCGTTGGAATTTTCCCGCACATTAATTCTGACCAATCGAAAAGCAGTTTAGGAATTACGTTCAAGACACATCTGACCAACGAGTGACGTGGATGTTGTCACATGACTGCATTTTGATTCGTTTTATCTGGTACAGATCAGAGGAGTGTGAAAAGGAACCAAAACGGCTAAAAAATGCTACAATGTATGTTTTTTTGCCTATTGTCCGGACAAAATAACCCGAACTACAGATGTGAAATCACCCTTAGTTTGGTTGTTAGTACAGCCATGAACAGCGCAACAGGTACCAGAGCTCCACAATGACATTTTAGAATAATAAATTAATAACAATATTTGTTAAAAACACAAAACAGTATTTGTTCAATTGCACCATAGCAACTGAGACTAACTAGCTTACTGCTACTTCCGCTATCTCACCAGATGTTACACCCATAATCATTTCTACAGTAGCGCCCCCAAGAATAAGGTGGATATCAGAAACCCAAGAATCTGAAGAACCTCTGCCCGAGGAATCAACAGGTAGGGCAGTTGTAGCCTAGGGGTTAGAGCATTGGACTAGCAACCACATGGTTGCTGGTTCAATTCCCAGTACCAGTAGGAAACAACTGAGGTGCCCTTGAGCAAGACACTTCACCCCTAATTGCTCCCAGTGTGCCACTGGTAACTTGTAAGTCACTTTGGATAAAAGCGTCTGCTAAAGGAATATGTGTAAATGTAAATGAATATACAAAAGGGCGTGGCCTTGTTTGATCGAGTAAATACTGCTGTTAGTTTTGATGAAAAAGATTCAGCTTTAGTTATTTAAAGATAACTGACAGTCTGTAAAAATCACTGATGTGCCCTAAAAATCCCTTCTAAAATGTTATCATACGCTGTGAAAGCTGTTCTGTGTAATACATGGATATGGTGGGCATGCACATACATTTATAGTAGGAAAAGAAAACAGGACGGGAGACATGCCCTCGCCATAGTAGCATGTACATATACATGTACATATTTCACACACTCGCTGATCTCTGCTGCATGTACATATGTGGTTGTAATCGATTCACTGATGAGGTGAAATTGATGCCTTTATTACTGTTTATGTCTGAGAGCTAAAGCTTGTGTTTTTAAGGGAAGGGATATTTCTGGAACACACTGAGCATGTGACAAAGCTTTACGCTGATGACCAATCAGAGTGCTTTGGAGGCGAGCACTTCATAGAGACATTTTGGCATGAGCGTTTGGCAGAGCTCAGCAGATTGGGGCTGCAATAATATAAAATATGAGAAAAATAATGTCTTTTTTTACCAGTAAAACATGGAAACCTATTCCACTACACCTCAAAAACAATACAGGGACTATATATTATATTCAAGTCACAAGTCTGACTCTCTACCATTAGGCCACAACTGCCCTAAATAGTATTGGCTTGCAGTACTGTTAGTGGATATGCTGGTAACAAACTGTATTTAGTTAGACTGGCATATTTAATCTGCAGTCTGTTAATAGAATCTACCAAATGAAGTGCTGATGTACAGTACGATCAATAGAGGTCACTAAGGATTTACTTTGCCTTTAGTACCTGCAGCTTTCATTAAAAGAATGTGTTTCTAGTAAATGTACAGCAACTTACCTTCCCAAAACTTCCTTTACCAATAGCTCTCAGGATCTGAAAGTGGTCAAAGTTGACTGTGGAGAGAAAATCAACCTCATCAGCATTGATGCAGATATTTACCCATATATTTAAGCACTTTTAAAATGCCATGACAAGAGTGTTTCTGGCTAAGAGTGGGTTTCTGGCTGGATGAATGAGCAAGTGGCATTCATCCACTTGTTCATTCATCCAGCCAGAAACTCACTCTTAGCCAGAAACACTCTTGAGTGAGTGGATAAATGAGTGAGTGGATGAATGAGTGAGTAGATGAATGAGTGAGTAGATGAATAAGTGAGTGGATGGATGAATGAGTGAGTGGATGAATGAGTGAGTAGATGAATGAGTGAGTGGATGAATGAGTGAGTAGATGAATAAGTGAGTGGATGGATGAATGAGTGAGTGGATGAATGAGTGGATGAATGAGTGAATGAATGAGTGAGTGGATGAATGTGTGAGTAGATGAATGAGTGAGTAGATGAATAAGTGAGTGGATGGATGATTGAGTGAGTGGATGAATGAGTGAGTGGATGAGTAAGTGGATGAATGAGTGGATGAATGAGTGAATGAATAAGTGGATGAATGAGTGAATAAATAAGTGGATGAATGAGTGGATGAATGAGTGAGTGGATGAATGAGTAGATAAATGAGTGAATGAATAAGTGGATGAATGAGTGAGTGGATGAAAAAGTGGACGAATGAGTGAGTGGATGAAAAATGGATGAGTAAGTGAATGAATAAGTGGATGAATGAGCAGATGAATGAATAAGTGGATGAATGAGTAGATAAATGAGTGAATGAATAAGTGGATGAATGCGTAGATAAATGAGTGAATGAATAAGTGGATGAATGAGTACATAAATGAGTGAATGAGTGAGTGGATGAAAAAGTGGATAAGTAAGTGGATGAATGAGTGGATGAAAAAGTGGATGAGTAAGTGGATGAATGAGTGTATGAATGAGTGTATGAATGAGCAGATGAATGAGTAAGTGGATGAATGAGTAGATAAATGAATGAATTAATAAGTGGATGAATGAGTGAGTGAATGAATAAGTGAATGAATAAGTGGATGAATGAGTGGATGAATGAGTGAATGAATAAGTGGATGAATGAGTGGATGAAAAAGTGGATGAGTAAGTGGATGAATGAGTGGATGAATGAGCAGATGAATGAGTAAGTGGATGAATGAGTATGTGGATGAATAAGTGGACGAATGAGCGGATGAATGAGTGGATAAATAAGCGGATGACAATAGCGTAGTGAGGGCAGATGTAGCCTAGTTGTTCGAGAGTTAGAGAGAAGACACCTTACTCCCATTGTGCCACTCGCATTGGATGAAAGCGTCTGCTAAATGAATAAATGTGAATGTAAGTGAGCGGATGAATGAGCAACAAATCAGGTAAACACAACTCACCTAAACACACATCAGGTAAACACACATCAGGTAAACACACATCAGGTAAACACACATCAGGTAAACACACTTCAGCTAAACACACATCAGGTAAACACACATCAGCTAAACACACATCAGTGAAACACACATCAGGTAAACACACATCAGCTAAACACACATCAGTGAAACACACATCAGCTAAACACACATCAGTGAAACACACATCAGCTAAACACACATCAGTGAAACACACATCAGGTAAACACACATCAGCTAAACACACATCAGCTAAACACACATCAGCTAAACACACATCAGCTAAACACACATCAGCTAAACACACATCAGCTAAACACACATCAGCTAAACACACATCAGCTAAACACACATCAGCTAAACACACATCAGCTAAACACACATCAGTGAAACACACATCAGCTAAACACACATCAGCTAAACACACATCAGCTAAACACACTTCAGCTAAACACACATCAGCTAAACACACATCAGCTAAACACATCAGCTAAAACACACATCAGCTAAACACACTTCAGCTAAACACACATCAGCTAAACACACATCAGCTAAACACACATCAGTGAAACACACATCAGCTAAACACACTTCAGCTAAACACACATCAGCTAAACACACATCAGCTAAACACACATCAGCTAAACACACTTCAGCTAAACACACATCAGCTAAACACACATCAGCTAAACACACATCAGTGAAACACACATCAGCTAAACACACATCAGCTAAACACACATCAGCTAAACACACATCAGCTAAACACACATCAGTGAAACACACATCAGCGAAACACACATCAGCTAAACACACTTCAGCTAAACACACATCAGCTAAACACACATCAGCTAAACACACATCAGCTAAACACACATCAGCTAAACACACATCAGCTAAACACACATCAGCTAAACACACATCAGCTAAACACACATCAGCGAAACACACATCAGCTAAACACACTTCAGCTAAACACACTTCAGCTAAACACACATCAGCTAAACCCAACTCAGCTAAACACACATCAGCTAAACACACATCAGCTAAACACACTTCAGCTAAACACACATCAGTGAAACACAACTCAGCTAAACACACATCAGGTAAACACACATCAGCTAAACACACATCAGTGAAACACAACTCAGCTAAACACACATCAGGTAAACACACATCAGCTAAACACACATCAGGTAAACACACATCAGGTAAACACACTTCAGCTAAACACACATCAGTGAAACACACATCAGCTAAACACAACTCAGCTAAACACACATCAGCTAAACACAACTTAGCTAATCAGCTGTTTTATCTTTAGTCTATCTACAGATAAGTGAGGAATGTTGCAAATAAAAATAATAAAAAACACATGTGTATAATTGAAGTGTAAAATATATCACATATTTTTAATGTATCGAGAGCATTTATAACACAAACTCATGTACATATATTTAACAATCCTTTGAAATCTGCTCCTATCACTATTCAAAGATGGAGACAAACACCTTATTTATTTATAAATAAATAAACACACATACAAAATAATCACAGCTATACTCCTACCTCCAAAGTAATGGCATTTGTTGAGAATTCCAATCAGAATTTAGAGCCCATCACAGTACAGAGACTGCTCTGATCAGAGTTACAAATGATTTGCTCCTGTCATCTGATCGTGGCTGCATCTCATTACTTGTATTGTTAGATCTTAGCGCTGCCTTTGACACCATTGATCACAGCATACTTTTAAATAGACTTAAAACTTATGTTGGCATTAGTGGAATCACATTACAATGGTTTAAATCATACTTATCTGACAGCTTTCAATATGTAGCAAAAAATAATGAGGAATATTACCGACCACAAGGCCAGTACGGAGTACCACAGGGATCTGTTCTAGGACCTCTACTCTTCGCCCTGTACATGTACAACTTAGGAGGTATAATTAAGAGACACTGAATTAATTTTTACTGCTATGCCAACGATACTCAACTCTATATCTCTTCGATACCTCACACAATGCATCTATTCAGTAAAATGATGGAATGCACAGTCGATATAAAAAGTTGTAGCAGAGTAGCAATTTTCTGTTGTTGAACTCTGACAAAACAGAGGTGTTAACCATTAGACCTAAAGCTCCTACAGTTAACCAACAGGAATATTATCTAACTATTGATGGGTTCTCTACTAAGCCTTCGTCATCAGCTAGGATTCTGGGCGTTTTATTCGTCAATACTATGTCATTTCAAAACCATGTTGCCAACATTCGTAAAACTGCGTTTTTCCATTTCAAAAATATATCCAAATTACGTCACAAGCTGTCATTATCAAGTTAATTCATGCATTCATGACGTCTAGACTGAATTATTGTAATGCATTATTAGGCCCTGCTGGCCTATTACAAAAGCTCCAACTAGTTCAAAATGCAGCGGCTAGAGTTCTCACAAGAACAAAAAGTTTGAACATATCAGCCCGGTACTGTCAACACTCCTCTGGTTACCCATTACGCAATGTATTAACTTTAAGATCTTACTAACTACTTATAAGGCTCTACATGGTTTAGCTCCTCAGTACCTGAGTGAGCTCCTAATACATTACAGTCCCTCACGTCCATTACGTTCTCAGGACTCTGACCTTTTGGTAATACCTAGAATTTCTAAATCAAGTGCTGGTGGAAGATCATTCTCCTATTTAGCACCTAAACGTTGGTTTTAGCACTTTTTCCTAGTGCTGTTCGGGAGGCAGGACCCCAGGAGTACCTGTACACATTAATGCTAATGCTAGTTACAACATTAATGCTAACGCTAACCAGTATTTATGCTACTAAGTACTTATTTTCTGTCTATGTCAGCAGTTTGATGTTATAGCTGCACTCAGTTACATTATGCCTTATTGTCATCTCTGCCTAAACAATCTTCTGCTGTATGATATTGGCCTCATTAATTGTTAACCAGTTTAACATAAACATAAATTAATTACATCATAACTAATAAAAATCAGACCCGACTAAATTCAGTGTATGATATTGGCCACATTAATTGTAAACCAGTTTAACACAAACACAATTATAAATAATTCATATCACCACTAAAATAAAAAACAGACCCAAACTTTTATCAAACTACTGACTGCATCTGTGATGCGTCAGAGGAGAAATGACCCTCCAAGTGAGTCTGGCTTCTCCCAAGTTTAGCTCAATTAGCTCAGGGTTCTGTAAATTTTGTTATCATTTGGTTTTAACTTTTTAAATTTTCAGTATTTCATTTACAGTATATCCTTTGTCTGTAAATGAAATATTGTTTTTGTTTTGTCTCTAAAGCTGCTTTGAAACAGTGCTACATTGTAAAAGCACTATAGAAATAAATTGAACTTGAAATAAATAAATCACATGTGAAACTTGCTTCAAACATATTTTTCTTTCATCTTTAAATGGAGTCACACTTGGATGTAATGTTATAGAAGCGGTTTGCAGCAGTAGATATTTCACTATGGTTCCTTACAAAACTGTTTGCCTGCACTTCCTTTTCTATAAAACTGCTGCTGCATTTCTATAAAACTGCAACTGAGAGAAATGATCATTTGGGCCGTCGTGAGCTGCTGGTCATGAGGTTAGTCATTAACTGTAGTGCTTACAACACCAACTACAAGAACTCTAAATACATTCATAAAGTTAAAGATGAAACTCTTGCCAGATCAGGTGGGTCCTCTTCTTCATCCAGGTTTGTGATCTATCGCCCTGTATTTGATTCAGATTTTTCTGATTTTCCACTCTCAGAAAGTTCCACAAGCCTTAAGCGTGTGACCCTAGTGATGAGCTATAGTCTGCAGAAAATCCTGAATAAAACCAGCTTAACAGTCAGACACAATCCTCCTGTATGTACAGAAGAGCAAGCTCTTTGTGTTTCCTCACCGAGCTCCGGTCACCCACGGGAGGGTCAAACTTTTCAACTAATGACAAACAAGTTCTAATGGTGCTCATTTTTAATCTAATATTTGTAAAGACCTGTTCTGTTTGTGCCCAGATCAAGTCATCTAATCAGTTTCCAGCAGGTTTCCTCCATCTCTACCCCACATTAAAGGGAGAGGGAGGACTGTCATAGCTGTACTTCTATCTGTTATGCCAGTCTACCACAAAAGAGAGCCATCATCTGAATACTGATTTCACCTCAACTTCATTAATCTGATTACATACCCGGCACATGTAATTACACACCCTCTCTGATTGTGAAGTCTGATTAAATCTCTGATTGTGTCATTCCTCTAGAATTGTGAGCATTATCACTGGACTTCTGGAAATTCCTGTCTATTACATTTTGCTGCCATGTGATTAATCGTTTTGGCTTGTGTTTTGGTTGGATTTTCACATTGATCCACTTGAGCCTTCTCGAGTCGTAATCATTACATATATGTTGCATGTATATTACATATATGTTTTTTTCATACATTTGTGGTGATTACAATAAATATGAATCACAGGGGTGTCAACCAGTTTCTTAGAATCTGGGAATTTCTTTTCACATAACTTTAATTTCATTTTCTTGCAACACTAGAAATCATAATGCTTCAACATTTGTGTTATTTGTGTATAAGGCCAATAGGTAAAGTTTATTTAAGTGTGAAGTTTAATTCAATTCAATTTAATTCAAATTTATTTCTATAGCACTTTTAAAAATTTGACTTAGGGTTAGGGTTTATTCATTTAGCAGATGCTTTTATCCAAAGTGACCAGTGGCACACTGGGAGAAATTTGGGGTAAGGTACTTTGTCTTTAACTCTCTAACCACTAGGCCACAACTGCCCTAATATATATATATATATATATATATATATATATATATATATATATATGTACACATATATTATACATATCAAATTGTCATGGGAAGTATATAAATAATATTATGTATAAAAATAAACATTATGCCTCGTTCTAGACTAGGACTACAGAATAAAATGGGCTAATCAACAGTTATATCAACCTTATACACAAATAACACACAAATGTTGAAGCATTATGATTTCTAGTGTTGCAAGAAAATGAAATTAAAGTTGAAAATAAAAAAAACAGTTACTACAGCTGAAGTCAGCAATGTAACACACACACATAAACACACATGGGAATAGGGGTTTGCTTTGCTATCAGCACATTGTTGTCAGCAAATTAAACATTTAGGACTGGATATGGCACATTGAGATCAATACATGTAAGAACCAATGGCGTTCTTCTAGTGTGGCTTGTACATTTTGTAGCTTCATTATTTTTCAATGTTATGTCACTCATTAAGTAATGAGTTACAGTGACAAAACATTTAGTTAAACATCAGCTGCTGTTTTCTTCAGAAAGTCAAATTATCCACATCTTAAATATACCTTATCAATAATATACAGTACACAAAATTAAATAAACACGTTGTATTACAATCACTACATAAAAATCTACTTTTGTGTTTCACAGAAGGTTTAAAATGATAAATTAATTTGTATTTTGATGGTAAATTATTTGTACTTTTTCAGTTTTACATATTTCTTTGTTTGAGAGACAGTTATTGCTGTCATAACAGTACTTCTAACTGTTCAATAAAATAATCAGGTCATACAGTTTTGTGTGTTTGTTTATGAGTCAGAATAACTTACCCTCTGAAGCATCATTATTGACCGCTGTGCTGGTGGACTGTCCTAATCCCATCTCGCCGTAAGAGAAAAAAGTTCTTCAGTTTAAAAACGAAACATCCCTGTGTTTATTATTGAGGGTATAAACCTCTTCTGTACATCAGCCTGTGACAGAACAGGTGAGAGAGGATGAGTGACATTCACTTTCATTTATATAGCACTTTTCCCAGTGTACATTGATTCAAAGCAGCTTTCAATTCATTTCATGCCGTCTGATTACATTTTTCATGACAGGAGGGTGTCAATGCATCATCAATGAACAGTGAAAATTGTAAGGTGAAAATTGTGAAAATGTTTTATAAGTTTTTCTTTGTTTGCTTGTAAGTATATGATGTCTATCTCTGTACAGAAACTAAACCTAACCTAATTCACTGTAACAACTAGAATTATATTATACAATATATCAAAAACATTGTGTAATGCAATAATTGTTTACTAATATGTTATTCTCTGTTATTATGTATCTGCACAGTAACATAAGCCTTATAATGGTAAGTGTGATGAGAATAAATGAGCTACAGTATATTCTGACTACAAATAATAAGTAAAAGATCAGTAGACCTGTAGCTGATCTCTGTAGCTGATAGCGAAAGCATAAACACCTACCGTATAACATGACGAATAAAGCGATCACAGCAGTAATGCACTCATCACTGATCTCGCGTCAGACGCTGTTTAAAGGTGACTGAATGAGACTATCCCGCACAACTTCTGCACCGCAGTGCTGCCAGAGAAACCTTGCAGAGCTCAACTCAATGACACACACACACACACGAGAGAGAGAGAGAGAGAGAGAGAGAGAGAGACAGAGCGACAGAGAGAGAGAGAGAGAGAGAGAGAGAGAGGAGAGAGAGAGAGAGACAGAGAGAGAGAGAGAGACAGAGAGAGAGAGAGACAGAGAGAGAGAGACAGAGAGAGAGAGAGAGAGAGAGAGAGAGAGAGAGAGAGAGAGACAGAGAGAGAGACAGAGGGAGAGAGAGAGAGAGAGAGAGAGACAGAGAGAGAGAGAGAGAGTTGAGTTTTCACAACACTTTATTAAATCATTTTACCTTACACAAAAAATAAGCTTATTGCAACATAGTAGTAAATATCAACACATCTTCAACAATAGTGCAGATAGCTCTTCATTATAACCCCCATTTCAAACAAAACCTTCATAATCATTCATCATTTTGTAAAATTTAAACTCAATCATGATTTTTGCTTTCACAGAATTTTTAAAGACAGTCACCAATTCATGCCCATTTTTTACCATCAATCTTGTTTTTCCTAGTTATATAAATAGGAAAGCTCAATTTTGCCTAATCAAAATTGAGCAGCTGACTTTTTGTACTTTGAGCCACAGTATGTTTAGGACCAAGAATGAAAATGTCAGAAGAAAAGACCTCTCCAAAATTCATGAATAAGGCTAAGAACACAAAAACAAACTACTCTAGTCTTGAACATTCTAAAAACAATGAAAAATAGTTTCCCCTCATTTTGCAAAACGGACAGTCACTTGATACATTAGGATTGATAATACTCACAAAAGCATTCACAGCAACTGCACTGTAAACCCTTCCACTGTATATCAGCTGTACGTTTATCTATTGGTGGTTTATATAAAACTCTCCAAACAGGTTTAACTGTATCCTCTATTGCCAACTTCTCTCCATACTTGTATCCCTGTGCTCTTTAAATTAACCCTATTTAAAACTTTAACAAAACACTTATACAAAATTTTGCTTTTAACATCACTAATAACCTTACTTCTTCCAGACCCCTTAGTTCTAAAAGAGGTCCAGAAAGCCCAAAAGATTTGGGTAGGCAATAAATTAGGAAAAGGATCGGTATTATTGGGTACTATTTTACCATTATGCCAATCATTCAACATGCAGTTCTAACATAGCTGATCTTTCTTTAGAAGTTCCAGAACTTTTTTGCAATCTGTCTTTTCAGACCTAAGACCCGAAATGTAGCTAATGACTACATTGTTTAAATCAGCACCAGTAACATCAGCAAAATCACGTAACCTTTAAAAATTTTGGTGGAAAATAAATAGTAAAACAGTCCAGGTACGACTTGGCCAGTCACATCAAAACGAAGCTCCATAAATGAGAGGTTCTTTCTAAAAGCCAGTACAATGAAGGAGCTGTATCCATCCTCCGCTTCTTCCATGCCCCCAAACTTTAAAAGAGTCCCCTTTATAAAGAGGAGTTAGTCCACATTGCACTGCAGTTTTCCAGAGTCCATTAGAGAACAGGGCAGAATCCAAACGTATGTCCACCAGCCAGCTTAAAAGAAATAAAATCAGCCACATTCCTCTCACCACTAAATCCCTCTGGTCCTGAGATACCTCTGAATGAAAGAGTCTGAAGTGTCAGCTCCTCTACTAGCCAGATGAATAAGACCTTGTCCTCCTTCATCTCTGGGTAGGAAAGAACCGCAGCTCCTTGAGGCATCCAATGGAAATTACTCCAGAAGAAGTCTACTAGAATGGCTTGAAGCTTGGCCAGAAGTCCATTAGGAGGGATCCACACAGGCCATGGCGATGCCAAAGAGCTGAGAACCCACCAAATTGTTAATGATTATCACTCCTCCCTCTAGTGACATTTGTAAAATCCATTTCCCACTTTCTCTAAGCACGACCTTTAACTTTCTCCAAAACACCATCCCTTGAATTTTGCTTGAGAAAGGAGTCATTACCAATACATAAACCCCAAATATTTTAGCCCATCTCTTTTCCAGGACATGCCGCCAGGTAACTTAGGAACCTCTGCCCATTTCCATGCATATTGCCTCTACTCTTTGGACCAGTTAACTTTAGCTGAGGAAATAATACCAAAACTCATATTAATTTCTTTTAAACTGTTGGACATCATCTTGTCCCTCAATAAAAACAATAATATCATCTCGCATAGGCAGACAATTTAACTGGATGTACCAGAGAGGGGTATAGGACTTAAGCCTTTGACTACTCTCTCTAATTTTACCAATAATGGTTCAATACTTGAGAGCATATAGCATTCCAGAGAGCTAATAGCCTTGTCTTATACCTTCTTTTGTATTTTTAAAAGAAGTGGTCAAACTATACATTAATTTTCAGTTATACTCATAACATTCTGGCAATAAAACCCCAATCATGGCAATAAAACCAGGGCTGAACTCCAAATTCCTCCAGCGTATCGCCAGAGGTAATTGTGCTCAACCCGTCCAAATGCCTTTTCCTGATCTAATAAGGAAATGAGACCAATGTCTATTCCCAATAGCTTAGAGGATGTCCACAACATCACGCGAATTAAAACATATATTACAATCAAAGATAGACCTATTAGGCACACAGTAAGCCCTGGTCACTGTGAATGACTTGTCCAACTACCTCCCTCAACCTGTTTACTAAAGTTTTAGAAAGCAGCTTCAAGAATGGAGCAGAGAAGCGAAGGATCGCTCAGTTCTTTAATCTCTTTCTAAGTCACCCTTTTTTGAGTAAAAGGGTTATGACTCTGCTGTTCTGCAGCTCAAAAGGTAGAAGCCCTCCAGCTAAATCTATCATTGAGCACAGCCATAAGAATCTTCCCCAGAAACAGACCAAAACACTTTATAAAATCTCAACAGGTAAAACCTTCACATCAATTCCAGGAGCTTTACCACAATCCATGCCCCAGGAGTTAACATGTAGTTCTAGCTAGCTGAAATTCGGCTCTTCCAACTGAGAGTTAGCCTCATCAGACACCTTAGGTAACCCAGTAAAAAAGGAACCCCAGCCTGCTCATCAACTTCATTATTTTCACTTTTGTACAGATCAGAATAAAACGAAACAGCACTTTCTTCATGAATTTCTTTGGGATCTATCACCTCTTTACTCCATCTTTTTGAAAAGAATAGAATGTATAATTGTTTTGCCCATTCTTTTTCCAAGCCTAAGAGAAGAATCTAGTTGGACACGTCCATTTCACAATGCTCTGAAAGCTTGAACGCATTAAAGCTCCTGTGCTCTGATGCCTAACAGGTCATCCAATGCTTTCTTACAACTCCAAGGGCTCAAATACCTCCTTGATTCCATCGCGGGATTCTGCCAAAACATTGCAGTTCCACTATTTCATTCTCTCCAAGTCTCTCATTGATTGGGAAATGAACCACTTAGAAATGTTGAAAAATGAACTGGCCAGCACAGTTTGGCATGTATCTGGATCTTTCCATAATCCCACCACTGTTGTATGGAAATACAATCTTTTTTTTTATTGAACTTCAAACTTTTTCCAAAAAAAAAAAAACTAAAAACATCCTTAAAAAACTTGTCTTCTAACAGAGAAGTTTAAAATGCCAATATGCACCCTTTAGGTTTTATGCTGGAAATAAAAAACATTAAGAAACTAAACAGTGATCAAGTAAACCAACTTAGGCAAAATATCACAATCTTTTACAACATTAAAATGGTGCGCTTAAAACAATAAAACCTATCTAATTCCAGCCATAGAAATAAAATTCTCTCTGCTTGGGTCCAAGTATATTGTCTTTGGATCTTTATGTATGGTTCTCCATATATCGTTACACAGATCATGTTCTGCAACTATTTTTTCTTATAGGCACTTTGTGATGCTACATGTGGCTCTTTATGGTTTCTGTCCCTAGTTTGTCATTGACAGTTACAGTTAAAATCCCCCCAATAAAACATCCTCCTCCTGATTACCATTGGTTGAAAACATCACCTAACTTGTTAAGAAAAGTACCTATCAGGTCAGTAGCAGGAGCATACACACGTTTAAAAAGAACCAAAACAACATTTTCAAATTCTGCTTTAATTCTCATCAAAATGCCCATTAACTATCTGCTCCACTCCTCTTATAGGATACAGGCTTAAAGCTTTTGAAAGCATGTCGCTAAGCCACCGCTGCAATTGGTTTTGTTGGCTGAAAAGAACCTCTCCATCCCATTCCATTAGCCAATCTCATTCTCATTATGAGATGTCACTATGAGCTCTCCTGAACCATCATTATATCAATTCTTTCTCTGTTTTATAAATTCATATAGTTTTGCTTCTTTTAGCACTATCCGTGCACCGTTTAAATTAAGTGTTCCTAATGTTATTCTGCTCATAAAAATAAATATAAAGCAAACAAAAGACAGGCACTTCAGCATGATAGTAAAAGATCACAGGGCTAGTAATCGAACCTTCTCATTTAGCTAAAATTTCTAATTTGATCTTCCTGAACAATCTTTCTTTAGCCTGAAGCCACTTCCTTACTGTTCTGTAAACGCTCCAGTCTCCCTCCTCCCAAAGCCCTTACTGAATCAATAAACAGTTCTCTGTTTGGGAAAATATTCTTCCACTTTTAACCCCTTTCATGCCTTTAGTTTTCTGTAAAAAATGTTTTTATTTTGTGCTGTGTGTAAGTGTTTACGAAAGGCAGATAAGCCTCTGTGAAACAGGACTTGAAGAGTCTGAAAACTCACATTCACTCATCCATAGCAGACTCATCAACATTACTTAGCTCTGAATCAATCTTCCTGGCATCCCTTTCCAGCCTCACCAGTCCTTTCTTTTGCCCCTTTCCCCTTCTCCTTTACCTGCAGTTTTCCTTTTTAATGTTGGTGTTTTAAAGATACTTTCTTCTTCGAACGCTACATCCATTTCATCAACATCCTCAGTTACACAGGCTCAGAGACATTACCCTATTATCTTTTCTGCATTTTCATTTGTACTATTAGAGCTTTTAATCTTTTCTGCTTTCATTTGTACTAATTAGAGCTTTTATCTTTTTCTGCGTTTTTCATTTTGTACTTGCTAGAAGCATTATCCACCTGCATCATCATTTCTCTCCTGGTTCTGAGCTTCACTCTTTTCAGGACATGCACGGATTATGTGACCCTCTCTTCCCACAGCCAAAACATTTCATAGACTCTGAAGTTGCAAAGATAACATAATCAAAAATCATCAATCCTAAATTTCAAAGCCAGATTCAGTTCCTCTTCATTTTTCAGTTATCATGTAGCTACCTGTCTCACTAAATGAGACCATTGATGTTTTAATCCTGGGATGATTTGCACCCCAGCAGAAACTTTCCCTAATTCCTGAAGTAAGTTTCTTCCGTGTCTTTACCAACTCTCTTTCAATGATCTCATTTTTAATGAATGGTGGGACATTTGATAGGTGGTGATCTTTTTCGAGTGGGGCTGCGCTAGCGGTAACTACCGGCAGATTAGCAGAGTCACATTGATAAAGACTCCCCGACTGAACAACTTCATTTACTTTATCAACACCTGTCCAGAAACACGACAACCAGCATGTTCATCCCTCGATGCAGGATAAAACACTCGAGTGGACCAACAACATCCGCGACTGCAATGACACAGTCTTCCACTGAACATCTCTCCGCGGGCATCCCGTTTGCACCATGACGCCGCGTGAGACTGTCCAAACCGGTGATACTGGCTGGGGTGCTGCCATCGTGACACAGCACACTGATCAGTACAGCTCCTAACAAAACACCTCAGCACCAACTAACACTTAATCTTTCCAACAATATCACTGCAGAACAAAAGATAGATTAAAGATAGAAAACTC